>CM077201.1:35330236-36530236 GCA_039654625.1 Rhinogobio ventralis
ACTCTCTCTCTCACACACACACACACTCTTTCACACGCACACACTCACGCGCACACACACACACACACACACACTCACTCACTCAAACACATCTACTGTGAAACACTTGACCCATACTACCATCTAGTGTTAGATTACTGCACTACTGAGTGTTTGAACGTAAAGCTAGTCACTAGCCCTGTCAGAAACCATTCACTGTGTGTATACTGCACAGCATTTCTTCGTAAAATGATCTTGTGTTGTTACGTGATCGGTCGTAACTTGCATTCTGAAAATATACAAACTATAGAGAACAAATATTCAAACCGCTGAATAACAGGTATTCTGACAGGATGTGTTACCATTACTAACAGTATATTTGCATGGTTTTAAGTAAAGCGTTAGGGTTTGGAGCTTAGTGAAGCCTCACACCATATGAGTAACACATTCTGATGACACGCTGATTTCATTCAGTGCTTCTTGCTGCTTCACTCACATCCACGGATGAGTCAATGACTGCAGGTCAGTAAACGAGATAAAACCACACTTTACCGAATGAACAAAAGGCCACTTTGCAGCTTCCGTCTGAGCTCAAGAAAGACGAGGTCTTGTTTCACGGTCTCTTCCATTTATATTCCGTTACTCCACGCGACATACAAAAACAACGTGACAACAAATCTCCGCGACACACTCGTGACGTCAGGAAACAAACCTCTTCAAATTAAAAGTCCCCACCAAGCAGTTTTTCTCGATATAACGTTTTTTTTTATTTATTTTTTCTACGCAAATAACAATAGATACACGTGATATTATTAGGGAAATTATATTTATATTAAAATAACATATTTCTTAGCATATTTCTTTTACAGTCTTGATCAGCACCCGCTTACCTCATGTATTTGACATAATATGTTAGTATTTACAATTTCCCTTTGGTATTTATTAGAAGGGCGCATATTAACTAACTAATGGTGCCTAAACACACTAGAACGAGTGTAAATACGATTTTATATGTAAACGTAGTACATTCTTTCAATTAAAACTGCTCAAACAGATATTTTAGATGGACACTAAAATGGTTTAAAATAAAGAGAGGGGTCAGAAGAATATCTGTTATGTAAAAAAAAAATGTTTTGGCAAAAGGACTTTTGCGGCAGCGCAAACATGCGCAATGCGCATGCGCACTGTCAGCGCGCGGACTTGACGTGACGTCAAACAGTGTGCGATCAGCGGTGGCGGGAGATTTTCGAGTGTTTTGTCGGTCTAGTTCGTATTCAGAAGAAAAACATTCGCGAGTAAAATGTGGAACCAAGGTATGCGTTTTATTAGATTTGTGTGTAACAATATCTGGCTTGATAAGCCACTAATCTGAGGTCCGAGCTCAGTTAAACAGTGTGTTATGTAGTCGTGGGTCGTCAGGGACTTCTTGCCTGTTGCTCGAAACACAGTCATTGGTCACTGTGAGGATGTTGTTACTTTCTCCCATGTAACAGTCTTGATAGAAACAGAACATGCTTATATTTCGGCAGGTAAATATGGTGAGGCCAGTATGGGTGGATATACACAGTCTCCAGGAGGATTTGGATCACCAGCCGCCTCTCAGGGAGGAGACAAGAAAGGGGTTAGTCTGACTCAACCTGTCAATAATGTGTCTGGGATATCTATCTATCTGAATCATTTATTAATCTATATATATGGTAACACTTCACAATAATGTCCTATTGGTTAACATTAGTTGTGTGCATTATTATTATTATTATTTATTAATCTTTGATAACGTTAATTAATGAAATTACAGCTGTTTATATTTAGTTCATGTTAGCTTAGGTACATTAAATCATGAACATATGCAACTTTTGATTTTAATAATGGAAAATGCTGAAATTAACTTCAACCGAGATATGATTTAGAAGTACTTTTCATTGTTATTTCTTGCTAACTAATGTAGTGAGCTAAGTTAATGTGTGTGTGTGTGTGTGTATATATATATATATATATATATATATATATATATATATATATATATATATATATATATACACACACACACACTCACCTAAAGGATTATTAGGAACACCATACTAATACTGTGTTTGACCCCCTTTCGCCTTCAGAACTGCCTTAATTCTACGTGGCATTGATTCAACAAGGTGCTGAAAGCATTCTTTAGAAATGTTGGCCCATATTGATAGGATAGCATCTTGCAGTTGATGGAGATTTGAAGAGGAGATGAGTGGTACCCGGTGGGGTCTTCTGCTGTTGTAGCCCATCCGCCTCAAGGTTGTGCGTGTTGTGGCTTCACAAATGCTTTGCTGCATACCTCGGTTGTAACGAGTGGTTATTTCAGTCAAAGTTGCTCTTCTATCAGCTTGAATCAGTCGGCCCATTCTCCTCTGACCTCTAGCATCAACAAGGCATTTTCGCCCACAGGACTGCCGCATACTGGATGTTTTTCCCTTTTCACACCATTCTTTGTAAACTCTAGAAATGGTTGTGCGTGAAAATCCCAGTAACTGAGCAGATTGTGAAATACTCAGACCGGCCCGTCTGGCACCAACAACCATGCCACGCTCAAAATTGCTTAAATCACCTTTCTTTCCCATTCTGACATTCAGTTTGGAGTTCAGGAGATTGTCTTGACCAGGACCACACCCCTAAATGCATTGAAGCAACTGCCATGTGATTGGTTGATTAGATAATTGCATTAATGAGAAATTGAACAGGTGTTCCTAATAATCCTTTAGGTGAGTGTATATATATAAGGAATTAAGGAATTAGATGTTTCCTTAAAAAAAAGCTTATTTAGGAATAAAGACATTAGTGTTATGACAGTTTAGCGTTACTGTAATGTGGGGAAAACTATTTATTGCATTGTGGTATTTGCTTTACTTCAAAATTAAAGGCTTTCAAAGTCATCAAAACTCTCTTCTATCAGATGTATTAATTATTTCCAGTTGAGAAAATAGACCAAAAATATTGATGACACCATCTCTTTCTCTGGAACATGTACCAATTTTGCTTGCTAGAATGAGTGTTTTTCTCTCAATACCGCTTAAATGTCATAAGAAATGAGTAAAAGAGTGTAAGTTTTCCTGTTTTGTAATTAAACCTGTTGTATCTGTTGTGTGTCGTGCAGAGGACACGAGCGCAGCAGATCGTTCCCTGCACGGTTTCCCAGCTGATGTGTGCAGTTCAGGCAGAGGATATCTTTAAAGTGGGAGAGGTAGAAATCGCACAGGTGAGTCTGATGTCACATGTCTAGGGCCTCGTTTACACCTGCTTTTAACATTTATCATTTCAACTCAAACCAACTTAGTAAGGAAAAAATGTATCTCTGCTCCGTAATGGGGTCCTGATTATCCTGTCAGGCTTCATTTTGTACATCAGTCTGCTTAACACACAAATTCATATAAATAAAAATATGGATGTGAAATATTATTTTTGTATAGCTTCTGTTTAGAAAATAGTCCAGTACAACGTACAGTCGACATAGAAACAAGGATATTAATAAATCTTACAGTAACAATAAGTAGTCCGTTTAATGGTGCCCGTTACTGTTTTGACCAATCAGAATCAAATGCTCTAGAGCAGGGTTTTCTAAGGGGTCCAGGGACCCCCAGGGGGCCGTAAGGGAGTGACAGGGGGCTCGTGGAAAAGTCTAGAGAAAAACAAAATAATAATAATAATAATTAGATTAAAATAAATGAGTAAAGCAATAAATTACATCTAAACAAGTAAATAATTTTTTTTTAAATTAAAATAAACATTATTAGTTAGTTATTAATCTATTAAATAGATATAAAAAAAATATTAATATAGAAAATACAAAATATATTAAAAAAAAAAAAATACGGTGAGTAGAACAAAATATGTAATAATGTAATTTAAACTAATTCTAGAGTTATAATATAAATAATTCTGTGTATAATTTTGGTGTTTATAAAAGACAGATGCCTTATACATTTTAGGATGGGGTCCCTCACACAGGGATTATCATATTTGGAGGTCTATGACTCTATGATTTAAATTAAGATATACAAGTTTACAATAATTATGATTTTGTTATTATAGATTATAAAATTATAAAATTATAAATTATAAAAATAATTTTAATTTCAATTAAAATGTCATTTATTCCTGTGATCAAAGCTGTATTTTCAGCATCATTACTCCAGTCTTCAGTGTCACATGATCCTTCAGAAATAAATCTAATATACTGATATTTTTGTGGAAACACTTGATATATTTTTTTGATTCTTTCATGAATAGAAAGTTAAAAAGAACAGCATTTATTTGAAATAGAAATCTTTTGTTACATTATTAATCAAAAGCAACCCACTCTTTAAGATCTCCTTTAGTAAATCATTCTCACAGGCTTTTAAGGGCAGACAAATATTATCTAGTGGAACAATAAAATAAATATTTGAATAAAACGCATGTTACATTTTCAAAAGTGTAAATATATGTGGTTGTTCTTTGTACCACCTGAGGGCGATCTACATACTGGTGCTTCATGTATCAGAGAACTACTTCTCTAAACAACTACCCTTAAAATACCACAATGCTGCAATGTGTGTGAGTGTGAGAACAGAGAGAGCAGATGAATCCTTGAAGTCCCTAACAGAGCAGAAAAGATAAGAACAAGCTCACGCCATTTATTTTATTAAATGTAAGTTTTAAAGAAAAAGAAAGAAGTAGAGATGATATTTGAGATGATATTTAACACCTTTAAAATGTATTCAGCTTTAGGGCAGGAATAAGAGCACCAGCACACACACACACACACACACACACACACACAAATACATCTTAAAGGTAGATTTATTTCTATTAACAAGTATGAAATATGATCAATACCATAAACGAGAAGACCTGTGCTGTGTTCGAAATCGCTCTCTATACCCTCATTCATTATTCCCTACATCACTCCACTAATAAAGTCCACTCGAAGGAGTGAATGAAAACGAGTGTGTGAATTCGGACACTGAGTGCGCCGGAAGGGTTGCCGAGTTTGTGCTTGATGTTTAATAATTGTTTGAAACTGGCAGCTCCAGTAGTAATGAAAAGATTTATCTTGAACTCTGTCATGGAAACTAGCATGTATAAACCTTATTTGACTATTTAATAAACAATTAAAAAGGAATTTATACCTGTATGATATTACGCTGTACCCACATTGGACCAGCAGTTTGTAAAATGGATGGATGGATGATTCAGTAGCGGGTGCCATGCGACTCTCACAGTGCATTATGGGTATTCTCTAGCCGCTGAGCGTACACCAGTTGTACACTCATTAATGCAATGCATTGTGGGATTGAATGAGTGCACTCGATAATGTCCACTATGGTTTCGGACACCACTACAAATGGCTGTCCCCTCAAATAAATGCCATATTTAACCCTTTAGAACCTGAAGCTAAAAAAGGGCGTTTTTACATATTTAGTTTTTTTGACTGTAGAATTGTATAATACAATGTGCTATCCTCAAGTGCAAGGTGTCATTTTTTTTTTTTTCAGAAAAAAAACTGGCTTTCAATAAATGACAGTTATTGACCCTTACTGTGTGTGGTGAGTTCGAAAATAGAATTTAAATGGACACAAAAACGGGGAATAAATTTCACTGCTTTTTATTTAGAAAAAATCAGAAAACCCCTAAATGAAAGAATCTTAACACTTTAAACTTGAAGAATAAACTATAATACACATATACTGTACAAGTATGTATACTTTCTTTGTGATACTGGGTTGCAGAGTTTTCACTCAGGACCTTTTTCTTAACCCCAGTTCTCCAGGCGTTTTTTAACATTCATTCAGTCATTCATATGTGGTGCTCTCTGAAGCAGTTCCTATCAAGTTGCAAGCATAGGCCCACATCACACTCCTGGCACTTCCATGGGGTGCTCCTTCTACATCGTATGCAACGATGCCGACCCATGCTGGCCCTCTGTAACAGGTCCTGAATGTCACTCACAGGAACAGGCAGATGATCGCATCTCTCTTTGGGGCTGCCATCTGGGGGAACGCCTGTGAGCTGTGCAGCCAGAAGCTCCTGAAAGTTTTGCCGTGTCCTGGGCTTGTCCTGGGCTTGTCCTGGGATATGGGTGTAAAATGAAGCTGTTGGTCACTGCAATATCCAGGAAGGGCTGAAAAATGGTCATGTACCACTTCCGTGTTTTATGGTGCACTGACTTTGTTCCCAGCATCTGGGCAGAAGTGTCAACTCCCCACATGTATTTATTGTACTGTTGAACTGCTGTTGGCCTGGGAACAGGGACCCTCTGTTTTTGCCCATCCTCTGTTGTCTGCCACCTCAGCACTGTCTCCCCACTGTACACTGTGTGGACAGTTGTGCACATGGAGACCTCCTTTGTGTCCATCCACTTCACAAACAAAAGGTCATCATCTCTGATCCAGCCTCTTGGTGACCTTTTGTTCAAGGCATTTTCTTTGGTGAAAGGAACACCAGCTGTTCCTTCTCGATAAGTCCGACATGCACCAAATCCCAGCTGGTGCAGGTGTCGAAAGAGCAGAGTGCTTGTGTAAAAATTGTCACAGTAAATCACAAAACCTGACCCCAGGTAGTCTCGGTTCACCAGTGATGCAACAACATCAAAAGACAGGCCTTTCCCAGATTAAAACTTTGGTGTAGCCGTTGACATCTGCCATCACAAAAAGTTGAATACCCCACTTAGTGGGCTTGGCCTTCATATATTGCTTAAAGGATATCCTGGCTTTAGTGGCAACCGTCCTTTCATCAACAGAAATGTGCTGTTTAGGGTGTAAATAGACATGCACATGTCCAAGAGTGGTCGCACTCTGTGGAGACAGCCATATGCCTCTGTGCCCCATTTCTTGTCATTCTCTGCATCTTCCATTGGATCGCTGATATGCAGATTGCAGGAGATTGTTAGAAAATGGTCTCTAGACATCACAGTAGCAAAGGGAACATGAAACAAAGTCTTCTTCCTCCAGAAGTCCCTCACTTTTGGTAGATCCATTACAACCATGTAGAGAAGCAGACCTAAGTACTTCTTCATTTGTTCAGGGCATATATCGGTCCATGTGAATTTCCTATCCCTCTCCATATTTCTCACCGCATTCTTGTTTGTGTTTTCATCACCTCTTCATCAAAATATTGACTGAAAATGTCAAGTGGAGACATTTTTCCAAATATGAGTGGAGGCTGCACTCCAGGTATTCTTTTGGGAGTAAACCTTGGGACATTGGGCACTATATCAGGGTCTGCCTCCGTCTTCCATCTTTCTCCTTGCGTCACTGGTGAGATGCTACACGATTCCTCACGGCCACGGCTACGACTGTGCCCACGGCCCCTCTGAGGTGGTGGTGTGGATGGCCCATTTGCTTCTGTAGAAGCCACACTGGGAAAAAAAAACAAGCTTGTGTTACAAACTCGCTGTATATTTATAAATGTATTTTCCATTACGAAACAATACATTAGTAAATGCAAAATAGTAAAAAAAATAAATAACAATAAAAGTTATAAATACAAAAATAAAGCCTGCAGTTACTTACACACGCATGCCAACACATTTATGTACACACATCACACACATGCATGCACGCACGCCCACATGCATGAATACACTTGAAAGATTGCAAAAAATGTAATGCACATAAAGTAAAGCAAACACATGAACACACACACATACATGCAACACATACATACGCACACACACATATACGCACGCACACACACATATACACACATTCTAAGATGCACGAAACAGTGGTATTTTGAACTGAAACACTGACACTTTTTTTACTGACATTTCTCAGCTTCTTCAGAAAAAAGACAAGCTTCACTTACCAATCCATGTCTGGATCAAGGCCAGCAGCAAATGCCTCTTCAACATCCATCTGAATATGCAGACTCCGGGTCAGAAGAGTCCCACTCAATCACCTCCTCTCTTGTATACTCTGTCTTTGCCATGTTTTTTTCCGTTTTTAATTGTTTTGTAATTTAAAAATCCTCGAAAGACCGTTTTAGAGAGTTAACTTGCCATGCTCCGTATCTCCCTTCAAATCCCTCCTTCCCGCTCCCCCCGAAAGCCGCGGTGATTTGCTGATGGAAATCAAAAAGCGCATGATGTCTACTGTCAGGAGCTATTAGAATTATTTTGATAGTGCAAACGGTTGAAGAGTTACGGTAACATGAATACAGCTTGGTTGGATGTGTCGGCGACGACACACCCGGTTTAAAAGGGTTAAGGGTATTGAGGGCGATTTCGAACACAGCCGAACACTGCACTGCTGCAGGCTATTTTATTATGAGGAACTGAATCCACTACATCTGGAAAAGAGAAAATATACTAACTTAGAGTCAAGTTATAAATGTGAGAAGTCATGTTAATGCCAAAAACAAGGTTGAATATCACTGTGTGTAAGTGTGCTGAACATTATCATAAACGCCTGAGCTTGAAATGGTAAAACATAGAAACGGTTGCTCCATCCATCCATCCATCCATCCATCCATCCATCCATCCATCCATCCATCCATCCATCCATCCATCCATCCATCCATCCATCCATCCATCCATCCATCCATCCATCCATCCATCCATCCATCCATCCATCCATCCATCCATCCATCCATCCATCCATCATGACTGTTTTGTCTGACCCTGTCTAGGTAACTATTGTTGGTATTATCAGAAGCACTGATAAATCCACAATCAACATCCAGTACAAGGTGGACGACATGTCTGCAGCTCCGATGGACGTCAAGCAGTGGATCGACACAGAGGTACCTGCTCAGATGCCTCTGAGCGTTGTTCTGAGTTGTAATCATTTTTAAAATGTGATTTCCAGGCCACAGTCATTAGTAAATAAAATCATTGAAGTTTTTATAGCGATTATAGATGTCTTGTTATGCTCAGTTCTGTTTTATGAGCTACAAATTGCCTGTCTCTATAACGTTATTTGACCTGTCATGAATCCTGCCTGTTTTAGCACTGGTTGTTCATACCTCAGATTAGGGGTGTGCGATATTGACAAAAAATGATATGGGATTTTCTCGATAACGATAATTAGACGATATTTTGCTAAGTGTGTTATTGTGTTTATACCTTGGCAGGTTTAGGACTGTCATGGTCAGCTGACTCCTAAAGGATATTCTTCATATTCTGTGTTGTGGTCAGTTCACAGCAGTGACACAAATCATCTTTTCCAAAAAGTTCAAATTGATTTTTACCTTTTTTATGGGCATTTTTACCTTTTTATAAATTAATTTTTTAAAACGAAATATATGCATGCATCATCTTTTGTGTCAATTACATACATTTAATAAAATGTAATTATAATAAGACACAATAGGGCTGTTACCAATCAATTAGCAATTACACAGACTGTTTAATGCAGCTCAGAGGAGACAAATGAATAACCTGCAGTTATGCATAAATAATGTTTTGGTGTTTAAAACATAAAAGGTTGAATATTGATATTTATAATGATTTAAAACAAGATACTTTAAATGTGAAATTAACATTTAGTCATTGAGATTCAACCGATTCATTCAAACGGCTAATTAATTCAGGAACTAAGCATTTGACTATCTTAATCTATCTTAGTCCTTGAATCATTGATTCAACTGATTTGTTCAAAAAGAGACGCACTTACTTTGCTCAGAGACGCAATTACAGTGCTGTGGCTTTGTTTTGAACTATTTTCATTGGTGAAACGCTTAATATTAACTTTAGTAAACATGTATAAAATCAATATTACTTTTGTTAAGCTGATACCTGGAGAAAAACTGCACTCTTTGTGTGATATTTATTAACTATATTAAATGATATAATAGACTAAATCACGCAGTGAATGCATGCACTCTCTGGGTGTGTGTGAGGGATATACTTAATAATGTCAGATTGCACATAGTTAAAACAACAATTATGATATTATTGCAGACGAAATATATCGCACACCCCTACCTCAGATTTGAAAAAGACTGTGCGAGTAAAGTGGGAGTGTAGAAGGTGAGAAGAGGGCAGATAACAACCAATAAAACTCAGACCTACAACACACTCATTATACAGACAAATGAATATTAAAATATGAGTGGAGAAAAAAATCACCAGAATCTTATTATTAGAGACTACTAACAACCATCAGGAACAAATCAAACACTTTTTGATAAATCATTCTTAGAAATATCAACAAATCAAGTATCATGTCACCGCGTTCATGATCAGACGTACCACTGTAATGTTGCCGTTGCATATATATTTCATTTGAAGAAGACATGATGAAATATGTGTGCTTACATGCTGCTGGTTCATGTTTGGAGCACAAGAGTATATGAAATATGTCCTTAATAACTTGAAACATGCTTGCTTTGACATGTATATGAACTATGATCTGCACTGCGAGTGTTGATAAAACGCATCACCGTTTTATCTGTGCATAAACCGCTCTTCGGTTTTGTGTGTTAGTCATATAAATTATTGGTAGTCAAACCCAGCTCTGACTGCATCGTGGGGAAAATGCAAAGAACACTTCTGTTACTGTACTGAGGAAGTGTAGAGAGTTTATTCTTAGGAATAATGCAGAAAAAAAACTCAAACTGTCTGATGCAGCTAATCACCACTCTGAATTAACACATACCTCACTCTGTGACGTTGGTTCAACTATCCTTTTTAAACCGTAAGAACAAAATGGCTCCTAAAAACTAAAAAATAACCACTACAGTCCCCCTGTAGTCAATAATTTTATTTCTTTGATCATCAAAATGATATATTTAAATGTTTTTTCCTGTGAAAATTGTTTATTCATGTCTTAAAATGCTTGAATGTAACTCTACACCCTTTCTTCATTTAGTATATGCGGAACCATGAATATGCAAAATATCCCCGTGTAGCGACTCGGCTGCATATAATAATAATAAATTAAATTAGCTCAATAGGGAATTATGATTATTAATGTTTAATTATTTATAACTAATCGCAACGGGTTATGATTAAATTATAAATCTCCAAATCACCCAAAAAGGGAAATACCTAACCTAGGTATTTATGCAATATATTTATAGTTAACGACAATGGGTTGCAATTAACTACGAATATATATTAAATCATTACAGAATAACCTTTGAATTACAATTCATTCAAAATTCATCTGATCCGTTCATTTAACGAACGAACAGTGCTACAATCCTTTATCAATTCTCACAAAGTTTTATTCTTTCTTATCAAATCTTCGGGAAGATTATCCTTCTGGTCACGAAGAATAAACTTTCCGAACTATTAGGATATTAATTAAAGTATTCAAAGATACTTGAGAGCTCGTAGCTAGATCGGAACATTAAAGTGACCATGTCCTGTGAGCGGCAACAATGACAATCGAACGTGGATACAATGGTTTTAATAATTGATACTACGAACACATACGACTAAAACAAAGAATACATGTATATACAGAACAACGAATAGTAACGAAAGAGAATGAAAAGAAGAGAATGAAAGAGAGGAAGGAAAGGTTCAGGAATGGCAATTTCACAAACATAACCACGAGAGCCAGCAACGAATAATATCACCTTAAACAGGGGTACACATCTTAAAACGCATCTAAATTTCGATGGAATTTATACTTGCATGGGTTGTTTGTGCTGAGTATAAAGAATGCGCGTGAGTCTTCTCAGAGAGTTCTTTGAGCTGGAGCGTGTTCTCTTTTGGTCCTTCCGGAGCGTTCTCGATCCGCGGGAAGTTTGAAGGTGGTTGGAGCGAATGCCGAAAAGGGGAGGAAAAGAAGATTGTCTCGTCGGAGTTTTAGAAGACGACTGAGCGCTGAGATGGAGCGCGCTGGGATGGCGCGCGTTGCCTGTCCGCCTGGCTGCGGAGCGCGCCGACTTCAAAGGAACCAACCCACGTGACTGAGCCGCCAAGCCAGGGCCGAAGCCGCCTGGCCAGGGGACGAGCCGAGATGATAAGAGGGTTGTTTTTCGACTGCACCGACTGAGCCAAGATATGTTGGTGTTACTGTCCTTTAAAGAAACATTAACATCCGCCCATCTTTTCTGAAATGACCAATCAGATATGGGAGTTTTAGGCGGGAGAACACTTTCTTTGTCTCCGTTTATGACCTCATTTGCCTAATTTATGATGGTGTCATACTTGGTACATTTCTACTCAAAAGGGGGGGTAACATAATGTGATGCATTTCATAATCATCTACTGTGCACCGTTGGTTAAGAGAAAGAGAGAGGAATATTTAGATATCAAACACAGTATGACTGGGAGATATTAGAGCAGAGATACATTCTTACACATGAATACAAGCATCTTACATGACTTTACATTGTTCGTACATCATGACTATGTTGGCAATGACATAGGGAGCATGCGTACACACAGGAATCATCATATACATTCTGGGATAGTTTAATTAAAGTTACATAAAGAAAATGTTTGTGTCTGTGTATTGGAAGGAGCCTGTGTGTCTAGGCCCCCCCTTATCTTTTGAGTGGGGGGGGGGGGGGGGGGGGGGAGAGATTGCGTCCTGATTGAAGTTCTCACAGGATTCTAACGGTGCTGTCTGTTCTACCTCAGCCGAGCCACAAAACTGTCCACGATGCCATCTTCCTCAGACTCCTCGGTACCGGAACCTAATTTATATACGGCTAAAAGGCTTTCTGACGTTTATAGTGGAATCGACTCATCTTTGATCCTGTCCAGAGAGACTCCAGACGCTACACCCGCCTCCACTCACACCAGCTCAGAGATCTACTCGCTCAACTTTACTGTAGTAAAAGCTGCACAATGGCAACTGGTTTAATTCAGTCATATATGAAATATGAACCAGAAGCTGAAGAGTGAATTATACATGAATGTGTTTTTCCTTGAAATTGGAGGGCAAGCACTAATCATTCAGTGCCGCATCAAAGCGGCTGCTTTGAGGATATTGACAGCCAAGTGTGTCAGTACGTCAAGTCACCTTTATTTATATAGCTCTTTTTACAATGCCGATTGTTTCAAAGCAGCTTCAGTGTTAACAAGAAAATAAATATAACAGAATTTGATTCGGCTGTACAGCCGCTCTGGAGAAAACAGTGATGTCATTATCCAGCTCATTATCATATGGTGTCAATGCGGGAAGATCAGTAATATAGTTGAATATTTAGTGTCCCCAACTAAGCAAGCCAAAGGCAAAAGAGGCGTAGCCGAAATAAGAAATGACGGGCCTCGCTGATGAGTATGTTCAGCTCTTTGGCGATCAGCTGGATGACGGCTCTGGTTATGGGCAGCGCCGTCATTTCTTTTTTTGGCTACGCACTGACACACTTGCCTGTCAGTATCCTCAAAGCGACCGTTTTTAGGACCGCGGTAAGCTTTTCTTTGACTGTTAGCATTTTTAAGACTGTCTTTTTGGACTTGCGATCTTCTAACATTCGATCACTCTGACACCGTATTTCTTGGCTGCCTAATGAGTTGTTCGAAGACTGTGCTACGTTTATCAGTCATGGGCACTCTATAAAAATCAGCATCCTTACTCTGCGATTTCAAACTGAGTTTGAGACTGTCTTTGGTTCACTGCAGTTATAAAAATACTCAGCAATGATGTTGACTTATGATATGACTTTAAGACTTTTGTCTTAAAGGAACACGCCGACTTTTTGGGACTTTAGCTTATTCTCCGTATCCCCCAGAGTTAGATAAGTCCATACATACCATTTTTATCTCCGTACGTGCCATAACTCTGTCTGACGAACTACACTCTCATTCCTGCGTAATAATCCAAGAACTTTGCTGCCATATTATGGGTGCAGCAGGCGCAATGATATTACACAGCGCCTGAAAATAGGCTAACTTCTGTCAACATAACCAACGTGACAACCTGCTTGCACAGAGAGCATGCTGGGGACTATTTTCAGGCGCTATATCATTGCGCCTGCTGCACCCATGGTACGACAGCAAAGTTCCTTGATTATTACGCAGGAATGAGAGTATAGTTCCTAGCCATATCAGTCTAGAAAATTGCAACTTCTTTTTATTTTCCGTCGGTCTTAGTACACAATGTAATTATACACATCACAACATGTAAATAGGAAAATGTTGGCATTATTTTGTGCCTTATTGAGCAGTAGGCTAGCTGGAGCCGTTTACCTCCAGTCTTTGTGCTAAGCTAGGCTAGCGGTGGGTGCGTCAGACAGAGTTATGGCATGCACGGAGATGAGAATGGTATGTATGGACTTACCTAACTCTGGGGGATACGGTGAATAAGCTTAGGTCCCAAAAAGTTGGCGTGTTCCTTTAAAGCATATTAAAAACACCACATAGACATAATCAACATTTAAAAACTTTATTTTCAACACGGGGTCCTTGATAATAAGCATAACGAGTACTATCATCATTTTCAGTAATGTACAACCTGTACATATGTTAACATCAATACATTAACAACATACATTTGTTTTAGTGTTTCATGACCCTTTAAAAGCCTTTAGTAACCACAAATGTGTGGAAAATTCATGGAAATTCACTGACCAAAATGTTCACTACCTACTTACATTTACTCATAAATCTTTCCAGGACATGGGTGTGGACAACTCGGTCATTCCTCCTGGCACTTATGTCAAAGTCTCCGGCAACCTCCGCTCTTTTCAGGTCAGTATTGTGGATTTAATGAAAATGTAAATTATAGTGCCGTTTCATATGAAAATGTGAACAGAGTTGTTACACTATTCAATCACTGCAGATTTACATTGAGTTCAGTCCTGTTCACTGGGCATTTTTAAGCAATATGGAAATTAGGCATGTGACTGTAACACATTTTCATGTTGTGATAATTGCTGATCACGATATTGAAATAAGTTGCAAAAAAAGTGTTGTCATACTATAACAGGTTTAATAGACAAAAGTAAGTAAACAAATGTTTCAAACAGATTAAAATGCAAAAAAATTAAGAACAATCACTTTACAATAAGGTCTCGTTACTTAATGCATAACTAACATTAACTAATATTACAATGAGCAATAGCTACATTTGTTACAGAAGTTCTTATTCTTTGTTAAAGTTAGTTAAAAATACAACCGTGTTAGCTCAGCTCCATTAAATAATACAGTTACAACTTTTGATTTTAATAAAGTGTTATTAAATGTTGAAATTAACATCAACTAAAATGCTTTTGAAGTATTTTTCATTGGCAGTTTTCAACTAATAAATCAACTAATGTTAAATAATGGAGCCTTATTGTGACTGAACAATAAAGAATCAGAACATATTCAAACAATATCTAGGGCATGTTGTAGTCCAGATTTAAATATGAAAAATGTTTAAGTTTGAAAAGAAATATCCTTTAAGTATTTGTTGCTGTGATGAACACCATAGCGAATACAAAAATCTGAATGGCTGTTTTGAAACATTTAAATACTGTAGTAGCAGCTGCTTTGTTTACGGGGTTACTGGGGTAACGTCTGCATTTCTGCTGTTCATCAGCACCATCTGCTGTCAGAGAGTGTGTGTTTCATTCAGCGCATCTCCTTCACTCGTTCAGCCATGCGCTGCTCATGCGTGTTGGGTTTGTTTACATCAGTGCGCGTGCCTCTTTGACAGCGGTGTTGTGCATTTTAAACGGTTGATGGGTAAAGTATTCTTAATGCATTCTAAAAATCGGAATAACTCGTAATAAATAATATATCGTGATATATCGTATTACCGTATACCGGCACATGTCTACTGGAAAGGATTTTTTTTCTTCACGCAAGTTAGACGAGTGTGGATATTAACAAAATTACATTTTCACATTTTCCTTCATTGTGTATCCATGCTGCTTTTGGCAAAACATTTAAATTGCCTTCTCATCTGTATGCTTTGCTCTCTTACTTTTGTGTGTTTGACTTTCACAAACTGTCACACTGAATCTTGGTTCTCGTTGCAGAATAACAGGTCTTTGGTGGCATTCAGCGTACGAGTGCTGGAGGACATGAATGAAGTCACTTCACATATGCTAGAGGTTGTGAACGCTCACATGTCGCTGAGCAAACCACAGAACATGGTGAGACTAACACGTCCTCCACCCTACACTTCTGCTTTTCCCTTGCACACACTGTAGCTGATGGCTGTTTGACTTTCACGCATGCTTATTTGTGCATGGTAGGGATTAGGCTTGCTGCGATAGTCGGGTGTTGCCGGTGTTACCGGTATTCAGGCAAACACCGGTTACATCACTTGCCCACCGCGGTTCAGTTAGAAAACAGACACTACAATTAAAAACTGAATGAGTTAAAATGTCACAGTTGCATTGGTGGCCATATTACTTAATGTTAGTAGACCTTCCTGAAATTAAAGCACTGTTTATTTCATTTGTTTCTTTGTTTTATTGTTTATTTATTTAACATTAGTTTGCACTTTGTTTATACGTTCTTATATTGTATCTTATCTTATGCATATAAAACACAAAAACTGCCTACACACTGGTCAATATACAGATAGGTATTTTATTTGTTTTGTTCGAACATTGATGTTTCTTTTGCTATAGATATTTTACTTTTCAGATTATAAAGCAATGTTAATTATGTTCTTAATTAGGTTTGTTTTATTAAAAAAAATATATAACAAAAAGAACTGATAAGAATACCGGATCGATAAGCAGTATCGGTAAGTGTAGTAATAGCGTTAAAACCTTAACGATACCCATCCCTAGTTATAAACCATAGATATCAGATCAAACCGTGCTGACGTGAAAAGCAGGAGAAACCATTGTCAGTCCACAAATCACCAACATTCACAATGGATTTAATGTAGTAAACTTTTATTTTTATTTTTTTAACATTATTCATCTCAGGGTTTGTAGGACCCTTTGAGAGTGAAATTCAAGCACTTTTCAAGGGCTTTCAAGTGCTTTACACTTCTTACAGCACTTTTAAAGCTCTAAATACTATCCAATTTTAATGTGATGTTTTGTAAAACTAAAAGTTTAAAGGTGTAGGCCACTTTGTGGCAAACAAGCACTTTTATTTTAAAAAGACATTACATTACCACTATAACCAGTAGGTGGCAGTAGAGGAGCACTTATTGACTTATTTGCCATTTCCACTCCTAAATATAAAAAAGTAAATAGTGGAAAAAAGTAGCATGTCACAAAGTCTCAAAAAAAAATACTTTCTTCAAATTGTAAGTAAAGAGCGCTCCTTTTATTATCACTGAAGCTGTCGGTCAGTTCAGTGTGATACTATAAAAGAACAATGGTACATTTAATAAGAGCAGAATATTTAAGGGAGGTTTTTGCACATTACTGTTGTTAATAAAAGTTAATTTTATCTGCATATCAATTCAAGCTCAGTGCTTCACTGTTAAATTTCCAATAAACAAACATGTACTATTATTAGTAACTGCACTTATTAATAAAACAATGCAAAACAATAGTCATTTTATGATTAAAAATGATACATTTCCAGTGCCACCAACTGTAGAACTGAGTGGCTGGTGCAGCTGTTGTCCGTGTTAGTCTGGAGCCCTGATTGTGCTTTAATAGTTTAATTAAATTAGTAATTGAAAGGGATGTCTAATCTGATGAATTAATAAAACTTTAGCAATTTAAGGATTTATTAAAATTTTAACAATAGGGTCATATGAAACATTTTATTTATTTTAAAGAACTTGTCTCAATTTTTATGGATTCTGTGTTCATGATTTAATACAAAATTATTCTCAAAAACGGTGGTAATCAAATCAATTCATAAAACTTTAACACTAATTAATATTTAATAAATTTTTATTTACGCAGTCAAATGAAATTTCAACAATTTTGATATTTGATTTTTTTTTTCTGTACTACTATTTTAATTAAAACATGGATACAAAATGTGTGGTTATTTCATAAAATAACCATATTGTGACTTGAAGTACATGTGAAGTACATTCTAATGTGCAATAATAATATGTCTGTCACAATTTCTTAAATTAAACTTTTATTTAGGTGGGTTGTAGTGAAGACCTTTGAGTTTCTGTGTATCAGTTAATAGTTTTCTCTATTGAAATGGTGAAATGAAGTGACTCTCATAGCGGCTCTGGAGATAAAGTTAATTTCCTCATATATGAGACGACAGACGTTAAAAACAGCACGAGCATCACCCTAGCTTGAGGAAGTGTAGTAGACCGAACTGCGATACTTGTCATGCTGACTTGTCTTTTTGTGCTATAATGTTCACACACACTAGTTTATATATTTTTTATATACACTCAAAAAAATAACTAATTGGACAAACTCAATTTAATTGCGGGCAGGTTTTCCATCCAATAAATGTGTAGCCCCAACTCATAAAAAACAAATTCATGCAATGAAATGTAATTGAGTTGGTAAAACGTAATTTTATCAAATACAGTTTAAATTATATTTATATACTTATAACATGACTTTTTTTATACGTGTTAATCTTAAATTAAAACATTTAATTGGAAAATCAATTATAAGCTGTTTCATTCATCATCATACACAATGTATATAATCAAAATATAAGAAAAGACTGGTGTCACTCTGGACATTAGCATAGATCACTGAGTGCCCAGCCTAAGCACAGGTGCCACTCTTCAGCATAATGGTAACCACAAAATTCAAAAACATTACAGAAACTCCAACATAACTGAACATTAAACACTAACATTAACATCTTTCTCTTTACAGAAAAACATAAAATAACTTTAATCCCTAAATTTACTCTCCTAATGCAGTCCCTTGCAAAGCATTCTGGCAACTACAGATCCACTGCCCAGTTCGTTATATCAACAAAAATGATTAATGTAGTCTTAAAGGTGCAGTGTGTAGTATTTTTGAGGATCTATTGACAGAAATGCAATATAATATAACTATGTTTTCAGTGGTGTATAAAGACCTTACATAATGAACCGTTATGTTTTTATTACTTTAGAATGAGCCATTTCTATCTACACACACCGCGGATCCCCTTACAGTGAAATCGGCATTTTGTGCCGTCATGTTTCTACAGTAGCCCTAAACGGACAAACTGCTCTACAGAGCGCTAGCTACTCTCTGCTCTCTCAGACGATGACATTTTTGTCCTGTGTCGGCCACTGTAGCTTCTTTATGTGCTTCGAAAGGGAGGGATGAGCTTTGGGTGATTGCAATTCACAACCTCACCACTAGATGCTGCTAAAATTTACACACTGCACCTTTAACACAAATGAATTAAGTTGTGACAAAATTAGATATGTTTAAAGGTGCACTTGTAACTTTTCCGTCCACTAGAGGTCGCCTATTCAAAACAAAGGCGTAGTTTGATGTCGTTTGAGCGCAGAATCTTGGGACATGGTCTTCACCTCACAGCCGGTGGAAAAGAATTGGGATAGGACTCGGGCAGAAATCATGTTCACGGATGCGATTATTAACGTTACTGTAGTATGAAGCAGAGCAGGACCGAGTGTTGTGGGAGCTGAGCAAGGCCGCTGGAGCGACTGTTAATAAGATGAGCGCAACACACGCCTTGAGCAGCGGGACTTTTATTATGCCACAGTCGCCAGCGCCATTTCCGCTTTTCCGGTCATGAGTATGAGGTAACGCAGCTCTGTTTATCATATTAGATATATTTGAGTGTGTTGAAAATGATGTTATGACGTTACTCTGTGCGTTCGTTCGGCGGCTGCTATGACACTTGTTGCACACTGCAGTAAGAGTAAAGCGTTTCTGCAAAATAAAACCAGAAACCGAGGGTAACGCAGATATGACGTAATTGACAGGCGACTCCCTCACACGTCCCGGTTCCTTGGTTAAAATAGCAATTTTCTCACGATTTACAAATAGTTGGAAACATTTGGGATATTGTAAGTACTCAACTGAACAAAATATATAACACTGACCTAGTGGCTTTTGGATATTTTAATGAAAAAATGTTACATAACTTTAAGTAAAGTGAACAGAATTTAAATGTCATATCTATGAAGGACCAGAATCTTTTTTTTTAAACCAAACTTTGAGTTTCTGTCTATCTGTTTATAGTTTTTTTCTAGTGAAATGCAATTTATATATATAAAATGTGTATGTGCGTGTGTGTGTGTATATATATATATATATATATATATATATATATATATATATATATATATATATTATATATTATAAATAAAATGTGTGTGTATGTATGTGTATATATATACTTTTGATTTATTCATCAAAATTCTGTGACATTGCAGGTTATACAGTAAACTCTATTTTTATAACTGGATACTGTGATCAACCTGGCCAATATACAGTAGCGTTAGTATTTTTTATGTTTTTGAAAGAAATCTCTTTTGCTCATCAAGCCTGCATTTATTTGATAAAAAATAAGAGAATAAACACTAATATTGTGAAATATTATTACAATTTAAAATAATGGTTTTCTACTTATTCCTGTGATCAAAGCTGAATTTCCAGCATCATTACTCCAGTCTTCAGTGTCACATGATCCTTCAGAAATCATTCTAATATGATGATTTATTGTTAATGTTGGAAACAGTTGTGCTGCTTAATATTTTTTTGGAACCTGTGATAATTTTTTCAGGATTCATTGCTGAATAAAAAGTAAAAAAAAAAAAAAGTTTATTTAAAATAGAAATCTTTTCTAACAATATACACTACTGTTCAAAGCCCTTTTTTCTTTCTTTTTTTGAAAGAATACTTTTATCCAGCAAGGATGTGTTAAATTGATAATAACTGATAGTATAGATTTATATTGTTAGAAAATAAATCTGTTTTTAACTTTTTATTCATCAATTAATCCTCAATTAAGGTATCACAGGTTTCAGCATCAAATCATCACATTAGAATGATTTCTGAAGGATCATGTGACACTGGAGACTGGAGTAATGATGCTGGAAATTCAGCTTTGATCACAGGAGTATTTTAAAGTATATTAAAATAGAAAACCATTATTTAAAATTGTAGTAATATTTCACAATATTACATTTTTTGATCAAATAAATGCAGGCTTGATGAGCATAAGAGACTTTTTTCAAAAACAGAAAAAATAGTAATGTATATCTCTCTCTATTTCATTAATGGATTTGTTTAGATTGTTTTATAATAGATGCTCTTTCTTCATAGGGAGGGGGTGGAGGGACAAGCACGATGTCCGTGTCTCATACTAACACAGGTAGCATGGGGTCTGCAGGAAGCTATTCTGGTGCTAATATGCTAGTCAATGGTTTGAGTGCCAACCAGAACCAGGTGAGTCAAAATGCTTCATTGTACAAGAGTTACATTACATAATGTATTTGTGTGTGATATGTATTTGAAGCAATAATATATATTAATAGTCATCTAGAGCAGTGGTTCTCAAACCTGTCCTGGGGACCCCTCACCACTGCACATTTTGCATGTCCCCCTCACCTAACACACCTGATTTAATTTATCAGCTCATTAGTACAGACTGCAAGACTTGAATTGGGTGTGTCTGATTAGGGAGACATACAAAAAGTGTAGTGGTGGGGGGTCCCCAGGACAGGTTTGAGAACCACTGATCTAGACGTCATACATTACATATCATACATTTTGTCTCTTTCTTTAAAAAAAATAGATAATAAAAATAACATGTATACAACGCTGCAATTCTTTTTCATTGTCTGTGGCTTTTTGACTGTGTCATCATAAGTTTAGAGTTGTGTTTTGCTGATGTTGGCTTGTGGTCTTTGTGCAGGTTTTGGGTCTGATCAAGAGTTGTCATGAGCCTCAAGGCATCAGCATGCAAGACCTGAAGCAGAAGCTTAGTAGCATGAGCGTCAATGTTATCAGGTACAAACTCCTCCTCCTGGGAAGTGTCTCTATAAAAAAAATAGCTTTTGTAGTGGACCTACACCCTGCAAAAGATTTTACCTTTTTCTTTCTCTTCCTCTTTCTTAGTTTCCGTTTCTCTTCTGTTATACCGAATGAGCTGTGAGAATAGCACATACTTAATTTCTCTGAAAAGGCTTCCTCTATTGCCTGCCATAGGAAGCTTCGTGAGAAATTTCTCATGAATGTGACTCCATTCTCATAAGAATTGAGACTCCGTAGTTTGTTTCCTAATCTGTTCTTATCACCACTCCGCTCAATGCCAGCGCGCTCCACTCAATTGATAATGGGCTCCACGCTCCACTCATGAACCGCTCGCGCTCACTGGTAAAACAACGCTTGCTTAAATCCCGCTCCGACATGAAATATCTCTGTACTGTACTATACGTGTTGTAGCCATTAAAGGGGACCTGTTATGCAAAATTCACTTTTATAAGGTGTTTGAACATAGATGTGTGTCCACAGTGTGTAAACAACCAGCCTATAATGGTAAAAATCCACCCAATACTTTTTTTATAATCCCCATCAATCATTATCAATCTCTCATAACGCACTTTCATATTTCCCCCTTACTCCTACATAGGCATATGACGGTATCAAATTTTCATGTTGCGATTAATTGCTGAAGCTTTTATCACGGTATACGGTATTATCACGATATTTAAATAAGTTGCAAAAAAAAGTGTTGTCATACTATAATAGGTTTAATAACTTTCTTATAACAAAAAGAACCGAACATTTAAATACAATAAAGCAATACACAAAAATGTATAAAGTACAAAAGAAAGTGCAAAAGAATTATAAAGAACAATAGGTAACACTTTACAATAAGGTCTCACTAGTTAATACATTAACAAAGAGAAAATAGCTACATTTGTTGTTATTCTTTGATAACGTTAGTTAAAAAAAAGCAACTGTTAATGTTAGCTCAGGTCCATTAAATAATACAGTTACAACTTTTGATTTTGATAATGTGTTATTAAATGTTGAAATGTACATTTAACTAATTCAAACAATATCTAGGGCATGTTGTCCAGATTAAAATATAAATGTTTAAGTTTGAAAATAAATAGCCTTAAGTCTTTAAGTATTAAGTATTTGGTGATGTGATGAGCACTGTAGCGAATACAGCACTCTGACTTTATTCACAGAGACTAGAGCAATGTCATTAGTTTTATCCCTAAAAACACTCACTGTCTGCATAATTCATAAACGCACATTTATTATGCATTGTATATTCAGGTGACAGACTTTTTTACATTCCCACAGGAGCACCTATACAACAATTTATAGATTAACATGACAGTACATGCTAGTCGATGAGTTATATCAACATAACTCTACAACAACTAACATTTACATAAATGTATCCACTAGCCATTCAGAAACGTCCAGATGCCGTCTAAAAGTTGCAACCTCTTCTTGAGTCTCTCCATCAGTGTCAAACATGAGCTGCACACCACAACTGTTTTTTTCTGACATTTTGGCTGAGTGAGATTCGCCTGTTTTGTTGTTGACAGAGTATTCGAAGCTCATGTAAAGGATCCGCCCTCTTCTGGGAGGGGCGGGGAACAGCAGCTCATTTGCATTTAAAGGGACACAAAAAAGGGGCACATTTTTGCTCACACCCAAATAGGGGCAAATTTAACAAGCTATAATAAATGATCGGTGGGGTATTTTGAGCTGAAACTTCACATTCTGGGGACACCAGAGATTTATATTACATATTGTGAAACGGAGCATAACATGTTTATAGAGATGCAATACATTATAAGATGCGCAATATATCGGGAGACATGGAGTGGGTCAGACGTGATTTTGACCACTTCATTAAGTTTTATCAATGTTTCATCAACCAATTACCTGGATTTAATAAGTGAGAAGCAAATATAGCAGACAATAAAATCATGACATGGAGGCGCCAGCGCAATCACTTGCATTTTTTTTCCTGACAGCAGCAGAAACAACTTAAAGGGTCATGAAACCCCCCAAAAAAATTTTGAGACGTGTACAGATATGTACAGGCTGCACATCACTGAAAACAATTTTTAAAAAAATACCAACAAGTGGAAATTGGTTATTTTTGCGTTTTTCTGAGCAATTTCGTTCTTCCAGGTTGAAAAGCAAAGTTGAAGCAACGTCACTGAATGTAAGGTAAAAGCGTGCCTTCTGAGTTTGTGACTGGCTGAGGGCACGATTCTACGTCAACCGGTCCTCTGCATTTGTTCATGAGAATGAGCTCTTTTAACCCAATCACTGCGCTGTATTACGCATGAGATTGCATTTCAGCGGAGAATTCAAACAACCTTTGGCGCGCGAAGTATCTAAGGCATTCCCGTGGCACTCGATCAGATTTCTTGCGGTGCGGGATTAAATTTCCCAGTGACAAAACGGTAGCGGTCGGGAACTCTGGAGACTTTGGACGGGAGTGGGCGGTCTGACAATACCCCAGCCACTCCCAACACAACAGCGCAATTGTGCTTGCAATTGTGATGACATTCACACTGCCCTGAGCAACCTGGCAAGATAGTTTCATTTCCCAATTTTAACTTGCATAAATGTTATTTCTCAACCATTCTCTCAAGAAGAGGAATCAGTCTGTCCATTCTCTCCCTTTTCGCTCTTTCTTTCTTTTTTCTTTCTTTAAATACAAATTAAAGATCTGTGCTGGGCTGTTTTTTTTCCGTCCTGCTACCACTATAGGATCTATTCCGCACTCTCCCGCTCGCGCTTAAAATTCATTTTGTGTTCACCTGCTAGAATTATTTTATTCCCGACCCGACCGATCCCGCTAAATTTAGATTTCGTTTCCAGAATCTCTCTTTTAAATTGACCCTACAGAGAGACTGGGGATAACAAATGTAAAATGTTGGCTATACAATAATTTTATTTCTTTTTTTCTTATCATACTGTCAACACCGTAAAAAATGTCACAGAGAAAAAGTCTAAATCAAATACGACATCTGTCATTCAAAATTATAAGCCAAAATACAAATAAACGAAAACTGTTGTAAGTCTTTTAGGGTAAACGTACCTATTAAGCTCAAGTACCCATTAAGCACACTACTATCTTTGAGCTCAGATTATAAAAAGAAAAAAATAATTTATCATCCTACTTGATGTCTTAACCAATTGATGTTTGTTAATATATACCTCCTGTAATTTCATACTAATCAGACCATTGCACACTGAGATATGGGTATCTGTGTGTTCATACTTTCTGGTGGCCATTTTGAAAGCTGTCTGAAAACTTTCACCAAAAGTGGAAAGTTTTAGATGTTTAAGCCTTTATTTTGGATAAGTATAACTTCTTATTGCAAAATTAAGAGATTCATGTTTAGACTTTTGTATATTATAACCTGGAACCTGGATGTGGAAAAGAATTACAGTTAGATCCAAAAGATAGTTTTAGCAACATAGCGCAGGTGCCACAGAACATAGTTCGCTTACTAGCTGTATAAGACTGTGTGCTACACTAATATATTACTTCACAGGCATTACTGGCTTGTACTTTTAAATCCATTATAATATAAATTTACAGTTTATTGATGTTCTGTGGTTTTACACTGCTGTAATTTTTAAAGACTAAGGTCTAAGGTGAGCTTAAAGGGTGCACTACTATGAAAATCACAGCTTCAGTGTGACATCAATAAGAAAAAGTATAATTTCATAGATATTTTCAATAATAGCGGTCCATATTAAAATATGTATGAACTTAATGCATAACCTAGATTATTTATTTAGAAAAATTGTCCTTTTACATTTAATTTAATAATATTTATTAATAATTTTTTTTTTGCTGTTTCCTTTAAGCTCATCCACATTGAACAGACTTTAAATATTAACTGATGGTTGTCACTTCAAGTTAATCTTTATAAAATTATTCTTTAAAAATGTTGTTTAAAATAAACAAGAATTAAAAAAAAAAAAAATGTTGTGAGCTTAATGGGAACAGGGGTGTGCTTAAAGGGTACAAACATGTACCCATTAAGCACAGCCAGACTTTTTGTATTTAAAGATGTACATCCTAATTTAAATGCCTTTGTCATTTAAAAAAAAAAAAAAATATTATAGTGTGAGAGATTAATCTTTTATTTTAACATAAATTCTTGTACTGAAACCAATACCCTGTGCACTAAAATGTTTCAATGTAGACTTTGGTGAGCTTAATAGGTACGTTTACCCTATATGAATGTATGAATGTCCCATTACCGAAAGTCTCCTCCAAAAAACTGAATGTTCTCTCTAAAGGTGCACTCGTGGCCGGGATGCACAGAAAATTTTTTCTATATATTTTTTTTTTTAAACGTAGGCATATACATTATTTATTTTTTTGTAATGCAAGTTATTTGTAAATGTAACAAAGTAATTGCTGTCCATTGTTCATTTTTTTTGTAATGTATAGGCCTAAGTTAAAAATGAAACAAAGTTCTATATTATATAAAAACCTAGCAATGAGTATGAGATGTTTGTCAGCATATATGAGCACACATACGTGCGATCTTAATGACCACAAAAGGGTACCAACTATTGATGATTTGTTTGCATGCTCATGGTTGCATTTATTGTAGAAAGATTTCTTATAAATTCTCATCTCAAAAAGCTTAAGCAGAGCAGCGCATGTTCTTTTGCACATCTTGCAGAATATCCGTGCCAGCCAAACCCAAGTGTGCGTGTATGAAGATTTGTTAGTAAATCTAGATAACAAACTCTGTGTGAAAAATCACATTATTTTTTTCTTGACTGTTAATAAAGTACAGTTCCATGAAGTATGCATGTGTGTAGCCATACTAGACACAATACTAGACATACTACATTTGCCATGTTGCCTGCATTATTTAACTGCAGTTTCCTCATCTTAGGCCTCATGGATACACTTAAGAATTTGGGCAGTAGGTCAAATGGGTATAGCTTTTTTTAGGGTTGTCAAAAGATGAATCAATTAGTAATTGAACCCGTTTTGTAATCCTGTTAATAATTTCCCCTTAAAAACATACTACCCACGTGTGTAGTCACGTGACTCCGCCCCGTCCAGTCAGTGACATGGAAGCAACACGGAGGCGAACGCACAAGCCCCGAAGCTAGATCACTTTCATTTGCGTCCTCATGAAAGTTTGTCAATTGTATGTGTTTAAAGGCTTGCCAGTGTAAACATTCAAGCGATTTTACGCCATTCAAGAACAACAATATGGAATATTGTTGATATGGAATACAATATCTTTCTGTGACTGAAAGAGCCGAGCCGTTGTGTCTCTGACGAAACGCGCGCCCTGAAGACAGATCACTTTCACTTGCGTCTTCACTGAAATTTGTGAATTGTATGTGTTTTAAGGTTGCCAGTTTGAACATTCAAGTGATTTTAGGTCATCGGATGTGTATCGTTATATTGCAGTAATGCACTGATATATTGCGGCACACACGAACACTCATACAGACAGTAGCTTGCACATCACATGAAGATCGCGTGTGCAGAGAAACATTCAGGAGCACAGAAACTCAGTCAGTACTGTCCTTTGATTTTTCACTAAAGTAGCTTAGAAACTCGACAGTTAAAGCATAGATTTTTCTACTTTTGAAGTAACTACAACATCAAAGTTAGTTTCCTTCTATTATTTTTAAATGACAAAGATAAGAAATGAAATCTTTCATTAGAAAAAAAAATATCCCAACTTTAATACTTGAGCATATTTACAGTACAAACCTAGTCAGTGAACTATGAGGGCAAAAAAACTAAAGAATCGTTTATTAATTGTAATCGAGGTGAAATGTTCAATTCATCAAGATTTGGATTTTAGGTCATATCGTCCAGCCCTAAAATATGTGGCAGATATATATTATATTTTGCTTAAAAAAAGGATCTACTAAAAACAAACAAACAATGTACATCGTATTCAATGCTCTCATTATGAGCAGAAAACAAAGTTTAACTAGTAATTTCAAAGTTTCAATTGTCTTTCCTTGCCATATACAAATAATTATAACATTGTTTATCATGAAGTTCTCTTAACATGATTATTAGGCCTAGGGCTTGACATTAACTTTTTTGCTCACCAGCCACTGGCTAGTTTTTCCAAAGTTACTAGACACTTGACATTGATACCATGGGGAAAAACTGCCATATACAGGTGCTGGTCATATAATTAGAATATCATCAAAAAGTTGATTTATTTCACTAATTCCATTCAAAAAGTGAAACTTGTAAATTATATTCATTCATTACACACAGACTGATATATTTCAAATGTTTATTTCTTTTAATTTTGATGATTATAACTGACAACTAAGGAAAATCCCAAATTCAGTATCTCAGAAAATTAGAATATTACTTAAGACCAATACAAAGAAAGGATTTTTAGAAATCTTGGCCAACTGAAAAGTATGAACATGAAAAGTATGAGCATGTACAGCACTCAATACTTAGTTGGGGCTCCTTTTGCCTGAATTACTGCAGCAATGCGGCGTGGCATGGAGTCGATCAGTCTGTGGCTCTGCTCAGGTGTTATGAGAGCCCAGGTTGCTCTGATAGTGGCCTTCAGCTTTTCTGCATTGTTGGGTCTGGCATATCGCATCTTCCTCTTCACAATACCCCATAGATTTTCTATGGGGTTAAGGTCAGGCGAGTTTGCTGGCCAATTAAGAACAGGGATACCATGGTCCTTAAACCAGGTACTGGTTGCTTTGGCAGTGTGTGCAGGTGCCAAGTCCTGTTGGAAAATGAAATCTGCATCTCCATAAAGTTGGTCAGCAGCAGGAAGCATGAAGTGCTCTAAAACTTCCTGGTATACGGCTGCGTTGATCTTGGACCTCCGAAAACACAGTGGACCAACACCAGCAGATGACATGGCACCCCAAACCATCACTGACTGTGGAAACTTTACACTGGACCTCAAGCAACGTGGATTGTGTGCCTCTCCTCTCTTCCTCCAGACTCTGGGATCCTGATTTCCAAAGGAAATGCAAAATTTACTTTCATCAGAGAACATAACTTTGGACCACTCAGAAGCAGTCCAGTCCTTTTTGTCTTTAGCCCAGGTGAGACGCTTCTGACGCTGTCTGTTGTTCAAGAGTGGCTTGACACAAGGAATGCGACAGCTGAAACCCATGTCTTGCATACGTCTGTGCGTAGTGGTTCTTGAAGCACTGACTCCAGCTGCAGTCCACTCTTTGTGAATCTCCCCCACATTTTTGAATGGGTTTTGTTTCACAATCCTCTCCAGGGTGCGGTTATCCCTATTGCTTGTACACTTTTTTCGACCACATCTTTTCCTTCCCTTCGCCTCTCTGTTGATGTGCTTGGACACATAGCTCTGTGAACAGCCAGCCTCTTTTGCAATGACCTTTTGTGTCTTGTCCTCCTCGTGCAAGGTGTCAATGGTTATCTTTTGGACAACTGTCAAGTCAGCAATCTTCCCCATGATTGTGTAGCCTACAGAACTAGACTGAGAGACCATTTAAAGTCCTTTGCAGGTGTTTTGAGTTAATTAGCTGATTAGAGTGTGTCACCAGGTGTCTTCAATATTGATCCTTTTCACAATATTCTAATTTTCTGAGATACTAAATTTGGGATTTTCCTTAGTTGTCAGTTATAATCATCAAAATTAAAAGAAATAAACATTTGAAATATATCAGTTTGTGTGTAATGAATGAATATAATATACAAGTTTCACTTTTTGAATGGAATTAGTTAAATAAATCAACTTTTTGATGATATTCTAATTATATGACCAGCCCCTGTAGATATTTTTAATATTACCTCATAATTTGGCAGCAGTTTATTAGGCTGCTGTCACTTTAAGACCTGACGCACGGATCCATTATACTGTTACACATGCGTTTTCTTTCTCAACTGTTTACGTTCACTTAAAACAGAACTGACTGAATCGAACTGACATGAATAATCGCCAATATTGGAATTTTGACATTATTTTGTGTGTATTTGACTGTTTAAGGGCAATAAGCAGCGAAAAAGAACTAAATTTAGTACTGAGAGGCGGATTTATGTGTGCGCACTTTAGGTGTGAGCACAAAATCTGCGAGAATGAGTAAAATTATGCGCGATTTGCGTAATCCCACTCCGAAATTCAAGCCCTGTAACAGAAACAAGAAGAAACTAATGCTCAAACGGCAATCTCATTGGCTGGCGCTCACCTATTACTGTCCCTGTTTCTATTTCAGCAAATCAGTTCAAGCGAACGCAGACAATGTGATTAATATTCATAAACCCAGAAGCTCATCAATCCTTAGTGTTGTTTATATTGTTATTAGTAGTAGAATTCGTAGTATTATCTTATCAGTATTGTTAGGGTTTTTTTTTTTTTTTTTTTTTTTTTAATACAGAAACGCTGAATGGCCAACAATGTCTTGAGCACCGCCACCAGTCCTAAGTTCAGTTAAAATGACAAATATGCATTCATACTTTCTGTATGAAGACATGGTTGGGATTATTACTTTTGCTGTTAGCACTATTTTTGCCACTGTTTGCACCATGAGAATATAAATAAATACAGAACCTGTGTTTACATTTCATACTTGTCATTGATTTGAATTATTATTGTTTGAATTGTGATGTTTTTCAGCATAGTTTCACTATTTAAACATGACCTGCACTTATACTGGAGAAAAGTATATTTGTAATTTGTTTATTATAGGAGCCTATTTGATGATGGGTATGTTTTACTTTAGATCATTGTGTTTCTGAGGCTCTCAAGAATGCATGCAGCTCTCACTTGTAGCCAAAAACATGGGGAATGGTACTAAATTGATATCGTCATTGATATCGTTATCGCAATAAATACCAGAAATATTGTGATATAGTTTTAACCATCCCTATTTCATGGCAGCTGTTTAGTGATTCTTTTGTGATTGTCAAACACGACTGAATGAATTCAGGGTGCACTTTTTCATTAAATGCAAAAATCCAGGTTATAAGCGTTTTGGGTTTCTTCTCACGATATTCTTAGCACGCTATTACAGAGCTTCTAAAAGGACATTTGCCATGGTTTCTCTGCCGCCACAGAGGATGCGTTACATTGGGCCTTGAGGTACTACCTCATTACTAAGGAAAGTCAAATTTTGAGCAAATAGATCTCTGTTAATTCATGTGCATCCATGCTCTCGTTTTTTTAATAGTAAGATGCAGTGACGCACAAAGGAAATTAGGTTATATCTAAAACTAGAACTTGCAATAGTTTCTCGGGGACATGAAAACGTTTTTCTCGTGTGCATGCAAAAGTCTGTATATATATATATATATATATATATATATATATATATATATATAAATAAATAAATAAATAAATATATATATACACACACACTCACCTAAAGGATTATTAGGAACACCTGTTCAATTTCTCATTAATGCAATTATCTAATCAACCAATCACATGGCAGTTGCTTCAATGCATTTAGGGGTGTGGTCCTGGTCAAGACAATCTCCTGAACTCCAAACTGAATGTCAGAATGGGAAAGAAAGGTGATTTAAGCAATTTTGAGCGTGGCATGGTTGTTGGTGCCAGACGGGCCGATCTGAGTATTTCACATTCTGCTCAGTTACTAGGATTTTAACGCACAACCATTTCTAGAGTTTACAAAGAATGGTGTGAAAAGGGAAAAACATCCAGTATGCGGCAGTCCTGTGGGCGAAAATGCCTTGTTGATGCTAGAGGTCAGAGGAGAATGGGCCGACTGATTCAAGCTGATAGAAGAGCAACTTTGACTGAAATAACCACTCGTTACAACCGAGGTATGCAGCAAAGCATTTGTGAAGCCACAACACGCACAACCTTGAGGCGGATGGGCTACAACAGCAGAAGACCCCACCGGGTACCACTCATCTCCACTACAAATAGGAAAAAGAGGCTACAATTTGCACGAGCTCACCAAAATTGGACAGTTGAAGACTGGAAAAATGTTGCCTGGTCTGATGAGTCTCGATTTCTGTTGAGACATTCAGATGGTAGAGTCAGAATTTGGCGTAAACAGAATGAGAACATGGATCCATCATGCCTTGTTACCACTGTGCAGGCTGGTGGTGGTGGTGTAATGGTGTGGGGGATGTTTTCTTGGCACACTTTAGGCCCCTTAGTGCCAATTGGGCATCGTTTAAATGCCACGGCCTACCTGAGCATTGTTTCTGACCATGTCCATCCCTTTATGACCACCATGTACCCATCCTCTGATGGCTACTTCCAGCAGGATAATGCACCATGTCACAAAGCTCGAATCATTTCAAATTGGTTTCTTGAACATGACAATGAGTTCACTGTACTAAAATGGCCCCCACAGTTACCAGATCTCAACCCAACATCCCAAGCATCTTTGGGATGTGGTGGAACGGGAGCTTCGTGCCCTGGATGTGCATCCCACAAATCTCCATCAACTGCAAGATGCTATCCTATCAATATGGGCCAACATTTCTAAAGAATGCTTTCAGCACCTTGTTGAATCAATGCCACGTAGAATTAAGGCAGTTCTGAAGGCGAAAGGGGGTCAAACACAGTATTAGTATGGTGTTCCTAATAATCCTTTAGGTGAGTGTATAATCGTGTGCAAAAGCCATCCAAACACACAACCCATGCAAAAGCCATCCAAACACACAACCCGTGCAAAAGCCATCCAAACACACTAAACCGTGCAAAAGCCATCCAAACACACAACCCGTGCAAAAGCCATCCAAACACACAACCCGTGCAAAAGCCATCCAAACACACAACCCGTGCAAAAGCCATCCAAACACACAACCCGTGCAAAAGCCATCCAAACACACAACCCGTGCAAAAGCCATCCAAACACACAGCCCGTGCAAAAGCCATCCAAACACACAGCCCGTGCAAAAGCCATCCAAACACACAGCCCGTGCAAAAGCCATCCAAACACACAGCCCGTGCAAAAGCCATCCAAACACACAGCCCGTGCAAAAGCCATCCAAACACACAGCCCGTGCAAAAGCCATCCAAACACACAGCCCGTGCAAAAGCCATCCAAACACACAGCCCGTGCAAAAGCCATCCAAACACACAGCCCGTGCAAAAGCCATCCAAACACACAGCCCGTGCAAAAGCCATCCAAACACACAGCCCGTGCAAAAGCCATCCAGACACACAGCCCGTGCAAAAGCCATCCAGACACACAGCCCGTGCAAAAGCCATCCAGACACACAACCCGTGCAAACGCCATCCAAACACACAACCCGTGCAAACGCCATCCAAACACACAACCCGTGCAAACGCCATCCAAACACACAACCCGTGCAAACGCCATCCAAACACACAACCCGTGCAAAAGCCATCCAAACACACAACCCGTGCAAACGCCATCCAAACACACAACCCGTGCAAAAGCCATCCAATCACACAACCCGTGCAAAAGCCATCTAAACACACAACCCAAGCTGACATTCAAAGTGTTTCAATCCCTGATTCAGAACTGTTCTGGCAAAAGTGAGATAAATGAAGTCTCTTATCTGTCTGCTGCACATACATCCTGTCATGAAACTGTCTTTTTAACTGCAGTTTGATTCTCGCTTCCCTTTACCTTTTTACAGGCAAATTGTGGACTTTCTCAGCAACGAGGGACACATTTTCTCCACCATTGATGAGGACCACTTCAGATCAACAGACAATGAAGCCTAATTACATTTTTGTCGTATCTGTAACCAGGCCTCAATAAGCCCATTTCTGATTTTTGTTGCTTTCAAGGAAAACAGACCAGAATGGTTCAGTTCTTTTTGTTAATTTTAATAAAAGCATACACATTTACAAACCCATTTCCTTTCTTTAGATGTCCGCATGTCCTAAAGAATAAGCCGTAAAAAGGACATCAAAGTGTATATTTGTTAAACATTGCATTGGCACAACTTATTTAGACACATTGAAAAGTATTTCATATTTGTGCTGTGGAGACTCCATATTGGCTGGTTCTTTGTTTAATACTTCCTGTTATGAATACACAGCAACTGTATTCCTTTGTGTACATGTCCTTGTTCTAATAGAAAGTGCTTTCATGGGGGGCTTTAATTGTGTCCTCGATAGACTCATAATCATGGTCAGAGTCAGAGAGTAGTCTTCCTTTTTTTGGTGGAAGAAGAGAAAAGAATAATTAAAATCTACAAAATATTTTAGCTCTGATTTTGGGTCATTACTGTTCCAAATATCATGAAATGGATGTTAAAAATCATTGAAGCATCAAATATCTAAATGTAAAGACAAACCAACCTGATTTTCGTTCCTTCGTGGGACTTCTCACGTACATATTGGGCAGACTAGCGCTTTCTCCTATTGATAAGCTTTTACTAGGCAAGATTGGAAGAGACTGATCTGGTGTCTGCTGGAGTTGCAAAAAAAAAAAAGTGTCAAGTTAATAAGCTTGCTGAGCCAGCTTAAATAAGAAAAGAGGAACACAATGCTGTTTTCTGTTCAATATACACAAGTGCATGTACCATCTTAGGACAAGAATTAGTAGTTCACCTAAAAAATAAAACCTTGATCATCATTTACTCGCCTTCGTGTTGTTCCAAACATGCATTTATTGATGCCATTATGAAAGACATGCTATAGTTCATACAATGAAAATGAGAAAAACAGACTCCAATGACATAAGAGCACCATCAAAGTGGTGCATACAATTCATGCAATGCCTTCCCAGGCCTTATCTTAACTTTGCACTAATATTCATATTCAAAATGTTTTGTGTGGGCTGGGTCTCCAAGCAACACGTGAATCAATCAATGACTAAAGCCATTCGCTTGCTTCATTCCCACTGTAGTTCTTAGAACCAGCTGCCATTTAAAAAACATCTCCTGTGGCTGTCTTTTTCCAATTTCATGTTTCCTAATTAAACATCATTTTGTAAAGGATTTAAAATACAATAAAAAACGTTCGACTTTCAATTGTTCAGAAAGGAAGGCATTTGGCTTGATAGAAGTACTGCATTTATTTGGATCGCTTAATTTTCATAATTATGGCTTGGATTTCCCTATTTTTTTCTGGATTTGGAAAGGGTGGCAAAAACTTGAAAAGTTTACAGATGAAAAGTTTTAGCATAAAAAAATTCCCATTTTTTCTTACAGTGCTTTCAACAAAATTTGCTTGGGTTTTCATGCAAATTCACTGATGAAGGCATTTACTGCATAGAGGCAGAACACAGGCTACTGTAAATATCCTAATAAAACTAAAACATTTGTCTTGATCAAACAGCCTTAATGTAAATACATAATCCCACTTCCAGATTCTAATGAGCCTCACTCATTTCAAATAGCAGTTGTATTATTAGAACTTGAAATATTAAGCAAATGTAATTTTATTTCAAACATTAATATCTTACATTAATAAATGCAATTGTAGTCGCTGTGTAAATGCATTTTTGCCTTCTGAACTGTGTAAATACATCTATTTCTTTGTGTAGACATGTCTTTCTCCATCTCTCCATGCAGTGGAAAATGTATATAGATGGTGGTGCACATGTAGAATTTAGGTTTAATTGTTGGTATTGAAACTGAAAAGAGTTTTGACACCATTCGAACACTGACCATATGTATGGTGCTTTTGTCAATTTTGGAGGTTGACCGTGTCCATCCCCAAACACTTTCATTGTGAAGCAAAGAGCACGTTGAGAATTCAGATGAACTTTTGCTTCACATAAAAAATAAGTTTGGGACAGGGATGATCACATTTTTGGGTGAACTATTCCTTTAAAAAGAATTGATTACTGTGCTTGACCATGTAAGCAGTCGATTTTTCCATTACTCATAAACATTAACCACAGGGGAATTTGGAAAATGCTGGCTCAATGTAATTTAAGCTCCACAGCACAGTGGATAATCCAAATGGATAATCCTGTATTAGCTAATCTGAGAATGTGAATCAGAACTAAAACACGTTCCTGTTTGATTACATTTCTATTTTAGTTGGGTGAATGAAGGTTTGTGCTTACATCATCTGGCGGAAGAGGTGCAGGGGCCCGATTACCCTTTGTCCGATGGAGCGAGAGGTTGTCGAGTTGTTTGGTCACGCCGTGTTTGGATTTAGGGGGCTTTTTAGGAGTTTCTGAAGTGGATGGCTTCTGCTTTGGTGGACGAGGAGGTGGTTTCTCAATTTTGCTTATGAGTTTGTGACATTCATAGTAGAATTTCTCTGTCACCACGGTGACCGTCTCTACATGAAGTTCTGGGGGCTCATCACTGGACCACGGCAGATCATCAGAGGTGAAACAGAGAGAGATTTGTAACCAGCGTACCGGCAACTCAAAACACCAATCTGGTTTATTGGATAGGCTTGCCAATACTATGGTCTCTGTGAAAGTCTCCTCCAGCTTAAGTGCTGTTAACCCCGTCAGGGGATCTTGTTCTAGGTCTTTATCCCGAGTCACCACTTTGACATCCAGAGGCAAAGAGCTGCTCATTAAATCTGTTAATTTATACTTCTTGTTGTCTGAAAGCTTTTCCACAAAGTGACCTGCCATAAACAGTGGCAGAGAGATTTCCTCACTGTCGTCATCTTCATCGTCATCGTCATCGTCATCGTCATCCACTTCCATAGTCCGTTTGCAAATGAGACTTTCTACTTTCTGAGCAGCTCCAGATTTATCCTTGAGTCCATCCATGAGCTCCATCCTCAACACCTCCAGCTGCTCACCGACGCTGAGTGCAGGGATTCCCTCTTCTTCTACCGCCTCGCTGTGCCGAGTCACGCTTACTTTCAAACCTGGAGACTGAGAGGTTGCCAAGTATAGCTCGTACACTGATCCGAATTCCCGGGCCCTTCTTCTCATTCGTCCACCATACCTCTCTGAGATGAAGTAGTACTGTTTTGCCTTCCTTCCCTTTAAAGTTGAGGCTAATATCAATGTTGTGTGGCCATACCCATGCAACACGAGTTGGCTTCCTTTTTGCAGTTCTTTGAACCAGCTGCAATTAAAAAACTGATTGCCTTCTGGGCCATCAAGGATCTCTGCCATAGTGGGGAAGGACTCCTTTGGCTGACTTGCAACTTCAGTCAGTGATAGTGGAGTTATGAACACTAAATCCTGGCACTGTTCTGTCATATCCTGGACATCCACTTCCAGAGTGGAGGGGAACTTGACCACGTTCTTCCTCACTAAATGTAAAAATCATTAACAGACATTTATTCCAGGACCATTTCCATGTATCAAGCCTGTATGACAGGTACCCAATTCTACTCCTGGAGGGCCAATGTCTCACCAATTTGCCCTAACTCACATGGCTTTCTAGTAATCCTCAAGACCTTGCTTAACTGGTTCATGTGTTTTTAATTAGGATTGGAGCTAAACATTGCAGCACAGTGGCCCTCCAGGAGGAGGATTAGACACCCCTGCTCTGACAGGTGTACCCAGGTCCTGTTTACACCTGGTATTAAGATGTGTTTTGGTCAATCGGATCACAAGTAGACGCAGTTTACACCTGGTGTTTTAATCCGTCTCTTTTATCCACTTTCAACCACTTCTGTCCTGATTTCTTTGAGAGGAGGGTCTATGGGCGGGTAAATGTTTGGGCTTTTTCAGATCTTTCGATCTAATGGATGAAATAAGCTCACACAATTTACATATGAATGAGCACTGAGATGACAGAAAAACACATGGAGCAGCATCAGCTTTCATTTCTGCTCTGAGCCGCAAGACCAGCCGAACACTGTGAGTGTGTGTTAGAGATCAGGAATGGTGAGAGAACATTGTGCTTGGTAAGTTTTTCATCTTCAAACCAAACTTGGGTCTCCTGCCGACAAAGTTTAAATCCTGTCTGGCTAGTGTGCTTCCCATAATGTTCACACGTTAGGTCAGTAGACAGAAAGTAGGCGGTCTTTAGGGCTGTTTGAACTCATTCGACCACATGAGCATTTACACTATGAAAGCAATCCAGTCAAATGCGTTTTTGACTACCTCGGGAAGTGGTCGAAAGTGGACAAGCTCAAAATGTTTTAGACCCCGTTTACACCTATATTTAGCATCGTCCACTTGTGATCCAATCGACCAAAACGCATCTTAATACCAGGTGTAAATGGCCTCAGTTCCAATCCTGGGGCCTGTACCATGAAGCCAGTTTTGCTGGCTAGCCAGGTAAGTTTTAGTTTAGATTGCGCCACTCCTGGGTTTTAGATACCATGAAAGTGGCTTGGCTTTTAGCTGTGTTCATCGTCATAGTAACTTAAGCTCCACAGCTACCCTACTCCGGAGCAGCTTATGTTCAGGATAAGAGATCTCAAACTGAATTTGAACCAATCAGCTGTGAGCAAAGTGACACTCCCCCAGTTTCTCTTTCTCCAAATTAAAGGTCACTATATAATAAAAAAATATATATTGTCTTGCTTTAATGATGATTACTTAAAATGTGAACTTCAACTCCAGTCTTTAGAGTCACATGATCCTTCAGAAATCATTCTAATATGCCGATTTGCTGCTTAAGAAACATTTACTATTATATTGCATACAGTCCCTATATATATATTAAGTTTGAAATCTCTTATCCTGAACATAAGCTGCTCCGAGTAGGGTAGCTGTGGAGCTTAAGTTACTATGACGATGAACACAGCTAAAAGCCAAGCCACTTTCATGGTATCTAAAACCCAGGAGTGGCGCAATCTAAACTAATATATATAATCAGTTTATATAGTTGATTATATATATATATATATATATATATATAAAAATAATAAATAAATAATAAATATATAAAATCAACTATATAAACTGATTTCACAACTTTCACTTTATTTGCTTTATTTCTAATTTTCTTTATCCTCTTTCATGGAAAAGCATTTTCTTCTGTGTAAATGCATTTAAATTCTTTATATACTTCAATCTCTTAATCTTCAGCAAAAGAGTTTTGAATAACGTTGGCTCTCTAGTGAGAAATGAGTCACACTTTCTCTGTGTTGAAAGGCATGTGATTGGCTGTTCACTGCTCATACTTTCATGTGCACGCGCTCCACATACTCAGGATCAAAGCCTGAGTTGACAGAGAAAGCTGATGATCAGCATCATGGTACCAACAAAGCCGGATTGGATTGGTTTGGTTTTGTCAACTCAAAACTAATCCTGTAACCCTGAGTTTGTTCAGCTACCATCATGGTACCGGCGCCTGGAAGACTTTAACTCAACACACCAGCCTGTAGTTTTCATGTAAAACCAAAGACCTTGAGTAGCTGGCTCAGATGTGTGTTAGATTAGGAAGGTGCTGGAGGGTGGACCTCCAGGAGCAGGATTGAGTGACAGCTGATTGGCTTTTTCCACCAACATGGTGATTCTCAATGGTGCTCACCTGGGGGATTTGCAAACCTCTCTTGGAACCAGCCAATGCTTCAATGCCAATCAATGATGTATAGTAATTGATTACATTACTACATTCATTATTTGTGCTCTTTAGACTTTATGAGTGCTTCGATTTTGAGTATGTGTATTAGCTTAAAAAATTATTTAATAAAATCACAAGATGCTTTGATGCAATGTTGAAAATTATAACAAAATATTTTGCAACTAATTTTCAGTTCAGAGTGCTTCATTGATTATAATCAGTCCCTTTCCAGGAAAGTCAGTTCACTCGTACCCCTTTTCCACCAGAATGGTTTGCATTCTGGAGCCAAAGCCTGTTCACAGCCTGGCGAACTGGCTGCGTGTTTCCACAGACTTGAGGAACAAACGCTGATGTAGCTATGTAGCTATGTGTTGTTTACTTGACGATAACCGATCTGTTTGTGCAGGTTGTGCAGCACTTCTGTTTTCGCTGAACAACAGCAACTCACCCAAGAAGTGGTAGGCCACGTAAAATCAAAGAGTGGGGTCTGCACATGCTGAGGCGCACAGTGTGCAGAAGTCGCCAACTTTCTGCAGAGTCAGCTGAGCAGCTGCATCCAAGCCTTACATCACCAAGTGCAATGCAAAGCGTTGGATGCAGTGGTGTAAAGCATGCCGTCACTGGACTCTAGAGCAGTGGAGACGTGTTCTCTGGAGTGACCAATCGCGCTTCTCTGTCTGGCAATCCGATGGACGAGTCTGGGTTTGGCGTTTGCCAGGAGAACGGTACTTGCCTGACTGCATTAAAGTGTAAAGTTTAGTGGAGGGGGGATTATGGTGTGGGTGGTTTTTCAGGGGTTGGGCTTGGCCCCTTAGTTCCAGTGAAAGGAACTCTTAATGCTTCAGCATACCAAGACATTTTGGATAATTTCGTGCTCCGAAGTTTGTGGAAACAATTTGGGGATGGCCCCTTCCTGTTCCAACATGACTGCGCACCAGTGCACAAAGCGCTGGTCCATAAAGACATGGATGAGTGAGTTTGGTGTGGAGGAACTTTAGCACAGAGTCCTGACCTCATGGAATGCAAGATCAATTCCTATCTACTTGAATGAGGGAATATCAAAATCTCAAAAATTGCTTGCCAAATTTTTTTACTTCTGTGTTTTGTAATCTAGTTATTTTTGCTTCATTCTTTCCCGATTGAGTTGCTGCTCTTTAGAAAACATTTAGTGCAGACTCCCAGTCTCTGACATTAGCAGTTCCCTGTATGAGTTTTGTGGGTCAGTGTGGAGCCAATTTGAATGGCCCACAACTACCTTTTCTGTAGTGGCAGGGATGACGTATTTTTGTATGCCAAAATCCGGAAATTAGTTAGCATTTTGGCACTTTCACTTCCATTGCCCTGAAGTCATGAGCTTTTGGTTAAATGCCTGAAATAAGGTCTCTGATGAACACAATGATGAACTCAAGATGTTTTCACGTTTTATTCTAAGACATAAAATACATCAGTAATACCCCTTCCTCTGAGATCACAGACAGGGCTTAGATTAAGCCAGTAGTAGGCCTTAGTTAAATTAGGACAATCATGTATCTTTTATAAACGTACAGCCTCATTGTGTTTATAATTGCGCACTTGTAAACTATTCTAACAAACTTTCATGTCAGTGGAAAAAGGATTCGACAAAGATTTCCAAAGTAAAGTAACACTGTTGTACTTACTGTGCATAATGGCACTAATTTCATACACTGGGCTGAACACCAACAAGGCTCCACTGTTCTTCATGTTTGTACTGCGGAAGCGGCGGCAGCTCAGCCTGGCTGATGACATGATTTCCTGTAGATTGTAACCACGGTCACTTTGATACTCGTAAAACTCTCCTTTGAGGGACAGAGGAAGGAGTATCTCTGCGGAGGCCTTGTTCTGCCCCATCACATGACACCGTGCAAGTCTTTCTCCATCTTCAGAGATCTCCACTGAAAGCAGGGTCAGCTGTTTTCCTTCGGGTACTGTGAAGTTTTCTATAGTCAACTCCTCTCTGCTTGTGAAGATGAAGGAGCCACAGGCGTCCACTCCAACAGGACACAGACCCACAATTTCCTCTATTGTATTGTACGGGAGGTCCTCAGCGACGAGTCTGAACTGGCCTAGAGAGGGTCACAGTGTGGTAAAATCAATGAACTTGCCCAGTTAGCTTTTGGTTTAGAAATTATTTCCCTAGGACAACAGCAACTCTGAGCTTAAAGGGTTAGTTCACCCAAACATATAAATTATCCCATAATTTACTCACCCTCAAGCCATTCTAGGTGTATGACTTTCTTCTTTCAGCCAAACACAATCAGAGTTATTTTGAAAAATATCCTGCTCTTCCAAGTTTTATAATGGAAGTTTTATAAGTTTTTTTTTAAGCCCCAAAAACCCGCCTTCCATAAAAGTAATCCATACGGCTCCAGGGAGTTAATAAAGGCCTTCTGAAGCGAAGCCATGCGATTTTGTAAGAAAAATATTCATATTTATATCTTTATAAACTATAATTACTGACTAACTGGGGCCCAGGTCAGGAAGCAGACGGACTTGCTTACCCGACCGTCGGCTAGCTGTCTCACGTCACAGAAGTCAGATAAATCCCTGCACATAGAGACTCTTTCACCTAGATGTTATCACATAGAGACTATGTCCGTTTCCCGATTTAGTAAATACAAAAAACCATCAAAACCATTCCATGGTAAAAATTTAATTGATGTCCAAAAAATAAATAACAGATATAATACAGATGAACAAATGATAAAGCTCGGGTTGCTGAATATTCGATCCCTTCCCCCAAAAGCGCTTATTGTTAATGATATGATTACAGATAATAACCTAGATGTGCTGGGTTTGAAAGAAACCTGGCTAAAACCTGACGACTACATTACAGAGTCAGGATTTAGACCGTATCATAGTACTGAGACTGCGCTCATTAGAGTTACAAATGATTTACTCTTATCATCCGATCGTGGTTGTATCTCTCTGTTAGTGTTACTCGATCTTAGCGCTGCATTCGATACTATCGACCACAACATTCTTTTGAATAGACTCGAAAATTATGTTGGCATTAGTGGAATTGCATTGGCATGGTTTAAATCATACTTATCTGACCGTTATCAGTTTGTAGCAGTAAATGAGGAGATGTCACACCGATCACAAGTTCAATATGGAGTACCGCAGGGCTCAGTGCTAGGACCGTTGCTTTTCACCCTGTACATGCTACCACTGGGAGATATCATTAGGAAGCATGGCGTTAGTTTTCATTGTTATGCTGACGATACTCAGCTCTATATTTCTTCACGCCCTGACGAAACTTACCAATTCACAAGATTAACGGAATGCATAGCTGATATAAAAAATTGGATGACTAGTAATTTCCTGCAACTTAATTCAGAAAAAACAGAATTTTTAATTATTGGACAAAAAAACTCCACATGTAGTAACCTAGAATTCTGTCTAACACTAGATGGCTGCTCTGTCAAGTCCTCGTCGTCAGTTAGGAACCTGGGTGTGCTCTTTGATACCAATCTCTCATTTGAAAGCCACGTTTCTAGCATCTGTAAAACTGCATTCTACCATCTTAAAAATATATCTAAATTACGGCATATGCTTTCAATGCAAAATGCTGAACAGTTAGTTCATGCGTTCATGACCTCAAGGCTAGATTATTGTAATGCTCTACTGGGTGGTTGCCCTGCTCGCTTAATAAATAAACTGCAGCTGGTCCAAAACGCAGCAGCTCGAGTTCTTACTAGAACCAGGAAGTATGACCATATTAGCCCGGTTCTGTCAACACTGCACTGGCTCCCTATTAAACATTGCATTCCTTTTAAAATCTTGCTAATTACTTACAAATCACTAAATGGTTTAGCTCCCCATTACTTGAGCGAGCTCTTAACGCATTATACTCCATCACGTCTATTGCGGTCTCAAAACTCTGGCCAGTTGATAATACCTAGAATATCAAATCAACTGCAGGCGGTCAATCCTTTTCCTATTTAGCACCTAAACTCTGGAACAGTCTTCCTAGCATTGTTCGGGAAGCAGACACACTCAGTTTAAATCTAGACTAAAAACACATCTCTTTACTATGGCATACACATAAAATATTTTTAATTTATATTTTATTCAAATTGTTAGGCTGCATTAACTAGGTCAGCCGGAACCGGGAACACTTCCCATAACACCTGATGTACTCATTACATCATAAGAAGAATGGCATCTATGCTAATGTTAGTCTCTCTGTTTATCCCGAGGTTTACTGCAGTCAGCCGGATCCGGGCCGCATCCAGATCAGATGGTGGACCAGCGCCCAGACATTACCAACGCATCCCTGAAGTGTCTGCAGAGACTGTGTCAATTAGTCTCTGGCGTGATGCCTCCGATCTTTCGAATATTCCGATCTAATATGACTTCTGACCTATAAGGCTGCCAAAATAATAATAATACTCTGTTTGTTAATTGGCCAGAGGAGAACTGGCACCCCGACTGAGCCTGGTTTCTCCCAAGGTTTATTTTTCTCCATTAGGCCACCTGATGGAGTTTTGGTTCCTTGCCACTGTCCCCTTTGGCTTGCTCAGTTGGGGACACTAAATTTTCAAATAAATATCCAAATAAATGTAATTACTAAACTAAATTAACTATATCAATTCAAATCAGTTAAATGATTGTTAGGCTGCATTAACTAGGTCAGCCGGAACCGGGAACACCTGATGTACTCGTTACATCATAAGAAAAATGGCATCTACGCTAATGTTAGTCTCTCTGTTTATCCCGAGGTTTACTGCAGTCAGCCGGATCCAGGGCCATATCCAGATCAGATGATGGACCTGTGCCTAGACATGACCAACGCATCCCTGAAGTGTCTGCAGAGACCGTGTCAATTAGACTCCCCCTGAAATTGCCTCATCGACACGGCATCCTCAATAAACCCATCCCCAGCGTGATGACTCCGATCTTTCGAATATTCCTATCTAATAATTGCCTCACCGACACGGCATGATGGCCAGAGGAGAACTGGCACCCCAACTGAGCCTGGTTTCTCCCAAGATTTATTTTTCTCCAATATGCCACCTGATGGAGTTTTGGTTCCTTGCCACCTTTGGCTTGGCTTGCTCAGTTGGGGACACTAACATTTTAAACTAAATATTCAAATAAATTTTCAACTAAATTACTGATCCGCATGGTCACTATATAATAATTAAAATGAGCTGGATGACATCACCGTTTTCTCCAGAACGGCTGTACAGCTGAATCAAATTCTGTTGCATTATTTTCCTGTTTAACACTGTGAAGCTGCTTTGAAACAATCGGCATTGTAAAAAGCGCAATATAAAAAAATAAAGGTGACTTGACTTCAGTAACAGCCGTATACGAGTCAAGTTTCAGTGGAAGAGTGACCTGTGACCCCACGCATGACGTATTGACGAACAAGAATGCACAGAGGATAGAGCAAAACCAAACACCAGTCACAAATTAGAAGTCTAACATGAGAATTTTTAAAGAGAAAAGGAGTTGAGCTTGAGTTTGTTGCCCAGCCCTATTTGTTTGAACCATGAGAGGCGTCTATTCTCAACTAAGCTTACGCAACTCCTACATCCTACATCATGCATCGGGTCAGAGGTCACTCTTCCACCGGAACTTGACTTGCATACGGCTATTCCCGGAAGCCAGTAATTATAGTTTATAAAGTTATAAATATGGATATTTTTTCTTACAAAAACGCATGGCTTCGCTTCAGAAGACCTTTATTAACCCCTGGAGCTGTATGGATTACTTGTATGATAGAAGGATGCATTTTTTTGGGCTTCAGAAAAAAAGATGGTCTCATTCACTCCCATTATAAAGTTTGGAAGAGCAGGATATTTTTTAATATAACTCTGATTGTGTTTGGCTGAAAGAGGTAAATCATACACCTAGGGTGGCTTGAGGATGAGTAAATTATGGGATAGTTCACCCAAAAATGAAAATGAACTAACCCTAGTGCCATGTATTATTCATGGAGAGACAAGTGTGGGTATCTGTAGATGGGAGTTATGGGCACGCCGAAAGGTTTCAGCACGCCCATTACTCCGACCTACAGCTATCCCTGTCTCCATGAATCCTGTCCCAGTTCACCTCTTATAATTTGGGCTGTTATTTACTCAATAGGCTAATGCTGAATAACATAATCAAATAAATAATCAACTCTAGTGTATATATTTTTTTTTTACTTGTAAACATCTGTTGTTTAGAGGCTCACCTGAATATTCGGTAGGCAATTCAAATGAAGATCCAGTGTCAATCTCCTCACAAAATACAGACAGGAGCTCTAAACCAATGATCTTCACCAAATCTCCAGTAGATAAACACACTTCACTTCCCGAAAGCTCATATATGGACCCTGAAAATAACACATCATCACGTCCGATTTGCATAACCATCTGCATTCATTTTAAAAGTTGATCACATTAAAACAAAGTTAAACCATTTATTTTATTACATTGAATTATAGATTCAATTATAGACTCTGTTATTATGTGGTATTGATTATATTTTATTTCTAAAGGCCTTCATTTACCTATTTTTTCCAATATTGTACTTCACTCTTTATTTAAAGTGGTGGATTTTAACTTAGGTTGAAACCCAAAAATCTGTTGCAGTTCTATACTCCATACTCAAACTATATTAAATCAATATTAAGTCAATGTATAGTTAGGATAGGAAAATAATCAGGCTTATCATCTTTTAAAAGACTGGAGAAAACACTCAATCTCAATATTGTGGTGCAAATATACAGTCTTGTAGAATTTGTGAAAATGTGAATAATTTTAAAATAAGAGGGATCATACAAAATCCATGTTATTTTGTATTTAGTGCTGTCCTGAATAAGATATTTTACATAAAAGATGTTTACATATAGTCCACAAGACAAAAAAAACCCTGTATTTATTCAAATGACCCGTTCAAAAGTTTATGAACCCTTGATTCTCAATACTGTGTGTCGTTCCCTGATGATCCACGGCTGTTTGTGTGTTTTGTGATGGTTGTTCTTGAGTCCTGAGCAGTTAAACTGCCCAATGTTCTTGAGAAAAATCCTCCAGGTCCTGCACATTCTTCAGTTTTCCAGCATCTTTTTCATATTTGGACCCTCTCCAGCAGTGACTGTATGATTTTGAGATCCATTTTTTCTCACGACTGAGGGACTCAAACACAACTATTAAAAAAGGTTGAAACATTCACTGATGCTCCAGAAGGAAACACGACGCATTAAGAGCTGGGGGGTGAAAACTTTTGAACAGGATGAAGATGTCCAAATTTTTCATATTTTGTTTAAACATCTTTTTTTTTTGCATTTAGTACTGCCCTTCGGAAGCAAGAGAAGATGCTTACATGTTTCCTGGAAGACAAATTAAGTACAATTTACCTTGATCTTCAAATTCAAAAGTTTTCACCCCCGGCTCTTAATGCGTTGTGTTTCCTTCTGGAGCATCAGTGAATGTTTCAACCTTTTTTAATAGTTGTGTTTGAGTCCCTCAATCGTCCTCAGTGTGAAAAGATGGATCTCAAAATCATACAGTCACTGCTGGAGAGGGTTCAAATATGAAAAAAATGCTGGAAAACTGAAGAGTTTGCAGGACCTGGAGGATTTTTTTGAAGAACATTGGGCAGTTTAACTTCTCAGGACAAACAAGAGACTCAAAAAAAAACAGCCGTGGATCATCAGGGTACGACACAGTATTAAGAATCAATGGTTCATAAACTTTTGAACGGGTCATTTTAATAAATTCAGCTATTTTTTTGTCTTGTGGACTATATGTAAACATCTTTTATGTAAAATATCTTATCCAGGACAGCACTAAATAAAAAATAACATGCATTTCGTATATAGTCCCTCTTATTTTGTTAAAATTATTCACAGATTCTGGCAAACATTAGCTTCTGAAGGGAAGGCAGTACTAAATAAAAAAATATGATCTTTAAACAAAATAAGAAAAATGTTCCCCCTGCTCTTAATGCATTGTGTTTCATGGAAGCTTGTTTCTGCCACTAAATATAAAAATTAAAAAGGTAATTGTGACTTTTAATCTCACAATTTTGAGTTTGCATCTTACAATTCTGACTTTTTTCTCAGAATTGTGAGGTTTAAACTCGCAATTGCGTGTTATAAAGTCAGAAATGTGAGATAAAAAGATGCAATTACCTTTTTAATTTTTATATTTAGTGGCAGAAACAAGCTTCCATGAACACAATGCATTAAAGGTGCACTATGTAACTTTTCCGTCCACTAGAGGTCGCCTATTCAAAACAAAGGCCAAGTTTGAGCGCAGAATCTTGGGACGTGGTCTTCACCTCACAGCCGGTGAAAAAGAATCGGGATAGGACTCGGCAGAAATCATGTTCATGGATGCGATTATTAACGTTACTGTAGTATGAAGCAGAGCAGGACCGAGTGTTGTGGGAGCTGAGCAAGGCCGCTGGAGCGATTGCGCAACACACAAGCAGCAGGACTTTTATTATGCCACAGACACCGGCGCCATTTCCGCTTTTCCGGTCATGAGTATGAGGTAACGCAGCTCTGTTTATCATATTAGATACATTTGAGTGTGTTGAAAATGATGTTATGTCGTTCGGCGGCTGCTATGACACTTGTTGCACACTGCAGTAAGAGTAAAGCGTTTCTGCAAAATAAAAGCGGAAACCGGGGGTAACGCAGATATGACGCAATTGACAGGCGACTCCCTCACACGTCCCGGTTCCTTGGTTAAAATAGCAATTTTCTCACGATTTACAAATAGTTGGAAACATTTGGGATGTTGTAAGTACTCAACTGAACAAAATATATAACACTGACCACATAGTGGTTTTTGGATATTTTACTGAAAAAATGTTACATAGTGCACCTTTAACAGCAGGGGGAAAATTTTTCTTATTTTGTTTAAAGATCATATTTTTTTATTTAGTAATGCATTAATGCATTAACAGCAGGGGGAAAATTCTGAGAAAAAAAATCCAGAAAAAAAGTCAGAATTGTGAAACAAGTCTCAATTTCTCAAAGTCGTGGATCATCCAGATAGTGACACAGAGCTAAGTTTCAAGGGTTTGTACATTTTTGAATGTGACCATTTGTATAAATTCAGTCATTTTGTCTTGTGGACTATGTAAACATGATTGATTCTGTGAAATATCTTATTCAGGACAGTAATAAATAAAAGATCCCTCTTATTTTGTTAAAATTATTAAAATGTTGCATATTCTGCAATGACTGTGAGCATGACTGTAGATTAGGAAGCTTTTGCAGACTGTCAGAGTCTGAGAATCACCAATTTCTGTTTACATTACTTGCCTGTTACAGTTTACATTAATGTTTCAATTAAATAAATGACATTAAAATTCAAAGTAATCACTATAGTAATCTAAAATACTTTTCGGATGTAACTGTAATTTGATTACAACCATTTAAAATGTAACTGTAATGAAATACAGTTACTCAAATTTTGTATTTTAAATACGTAAATAAGTTACATGTATTTCGTTACTCCCTCATTCTCAAAACCAAGATTTTCATACATTTCAGTTTTGGAATTTAAGCACATTTTTATTTTTGTATAGCAAATAACTTTTGGTGTCACCGTTTTTTGACGTAAAATCTAACTCCTAAAACAGCTGACAACCACTGATTTAAATATGCAGTTTCATGCAGGTAAAAACAGATAAACTGAAAGCTGTAGTATATGTGAATCAAAATGCAAATCAAATGAAGAACATGCATATCCTGATATGTAAAAGTCAACTTTTTATGTTTTCCTTTAATTTGAGTTCACCCTTAAAAACAATCTTTATAGGCTATTGGTTTTTGAAGCAGTGCAGACAATACTAAACCAGACTGCTCATTCAGTCACATATTTACTGAAGGCACACAGCGTAAACCACATTGATGGAAAAAAGGGGGTCTTAAACCTCATGTCCTGTTTGGGTCGGAGGGACCTCACAGCCATTTCAATAACACCAAAACATAGTTTACTTTGAAGTATGAACTTAAATTTAACTTGATGGCACGCCAGGCAAATGTTACATTACTTCTGTTTGGGGTTTCAGAGAGCCCAGGCATAAAACATGATACGGGGCCAACATTTAAAAAATGGTCAAATCAATCCCAAAACAACAAGAGCATTAAGAGAACATTCATGTTTCTTATTTTACAGAAGGATGATGGTTAAAAGATACAAAACTGGAATAATTATGAACAATTATGCTACAATGCACAATACATTTGCTTTTTGATAAACATTTTGATAATTGATAAAACCTACCCTGGAAATAAACCCCAGAGCAGATCTGTAGGATGCGGGGCAGAGACTTCTGATCCATACAGTTGATGAAGACTCGCAAGGACTGGAGGTCTCCCATCTCTCACGGCGGGGGACAGTCACACACTGCACTGGTCTGCTGTTTGCGCACACTAACACTATATTTAAGAGAAGGAAGTCTCAAAAGTGACTCACCCACAACCCACAAACACCATAGTGAACTGCACGCAAGCCTTTTATTTTTATTTTCATTTAATTATTTATTTAAATAGATAAAATGTAATGTACTGTCTTTTATTATACTTGTGTGTTTTGTTTCAAAATATAATAACTGCATTAACAGTGACTACTTGTGTGACCACAAGTGTTGTTATCCTGTCTATATAACACTTGCAACTTTCCCCGGAATTACACATCCTTTTATGGCCAAGGCTCAGCTCATGAATATTATTTGAGTAATACTGCTATTGATTGGTTAACCTTCCTTGGTTGCGCGATCACACTAGAAACCACATTGGACCGCTTCAGACACGTCGGCGCGTCCGCCATCTTAGAACGGTCAGCGTGTTGTCACTCACAGTTACAATCAATGATGCCACAACATTTAACGCAGCTTCTGGTTGTAAAACCGCACAGATTTAAATTCCCGAAGAAATGGGATAACCTTTCACTGGTGAGAATGTGTTGGTGTGTGTATTAACTCAATATTACAGGTTTCTATACTGTTGTAACTTTCTAATCTTGTGTTAGCTGACACCTTCGTCTTGTTTTATTGTGTTAGTTTAGCATAATCATCTGCTGAAGTCTATTACACATATAGATATTCATACATGCGTCTATCTACGGTTGCAGACGCACATTTCTCTAGATTAGAGTGTCACGGACCGGTGTTTTCACCGTTCCAATATGGCGGACATCTTGGTAATGACGATTCTATGTATATATATTCTATGGTTGACACACGTTCAGTCTTTCACCACAGAGGGATTCGTTAATTCGACAGTTGACCGAACGCGAACTTACTCACGTGTGCCTTTAAGCCAATCAGTTGCGACTACTGAAGGAACCTCGCGTTACGTGTTTAATATTAATGAGCCGGAAGACGTTCAGTTTGAGCAGCTTACCCAGGATGCTCGGCGTGTTGGTAGCAGTGAAGAATGTGTGACAATGGCAACAAATACTACAGAGAAGAATCCACATTTCGACTGTCCGTCATGGTAAAAAAAAACCAAAACAAAACACCGCAGTACATGATGGGTTTAGTGCATGAATGGGGCTTTATCTTATCCAGCATTCACATCAATCTTACACCGAACTGTTAGCTCTTGCTCTTTAGCAGATAACTCAAACGTGTTTTACAAAGAGCTTTCTTTGTGTAGAAGAGTATATCATTTGAATGATCAAACTAGGGAACATCTCAGAAGCCAAATGCTTTATTTATGATGATAATAATCTACACACTGTATGATTTGTGGAGTGAGATGAGTTGATGAATTGTTCATTTCAGGGCAGGGAAGCCTCCAGCAGGGCTGCATCTGGACGTGGTGAAAGGAGACAAACTTGTTGAGGTATTGCATTGAGTTTTAAGACTATTGGTTAATAACTTAAGTGGACTTTGGTAAATAATTCCGTCCCCCCAGTCATCCCAAACCAGTATGGAACACAAAAGTGAATATAATTTTTAAATAATCTTGATGCAAGTCTTTGCCATGCAGAGTTAAACGTGACCACAACTCCAAAAAGGACAAACATAAGCTTTCTCTATATATATTACAGATACATAACTTACCGGTCAGTCAATTTTTTGGGGGAAAAAAGACTTAAGCTCACCAAGGCTGTATTTATTTGATAAAAAAAAAAAAAAACTGTATAAACAGCAATATTGTGAAAAATTATTACACTTTAAAATAGCTGTTTTCTGTTTTAATATAAATTTGTAACTTTTTTTGGGTGAAAATTGATTTTTGGATATTTTTTTTTTTTTAGCAAGTACATAACCAGCCCATTGTTCAAAACGATCTCCTTACCTTAGCCCCATTCATAACGGTAAGCTTGTAATAATGTGTTATAATTTGAGTGGTACTGGTGGATTTCTGCCGGAAATTCAAGCAAGTCTTTGCGTCATTACGTCACGTCTGTATACATAAAGAAAGAGTCCGGCTGTATCGCATGCGAGGATGCTGCAGGTGGCGGATCACTATAGCCTTATCTCACAGCAGCTGGAATGATTACATTTATCATTTGATGGGGGATTATAATCCAGAAAGGTCCAAACGACAATCAGTGACAACTGGAGATGTACGCGTAGTTAAAAGCAAAAGTTTAGACTGTGTACGGAAATTAAAATCTACAGGTAACACTAATACACCCTAAATGCACGTAGTCACGCAATGCTAATGTTGTTAACATTAACAATTTGAGAACAAAGTATAACAAAAATAATTTGCACGTTTGATATATGAGCTATGGGATCTTTAGATTCAATCACCGCAGGTAGCGCAATTTATTATAATGCTTTTTTTCCTCCGTCGGTCAGAACAAAAGTGGCAGACAGTTACTTGTTCAGATGACATTTTCCAGTGAAAGTTCCAGTTATTTTAGTCATACTTCCAAGACATAGAATCTGTGATTCGGAAATGCAGTATCCACACCGGTGCGGTGACAGCCTACACATATTACTCCTCAAAACATTAGATTCATCCGCACTGAGGAACCATGCCGATGAACAACCCACGTAAAGATGATAATTCCGCAAACAACTGCAATTGCATGTTTCAAACAGAGATGGCGACACAGAATTTGCGGACTGCAGCTTTAAATGTTTTTGAAAGAAGACTCTCAGGGCCTTATTTTAACGATGAGCGCATGGTCTGAAGCGCATGGCGCAGGAGCACTTGGGGTGTGTCCCAATCCACATTTGCTAGTTTAATGACAGGAAAAATGGTTGGCACATAGTCCAAAAGGGTTGCCCCTAGTCTCCTACTGTGCGTTTACACCGCCGCCGGCAAGAGCCTCAAAATTCGCTCTGGTCGCCCTGCCAACGACGTTGTAGAAAGATTCGTGGACACGCTGGCGCTCTGACATAGATCGAATGCTTGGTCATTTTTTAAAACTTTATTTAAAGGGGCCAAAGCAAGCAATCATGTTGATCGCCATTTGTGCTGACTGACCACAAGTAGGGTATAACCATATAAGTTAACCCTTGTTAAGAACTTAACAAATATAGTTACATGTTTGCTAATGAAATAAACCAATTAAAAGCCATTTGTGTGGTATGGCTTTTGTGTTCATAAGTGCTAGTCTAATTTCAACATGCAGTTTATAGGAGACGTTTGCTAGCCTTGGTCTTTAATTAACATTAACATTAATTTGTGTGCAGCCTACATTACAATAACTGTCCTGGTTGAAGTGCAGCATTAATGCAATTGGTCAAATCGGTGATGTTTTGAGCAAATGAATTGCATTCCCGCTGAAAAACAAGTGTTCTAGGGCGAAGATGTTGCCTATAAATAGTGTTGCGCGTCGCCTTATTTTGCTTGGGAATTAATGTGGTCGGAACCAAAGTTTACAGGCCTGCGCTCTCTGGAATCCTCTCAAGCGGAGCACTTCTACATTCTGATTGGTTGCCAGTTGACCTGATTTCAACTCTCCTCGACGCCCAAATCGTCCAAGACGCGCCGCTCTTGCCGACTTCCATGCGATAAACCAATCAGAGTCTCATCTCCCATTCCCTTTAAAAGCCAGTTGCGCTTGCACCATGGCGGATTCACTATTTACATGGTGGAATATAGACACCCTCAACTTTCAGTTTAAATACATGTGTGTATTGCCACGATTGGTAAAATAATTAGCCAGTTTCATTCGTCATTACTGCAGATAGGTAATTCTGATACATGCAATGACTATCCATTATGACATGTAGGCATTTTTATCTTTGTGCACAATAATGATCTTTTACATTGTAATCCTTTTATTTGTAATATTTAAAAATGTTTGTGTGCTGCTGTGCGTCCCTGTGTGTGTAATCAGCAAGTGTACGCGTGTTGTGCACCCGCCTATAGGCGCATATTACTAACACGCCCTTTAAATAACACAAAATACTGCGCTATTGACTTGAGACCAGGTTTTTGTTGGTCAATGGCGCAGTCGTTTTTTAGTTCCTCAAAATAGCAACACGCCAACAATGCGCCTGAACACACGTCGTTTTCAGACCAGCACGCCCATTGGTGACCAGATGCGCATGAGTGCATTTGCTATTTAAACAACGTGGCGCTGGATGTGAAAATGATAACTGCGTCGGGCTGAAACCAGCAAAAACACTTGCCTGGTGCCACATTGCGCCGGGTGTATGATAGGGCATGTTTTAATATAATTTAAGATGATCCTTTAATTATTATTGGTATTAATAATGATTCTTATTTTTATCAATGTTGAAAACCATTTTTGCATGCTTAATATTTTTGTAGAAACCGTGATACATGATATATATATATATATATACTTGCCCCAAACATTTGAATGGTAGTGTATCATGGTTTACACAACCAAAAAAAGAAAGAAAAATATTAAGAATAATTGTTTTCAACATTGATAATAATGTTTTTTGAGCAGTAAATCATATTAGAATGATTTCTGAAGGATCATGTGACACTGAAGACTGGAGTAATGATGCTGAAAATTCAGCTTTGATCACAAATATTGTGAAGTTATTTTAAACTGTAATATTATTTCACAATATTGCACTGTCTTTACTGTATTTTGATCAAATAAATGCAGCCTTGGTGAGCAGAAGAGACTTCTTTAAGAAACATTAAAAGAAATCTTTGTTTCCAAACTTTTGACTGGTACTGTTTGATGGTTTTATTTAATTATTTGGGTAAACCATTCCTTTTGATTGACTGTTTTTGCAGCATGCGACAGGGATGCACCAGATACTGACCTGACCGCCTGCAGCTCAGTTGAATCTTTTATTTTTTCCCATACTGATGCGTGCGTGACCGTGGCTGTCAGGTCCAAAGTGGTGCTACAGAAACACAAGACCCTGAGATTTAAGCTCTGAGAGAGGAGTCACTCTTCAGGTGTTATAACTCTAGGGCACATTGTGACATGTTCTGTGTACTTCTGTAGGGCTGGGTCGTATGACAAAACACTGTGATGGTATATTATATCATGGACAATTGCAATATAGTAGTTTAGCTTGTGCTTTATATACAGTGCCATTCAAAGTGGCATCTGAGAACATTTAAGGCAAGACACCACAGGTGAATAGGGAAACATTTTTAACCAATAGAAATCACCGTACTTCCCCAGTTGATTAATCACAGTACATTAAGACAATACATTTTGTACTGAAATTGTACTCTAATTGAAAATGCACTAATATGCATACATTTACAGCACAGAAATCTGAACATAACGCCAGGTTGAAAATGTTAGTTTCATTTTGTTGATGTATTAAAGGGTTTTACAGAGGGGATTTTGGATCTCTCTCTTTATCATGCCATAAATAAGAAAATACTGCCAACTAGAGGGAAAAACTTTATAGTTTAATAGGAATAAAACAGATTTCTGTCTGATTTCAGTGCAGGGGAAAGTTTTCAGAAAACCGCCTTTAAAGATGCGTATTATAATTTAAATCTACAGACACTAATACATAAAGTACAATAAAATAAACCCTTAAATGTGTATTTTGGATGTTTTCTTTCTTCTAGTCTGAAAGATGATGATGTTATGGAAGCAAAATAGCTCAGTTTACCAGTGCTTGACAAAACAATGGTTTTCACTGTAGTGTCTTGCCTTCATTTCTGGAATTCAAAATCAAATTTAGAGTTGCAGGATTTTGAGAAACAAAGAACAATATCAGATAACAAAAAGCAAAACAGATTCTGCACCATTTCTGTGTAAATCAAGTGTAAATAAATAAATAAAGGCTTATTTTTTAGTTGGACACAACCCAAAAGAGATGACGTTATAAATGGTCAACTAATTTCTACGGTCATAATTTATATACTGTCATTCTGCCCACTTGTACCTGATCGTGTGTGTTGTCAAAGTAGTTTTGAGCACACAAAACAAGTTTGAATGTAAACAGCCTACTGAAGCCGTCTCTCTGCAGAAACTGATCATTGATGAAAAGAAGTATTATTTGTTTGGGAGGAACCCAGACATCTGTGACTTCACCATTGACCATCAGTCGTGCTCCCGCGTGCACGCGGCCCTCGTCTACCACAGGCATTTGAAACGGGTGTTTCTCATCGACCTTAACAGCAGTAAGTGCATCCAGACCAATGAGAAACACTCATATCAATCAGATTAACGGTGTACAAGACTCTAAGCAAGCGTGTTTGTTGACGTCCTGCAGCACATGGTACGTTCCTCGGACACATTCGCCTGGAGCCCCACAAGCCCCAGCAGGTTCCCATCGACTCAACTATGTCGTTTGGCGCATCCACTCGCGTCTACACCATTCGGGAGAAACCTCAGAGTCAGCCGGGCTCTGGCGTCGGGGAGAGTAAAACTGGTGATGACGAGGAGCTTAAGGGACTTCTGGGACTTCCAGAGGAAGAAACTGAACTGGAGGTACATACTAGTTTATTCCTATTAATTCTTTACTCTTATTCTATATATGATAAAATCATCAGAACTGAAATAACACAATTATGGGAATTCTATTGTGAAAGACTATTCACTATTCAAATTTTCAGTAGTCAGTATCGCTACTAATTTCTGTGCTAGTGTTAATTTTGTCAGCTTTTAGTCCTGTCAGATGTATTTTTCAGTCCTGTTTTTTTTGTCAAGTTTTAGTTGACTTATGCCGAGTCAACACTGCAAGATTTTAGCCCCAATTTTGACTTGCCGATAGGTTTTGTGAAATCTCAGACAAATCCCTGAAATCATAGACAAAGTGACAATCACGCAGTGTGAATTATTAAAGATGCAGTCTGAGAGAATCACAGACATGGCATGCTAAATATCTGGACCTGTCCTGCTGTGTGAAATGTGTTCTGACTGAAAATGACATCGACGATGACCGACAGCCAATGAGAGCGCAAGATACAGGGCAGCGGGAAGTTCAGGGATGAGTTATAGACCAGAATATCAGTATTTTAATAGATATATTTACAATTATATCAAACAGAAACAAAGCACAAACATTTGCTTGACCAGCAGCACATTGCAAAATGATTTATTTACCTCCAACTCTCTTTGCAGAACACAATCCTTGCTCCCTGCGTCTCCCCAACCATTTCCTCCTGCATAATCGTTTTTTTTCTTTTTCTCCTTTTTGCTGCAAATCAGCGCACAGACAATTTGGATCGAAAGCTTCTTGTAGGCTATCATTTTTAATAGCAATTATTAAATTGTTAGAACTCTGGTCTGACGCACGTGTGATCTTGCGTTGTTTCCTTGTCATATCTCACGTGTTTGGTTGTGAAACGTAGTTTGCGAACGGGACAGAATTGTTGGCGATTCTTCCTCTTGTAAAGTCATGCAGTGTGAAACCCTCTGTCGCCCATCCATCGTGCAGTGTGAACAGCAGCAACTGAATGCTACCCCAGGTAGTCATGCAGTGTGAAAAGAACAGTGATCCATGACTTTGAAAATCGTGCAGTGTGAACTCGGCATAAAGCTGCGTTTACACTGGCACAAATCCATTTTAAAAATTTTACTCGCGTCGGTCACAGATCGGGATTTGTTGCACATGTGTAAACACACAAATCCACACAAGATCGTTTTATTTTTTCCTCATCCGATTTGAGCCACTTCCAAATGAGTTTTAAATCTGATACATATCCAATAACTGGACATCACACCTACGTCTAAACACGATATCCGCTTCCCCTTTGAATTCCAAGGCAAGGGTGACGCGTTTGCCCACAAAGATAGCTTTTTGATGTTGTATTATGAAGCAGATGTGCCTGTATGCGCTCGCTCGCAGCTTTTATTATTGAGGTGGGAACTTTATAAAGGAAAGCAATTGCGTGCACACAGAAACAAGGAGCTGATTTTCAGCCTCTGCCCCGTGAGTTTTATAAATAAAACAGCTTCACTACTGAAAGCTATATTATTTTTCTCAGCAATGAGGTGATTACTTCGCTGTAATTAAACCAACTAGCTTCACTATTAGGCTGCTCGCGCTCTCTCTCAATCTCTATTAGATTGCAAAGATTAAGTAAAACACCAGGCAGAAAATGTATCTTTTTAAGAAAATGGCTCTGATTAAAGGTATAGTTCACCCAAAAATGAAAATTCTGACATTAATTCCTCACCCTCATGTCGCGCCAAACCCGTAAGACATTCGTTCATCTTCAGGACACAAATGAAGAAATGTTTTATTAAATCCGACAGCTCTCTGACCCCTCCATAGACAGTAATTTAATTAACACTTTCAAGGCCCAGAAAGGTAGTAAAGACATTATTAAAATAGTCCATGTGACTCCAGTGGTTCAACTTTAATTTTATGAAGCCACGAGAATACTTTTTGTGCGCAAAGACAAACAAAAATAACTACTTTATTCAACAATGTCTTCACGTATGTGTCAGAGTCTTACGCTGTTGGCGCAGTGTGAACAGTGCAGCGCTTCCAGACCGTCGGCTTACCATTGGCCGATGCTGTCATGTGAGCACCACGACGCATGCGCACGAGTCGTTCTGGCGTAGAACTCGTAAACACTGCACTGTTCACACTGCGCCAACAGCGTAAGACTCTGACACATACGTGAAGACATTGTTGAATAAAGTAGTTATTTTTGTTTGTTTTATGTGCACAAAAAGTATTCTCGTGGCTTCATGACATTAAATTTGAACCACTGGAGTCACATGGACTATTTTAACGAAGTCTTAACACTTTCAAGGTCCAGAAAGGTAGTAAATTAAATTGCTGTCTATGGAGGGGTCAGAGAGCTCTCGGATTTCATCCAAAATATCTTCATTTGTGTTGTGAAGATGAACGTCTCAATGTCTTACGGGTTTGGAACGACATGAGGGTGAGGAATTATTGACAGAATTTATATTTTTGGGTGAATTAACAAGCATAAAAGCTCATAGGGGCTTGTTAAAAATGGTATTTTTTGTTTTTTTTCTGACAAAAAAGATTTTGGTGTAATTTTTATTTAACTACGTTTTAGTATCGTCTTTTTTCGTCAATAATATTGCATGTTAATAGTCACTGTGTCTAATGCAAGTGAACGGGGCTCAATGTAGTCCTTTTTTGATGGTCCAAAATCCATGTTAAGGCAGCTTCAAAGGGCTCCACACAACCCCAGCTGACAAATAACTGAGTTCTCTAGCGTAACAATCAGTCATTTTCAGAAAAATGTATATACTTTTAACTACAAATGCTTCGTCCACCTCTGTGATGCACACCAACAAAGACGGTTGAGTTCCCGTCCTCTTGTATGTGTGTTGGGAATGTCACGCGGCACAGGTAGCAAGAACCGCCCCCTTGTTTACAAGAGGAAAATGCAAAGACCACATGCGAGTGCCTTTCACACTGTCCAAAACAACTATGTTGAGAAGAAAACAGCATGCAGCATTCAAATAATTTTCAACATGTCTGACATGTCTTTGTTTGCATTTACACTCCAAAACTTGATCTATTTTGGCTAATCTTTTTGTCCTTTGCTATGGTTATCTTGTCAGTTAGGGCTACTTGATTGTGGTCATAATCACAATTGTTTTGGTCAGTATTGTAATAGATTATTTAGCATGTTTAGGCGTGGGTGATTGACCAAAATATTGTATCATGAGTTTTTTTTTTTTTTTTTCACAATAGCAATTTTATATAGTCAAGTATCTAAATGATTTCCTAGAAATAAGGTTGCTATATCAAGATGTAATGTACTAGTGAAATTTTAACAATTATTTAGCTGTTTTCAGGCTTTTGACTAAACTTGCACATTTTGCAATGAATAGATGTTGCAGTGAATGAACCGCAATGAAGAATGTTTTTAATGAATAAAATGTTTTTCTGTTTGGCTCTTTTGGTAGAACCTTACTGAGTTCAACACTGCTCATAACAAACGCATCTCCACCCTGACCATAGAAGAGGGCAACCTGGATATTCAGAGGCCCAAGAGGAAGCGGAAGAACTCCAGAGTGACCTTCAATGAAGAGGATGAGGTCATTAACCCAGGTAGAGTGAGCAGCCATAAAGAACCTGAACCATAATCAACCACTTAACCCATGTCGAGTAACCAGCAAAATACCGGAAGTGGCGCATTCCACAGACGAGAATCCATGAAGCTATTATTAATTCACAAAGGCTGCGATTCAAGTAAATATATGCCCTGCTCGTTTAATATATGCGCTTTATTTATTTACATGTGTCTCAGAGCGGCTCCATTCACAGTAAATGATGAACTTGAACTGTTATTATTTACATGCACATCAAACTCAATGTGCTCAATGTGCTGTGAGTTTGGGTTGCTGATAACGTTCATCTGGGAACACAATTATTATTATTCCTTTATTTAACCAGGGGAAATCATATTGAGACTATAGTCTCTTTTTCAAATGATCCCTGGCCAAGAAAGGCAGCACTTAAAAATGTATCAGCACCCCATAAATCATACAACACCTAACAAGGACAAAAGTTAAATACAACAACAAACAAAATATGACACAATAACATAACCAGAACAGGCACAAAACAAAACAGAACAGCAGCCTATATACAATCACACTTCTAGTTGAAGGTTTCTGTGACATATCATTTAAAATCATTAAGTGGGATAATGGTGCCTAGCTTCAATTGTTTCTGCAAAGCATTCCAGGTTGAAGGGGCATTGTAACAGAAGGCAATTTTACCAAATTCAGATTTTACAGCAGGTATAGTAAAAGAGTGCTATTTTTTTGACCTGAGATTGTGCTCACAATGTCATCAGATTTGTAAGGTAAATCGAAATCATTTATAAACCTAAGCCAACACCGGAGAATACATTAATATGTTTTAAATATGCCAACTGTTCATTGCGATTTCAAAATAAAAGTTTAAACCCTTGCTCAGAGTTTGGACGTCCACATATTTCTAGAAATTACAGTGGCTGTAGCATTTCTATCATAAAGAAGTGGCAAGTGAATATTTTAATTAAATCACCAGGCGGTTGCCGCCCTCTGCAGGCATTTGTTATAATACGTAATGTACATAAGATGTATTTTAACAGTGTTGTTCTATAAAACACATATGATTACTTGCTTTTGATACTTTATTTGAACCAAATAGTATTGCCTTATTGTTATTATACATGTATTTTAAGTCATTTTAAAGGCTTAGGTCTTGCTTTTCATAAATCTGATTACTTGATTATCGTCAAAATAATCGAACGATTGATGAGAACACGACAGCACTGTTTCTCTACTTTGGAGTCGTGTGCAGCGCTCATTTTTATTTCATTAAGTCATTGGCTGTTTTAATAAATCCCTTCATCCATGCTGCGACTACTTTATTCCGTCCCCAAATTTAAGACCTCTTAAAAAAATGATAAATAAGACTTTTCTTATACCATTTAAGATGTTTAAGACACATATTTACCTTAAATTTTATAAAACTGAATTCAAGACCTGCAGGAACTCTGCCATGAAGAGAACGTGTCCAAAGAGGAAGATCATCATAAAAATGACTAAATATTGCTTTGTTCATTATACAAAGCTGTTGTTTGACTTCTGAAGACTCTGATGCTTTTATACTACCTTTTTAACAGTGTTTGTTTTGTGTTAACTTTTAGAGGACATCGACCCTTCTGTTGGACGTTTCAGAAACATGGTCTCAACAGCTGTCGTTCCTATTAAGGTAACTTCTTCATATTTCGAGTCGTTCAGCCATGAGCTAAAAGGAAGTGTGATATACATGTCTATGTTTTAACCAACAGAGGAAGAAAATGGGTGGTAGTAATGTGCTGGGAATCGAGGAAACCGTAACGCGACACATGCACGCGTTTCCCTTGCAAGGTGGACTCTACAGAGACCTTCCGCCTGCCAGTCATGAAGCTCAATCAGCAGGAGCTCCCGGTGGAGCCACAATCCTGGGAGGACTACCGTTACCCCTGCCGAACCCTGCCCCGGATGTAGACCTGGCCCACGAGGTGCCGCCACCCCCGCTCAAGCTCAATCCCACACCTTTAACCGGCCCGTACGTCTCCGAGCTCCTCAATGAACCCCGCAAGAAGAAGTACGCTAAAGAGGCATGGCCTGGCAAGAAGCCCACCCCGTCTCTGCTTATATAGCTGCGTATTAATAATAATATAGGATGTGGCTGACTCTTCTATCCTCATGAACTTTATCTTGAAGAAGCTGGCACACAGGCTTTGACTTCAACTAAAGAATCTGCTTTAATGCAAGAAATGTACATTTTAAAGGAATGATTCTCCCAAAAATGAACACTCATGTCATTCCAGACTGGTATTATTTTCTGAATTTGATGACAAAAGGCAGAATGTCCTCATTTGCGCAATTCATTTCAATTTAAAAATTGGTGCATTTTGTTCTGTTCCTCACAACAGATAAATCATCCATCTTTGTTTTATGTAAAAGAGCTGCTTGGATATTGTGATTTTAGATCTTTTGTGTTGCACAGAAAAAAACATCAGGGTTCGCAGGGATATAAGGGCGAGTGAATTCATTTTTGGTAGAACTGTCCCTGTAAAAAGGCATTATAATGAACATAATGAAAAGGAAACAAAAGTACATCACTTGACCCAAATTGCAAAATGAGTCATATTTAGCCTGAGATTTACGAGGGTTTATCTTTTATAGTATACTCTCTTTTTTTTATGACTATTTATGTAAAATGTTTACAAGGACGGGCTTTTTATGTACACATTTTGAAACCATTAGCTGTTTGGCCGATACACTTCCATTAGCATCATTAATGCAGATGAGATAGATCTTCCACAAACCTGTACTAGGCTTCAAAACTGGTGAAAATCCACATTACTGTACCACTTTACCTTTGTGAAGATTTTTGACCTTCCTCAGCTGTTTCACGCTGTATTATTCCCCTTAATCTACAAGCAGAGTGAAGTGTTTCGGATGAATGTCTTCACTGTTAAAGAAAGAAAAAAATGTTTTATACTCTTATGTTCTGTTTGGTACATTTGTTTGTACATATCACACAATAAAACCCAGTGTATTTTTTATATATTTAAAACTTGTAATTCCCAATTTCAGACTTTTTGTGTGTGGTGGTGGTTGTATTATTGCTAATAGAGATGCATGTGTATATATATATATATATGTAAATAAAGCTGCAAGCAGCGATGAAAGGGCCCTCGCACCCGGGAGCACTGCCCCAGGAAAACAGCGAATAGTGGGCGACATTCATTGAAGTAGGTAAATATAGGAGAAATATGGCAAAGTCACTTCAATGTGCCACATTTCCTGCTGCCAGCAGTTGGCGCTTTGACTATAACTGAATATGTAGATGTCTTCAGGCCAGGACTATTCTCAAACGTGAAGTTTGGTGCAGATCGGACATTGTATACCTGAGTTAAAACAACTTCCTGTTTCGTGGTGTAAAACGCATACATTAGCACTTAGCCATGGTTTGCTTGATTTAAAGTGTTTCTAGTATGTTTGGGACTTGATGGCATATTTAAATGTGTTTCTGGGAGGGAATTACAGTGTAAAGCATGCCATTTCCTGTTGCCAGCAGGTGGCGCTATGACTAACTAATATTGGCATGTAGATGTCTTCAGGCCAGGACTCTAATAAAACGTGAAGTTTGGGGTAGATCGGACATTGTATGCCCGGGTTACAACAACTTCCTGTTTAATGGCGAAACATCGAACTTTGTCAGGCCGCCACGGGCACGCCCTTCAGGGAAAACTCAAGATCTTCGCAATTTAACGTCACAAAGGCCTTAAGATTAGACTGACCTAATATGATGTTGTTCTGGTTAAATTTCAATGAGGAGTTAACCACAGTGTAAAGCATGACATTTCCTGTTGCCTGCAGGTGGCGCTATGACTGTCACTGAATATTGGCGTGTAGATGTGTTCAGTTCCGGACTCTTATCAAACATGTGAAGTTTGGGGCAGATCGGACATTGTATGCCCGAGTTACAACAACTTCCTGTTTAATGGCGAAACATCGAACTTTGTCAGGCCGCCACGGGCACGCCCTTCAGGGAAAACTCAAGATCTTCGCAATTTAACGTCACAAAGGCCTTTAGATTAGACTGTACAAATATGATGATCTGATTAAATATCTAGGAGGAGTTGATTAAAGTACAACGTCTGGAAATGGCAAAATTTGCAACAATTTTGCAAAGAAAATTCTAAATATCTGACTTCCTGTTGGTTTTCAGATTTCGTACCTGGAGACTTTTTTTGTAGGTATTGGGCTGTTACATGTGTCTCCCGAATTTCATACCTGTACGTGAAACGTAGCGGGAGGGGCACTTCGTTGAAATGTTGTAGGTGGTGCCACGCCTAATTCTGAAACTCATATCAGATGTAAATTTTGACCACTTTTGACGTGTGTGCAAAGTTTCATGAGTTTTCGAGCATGTTTAGGCCATCAAAAATGCGATTCATTTGGGAGAAGAATAATAATAGGCTGAGCAATTCCAATAGGGTCCTCACACCATCGGTGCTCGGGCCCTAATTAATCTTTTTCCTCCAGTAGTCTGGATTCCTTCTGCTGCACTATGCTGACAGGAAATTATTTGTATTTGTGATGCATCACTGCAGAGCAATGCTGCTCACTTCTGCTTTTGACTTCTGCTTTGCACTTATGAGATGTCAATAATTATTAGAACGCCACATTTTTCTCATGCTTGTCAATTTAAAGCACTAGATGTGGTTTTAGTGGAACAAACACACCGCGTGCAGAATTATTAGGCACATTGGTTTTCTGATCAGATTTTTTTTGCCAGGCACATTTTACCAATTCCAAACCACATTAATCTTAATAACTACTATTAATTTTGTATTTAATCATTTATAAGTGATATATAATTTCTCATGATGGCTGGAAATGAAAAACACCAGGTGTGCAGAATTATTAGGCACGTTTTCTTTTACAGATAAAATGAGCTTTACAGAGATTTAATTCTGACGAAAAAGTCAACATTTATTAAATGCCCATGAGAAGGATGCAATACTAATGCAATACTAGATATAACAGTTAAGGCACGACCATTGGACCGTGAAATGCTCATTGGGTCAGCAGGGTCAGACAAGAACAGGTGGTGAAGAAAAGACATGTTAACTGCAAAAAAATTGAGAAGTAAGTGTGAAACCATCAGGAACCCTATAGTCTCCAGCCCCACCATTTTCCAGAACTGCAACCTACCTGGAGTCTCCAGAAGTGCAAGAATACTAAATGTAGCTAATAGAAGTAGCAGGATTAATTCAATATAATATTATTATTATACTTAATGAATAAACATTTTCAAACAAAGTTAAAAGCTTGTGATGTGATCCTTTATAAATGAACAGAAATCTGACCAAAAACCAACTGAAGGAGGACAACTCCAACATAAATGAAAGCATGTAAACCACACAGTATATCAATATTAAAATCTGCTCACAAGACATAATTGCACAGGTAATATTTATAAATGGGTTTAAGAGAAATGTCTTTGATTTGGTAGTTTCCTAATTTGATTTCCCATCAGACCATCAATGCAGCCATTCCAAAATGATATAATAGTAGGACTGGAGACAAAGCCTGAACACATCGACATGAACTCCACTAGACCCCTGAAGGTGTGTTGTGGTATCTGGCACCAAGATGTTAGCAGCAGATCCTTTAAGTCCTGTAAGTTGCGAGGTGGGGTCTCCATGGATCGGACTTGTATGTTCAGCACATCTCACAGATGCTCGATTGGATTGAGATCTGGGCAATTTGGAGGCCAAGTCAACACCTCAAACTCGTTGTTGTGCTCTTCAAACCATTCCTGAACCATTTTTGCTTTGTGGCAGGGCGCATTATCCTGCTGAAAGAGGCCACAGCCACCAGGGAATACCGTTTCCATGAAAGGGTGTACATGGTTTGCAACAATGCTTAGGTAGGTGGTACGTGTCAAAGTAACATCCACATGGATGGCAGAACCCATGGTTTCCCAGCAGAACATTTCCCAAAGCATCACACTGCCTCCGCCGGCTTGCCTTCTTCCCATAGTGCATTAACTTGTATTGTTGCATTCTCATGTGCCCACTGTTGCCGCTTTCGGCGGTGGACAGGGGTCAGCATGGGCACTCTGGACTGGTCTGTGGCTATGCAGCCCGATCAGGTCAGATCCACTGTGATAACTTTAAATGCACATAATAAAGGATATTTAACAGCAAATCATAACAGCAAAGTTATTTTATTTTCGTTCTTTGCATATGAGTAAAATGAAGTTCGAAATATCTGACCACCATGGACCAATGGGAGTACAAAGGTGTTTGCCAGCCATAGCAAACTTTTTCGGAAAGTTGGCAAGCTGTTTCAAACTCCCAAAACGAACTCCAAATGATGTCACATCAGTTTGTTGTTTGATTTCGCTTGAAGTATATCGGTCCATAGTTAACTTCACTAAATACTACAAATAAAGTTTGCTTGTACTTTATTCATCTAGCCTAGAGATTTTATTGTGCCATACACTAATGCCACACCTGATATTTCATACGGCTTTAATTTTAAAATCATGGCTAGTAAGTGCTTATATCCTTCAGTAACAGTGGTTTTTGAAGGAACCGTAGGCTGTTAATGCCTGAAAGGCCCAGCAGAGGATGTTTATTGACTGTATAACACAACTACAAAACACTTAAACCGCTTTAGAGAGTTAAATTAAATCATTTTAATTTTGGGGTTTTATGCTTCTAAGAATCACCACAATTTCAAAAGATGTAAAACAGTATTTTTATTTAAAACGTGTAGTGCTGATGAGAGGAAACTTCACAATAACCACTAAAATAGTTTACATGCATCATACATCAAAAAGACAATGCCCTTTTCACACACACATCCCAAAAAATTAAAACAAGCTAATTAATAAACATTTTAAAACCTTTTCATCTTTTTCACTGGTTAGAGTTTTTTGGCATTTATTCCATATTAGAGAGCTCTAATTTCAGAATGAGTGTAGTAATGTAGCTGAGGCAAAATCAAAGCAATCAAATTAATTCATATTACTTGAAAATATTTCCTTAGATTTTTTTTTTAAATGCCTTGTAAATTATAACAGAACTCTGGAGGCTCCATTCATTCAACGAGAGCTGGTGACATAAGTGACAGCGACCAACCAGTACACAGCAACTGACGACATTTAGAGACAACACTGCTGACGGTGTGAATGGGGCGGTTTTACCACTTTAGTGTGTGGAATTTCACAAATCATCTTATTCACTAACCATCCAGTTTCCAGGAGCTAAATGTGTTGAATAAGGCTGTGCACAGTGTGCAGTAAATATTTCATTGTCATTCTTTTCAGAGAAAATGGGCCTCCTAGCACGTCAAAAAGGCTAAATGTACACGCTATCTTTTCATGAATCATTTTCTACTGATTTGATCTTGATGTGAATTCCATTGATTGATCTGAGCACTACTTGAGGGATCATCTTCGGGGTGTGTTTGGGGTCTTTAATGAGGCGATATTTCTTCAGTGTCAGCGCCACGGCTACTTTCATCTCATTCATGGCAAAGTTCTGTCCGATGCAGTTTCTGTAATCAGATATACATCAGAAGCTTTATTAGCTGTTTATCTATACCATTTCTGTCTTTTAATAAACACCATATCTGAAGCGTTGAAAAGTAAAAACACATTTGTTTACATATCAGACAACATTGGATAGTAACACAATGTACTGGGCGGTTTTCAAGTAGTTTATTCAATCACAGTCACATAATATATAACTGCAGGGACAGTCATTCAAGAGCAACCTGAGATTAGTTGTCTAAAAATTAGGTATCTAAAATAAAATAAAATAAAATTTCACCGTTGACTAGGGGTGTAACGATACACTCGTGTCACGATTCAATACAAATCGCGATACTGAACTCACAATACGATATGTATCGCGATAATTTAAGCCAAAATAAAGAGTTTTTTTCTTACTTTTTTATTATTAAAATATTATTATTATTATTGTATTATTATCAGGACCCACAAATATTCCCCCATTGCATTATTATACATTATTATGTAGTAATGTCACTGAAACTCCTTAAAGTTTCGGGGGTTTTTCCCCCACACGCATTACTCGCGATTTCAATGCAGTCATTAGATCTCTTAAGCCGGGCACACACAGACTCTCCTGGTGCTCGCGCCTCTCCCGCTATAAATGCACTATACATAAGAATAAACCATCTAAAATGCTTTGAATAATCATACTACTAAAACTAAATGTGATCTAGCGGTGGGTGCGTCAGACAGAGTTATGGCACGCACGGAGATAAAAATGGTATGTATGGACTTATCTAACTCTGGGGGATACGGTGAATAAGCTAAAGTCCCAAAAAGTCGCCGTGTTCCTTTAGGGAACACTGTTCCGGCAACGCGTGCGCTTCAGATGATCTGTGGAATCCATCACAGTTCTAATCAAGAAAGAAAGAATGAAGAAAGCATGTCAAAATAACCATTCTCAAACTGTAAATGTTTAGCTCATCCAAAAAATTTTATTCTGCATTTACTCACTTTTTGCGCGTCACGCAATCATTTGAACGTCCGTGTTTACTACAGTAGCCTGTGCGTCGTTGTAAACCTGTTCATCATAAAGCCATTGTGTCTCTTCAGAAGACTTGAATTTGGATTAGACCACTCCATTAGTTATTTTTACGATGCCCTTATGACATTTTTTGGATCTTTTAAGTTTGAGAGGAATGGACTTTATATGGAGGGAGATAAATCTCTCAGGTTTCATAAAGAATATCTTCATTTGTGTTTGGAAAACGAAACGACAGGGTTTGGGTGAATTATACCTTATAAATACAGCAAGTTGAGCCTCGGATAAAACAACTCTATATCGCGAATCATATCGTTTACATCAACGTTATCGTCGCATTTTTATAATGCGATATATCAATTAACGATATCATTACACCCCTACCGTTGACCAAACATTTTGTGTAAGTGCTAAAAATGCCAATGTAGGCATACTCTTGTAAAAAAAGAAAAGAAGCATACACTTTAGCATACTTTTAAAAAACATTCAGACACAAAATACGGGTCAGATTTACTAACAGCTTGCACCAGTGCAAACCCTCTTTTGGCGTTAAAAACTAAGACGAGCAGAGAAGAATTAGCGATGAAAAGACATGGACACTGTTATTTTGTGGCTGACTTTACCAGTTATCTAACGTTTACACTCGGCACGGATGCACTTGCGCACAGCTGGCCCCAGGGGCTGCGCAAATATGCATTTCCCCCTGTGAGCCTACTTGCACAGACACTGTGCAAGGTCAGGGAGGACGAGGAGCAGGTCCTGTGCCCAAGGTTCCTACCACTCCCTTCAGGGACCAGGTGGTGAACCTGCAAGCGCTGCCCCCGGAGGAGGCAGACCCAGCCCTAGCTTTTCTTTGTCCCGTCCGCGCTCTGTGGATTTACGTGGATAGAACTCAAAGCTTCAGGACCTCAGATCTGCTCATTGTCTGTCACGGAGGCCAGCAGAAGGGAAAGGCTGTCTCCAAGCAGAGGATGGTCCACTGGATAGTGGATGCCATCACCTTGGCTTACCAAGCACAAGGTGTGCCCTGTCCGCTCAGGGTGCGAGCACACTCTACTAGAAGTGTTGCATCTCCAGAAGCAAACTCTGTGAGTCCTCCATCACCCTCGGTGCCGGACGCGGCGGAGCGTCTGGCATCAGGCCCCTTGCCGCTGAATCCTTGAGAACCGGTTTTGGGCTGGGGTTATATGAGTGACCCTCCTGGGATCCCATATATTTCTCCACGGTCGCTCCTACGGGAAGCCCGTGTCTTTCCCTTGGGAGAGCATTCCCGTCAGTGGGACTGAGCCCCCTCTCTCCGTTGCGGGCTACGGCTCAGCATTGTACTCCACATAACTCCTTCGGGGTACGATGTGGGCTCCGCAGCGTTCCCTTCACTAGGGCATGCTTTCCCAGTGTTATCCAATAGTCACTGAACGGGTCATGCGGAACAGCAGTGATGGACTTCTCTGTGTGAGCCCCGTCTCATCAGGTAAGAGAGCAGGAGGCTCACACAGGGCACTGGATGGGGGCAGAGGCCATGGCACTTTGGTAGGGATTCCTATTCGTCGGTACTCCGACGTGGCGTCGAGAGTGACCGACTGAATGGGAACATCTCGGTTACGTATGTAACCCTCGTTCCCTGAAGGAAGGAACGGAGACGCCACGTCCCATCGCCATGTCCTCTGTACCCTCCTGGGGTGCCAGTCTACCTACTCGGCTCCTCAGCAAAAAGCTAATTTGATGCAAACACCCGCGCTGCGTGGCATAAGCACCTGGTGCAATCATTGCATGCCAATGTGCATTGGCTCGTTTAGTTTCACTCGAAGTAGATTGCCTCTTGTGAGCGAGATTCCTATTCGTCGGTACTCCGACGTAGCGTCTCCGTTCCCTCCTTCAGGGAACGAGGGTTACATACGTAACCAAGACGTTTCTGTGCTTCAGATTGCTTCTGTGTGCTTGCAGCGTGAGCTCCGATCTCTGTGCACGAGTGAATTGTGTGTGTGTGTGTGTGCATTAATATAGAAAGGTGATTAAACTGACTGGAACTAATTGTGCATTACACGGTTTGAACGCACACTGTCCAGTAGGGATGTAACGATTCAGTCGGAGTCGGTTGAAAATTGATACAAATGTGTGACGTTTCAAGTCGGTTGAGATGTTAAACGAATCGCGATACACGTTTTACATTTACATTTAGATTTATGCATTTGGCAGACGCTTTTATCCAAAGTGACTTACAGTGCACTACTGCACTTATTACAGGGACAATCCCCCTGGAGCAACATGGAGTAAAGTGCCTTGCTCAAGGACACACTGGTGGTGGTGACAGCAGGGACGCTGAAACGATAAACTGTGACCTCACTTTACAGGCACGATAGCAACGAGCAAGTACGGACTGTGCGTGCACACTGGCGCGAAGAATAGTGAAATAAACAAATATTTTCAGATCATTCATATGGAAGTTTGGCTCGAGCGCATCCGCGTGCACGCGCCGTCAAACAGAAGCATGGCAACGGCAAGCGCGTAGTTTACGTTGACTAGTTCAAATCGGAGGTGTGGCGGCATTTTGACTTTCAATAATTTGTTGATTATTATGGCATATTTATCTAAATGTGTTCTACACTCTTGCAAGTGTAATGATACACATTATAATTGAAATCTTGCCTTTATAACAATGTGAAACCCCTGTCACTGTTGTAGTCTTTTTATTTCTGCTATTCCTCAGTGCAGGATGAGGGTGAAGAAGCTGAAACAACCTCCTCCCAAGAAAACATTGGAAGATCTCCTTGGGGGGATTTTTAAGGATTTGTTTTAAAATTTCAATTGAGTTATTATTTGACATCAAATATATATTTAAATTTTACAAAGAAATATGCAGAATTTTGTCTGAGAAATAAAAGGACACTTATTTTATAATTTGTCTTAAATCTCATCGTGAGTTGGGTGAATCGTTACATCCCTACTGTCCAGCCAATCAGAATCGAGTATTCAGACAAACCATGGTGTAAAGTGTAATATTGGATAACACTACAGTGAAAATTATAATCAAGAACTTTACATGTGCTTTAGTATGTTAGTCAACAATCAAAATAAGTGTACTTCTTTAAAACACAATATTAAAACATAATTTAAAATGCACTTTAAAGAAAAGAAAATGTATTTACATTTTTACAATGTGTGCTAAACAGTTTACTTATGTGTTAAGAAACAGTCATGACAGTGTACTCTCTTTAAGTGCACTTAAGTGGCCTTTTATTTCATTCATAATATATAATCTGCAAGGTAGCTAAGCCAACTTAGTAAATGTTTTCCAACAAATTCACTGTCAAACGACCTGCATTATCAGTTGCTTTATTGCTGTTTGCTCTCTGCTCTAATCAGGGTTGAACCGAGGTCAGAGACACAAACGCTCCTAACTGCAGACATTTGAAGGAAAAGTTCCACAACGAGTCGGCATTGTGTTTTAATCTCAATATGTCTGCAAATCCAGTCTCGACCTGTTTCTTGTTTACAAACGATTCCGCAGTGAAATGAAGCGAACAGACGTGCAATGTCTTCCCCACGTGAGCTGGAACTTTCCTAATATTAGAATCCGAAGGAAGCTTATGCAGCGACTGTGTTCTTCCACAACCAGGCACAGCACAATATCTTGCTGTCTTCGGCATGTTTATTGCTTGGTAGCGCGATCCACAAGTCGGTGGGCGGGGCTACAGAATCAGGCGTACTTATTATTAGGTTGAGGCGGCGTTTAACCACACGATGACGTCAAGGGTTGGCACATTCTGAGATCGAGCGTTTGCTGGGCATGGTTTCAATAAAAGCTTTTCTTTGACTAACAAGGAAGTTTTCAGCTCTGAAACTTACAGGATATTCTTATATCACGATGAACTTTTATATATCAAAGGCTGAATGAAAAGTTGATTTCTCAATTCATGACCCCTTTAACATTGTGTCAGGGTGTGGGAGTTATTGTTACCTGTGCTGGCAATATATGAGCAAATATTCAAAAAAAAAGATAATTATTTTCACACTCTCTAAACACTTCAAAATTATATATGATTTGTTTGAATCTGACAAAAAAATTTGTGAGCTACACCTGTTTGAAGTCGATAGACTCAGTAAAGTCTATTTTGAAAAATCAAGTTAAAGTTTTCTGAAGGTTCCAAAACAAAATCATCTAGCAACCAAACCTTAAAATCCCTGGTAATAACACCAAATCAAAATAACACATTAAGTCAAAACCTATATTTATAGGAAAAAATATATATTCAACATTTTTCTCCATTATACCACAATTGTTTGATTAAAGGTGTCATGAACTGGCTTTTTTTTGTATTTTTTTTATACTGTTGTCTGAGGTCAACTTATTAGGTTTGCGTGGTTTTTACATTCAAAAACATCATAATGAATAAGTAATAGGCTATTTTCTACCCTGGTTTTGAGCCTCTCTCCTGGAACGCTGGGTTTTTATGGGCGTGCCGCATTGAAGACTTGGAAGTAAACGCCCTCTGCTATGATTGGATAAAAGTTTTGCATATTATAATTAGTTTCGACTCCCCCGTCACGTGGGGAATTGTTTTGAAAACGTCCAATGTGGAAAAATGGCAACCGGAATGATTTGCCCATACATGTTTGACCCAGAGTCTGATCCCGAATCGCAGGACAATGAACCAAGAACACCTCAAATATAAAGGATATTACAGCCTGTGACAGCTTGGTAAGTTATCCTTAATTAGGTTTATTTTTAATGTATCTTTTAGGTTTTTCTAATCTTTTAACTGTCTGTTTGACAAGCTACATCCTTCATAGTTGGACCCTTCTGTGACTGATTAGACACGTACACATAATCAGTAGAAATCAAACGATCTGTAACAATGCAATACTATCACAAAACATGTTTTACTCACATAAGTGTGTTGCACCATTCCTGTCGGATTCAATATAGGAGGCACAGCATTGTGTTTTAATCTCAATATGTCTGCAAATCCAGTCTTGACCTGTATCTTGTTTACAAACGATTCCACGGGGAAATGAAGCGAACAGACGTGTAATGTCTTGCGCACGTGAGCTGGAACTTCATTAAAAATAAAGTTCAACCACACATTCCTAATATTAGAATCCGAAGGAAGCTTATGCAGCGACTGTGTTCTTCCACAACCAGGCACAGCGCAATATCTTGCTGTCTTCGGCATGTTTATTGCTCGGTAGTGCGATCCACGAGTCGGTGGGCGGGGCTACAGAATCAGGCGTACTTATTATTAGGTTGAGGCGGCGTTTAACCACACGATGACGTCAAGGGTTGGCACATTCTGAGATCGAGCGTTTGCCTAACAATTTGACTAACAAGGAAGTTTTCAGCTCCGAAACTTACAGGATATTCTTATATCATGATGAACTTTTATATATCAAAGGCTGAATGAAAAGTTGATTTCTCAATTCATGACCCCTTTAACATTAATGAAACAGACAGCCTATATATTAAGACCTTCTGTACCGCACAGATGTTTTTAATGTTACACATCAGATGTTTTTCCCCAACAGTTAACCAAACGTACACTTAAGACATAACAGATAATGTTTGTGTGAATACTCGCCAAGACAAATATATTTTGAAGTACTGTAATTCTGTGTATGTGTGTATTTCGGGATTGCGCGCGAGTGATTTTCTTGGACAAATGAAAGGTACTCCTCTCCGAAAACAATAAAGATACTTTTAGATGTGTAATTGCTATTTGGAGCATTGGGATCGCAAGACGAGGGCTTAATGAACACATTTTTGTGAAAACCTCAAAATCGACATTTTTCACTTGTTTTGCCTGTAGTTTGAAATGATCTTGTTTGTATTCCGACTCCTTTTGTCAGCATGGGTCACATATATTATTACACCCCTAGTGGTTACTATTAGGGTAACCCAACGATTGATTAATTGTCGATAATAATTTAATCAAAAAAGCAAACTAATCGATGGTCGATTAAGCAAGGTCGATTTCATCAGAGCAAGTAGTTTTGAGGTGCATGCGGTTTATGCACAAAACACGTGCAGCAGACACACAAGGAAAAATTATGTGAATTAATGTCTTCAAACTATGCAATGGATTAGGTAGGCTAGCTGTTTATTTCGAAACACAATTAACCAAGGGTCCAAAAATCCCTCCAAACAAGTGGTTTTACTGAACATAAGAAATACTTGTATAAACGCCACAATAAAAGTGCATAGAATAAACAACAAGATCCTGGTGGATGAGTGATGATCTTCCATAGCTGTTTCAATTGTGCGCTCCTATTTTATGGCTCATGGTAAATCAAGACCTGTCAATCTGAGCGATCAAACCAATCCAAATGCTCTCCAGCTGCAAAACAGTGTCCAGTTGGTCTCTACACATCGTCCTTACCCACTATACCCACCCACCACAACCGAGATCCAGTTTCCATCGGTTAAACTTTCAAATGACATTGGAAAACACTGCGTCATGATCATGATGCTGCGATCAGATCCCAGAAGTCCTATAGCTTTAGCCAAGCAGCATGTCAATGTCACTCCGTGATCTACGCATAGTCTTATGTTGTGTTTGGGCTCGTTGGAGACCACCTGCTCTAAATAAAGATATGCCATCTACTATGCTTAACTAATGTTTCGCAAAGTTACAAACAAAAACGTGGCGCAAAAGCATAATATGTATACTGTTTGTTTACACGTGTGCCGGCGGCGCTTTTTCATATAAATACTTGGGGCCTTATTTTAATAATCTAAGCGCATGGTCTAAAGCGCACAGCGGAAGTGCACTTAGGGCATGTTCGAAAACAAATATTGCTAGTTTAACGACGGGGAAAATGGTCGCTGCACCCGGCACATGGTCTAAAAGGGTTGTCCCTAGTCTCTTAATGAGTCATGGGTGTGTTTTGGGCATAACGTGCAATAAACCAATCAGAGTCTCATCTCCCATTCCCTTTAAAAAACAGTTGTGCTTGCAACGGATTCGCTATTTACATGGTGGAATATAGACACCCTCAACCTGACGAGTCAGTTTAAATACATGTGTGTATTGCCACGATTGGTCAAATAATTAACCAGTTTCATTCGTCATTACTGCAGATAGGTAATTCTGATACATGCAATGACTATCCATTATAACATGTAGGCATTTTTATCTATGTACACAATAATAATGTTTTACATTGTAATCCTTTTATTTTTCATATTTAAAAATGTTTAAAAATGCTGCGCGTCCCAGTGTGTGTAATAAGCAGAGTGTACGCGTGTTGTGCACACGCCTATAGGCGCATATTACTAACACGCCCTTTAAATAACACAAAAATACTGCGCTATTGACTTTAGACCAGGTTTTTGTTGGTCAATGGCGCAGTCGTTTTCAGTTCCTCAAACAATCCGCCAACAATGCGCCTGAACGCACCTCGTTCTCAGACCAGCACCATGCCAATGGGCGAACAGATGGACGCCAATGCATTTGCTATTTAAACAACGCAGAGACCAAGGGCCCTATCTTACATCCGGCGCTCTAACTGAAACAAATATGCTTGTTGTATTCTGCTAGTTGAGACCTTTTCAATGATATCTGACCTTTTCAAAGTCTATCTGTTCATATGTACTATGATTTTACAGATCACATTAAAGCAGTTATTTTTTCACTCTATGAAAATAGAGCACTTCTAATATGTCAGCAAATTTAAAAGCACTTGTTAAAGCTGCACTGTGTACATTTTAGCTGCATCTAGAGGTGGGGTTGAGAATTGCACTCGTCCACCACTCTCACCCCTCCATGTCGAAGCACATAGAGAGATTAGCAGAGAGTAGCTAGCGCTCTGTAGAGAAGTTTGTCCATTTAGGGCTACTGGAGAAACATGACCCCGCAAAATGGCAATTTCACCGTAAAGGGTGTAGATAGAAATGGCTCATTGCAAGGTAATAAAAACATAATGGTTCATTATGTAAGGTCTTTATTGTTTAAAAGATAGACAGATTGTTTATTGTTTTGGCTGTACAGCAGCTCTAGAAAAAAGTTTTTGTCCAGCTAAAGTAAGTTTTTGATTACTTCATTTCCGTTGTAAAAGACATTAGTTATTTACTTTGGGACCACTTACACGACACCATTTTCCACAAAAATGGAAAACATTTCAAGCGTTCTGGCCGTTCATTTGCATGGCAACAGTGTTTGGTGGCTTGAGATCACTTAGTAGTGCCCCCCTCGCTTCAGATTTAAGAGGTTAAGATTAATGATTAATCGATTAATTGATAGTTAGTTTAAACACAGAATTTGTAAATTGACATCCATAGTTACTAAGAACTGTAGAGAAAAGAGCTCCTTGAAGAATCTACCTTTTCTGTTGGATAGGAAAAACAACATGCAGGTTCTGAACTTAAATTTTCGTTTTTTGAGTGAACTTTTCTATAATATTTTTTCGCAGAATCAGCATTACTAAGTGCACCTCATTGCTATTTGCTCTCATGAGGGTTGAAATGAGGTCAGAGACACAGACGCTCCAAACTCCAAGCCTAAGAACCGCTCTATTCAGTGTGACTGTAATGTGAGTGAGTGACCCACTTGCTAACCTGTTCATGTCTCTTCAACACTCGATGGCTTACAAACCTGGGTCCAGCAGAGAAGGGCACAAAAGCATGAGGTGACCTCTTAGCAGTGTTCTCAGGCAGAAATCTCAGTGGATCAAATACCTGTGGACAACATAACATTTTAAATACACTTACATACTTTTAAAGTAATGTAAATTTATATACACAGACTTTAAAAACACATGAATCACATGAAATTTACTTGTTTTGTTCTCTTATAATATTTTCTTATTACAAACAGGGCCGTGCACAGGGGGTGGCTGGGTGGCTGGAGCCACTGCCCCTCTGCCCTCATCGGCTGAGGTGCCCCTCTTGCCCCCTTCCCTCCCTCACCCCCAGAGGATTCCCATAAAAGTGTTCTGTTCCGCTAAAAATACACTAATTCCGTGTTTTCCTGCTCACAGTCTGTGGCAGTGCCCACTCTCTGTGGAGACGACAGTTCCAGAATGTCGTCCCATTAACAGGTCGATTACAAACTACAATCCACATTACAGACAGTGGTTGATCCGCAAAATTAGTAATTAGGTAGTTTGTTTTTGTATTTTAGTCGGTAATATTTTGCTCCTGGTCTTCTAATAGTGCTAACAACTTAAGCAAAATATCCATGTTCTTGGAAGACAATTAATTGTCTAATCAAATTATTGTACCTGATGTGATCTAACACCAAAATTGCTGTTGTCGGCACACTTTGTAGTCAAAAAACAATGACTTCACAAAAAAGAAGACAGAGTGAGAAAGAGCAAAGGGAGGCTAATGCCCATTCAACATTGCAAATATGTGTAATCCCTCCTGTTCGAACCGCCCGCTCCATGCGGGACTCGAACTCAGGTTCACTGGCATAAGAGTCGGAAGCTCTAACAAGGAGGCTAAAGGCTGCAACCTCGAGAGTCAGTCACTAGAGCGTCTCTTGAGATCAGAGGAGTGAGGTTTACTCGCACAGAGACTACTAGCTGGCCTCCAGCATGCCAGCGGGTAAATTGTCATATACTGTAGAATATTTAGCAGACAGTTTATCACACTTTAACTCCTGTAAAATATATTTCCGATCATAATCAATTGTCTGAGTTAATACTAGTATTATGATTATCTCTAAGGTGGACAACCAACTTAATATGATATTTACCATCTGAATCTAACCGTCATCCAGCTGTTTATTATCATGTTAATTATTGTGCTTTCACCCCAAATACCATACTTTTACATATTCTTCTGTTATTGAAACATGCTTTATTGCTTTATTTACTTTGAATAAAACTGAAAATCATAAACAAGACCTTTGTCTCAAAATATATTCAATAATTTTAGTGATTCTCATTTGCTACTTAAATCTAAAACATTTTAAAAAACATTAAATATGAGATCAAATTAGCGCAGAATCAACTTTTTGGAAGCATAATTACAACAACATAAATTGAATTAGCACTAAAGCCTAACAATTGTATTTACAATATGATTGTTAAAGGTTTGTTATTCAATCTCTACATTAAGATGATACTCAATAATGCCCCTTTTTTTGGTTTGGGCCACTGCCCCTCAAAAGGTCTGTGCATGGCCCTGATTACAAACATAAAATTATTAAGGTTAAAATATGGTTGTTTTGATTGTGGGTATTTCAATTATATCATAGTGGGGTCAGACAGTATGAGACCAAAATTAAATTAATTAAATCAAAAAAAAAAGCCTGTCATTGATCATGTACAGACAGTCACACAAGATGCATCTGAAATCATGCTGGAAAACATGATCATCAGGTTTTGTTCATGTAGCTCTAGTGCTGCTTTCATTAAAGCAAAAGACAGACACACAGATACTGAGACATTCTCAATTAAATTCTTGCTCTTTTTTAACAAATCAGATTGTTACGCTGCATTCACATGGGTCGTCTGCGTTAACGCTTCTCATTTACTTTGATTGGGTGACGACCCATCACCCGTAGGTTTCTGAAGAGCATTTTTGAATCCTAAAGTGGGAAAGGGGCAGGATGTGGGTGGAGCTGAGGTGCCTGGTTGCTGAAACCACGCCCGTCTAGCTTGAGCATAGTGACAATCCACCTGTCACTCAAGTGACCACGGCAGGCTGTACCAGGCTGTAAACACATTTTTTTCTGCTGTAAAGTTAGGCATTTTAACATGGGGGAGATACAGATTTGACTCCCTTTTGGAGTCAGTCTCAAGCGCCAACGCAGGCAGCAGCCAATCAGACCGCATATGCAAACATATGCAACACCGATAAAGTAATGTGATTGTCTGTTGTCACTTGGGTGGTTGCGTAAGCACCAAGCTTCAGACACGCCCTCCGTCAAGCGCCGACGCCCTGTGTGCATGCAGCGTTATGCTGATAAAATAGTTTGCATTAAAAACATGTATTTAAAAATAAAAATGCAAATAGAGCACTTCACAATTTGTCTCAGGCATTTGGACCCTATTTAATTTTTCGTTCAATATTCTGTTGTGACCTACTCTATATTGCCAAAAGTATTAGATTCAGGTGTTCCAATCACTTCCATGGCCACTAAAATCAAGCACCTAGGCATGCAGACCTCCAAACTTCATGTGGCCTTCAGATTAGCTCAAGAACAGTGTGTAGAGAGCTTCATGGAATGGGTTTCCATGGCCGAGCAGCTGCATCCAAGCCTTACATCACCAAGTCTAATGTGAAGCATCTGATGCAGTGGAGTAAAGCACGCCGCCACTGGACTCTAGAGCAGTGGAGACGTGTTCTCTGGAGTGACCAATCACGCTTCTCTGTCTGGCAATCCGATGGACGAGTCTGGGTTTGGCGGTTGCCAGGAGAACGCATTGTGAACTGCATTGTGCCAAGTGTAAAGTTTGTTGGAGGGGGATTATGGTGTGGGGTTGTTTTTCAGGGTTTGGGCTTGGTCCCTTAGTTCCAGTGAAAGGAACTCTTAATGCTTCAGCATACCAAGACATTTTGGACAATTTCATGCTCCCAACTTTGTGAGAACAGTTTGGGGATGGCCCCTACCTGTTCCAACATGACTGTGCACCAGTGCATAAAGCAAGGTTCATAAAGACATGGATGAGCGAGTTTGGTGTGGAGGAACTTGACTGGCCTGACCTCCTGACCTCAACCCGATAGAACACCTTTGGGATGAATTAGAGCAGAGACTGCGAGCCAGGCCTTCTCGTCCAACATCAGTGCCTGACCTCACAAATGCGCTTCTAAAATAATGGTCAAAAACTCCCATAAATACACTCCTAAACCTTGTGGAAAGCCTTCCCAGAAGAGTTGAAGCTGTTATAGCTGCAAAGGGTGGGCCAACTCCATATTAACCCCCTATGGAAGAATGGGATGTCATTAAAGATCATGTGCATGTAAAGGCAGACGTCCCAAAACTTTTGGCAATATAGTGTATTTGGGTTATGTAATGTAGTGAGCGATGCATTGCATATTTCAGATGTAAAGAAAGCACTCATACATATGGATTCTCCCACACGGTGGCATTCAAGTGGATCCCATAAATGCTAACTCCAATGGTACAACCTATGGAAGAGTAAAACAGTGTTTTAAAGCATGCAGTTATGTATTCAGTCTACGTTCACTGTTTTGCGATGAACTGATAATGTTCAGTGTCATGCTGCATATACCAAGTAACTGAACAACAAGCACTAGATTAATGTTTGAACAGATGTTCTCTGAGTTAGAGGTCACTGTGATTGTTTACAAGTGAACAGGGTTTAAAGCAGTAGGCATTATTTAAAACTTCATACTTACTGGTTTCCAAAACAATGAAAACATTAATTAATATATTATATGAAGAACAGCCATGTCCATGTTGGCTTATGCTGTTCTTTCTGTTGCGTTTGGCGTAACTATTTGGCCTCTTTTTGGAGCATTAATGAAATCATTCAAACAAAATGGTAAATTCTGTCATCAACTTATTTTTATGTTGCTCATAAAATATCAAGTTCCACTTTATATTAAGTTTTACTTAACATACTTTTTTACTTATTAACTACTATGTACTACTACTATTAGTTGATACAATGTGCTTATTGTGTTTTTATTTTTACATACATTTAAAAATACCTGCATGTAATAACATTGCTATATCTGTAATTAACTTCTGTAATTACATCTATAATTACACATTTGACCCTTCCCTGACACCTTAACCCACCCTTAAACCTACCTATACCACCTCAATAGCAGGAAAAGTATTTTGCAATACAAGAAGTACATTGTACCAAACTTTTTATTTGAACGTAAGTACATAGTACAACACCTAATGTAAAGTCAAACCAAATGTCTTCTTGCAATGAAACTGGATGGTGACCAAATGACTGAATGCTTCAAAAGGACATAAAAGTACCATAAAATGCCATAAAAATAGTATATGACTTGTGCACTCTGATAGCCATTGTATGAAGTACATACTGAAATATCAGCCATTATTCATTAAAAATCACAGTACTTGCACACTACCACAAAGAAAGAGAGGTGTTAAAGACATTGGGCTCTATAATACATCCTGCGCAATGCGACGTAAGTGTTTTTAGCTAGTTTCAGCCTGTCACAGTTATCATTTTCTTGTCTAGCGCCACGTTGTTTAAATAGCAAATGCACTGGCGCCCAACTGTTCGCCCATGGGCGTGCTGGTCTGAAAACGAGGTGTGTTCAGGCGCATTGTTGGCACTTGCTATTTTGAGGAACTGAAAACGACTGCGCCATTGACTTTAGACCAGGTTTTTGTTGGTCAATGGCACAGTCATTTTCAGTTGTATTTTTCACTGTATTTTTTGTGTTATTTAAAGGCCGTGTTAGTAATATATGACTATAGGCGGGTGCACAATGTGCATACACTCTGCTTATTACACACACAGCAGCACACAAACATTTTTAAATATTAAAAATAAAAGATTCCTCTTTGGAGAAGCATTCAGTCTCCGTAAATTCCGCCATGGCGCGAGAGAAACTGGCTTCCAAAGGGAATGGGAGATGAGAATCTGATTGGTTTATTGCACATTATGCCCAAAACACACCCATGACTCATTAAGAGAATAGGGACAACCCTTTTGGACCATGCGCCTGGCTTGGTTTTTCTGTCGTTAAACTAGTAAAAGTGGATTCTAAGTGCACCTGCGCCATGCGCTTCAGACCATGCACTTAAAATAGGGCTCATTGCCTTTTGTGTGCATTCTGCTTTGTGAACGTACCATGTTTAGATCTGTGGAGGTGAATGAGATTTGTATTATGAATATGAGCTGGTATGGCTTTAGAAAACTTGAAATCTGGCACACAAGTCATATAGTTTACTATGAAGATGCTTTTATGGTATTTGGAGTTTGACAGTCACTGGATGATCAAAGAATTACCTTCAGGTACAGTCCGTCCATCAAAAAAAGTCAAGGGTTTTGTCAACTTTCGTGATATTCCCGGCACAGGAGGGCAAAGCCGCAGAGATTCTTTAATACACATTGTGGTATAAGGAATTTTATTGAGGTCTTCCCTGAAACAGAAGGAGAGAGACACAGTCTCAGAGAAACACATAGTGAATCAGGCATTACCAATGAAAGCAAGGGATAATGAGGAATTGATAATTGGGATTTGAGTTGAGTTGATTTTCTATAAATATAGCATTGCTGAGCCAAAGCTGCTAATATTGTATTGGTACTGTACATTTTTTTAGATTAAAAAGACAAAAATACCAGCAGAATTTCTATATATACTTGTTACTAGGACTTCCAATGATTTGAAAACATAATAATCGAGATAAAACGGACATTCAGTGAAGACTATGCAGTGTTTTTTGTTTACATTTGATTATTTTAAGTAATTTCTGTTGCAGGCTAGCTGAGCACTATACCTTAAACTTAAAGTCCATGTATAATTTTTTTACAAGATGTAATATAAGTCTCAGGCGTCCCCAGGCATTATAAATGCCCATTTTTTGAGTGGAAGGAAAAACATGTTGTTTTCATGCATGTCTCTTTAAATGCAAATGAGCTGCTGCTCCCCAAGAAGAGGGCGGAGCCTGTACAGCTTGTGCCTCCGATACTCTGCCAAAAACCAACAAAACATCAGTTTGCGTGACATTGCAGTTCTTCATCATCATGAAAGTTTATTATCTGCATCGTTTAAAGCCACATCAGTCTAAACTTCTGATATACACTCACCTAAAGGATTATTAGGAACACCATACTAATACTGTGTTTGACCCCCTTTCGCCTTCAGAACTGCCTTAATTCTACGTGGCATTGATTCAACAAGGTGCTGAAAGCATTCTTTAGAAATGTTGGCCCATATTGATAGGATAGCATCTTGCAGTTGATGGAGATTTGTGGGATGCACATCCAGGGCACGAAGCTCCCGTTCCACCACATCCCAAAGATGCTCTATTGGGTTGAGATCTGGTGACTGTGGGGGCCATTTTAGTACAGTGAACTCATTGTCATGTTCAAGAAACCAATTTGAAATGATTGGAGCTTTGTGACATGGTGCATTATCCTGCTGGAAGTAGCCATCAGAGGATGGGTACATGGTGGTCATAAAGGGATGGACATGGTCAGAAACAATGCTCAGGTAGGCCGTGGCATTTAAACTCTACTGACTCTACCATCTGAATGTCTCAACAGAAATCGAGACTCATCAGACCAGGCAACATTTTTCCAGTCTTCAACTGTCCAATTTTGGTGAGCTCGTGCAAATTGTAGCCTCTTTTTCCTATTTGTAGTGGAGATGAGTGGTACCCGGTGGGGTCTTCTGCTGTTGTAGCCCATCCGCCTCAAGGTTGTGCGTGTTGTGGCTTCACAAATGCTTTGCTGCATACCTCGGTTGTAAGGTGTGGTTATTTCAGTCAAAGTTGCTCTTCTATCAGCTTGAATCAGTCGGCCCATTCTCCTCTGACCTCTAGCATCAACAAGGCATTTTCGCCCACAGGATTGCCGCATACTGGATGTTTTTCCCTTTTCACACCATTCTTTGTAAACTCTAGAAATGGTTGTGCGTGAAAATCCCAGTAACTGAGCAGATTGTGAAATACTCAGACCGGCCCGTCTGGCACCAACAACCATGCCACGCTCATAATTGCTTAAATCACCTTTCTTTCCCATTCTGACATTCAGTTTGGAGTTCAGGAGATTGTCTTGACCAGGACCACACCCCTAAATGCATTGAAGCAACTGCCATGTGATTGGTTAATTAGATAATTGCATTAATGAGAAATTGAACAGGTGTTCCTAATAATCCTTTAGGTGAGTGTATGTTTTTCTGAGCGCACACACCCGAAGCACGCCCACAGAAAGCTGGCTGTCAGACGGTGCGTCGTGTGAGTATTAAACTAAGTTCTCTTTTACGTCTTATTGCACTTAAACTGTCAAATACACAAAGTTCACATAAACACAGTCGGTTATGTCTGTGAACATAATCAGCAGGGGCAGAAATTGCAAGTGTATATTAGATCTGTGTATTAAAGTGACAGCAGCGTAATATACAGTGCCTCCTGCTATATATGCTGCTAATATGAATAAAAAAACTAAATCACTCACTGCTCTCGACTGAATAACTTTAATAGCTTTAATAACAATACATTTCTAACTTGAATGCTGCTGTTAAATGCTCTGGCGAGGAGATAAACCGACTGTGTACAGCTCTCTGAGGGGCAGGGTCTATGCTAATAGGGCGGAGTCTGTCAGCAGTTGTGGGCGGGGCCTAAGCATATGTGACGTCACACTGCTAGAATCTGCAATCGGCTTGTTCTGAGACACTGCTTATGATTTATGGGGATTCAAAAAAGAGGAGTGGGATGATTTTTACCATTATAGGGTGGTTGTGTGCACACTGTTCACACACATTTATGTTCAAACATTGAAACATTTGAATTTTGCATGATAGGTCCCGTCTTCTTTTTTACTATTGTTTGTCATATTGCTTGTAATTTTCTTCTTTGTTTTTTATTGTATGACTGACTTTTCACTTGTCTTCAATAGGCTAACTGAGGACTTTTTTACCTACATTAGTTGACCTAATATTAGTTTCTGCTGTGGTATAGAAATTGGTATTGGGAATTTTGAAATTTGTGTAGCTGCTTGGCTGGTAGTTAGGTTGCTATTGGCCATAATGGAGCAGCCTAATATGTTACTGTGACCTACCTTTCCCATCTTACCACTATTAGCAAACCAGGATCCTACACTTGACTCAACTCTCCAACACAACATCACATGAGTCGAGTGATGACAGTAATGACAGTACCACTCCAGCGTGTCTTTTCCATCCAGAGCTTGTAAGATCTCCTCCCTGCATTTCTCCTGGTGCTCAGGGTTACATGCCAGATTGTAGAAGATCCAAGATATTCCACTGGCTGTAGTATCATGGCCTTCAAACATGAATGTGTCCACTTCAGCCCTGATATCCTCATCTGACAAACCCTGCTGATTCTCGTCCTGAGAACGACACACAAAATCACAATCTCTGACATCAATAATAATACAACCGCACTATGCAATAGGTAACAAAGTTTCAGCTATGAAGGATTTTCAAGTCAAAATATATGAATTGTGTAAGTGCTTGGGAATATCATACTCGGGCAGACAGAAGAATATCCAAAAAGTCCAAATATCGTTTGTTTTTAACAATGCCCTGTTCCTTCTCCATCTTCAAGACTTCCTTCCTTTTTCTGATAACTTCCGCTAAAAATATTAAGAAATTGAAATGACATTAGAGTTTTGCTTATTATAGTCCTACACTACCGTTAAAAAGTTTAAGGCTGCATGTATTTGATCAAAAATACAGTAAAACCAGTAATATTTTGAAATATTTTTATTATATGTAATTTATTCTTGTAATCAAAGCTGAATTTTCAGCATCATTACTCCAGTCTTCAGTGTCACAATGATCCTTCAGAAATCATTCTAATATGATGATTTGCTGCTCAAAAAACATTTCTGATTATTATTATCAGTGTTGAAAACAGTTGTGATGCTTAATATTTTTATGGGAACGGTTCGAAACAGTTTGCCAAATGAAACTTTCCAGAAAAGTTTGCTCCGGCTGGTAAACGCTAAAAAAAAGAAGTTATTTTTCGTTTTGACATGCGTTTCTGTCTCCGTGCATATTTTGGCGCACAAACTTTTTTCCACTGCAGCTTTTTATTTTATTATGTCAACACAACAAAAGATGTGATGGGTTACTTATCACAGAACATGCAGGTAAAAAGGCATGCAATTTTTAATCATAACAGGCCAATTTATATTGTCAGGCAGATTAATTCGCAAATTAATATTTTTGGTCACAAATGCGACCGTTTTAGTCACAGTCTGGATCCCTGCAGTGCCTCATAGAATTCAGAGGGTCACAATTAATCTAATTGTTTTCAGATTACATTTACAAAGATTACATTACATCTGCTGTGTTCCTGCAGGGTTCTGCGAGTGTGGTGCTCATGAGGTGCATGACTGTGGCTTGTCAAAGAAACAACACCTGTATGATTGTGTGCTATGCCGGCTGCCTTCCTGAATTTGTATCCATGTGGACTGAGATGAAATATGGCCTTGCTGTGGTATGGGAAAACTCTGAACCTGAGGTTCACCAGGTGGCAGAGGTCAAACACTGCCTGGATGTACGGGTTGGTTCCACTGCAATGAGATCAGGGAGATTTTACTAAAAAGAAATGGATATGTACAAACGCATGAGGTAAAAGAGTATTCACTGACCTGTCAGTCTGACAGTTGCTGTTACAGCTGAACGCACATTTCATGATGCTGTCCAGGGTCATGAGACTTACATGCTTAAACAGCTCAAATGACTCTTCTGATTTGGCATAAAATTCCCACTTATCCTAAATGACAGAAAAATACATTTAAATTGTATCGTACTATGTCACCAGTATTACCCAACATTAAGGAATTACAAAACTAATGACTGTTTTCAAACAGGTTTCTCATCCCAGCTAAGAAAAATATGTTCCAAGAATGTCTTGCTAACATTCCCATTAAGTTATTAAAACGTTCCTTGATAATGTGAACGTTAGGGGAACATTCCATTTGACCATTTTGAAAACATTATTAGAATGTTACTTTTTAATGTTCTTTGAACAAGTAGTACAAAGTTCTGAGAACATTCCCTGTTAGTTGGGAAAAAATGCATTTGCTGCTGTTTTTAGTCTTGCCCCCAAATAGTCTTGCCCCTAAATTACATCATTGGTTGTGCCAATGTTACTGCTTCAGGAGAAAGGATAGTGCCCCTGAGAGTGTTTAAAATGACTAAGTTGTGTACATTACACTGGGATAAGATAAAGGGCCAGATTTACTAACAGGGCAAATTAGCGTTAGAGCACAATTAAAAAAAAAAAAGCCGATGGGAGTGACGCAGCTGGATCATTTTCATAATGGCCAACACAATCTACCAAGAGCAGCACAAATTAGCGTCTGGTTTAAGACACCTTGATACTAAATACTCTCCTACTATAAATTTTGCGCCTGAAAGGGAAACTCCTACAAATGCATACGCAATAAGGTCAGCCGCAAAAATAACCCTGCCCATGCCTTTTCAGCGCTCTTCAGTAAATCCTGACAGTAGTTTTGCAATGCCAAAAGAGGGTTTGCACTGGCGCAAGCTGTTAGTAAATCTGGCCCATAGTGTTTTAACATAGAAAAATACACACTCAACAAGTGCCTTAAACGTACAAGCATGACTTTGGTTGAATCAGAAATAAGTTTCACATAAGGCTTCAAAACATCATAATGGAAACCAGGAGTGAGGAGTCGTCTATGCCGAAACCATTTCTGTCCAGCAGACACAAGCAAGCCATCGCCTGAGGAGACAGTGAAGAGTTAGCTGTAGTGATAACAGTGTTTCTTTAACCACAGCCACTTTTGTCCCATGGCTACATTTTTATTAAAACTACTTTTCAAATGCTGTTTATGTATAGATTTCATTGTTTTACCTTTGTTCCACACCCAGAGATAAAATGTGAAAAATAATCGTTTTTATTTATATATAGTTTTTAGTTGAATTAATAACTGCCCTTCAAACATTCTGAGGTGTTTATTTTAAACAAAAACTAAGAAAATATTAAAAAAGCATATTCACTGAATATGTTGTTATTACTGCATACTGTTTTATAATATGGGCCATTCTACAGAATTGGTTCAAAGTCTGAGTTGGAAACATCTTGAAAAAACAAAGGGAACATTTTCCCACAAATTTTGTATGTATGCAAATTGTATAATATCCAAGGTACACATTTCTAGTAATTGTGCAGTTAATTCATGTAATGAGCCAGAGAAAGCAGGCGAAGTAAACAAGACACACCTGGGGAGACTAATCAAGGGAGAACCAATGAACAATTGGACTACAAACAGACTACAAAGCATGGCACAAAAAACAGGAAACACTTCAACATAAAAGTCCAAAAATCCATGGAATATGTAACAATTCTCATATTGTATTTTCTGAAAGTTTTGTAATATTATTTCGCAGGAGTGCGTCTAATTCTCCTTCGCCAGGGCGAGCGTTCTCTTGAGGACCACCCCTGTGAATTTTTGGACTTGGCGTTTCATACCCATTTCCCGGACAATACCCTCATAACATTTTATCGTTCTGGACTCAATGAACCCCTCAGAACTGAACTTTCCTGTGTTGGTCCTCAAAAAACATTTTGTGAGTTTGTGGAACAGGCACTTCAGCTGAGCAGATCCCCGTTCATGGTGGGGCCATCAGAGTCTCGTTCTGTCATGTCCGCCACGCCTGAGTCTTCAGCCAAAATGGCTGCCACGTCTGAGTCCCCAACCCCAGAATCTTCTTCAGAGTGTGCAGCGCTGACCATTGTGGCCACAGCTATCTTGTGTGTGTGGGCAACACACACATCGGCTCCAGCCCCTGAACAGAGTCCAGTGATGGCTCCAGCCTCGCCCTGGACGACTGCTCCACCATGGTCATATGCCCAGCTTGCTCCTCCCTGGTTCCCTGCTCTGTCTCTGTCCCATGGCCCTCTTCCTCTCCACGGACCTGACCCACCATCCCTCCCCATGGTCTGCCTCCACTCCGCCACCCACCTGGACTTTTGTTTTGGGGTGTTTTCCAGAGAGCATCTGGAAGCTGCTCTTGGGGGCGGGGGGTCTTTGTCATAAGTTGCCTTAGTGTTTGTTGGACTTTTATGTTACTTTGTGTTCTTTGTGCCATGTTGTAGTCCTAAGCTTGTTACCCCTAGTATATATATAGCCCCTGTGTTTCTCTTGTGCTTGGTCAGTCAGTTTGGAGTTTCTTGTGTTTGGATGTTCCAGTGTTTGGCGTCCCCATTGTCTTCCCTGTTTTGGACTTGTTTCAGTTTTTTATTAAATGTACTCTTTTGCACTTAGATCCTCGCCCTTGCCTGCTCTTTCCTAATATATTACAAAAACACTAATGATTTGCATAATAAAACATACTAAAACACTAATGATTTGCATAATTGTACAAAAAAAAATAGTATTTCCCCCAAATAAACGATTGTGTTCCCTTTTGTCACTACCAAAACAGTGATGTCACTACAGAAACAGTCACAGCGGAAACATGGTAAAGCACAGTTCTGAACAGTTGTACATGCATAACTAAATTTGATGGAATAACACCCAAAAAAATGAATTGCATAAAAAAAGTGTGTTTTTTAAAGTTACACACAGATTTTTAGACTTTTGAACACATCTCAAATACTATGAAAGAGAGGCTATGAGAGAGAGGGGACAGGGATATTTCCTGATCAAAAATGGTGACATGAAAATGCATAAATAAAGTTTCATGATTTACAAAGAAAATATAAAATACATTTTTTTGAATGTATTTTTTTTTTTAAATACAAGATATTTTTAAAAACAACAATGGAAAAAATTGCAAAAATGATTTCAAAATAATTGTCATAAGTTGAAATGTAGGGGTTAGGATTTGGAACAGCCACCTCCCAATTGAAAGTAACCAATAAATTATGATTTTATATATATTAAGCTTACGGATATACTGTATATATTTTTTTATACGGATGTTAATCTTATTGTGGGATTCAATAGATAATAGAAGGATTTTAGTTCAAATCTAAGATTTGAATGCTTTTTAAATGCGTTTTTTGGTTGTGGGACAGCAGTATGCACCGAATGGCCCATATACACTCACCTAAAGGATTATTAGGAACACCATACTAATACTGTGTTTGACCCCCTTTCGCCTTCAGAACTGCCTTAATTCTACGTGGCATTGATTCAACAAGGTGCTGAAAGCATTCTTTAGAAATGTTGGCCCATATTGATAGGATAGCATCTTGCAGTTGATGGAGATTTGTGGGATGCACATCCAGGGCACGAAGCTCCCGTTCCACCACATCCCAAAGATGCTCTATTGGGTTGAGATCTGGTGACTGTGGGGGCCATTTTAGTACAGTGAACTCATTGTCATGTTTAAGAAACCAATTTGAAATGATTCGAGCTTTGTGACATGGTGCATTATCCTGCTGGAAGTAGCCATCAGAGGATGGGTACATGGTGGTCATAAAGGGATGGACATGGTCAGAAACAATGCTCAGGTAGGCCGTGGCATTTAAACGATGCCCAATTGGCACTAAGGGGCCTAAAGTATGCCAAGAAAACATCCCCCACATCATTACACCACCACCACCAGCCTGCACAGTGGTAACAAGGCATGATGGATCCATGTTCTCATTCTGTTTACGCCAAATTCTGACTACCATCTGAATGTCTCAACAGAAATCGAGACTCATCAGACCAGGCAACATTTTTCCAGTCTTTAACGGTCCAATTTTGGTGAGCTCGTGCAAATTGTAGCCTCTTTTTCCTATTTGTAGTGGAGATGAGTGGTACCCGGTGGGGTCTTCTGCTGTTGTAGCCCATCCGCCTCAAGGTTGTGCGTGTTGTGGCTTCACAAATGCTTTGCTGCATACCTCGGTTGTAACGAGTGGTTATTTCAGTCAAAGTTGCTCTTCTATCAGCTTGAATCAGTCGGCCCATTCTCCTCTGACCTCTAGCATCAACAAGGCATTTTCGCCCACAGGACTGCCGCATACTGGATGTTTTTCCCTTTTCACACCATTCTTTGTAAACTGGTTGTGCGTGAAAATCCCAGTAACTGAGCAGATTGTGAAATACTCAGACCAGCCCGTCTGGCACCAACAAACATGCTACGCTCAAAATTGCTTAAATCACCTTTCTTTCCCATTTTGACATTCAGTTTGGAGTTCAGGAGATTGTCTTGACCAGGACCACACCCCTAAATGCATTGAAGCAACTGCCATGTGATTGGTTGATTAGATAATTGCATTAATGAGAAATTGAACAGGTGTTCCTAATAATCCTTTAGGTGAGTGTACTACAATACACTAACAAGCAAATAGTAGGCCTATCTGATACTATTTGCACTAAGTATAAATAGCATCTCACAACTTATGATGGTGGAAATTACATTTGTTTATGACAAAACAAACAAAAATAGAATTCTCCCATGGTGTCTGTATATAGACTGTTGGATATTGTTAGTCGATAAAGTAAACTAGTGAGGGTGTGAAATGTGTGTTTTAAGAGAGTTTCTAAAAATCCAAAGGTGCCCATAATTGAAGAAACGGCAAATAATAAACAGTAGTGAGATATGTGTGTGATCTTTTGTGTAAACATACCTAACCAAGGGATGAAAAACTTATATGCATAGTCATCTTTGGGCTCTGTCAATAAAGCAAAAAAAAAAATGTTTTGGTTATTAATGTTTAAGTAAGAATTAGTATACAAAATAAATCCGAAATGTCAAAAAGATCAGCACCTGTCGTGGTGAGAATGGTCTTCACATATGATGGGTGGTGGATATTCAAAATGGACAATGACGGGCCAAACCACAGTGGAAAAGCAAATGGATACTGCTTACACCACCTGATAATCTTTTCCAAATCGTGTCCATCCTGGCGAAACTATAAATATACGCAACTGTTATCAACATTACTCAAGTTATTAATTTCACGTGAATTCTTCCAATTCCTGCTGAAGAATGTGAGTGCAATGCAAGGCTCGTCTGTTTATTGCCTTACAATATAGCTATGCAATTGTTTAGATGCTGTGAATAGACAATGGCTCAGGAATGAGGTTACTGCCCTCAGAGATTCATACATTTTGTAGTATTCATGAATTGACAACAAAAATCACGTACTTGCAACCTAACATTTACGTCATGCACATCGAGTGAGTTACCCAATATATACGAAATTATAATGATATATAAAATATTATGATGATTTTTGAATTTAGGAGGAGGTTATTCAACAGATGTTTGAAACTAACATAAAAATCACTTCTGGTAAAAAAGCATGACTGGACTTGAACGTTCTTAGAACTTTGGAGAACATTCGTAACATGAATAGAATGTTCGTCTAAAGTTATCTGGTCTTCAATAGCGTTCTCAACACGTCAGCAACTATTTTTAGTTGGACAATCGTTTTTTAAATGTTACTTGTTTCAGAATGTTCAGAGAACATTCAATAGTAACGTTCTCATGCTTGCAAAATGATAACATGTCATGTTCCCTTAACGCTTGTGTAACCAAGTAAACGTTTTTAAAACATTGATTGAATAAACTGGACGTTTTGAATGTAGAGATCATTCAGGAATAGTTTTCATATCTGGGTAGTTGCTGACTTGCTGCGATATAGTTATTCATTCATAGCTGTAGTTTACCTCCTTAACGTGTCCGAAGAGCCAGTGTGCAGGTGGTCCTGGAAAAGGCTCCATAGTTCGCATCCCCCTCCTCTTCATAATCAGTAATCTAACCACTATCACCAAACACACAAGCAATGCGAGTGGAAAGGCATGGTTTATGGAGAGCGCTTCCAAATTCAATGGGAAAATCCCGTAAAGCTGCATGGCATGAGCTGAACTGTCAGTCTGGCTTAGGCTCTGTTGTCATTGATCTTCATGTGGAAAAGAGGAAGTGATAAGGAGAGAGAGGGACGGACTTTCTGCTGTGTGCTGGACATATCAAACAGCCTTTTATACAACAAATAAACAATGTCATCAGGTTTCGTGACAGGCAGTTGTTGTTTATTTTTGTCAAATTATATTAGACCAACTAATATATTTTGAGGAGCAGGTCAGGAAAATCATGGACAGGATTCGTAAAAGGTTAAATGACGGTCAAAAATGAGCGCGTTGGAAACGAATGGGAAGCGAATTTAGTGGAACATTTTGGTACTGCACCCAAACAAGATCTAACTGAAAGCTTTTTTTTTTTTATTTTTTTTTTTTTATAAATCTGGAACACAACTTGTTTAGATTTATGGCTTTGATTTTCTTACAGTTTTAGAGTTAAACATGTTTTGGGAAATATATATTTCATATAAAAGTAGTAGGCTATCTTTGTGCATTTTTCATAATAATCAAATTAAATTTATATATGACGGGGCTTAGATTAAACCAGGATTAGTCCTTAATTCAATTAGGGCATTTAAGTAGCTTTTATAAACGTACCTTAGAAAAAAAACATTACTGGTGTGCATCTTGAGACAAAACAATGGCACTGACATATTTTAAGATATGTCAGTGCAAGCTGTGTTCAGTCAAAACAGCTCAAACATGCATTTTGGACTAGCTTAAAGGGATAGTTCACCCAAAAATGAAAATTGTGTCATTAATTACTCACCCTCATGTCGTTCCAAACCCGTAAGACCTTCGTTCATCTTCAGAACACAAATGAAGATATTTTTGATGAAATCTCTCTGACCCCTCCATAGACAGCAACACAACGACCGCCTTCAAGGCCCAGAAAGGTAGTAAAGAAATGTTAAAATAGTCCATGTGACTCCAGTGGTTCAACTTTAATTTTAAGAAGCGCCAAGAATACTTTTTGTGACAAAAAACAAAAATAACGACTTTATTCAACAATTCCTTCTAGCCTGTGTCAGTCATATGCTGCGTTCCAGGCAGGTTTTTGAGCCCGTAAGTTACGGCTTTAAACCACGACTCACGACTTTGTAGTGTTCCAGGCAAAGTCACGAAAAACTGCCTGAACGGTAGCGAGATGTAAACAAAGCATGGCAGACCGGGGGCTTATGCTCATTTACAATAATTTATATCGGCAAAGGTGCTTACTCCTTGCTTATTTGAGGGAAACGGAGGAGAAAAGGCAAGACAAGCTGTTATACCTTTTATTTTACGTCATTTGTATATTTGGAAATGTATTTGGTATTATTTATTCTTGCACTCAATGGACTGAAAACTAGCTAACGCTGGAAAAGCTGCTGATAATGCATAACATTTTCGGATAAATTAACGCTAGAGCAATACCTTATTTTAATAAACAATTTGGTTTTTAATGTACGACTTTCATAAACACCGCATCCGTAGGGACTGCCATTGTTGTTTCGCGGGCTATGTGAGGTCAGAGCGCATAACTGGGAGTACATCGATCTAGTACGAGTTCACGGGGAAGTCACGGGTTTGACTGCCATTCAAGTGCACTTTCACGGGTAGAAGGTTGGAAAAACACGGGTTACGGGTTGCCTGGAACGCGGCATTAATCTGTGGACAGTGCAGCGCTTACGAGTTCTACACCAGAACGACTCGTGCGCATGCGTCGTGGTGCTCACATGACAGCATCGGCCAATGGTAAGCCGACGTTCTGGAAGCGCTGCACTGTTCACACTGCGCCAACAGCGTAAGACTCTGACACATACGTGAAGACATTGTTGAATAAAGTAGTTATTTTTGTTTGTTTTTGCGCACAAAAAGTATTCTCGTGGCTTCATAAAATTAAGGTTGAACCACTGGAGTCACATGGACTATTTTAATGATGTTTTACTGCCTTTCTGGGCCTTGAAAGTGTTAATTAAATAGCTGTCTATGCTATTTCTATGCTTGGATTTCATCAAAAATATCTTCATTTGTGTTCTGAAGATGAACGAAGGTCTTACGGGTTTGGAACGACATGAGGGTGATGAATTATTGACACCATTTTCATTTTCGGGTGAACTATCCCTTTAATCCTTGTCTGTGAAACCGGGGGTATCATTTTTTTTTTCACTTCAGCAATAATCTGCAAAGTGTTGTCTTTAAAAAGAAACAAAACTTAAGTCTGTGCTAAAGCTTTCAAGATTTATGACAGTTTAAGTTGGAAATTTCATTTTCAGGTCTATGCTCAAAAAGTGAACAGGTAATACATGGATCATTACCATTCCATAAATATAATTTACTTCCATAAAATCCCCTAAAAATGCAAAATATTAAACAAAAAACTTTATCAAACTAAAATATGGGTCATTAATTTCATTGAAATAAAAAATTGGCAATTTTTGACCGCCACGCAAGCAGCACCAGAGGGTTTAGCCATTAGCGATGATTATATAACGCTTCTCAGATCAGTACTTCTTTTAAAAATTATATAATCAAATTTAATATTTTAAACGCCTGATAAATTATCACTTATGCATGTTAACAATTGTGTACAGGTTTTATACGCAAATATGTGTGTGCACACCTGAACATTTCATTTTTGTGGTCTATACACAAAGTCATACAGGTTTTAAAATGACACTTGAATGTGCATTTGTAGTGTAATTAAAATGTTACAAGTATATTTTAAAAAATAAATTGTATTTTCAGATAATATAATATTAATTAATTAAAAGGCCACTTAAGAGAATTTAAAGAGAGTAGGCTACAATTTAACGACCATGGCCCAGTTTCACAGACAGGGCTTAGATTAAGCCAGGATTAAGCCTTAGTTCAATTAGGGCATTTAAGTAGCTTTCATAAATGTGCTTTAGAAAAAAAACATTACTGTTTTTGAGACAAAACAATCACACTGACAGATTTTAAGATATTTCAGTGCAAGTTGAGTTTTCAGGTAAAGCAGCTCAAACATGCATTTTAGTCTGGGACTGACTTAAGCCTTGTCTGTGAAACCAGGGGTATGTTTCTTAACACACTTAAGTTAAGGTTGGGGCACCTTAATTTTTTCTCCTGACCATAGATAACACAAAATCTCATCTCATCTCAACACTTGATGTTGATAGTCAGATTTAGAAAATAGCATAGCCTATTTTTATTTTCATTTCATCTGAATATCAACATCTGTGAGATGTTTTTGGAAAATAGTGATCTATGGCATTGTATTATGTTGTTGTTTTCTTTGTTTGTTAATGAGGGATTTAATTAGACCCTTGTGGTAAGATGGTAATTCATAGAATTTAACATTAATAAAAAAAAAATGTTAAGAATTATATCAAAAGCCAACTTACCCCTCTTTTAATATTTGAATACTTATTTTTGTGCTATAACAACTAAATTAGAAAGTATTTCTATTTATTTCATATAATAACACATTGGCTGATACATCATCACCGAGCACATGCTAAACATACACTCACCTAAAGGATTATTAGGAACACCTGTTCAATTTCTCATTAATGCAATTATCTAATCAGCCAATCACATGGCAGTTGCTTCAATGCATTTAGGGGTGTGGTCCTGGTCAAGACAATCTCCTGAACTCCAAACTGAATGTCAGAATGGGAAAGAAAGGTGATTTAAGCAATTTTGAGCGTGGCATGGTTGTTGGTGCCAGACGGGCCGGTCTGAGTATTTCACAATCGGCTCAGTTACTGGGATTTTCACGCACAACCATTTCTAGAGTTTACAAAGAATGGTGTGAAAAGGGAAAAACATCCAGTATGCGGCAGTCCTGTGGGCGAAAATGCCTTGTTGATGCTAGAGGTCAGAGGAGAATGGGCCGAATGATTCAAGCTGATAGAAGAGCAACTTTGACTGAAATAACCACTCGTTACAACCGAGGTATGCAGCAAAGCATTTGTGAAGCCACAACACGCACAACCTTGAGGCGGATGGGCTACAACAGCAGAAGACCCCACCGGGTACCACTCATCTCCACTACAAATAGGAAAAAGAGGCTACAATTTGCACGAGCTCACCAAAATTGGACAGTTGAAGACTGGAAAAATGTTGCCTGGTCTGATGAGTCTCGATTTCTGTTGAGTCAGAATTTGGCGTTAACAGAATGAGAACATGGATCCATCATGCCTTGTTACCACTGTGCAGGCTGGTGGTGGTGGTGTAATGGTGTGGGGGATGTTTTCTTGGCACACTTTAGGCCCCTTAGTGCCAATTGGGCATCGTTTAAATGCCACTGCCTACCTGAGCATTGTTTCTGACCATGTCCATCCCTTTATGACCACCATGTACCCATCCTCTGATGGCTACTTCCAGCAGGATAATGCACCATGTCACAAAGCTCCAATCATTTCAAATTGGTTTCTTGAACATGACAATGAGTTCACTGTACTAAAATGGCCCCCACAGTCACCAGATCTCAACCCAATAGAGCATCTTTGGGATGTGGTGGAACGGGAGCTTCGTGCACTGGATGTGCATCCCACAAATCTCCATCAACTGCAAGATGCTATCCTATCAATATGGGCCAACATTTCTAAAGAATGCTTTCAGCACCTTGTTGAATCAATGCCACGTAGAATTACGGCAGTTCTGAAGGCGAAAGGGGGTCAAACACAGTATTAGTATGGTGTTCCTAATAATCCTTTAGGTGAGTGTATATCCAGATATGTGACCCTGGACCACAAAACCAGGCATAAGTCATGCATTGCTAAGGACTTCATTTGGACAACTTTAAAGGTGATTTTCTCAATATTTAGTTTTTTTTGCACATTTTCATAGTTGTATCTTGGCCAAATATTGCCCTATCCTAACAAACCATACATCAATGGAAAGCTTATTTCAGCTTTCAGATGACGTATAAATCTCAATTTCAAAATATTTAACCTTATGACTGGTTTTGTGGTCCAGGCTCACGTTACAGTTTAAAAGGAAATCCACATTGTTCTTAAGGGGGGCATCTTCCCCTATCCTATACACGTTTAAAAGGTGCACATTGTTATAATGTCAAATTTAAGGTTTTACTTTAAAGTACATTTTAAATCATTATGATTTCATAATCTTTTGGCATGCTTTAAAAATGACACTTATTTCGATGTGTTGACTAACATACTAAAGCACATTTAAAGTACTTGATTTACGCCTATATAGGTCGTTTGTCACTTCCCTGAAATACGACCCATAGGAGTGTTAACTAAAGTTGCGCCCCTATCCACAACAGGACACTTTCATTTTAATGCATTGTTCCCTTTTATCTGCACCTTATTTCAGGTTTTGCACAGCTCAATTGGTAGAGCATTGCAATATACAACAACATGTAATCATGTGATCATGCAATCGTGGGTTCGATCCCAGGGAACACGTGCTCATAAAGTGTATATGCACTATAAGTCACGGGGTAGGGGTTGGGGGGGATGTAGTTGTTAATAAAAAATGATTTTTGCTAAATGGAAATATGACAAATGTGGTAAAAAGTCCACACATTGCATTTAAATGACCACGCATTTTGATTGGTAACAACAGTTATACGTCATTTCATGACGTCAGACGTAACACGACACTGTCATTATTTTTACGCCAGCTAGAGGGCGCATGCCTTTAAAACGTAAATAAAGGTTGTAATAAGGTGCTTGAAAAACGACCTATAGAGTCGTGTTTTTTTGGAGGACAGTTTGGTTATTACAAATTAGCCTATGTACATTACATACGAGTTTCAATAGAAATGACATTAAAGTATATTTCAGTAGAGTACATTCGGCAGTACACTTTAACCAAAGACAAGAAGTAATTATAAAATAACATGTAAAGATCTAAATATATAAAAGAGTCCTACTTAAGTAGGTCAAAAAAAAATCACACTTAAGATCAACTAAAGGCATTTAATATGAATTTAAACTATAATACATTTTCAGTTAATTGTAAATAACATGCAGTTAATTGTCCGAAAGCATCACACTTAAGTATATTATTTCAGTAATAATTACTCTTTTTGAAAGTATGTTAAAGTGTACTTAATTTTCAGAAGGGATCTCTTTAAAAAAAAGATTTATAACATAACAATACTTTATTCAGCATTCAAATAAACATTGCCCTTCCATCTCGGCTGTCCACTGTTCACTGTCTTCATTTCTTGCTCTCTGTTAAGAAAAGAAGAGTGTGAGTTTGTGCATTATCTGACACACGAAAGCAATTCAGAAACCTCCAATACGGCAGAGAATTCAGCCGAAATGTTCAGTTGACCGTCCACTCACGTGATGTAGCACTGATGTTTTCCTCTCTTCTCTCCTTCCAGCTGATGATTTTCTGGATGTTCTGGCGTCTAGGAGTCTCTATAAGCATGCGATATGTCTGCATCATGCTGAGCGCACGGGCAGTGCCCGCACATACCTGAGCCTTCTGCAGCCTGGGCACTGATGCCAGATTACATGCAATCTCATATGCACGTTCAAAATGTACACAAGCTCCATCATATTGCTTCTATGTACAAAAATAGCACACAGACACACACTTGTTATAAGAATACTAGAATCCTAACTCAACACACTACAAGAACTCCTAATGTGCACAAAAGTCTTGTACATCTCATATAACACATGCTCATGTATGCTAATGTCGCCTTTCCAAAACTTAGTGATCTCACTTGCTGTCCAAAGGCTTTTAACAGTTTAGAAAACAGCATGTTTACCTTTTTAGACAGGCATCAGGAGCAAACCAATGATGCCTTAAAATGCTGTCTAGATATGCAGCTCACTAGGTTTTAGAACTGAGTTTATGACTTAGCTCAAATGTAGATTTAAGCAATTTTACTACAAAATTCTTAGTTGAAGTCATCAAGCCAAGCTTTCTCTTACTCTAGAGTTGAGGATGGTTCCGAGGCACATGTAGGCTTTCTCAAGGTTACTGTCCTGTTTGCTGTTTAGAGAAATCTCAGCAAACTTCTCCAAGTATTCTGTTGCTTCTGTTAGTTTTCCTTCACTGGAACACAAACACACGTAAGTCATAAATGTGTGCTGATTAGTCATAGTAGATTTGTAAATATACACACTCAGCAAGCAAGAACATATAACAGCAAGCAGCAATTATTAGGGTCCAAGTACCATTACCCCCTTTAAATTGACTAAATACCAATGACTAACAAGTCAATTATTTACATTCACCATGCAGTTACATACAGGTTTATCACTGTTCATCACTGTTATACTGCCATCTTCTGGCTAAAGTTCATTTCTTATATATACTAGCAGTCAAAAGCATAGACAGACACTTTCTCATTCTAAATTCTACTTTAAACACATAGGGCCCTATTTTAAAAGATCTGAGCGAATGGTATGAAGCTCACGGCGCAGGTGCACTTGCGGCGTGTCCGAATCCACTTGCTAGGGGAAAAATTGTCTGCGCGCCAGGCGCATGGTCTAAAAGGGTTGTAACTAGTCTCTTAATGAGTAATGGGTGTGTTTTGGGTGTAACATGCAATAACATGCAGTCTCATCTCCCATTCCCTTTAAAAGCCAGTTGAGCTTGCACCATGACGGATTCGCTATTTACATGGAGGAATTTGCGAGGGGAAAGACTGAACGCTTCTCTAGAGAGGAATCCCAGAGAGGCTGAAACTAGCAAAAAAACACTTGCATTGCCTGGCGTCGCATTGTGCCGGGTGTATGATAGGGCCCTTAAGCTTTAAGATCAAAAGGTTTTTAAGATCATGAGAAACATACATTCAGTCAAGTGTGTCCAAAGTTTAGAGTAGTAATGTATATACCAAATTAAAAGGTTAAAATCTACTTTTAATTTTAAGACTTTTAATAAAACCAGAACAATTCATTGGCCAGGGGTACTGATCTCAAAGTTCCAATCAGGCAAAAAGAAAAACAAAGTAGTAGTTCATAATATTTATTTATTTAAATCTAATATGATGGAAATGAATGTGGATATGATAGATATGTAGACTATGGCATGCACCAGTGAATCTAGATATAAGACACTTGTTTCTAAGGCCGTATTTACATTACATGGTTCAAGTGACCCAATTCAGAATTTTTTCCTTCCATGTGGCACAGATCAGATATGACCCACGAATTTGTGTAAGCAGGAAAAAAGCACATGGTTCCTCCAATATTCTCTGATCGGTTTCAGGCCTCATTCATAAGTGGAAATAAATCAGATTGGATATTCCCCTGTCAATGTGAGTCGTACATCATTGAAAAAGTGACAGTGGCGAATGACGTCAAGTCAGGTGAACACCAACCGCGATCACATGACTCTTAACCCAAAGTTTTGCTAACCTTTAAAGATGGTGCAGAAAGCAAAAGCTTGTATTATCATTTTGTCTGCGTCCATTGCGGTTTTTACTTCCTTTTCGGCCTAAGATTTTTTCAGATCAGAACGTCTACCTTTTTGTTATTACATCACTGATGATGCGTCCCAGCGCAGCTGTAGGCTGTATCATTCACCATTATGGAAATAATATACTTTAAAAGAATATACTTAAGTGTGAACTGAATGTAATGTTTTCGGACGCTTTAATAACGCTTTGCGTGTTATTTACAATTAAATAAAATGTAATCAAGCATTCTGCGTTAGTTCAGGCAGGCCACGTAGTCAAGCTCCGCTATCAGCCCCGCCCATATCCTATGCACTCAATTGGCAACTCTCAAACAGAGCGCCTTAAAGGGTTAGCTCACCCAAAAATGAAAATTAGACCATGATTTACTCACCCTCAAGTCATCCTACGTCTATATGACATTCTTCTTTCAGACAAAAAAAATCGGAATTATATTAAAAATGTTCTGGCTCTTCCAAGCTTTATAATGGCAGTGAATTGTTGGGTCATTTTTTAAGTCCATAAAAGTGCATCTATCCATCATATAACTGCTCCACACAGCTCCGGGGAGTTAATAAAGGTCTTCTGAAGCAAAGTGGCGCGTTTGTGTAAGAAAAATATCCATAATTAAAACTTCATAGACTAAAATAGCTAGCTTCCGGCGGTCAGCGGTTCGCAAGTGAAAGAGTAAAAAGATACGGTGAAAGAGTAACCCTTGACCCTTGACGCATGCGTATTGACGAACGCAGAAGCGAACAAAACACAGGTCATGAATTAAAGTCTAAAAACTGGACTTCAAAACTGGAACTGGACTTTTGAAACTTTTGAACTGGACTTCAAAAATGACAGTCACTGCCATTATAAAGCTTGGAAGAGCCAGGACATTTTTTTATATAACTCCGATTTTATTCGTCTGAAAGAAGAATGTCATATACACCTAGGATGACCTGAGGGTGAGTAAATCATGGTTTAATTTTCATTTTTGGGTTAACTAACACTTTAAGTGCAGCTTAAGTTCAGTCTGCCTGCCTGGCTGCTTCCACTGCACGCTGCTTTGCAACCCACCTCCTCCCCAGCTCCTCCTTTAACCTAATCAATGTCATTCTGTTGTCATTGATGCATGCTCTGTTCTCAATGGGGAATTTAAGCTGCTCTCCCAGTTTTAAAAAATGGGAGGTTGTCCCCAGAAGCTGCTGCTGTTCCCTGTCTTGGCTTTTCATGGAGCTCATAAAAAGGATGGGGAAATATGGTGTCTTTGACTTAAGTGGTCCTGACTGAACTATAGTTTACATTAATATTGTTAAATGCAAATAGTACTTAATAGTGATTTTTATGTACTTAAGTAGGACTTCAGTACATCTTTCATAATTGTATGTGATGCATTTAAATATATTTGTAATTACACATTTGTAATGATGAAGTTGCAATTTAGTACATTTAAAATATATTACTTTTAAATGTAATAAATAAAACACTGCAGTTCATATGCAGTATATGCAGTTCATATACTGCAGTGTATATATGACTAAAGAAGTTGTTTGAACATGTAACTACATATGAAAGTGTGTGCATCTACCTCTCTAGAGATTTGGCAATGGCTTTATATGCTCTTCCCAGGCTGTCTGTATTTTCAAGTGTTGTGGAGATCTCCAGAAACAGGCTGAAAAACTGACACAAGCAACAAAAACCTCACAGAACAAATAATTGCAAAATGAACAAACAGAGTTTGTGAGTGCTGTAGTCTATACAGACCTGTTTAGCAGTCTTCTGGTCTCCTATGCTCTGATACGCCAGTCCCAGACGATAGGCTGCCTCTCCTTCTGGTCCTCGGTCTCCCGCTAGAAGTCAGATCAATAACAAAGAACAGGAATAGAAACAAAGGGTGTGAGTGAGTAAACTGTGCTTTAAGGGCCGTGTGGTTTTATTGCTGGAGGTCTTATGTGACTGTATTGTTGGTTGAAGTGGAAATTAGCTCTGCTGCCTGAACGTTATTCTGGACTACACAACTGGCCAAACTTGACAGAAAATCTGATCACGAATGGATTGTATTGTCAATAATATATATAAAAGATGTCATTCTAATTTGACAAGAAATTGCTAATATGAACATTCAGAAGGGGGAGTGAAGTGGGTGTGTATACACTCTTTAGCCATCTCGTAGGCCTTGTTGAACATCTTAATGGCGTCTGCATAGTGTTGGTCCTGAAGCAGTGTCTGTGCCAGCAGTGTATACACCCTCTGGAGCTCCTCACATGAGCGAGAGTGATGCATGTGGCCGCTGGTGTCCTGCCATGCCCGGCCCATGGTCAGGTGGTAAAACGCCTCATAATGCTCTCGTGCTAGCTCAAGCTGACCTGCAACACACATGCCCAGTATTTCTACATTTAATCAGTCAAGCATTTAAGAATTGTCTGTAATTTTTATATGCCCAGCATTTCTTCTTTTTTCTTCTGTTTGGGTGAATTTTACAAAGAAGGTAATTTTTCTCTCCTCAATCAAAAGAAATACATAAAAAATTATATTTTGTCTATTTTAGGATGTGATTTGTAATATTATGTTCACAGTTGGGGACATTTCCCCCCAAATTCTGATTGAATTGAAATTCTTATAACTGTCAAGACAAACCTTGAATGTTAGCTTTGAAAGAAAAAAAAACTTGTTTGAAGGATTATAGGCCGTATGTACAGATAGACAGATAGATAGATAGATAGATCAGACAGACAGTCATATGGAAACAATGGAGTACGTAGAAGCTTTTGTATGCTGAATAAACCGCTTGGTATGGAAAAAGCTCACAATACATAGACTGCCATATATTGAAGGACTGTTAAAGTGTGTTACCCTTCTCTAAATAAACTTGGCCCATGTGTAAGTTGGCCTCAGCCTCTCTTTTGCCAGAGTCCATTTTTAATTTGCGAGCTGAATGGAGGGCCAGCTGAAAGAAATGATGCTTCAACCATTCGTCCTCTGGCTCAGTGAAAAACCTGGCCAAAAACAAGTGATTCTCATACGCCTCTCCATACTGTCCTAGAGCAGGAAAGACAGAGATAGAGGGGAAGAGAGCCAATGTACATTTACTGATGATATATGTAAATATAAGCATGCTCAAGATGAAAATCTAATATATTATTTTAACAAAAGTAACAACTGTTACATAGCCTATTGTTGTTGAAAATACTGTTTTAAAGTTCAGATTTTTTTAACTTAAATTCCCAGCTGACATTATATTCCTATATAAAGTACATTACCCCTAAATCAAATGTCTCTCTAAAAGTATGCATCACATTAATTTGTACATTAAATTAATTACAGTGACTGAACAATCAAATCACAGAATCAGTCAAAGAAATAGGCTACATCTTGAAATAGTGACAATGAATATAAATTCAAAAGGATTCCACTCAGGTTATGGTGAAAAAAAGATGTTTCCATTTTTTTAATTATTATATTTAAAGAATTCCTTAGGTTATATATTACAAATCAGTAACAACTACACCCCTCGACCCAATCTAATGAATTTCAGTGCCCACACATCCCAAACTGAATGCAATATTTGATTCAAACGTAATGTGCATTAATAGGAAATTACCAGCTCTCTCTGCGGTCTCAGCCCGGGTGAGGTGCTGCTGTAGTGTCTGTAGTTTGTGCGGATGTTCCTCCGCTTCCTTCCAGCGCTGCAGCAGTGCAAAAAGCTCCGCGAACGAGCGGTGAAAGCCCTCGCGCAGCATCCCCACGCACACATTCTGACACAAAGGCTCTCTGAATCTCAAGAGATACGCAATCATGAATGAATGCGCATGAAAACATGCAGCTGATTACAGACTTGGTCGGTGTCATGTCATAGCTGGGGGTGTGGCGTGAGGCAGAGTCGGCGTGGGGGAGAACAATTCATTCCCCCTCACTGGAAAAACATAGGGTGTTTCTCAAACGGAAGGCTGCATCCTACGAAGGCTGTATATCTCGGCTCCCACGTCATAAAACTTCGCTGAAGGCCATCTCAATTTGAAGGATCCTTCGTGGCAGCCTTTGTTTCGCGTCCTTCATTTAGCCTGTTTTAAAGAATGCATCGGATGTATCATTCGTGGCCTTAAATCACCCACAATCCTTTGCACACATTTAAATTCACAAAAGTAAACTGATGGAAAACGAGTTGGTACTGAGCGTGTCTGAATCTATTATGAAAACTAAACTGCCAATAATGTAAGCTGTTGGGAGACCGCAGACGGCTGTCATTCACTGTATTGCATTAATAGAAAGCCAGTTAATATAAAGATTCAATAGTATTTTCAGGCCATGACCGTGGGGGCGGGAACATGTGTGACGTAGCCATGCACACTTACTAGAATGTCTCATTCTAGCGTTTAATTGCTGAGGAGGACACTAGCCTATAAGCCTCAGAAGGACTGGGAAGACGCAGTCTCGGTAGGATGCAAACAACCCTTTGAGAAACACCCATCGACTTGGTCGGTGTCATGTCATAGCTGGGGGTGTAAAAGCATGAAAAAGCTGGAAAAAGTATGATGTAAACCCAGTATGGCATACATAAAATTACTTCTGCCGCTTGACAGAGAAAGATATGTGGAGAAACTGAGCCGTATTGGGTTGGATTGTCCTTACAGTATTTGTGACTGGCCAGAGGTGTCGTTTCCAGACATTTTTTTGTTACCTGATTGAGTCTCCAGGTAAGAGACATCTTAGATTATTCAATCTGACTGTAACATCAGTATCATCCAATAGTCTATATTGTTATCCATGTTCATTAAAGCTATGGTATAAAGGACTAGTTTGTTTTAGCAGTGACGTTACTCCACGCTATTAGCCTATATTTGGCCATGTGCTATATCACACAGGAATCTACTCGCAGAGCAACATGTAGAATTACAGATCCCTGGAGGCTCACAATTTTTTCACCAGTGGCTTTGTGGGAGCAGTTTTACATCACAAAATATCAGAGAGCAACATTTATTTATTTCGTTGCGATGTGAAGCCATCTTGGAGGGTTACTGAAAAGCCCCATCAGACCCGAGTTGCGGTGCAGGGGGACGGGACTGTAAGGGCAGGTCATTGCGACTGCATGGCAGGGTAAGTGGTGTAGCCTGGAGTGCATATGAATATTAAAGGGGGGGTAACACACACAGTTTCTACCAATCTCATGTTAACCTTGAGTACCTGTAGAGTAGTATTGCATCCTTCGTAACTCCGAGGAGTATTTAGTTTTATCATATTTATAAAAGACAGATACGCTGTACCGATTCTTTCTGAAAACAGCCGAGCTCGTGGAGGTGTGCAGTGGGCGGAGCTAAAGAGAGTGCGCGCACACACACACACACACACACACACACACACATTCTTGGCATTAACCCTCCCTGGATAACTTTCGATTCACTATCCGTTCGTGTTGTTCACATTATATGCACTTATGTGCCGATTGCCAACAAAACACAGACATTTAATGCAGTTTCACTCACCGCCTGCGGTTTCAACTCATGACCGGGAACAAACACACACACTTGCAAAACTCTGTTGCTGCACCGAAAAAACAAACTGCATCCATTGTTTAACGCTGGGTTATTTGGGAAGCTGAACAAGGTTATCTTTCCTTCACAACCAGAAACACACTTCTTTAGGTGACATTGTTGATTTCGTGGTCTAAAAACAAAATGACAGCGCCGCCGACAGCTTCCGTAACCCGAACGAAGCTCATTGATGGACGCGCTCTGCATGCGCTCATCCGGGAGAAGTGCCCATACAAGCAATTCCACCTATTATGACCTCACACAGGCCCATACTCGAAAAAAACTTTCAGAAACATATTTGAATGTTAGACCCCCCCTTTAAGCTTGATATGTTTCATACGTTGTATTTCCATAACTACTGTTTATGTTTTTCTTTCAGTCTGGGTGAGTTGTGCTCCCATGTAACTGCTGTTCTTTTTAAATTGGAGGCTTGTGTCAGGATGAGGTTTAATAAAGTCCCATGCACAAGCAAAGCCTGTGCATGGAATCAGATTTGTGTAAAAAAAAATTGAGCCTGCACTTGTAGCAGAAACAACTTTTTACTCTGAGCAAACATCAGCAGGAGTAAAAAGGAAAAGAAAAGCCCCAATCCCAATCCCAGTTTCTGAACATGCTAGCTGACAGATCACCACATGCAGTGGTTCTGAACAGTTTTAATGCTTTTGCCACAACATCCAAAAAGCCATGGTGTTTCAGCCTGCATGAAGTGACTGAAGAGGAGGTGGACAAGGTGGAAAAAGCAACCATCAGCCAGGCATCTTGTGTGGCATCAGGAGCATGTGGGTCGCATTACAGGCTCCATAGCACACAGTGTCCTGACTGCTGCTAATCCAGGCAGGTCATTAATCAATGACATATGCCAACAGAGACACAGGCCTATTATGAAGCCATGGATCCAGTGGGGTAGACACCACACCATACTGCATTTCGTTGCCTCGTACCTGTACTTGTGTAATGACAATAAAGTTGAATCTAATCTAATCTAATGAGCAAGATGCCATCAACACTTACCAGTATGTTCTTGGAGTTGGAAGTCTCACAGGCAATCATTGACCATATACATTAATGCACCTGTAGACAAACTACACATGAACCTTGACATCAGGAAGGCTGGCTTCGGAATTTGCCCGACCATGCCATCCATGGGAGTCTCATGTGATGGTTATGTGTCCTGTGAGTGTTGTGGTGAGGGTGTACTAGAAGTCAAGTTCCCCTACAGAATTGCCCTCTTTCTGTACGGGCCCTTGACTTCTAGTACACCCTCACCAAACTTCTAGCGGATACCAGCAGTGGCTTGAAGATATCTGGAAAGCCTGACTAGTTTGAAAAGGGACCACGCATATTTCACACAGGTAGGTGTTTAGATTTTTCCCTACATACGGCTAAGCAGTGCATCAGAATTTGGTGTAATAATCCTACATCTAGAGATTAATGACTACATTGTTGACTAGAATGTACATTTCCTGAAGAAAATGTGAGTGGTGCTTGCGGAAATAAATTATATTTTAAAGTTTTAACCCAGTATAGCATAGAATCACTTCTGCCGCTCGACAGAGCACTATACATAGAAAAACTGAGCCGTATTGGGTCGGATTGTCCGTACAGTATCTGTGACTGGACAAACGACTCGACAGAATGGCCAGAGGTGTCATTTTCTCGTCAAAATGCATGCTGCTCCCCCGAATATTACACGACATGCCTACTTCATAAATCACCCAGTCTTTCGATGAAGATGTTTATTCAGTGTTCCCGTTTTTTATGGGATTTAAAGTTTGTATTAGATACATTTAACATTTTAAAATTATCATAAAACTTGTTTTGTGCTATGAAATTGCATATATATTTTTCTGAATATGCCGTGTGCAATACAAAGGGCATTTGTTTATGTAAGTTTGTTTGGGCTAGAATATAAATATGAAATGTGCAGAGTCTAATGTCAAACGTTAATTTACCACAGTATGTTTAACAAACATTTGTCAAAAGCCTAAAATCCAGTTATATGATATTTGGCATCAATGACACAGATTTAAATAAAGTTTAGACATCCGTCAGTTTTCTGTTGTCTTGCATGCATGTAGCTTTATCTGTTTATTTATTCGTCTTTCTTGTTAGTACAGCCATGCACCAATGAATTAGTTCAGCATTTTACATTTTACAAAGCAAATTTGGAGTTGACATGTTATTCAATTTACTGACAATAGCTAAGTTTTTGCTTTTTCATAGCAACCGTCTTCATCAAAAGACTGTGTGATTTATGAAGTAGGCTATTATGTCGTCTAATATCTGAGGGAGTAGCATGCATTTTGACGAGAAAATGTCGTACATGTAATGTGACTATATCAGTTTGTAAGCTTGAAGCACAAACATGAGCCCAGCCCTTCCCATAATGAAATAAAGAAGACTTTTGAATGTTTTGTTCATTAATAACCCCACGCATTCTGTTGCTATTTAATAGCTCACCGTGAAAAACTGCTTTAGCGATAAATTGACTATTTGATACTTTTTGAGTCCCGTGACAAGTATGACTCTATATATATATATATTTTTATTTTTTAAACAAACTTTTCCTATTGCAATTAATGAAATCTCTTATTTTTCATCTTTACAATAATACCAGCATCATGTGGTGTAAATGTTAAATTGTAATGGATGTGTTGAACAGGCTTTCAGAATTGACAAACCTGTCCGTCTGTTTATTCGGCAGTATAAAACTTCAGATCAGGCTTTTGTAACTTATTAGAGGTGCAGAACACAACACAGCTACTTTTCGTCATTGCACCAAGCAAAAAATAAATTGTAATCATTACAAAGAGTAAAGATCAAGCGCATAACAAGGTCTACGCGCGTTCATTCGAATAGCTTGTTTTCCCCCACGGCATAAACGGATATGTTTTTGTGGGCGTTCCCAGTAATGCCGACCAAGTCTATGGCTGCGTCTGAAACCTGAAAATGCTGCCTTCAGAGGACACATTTCAAGGTAGGAAGGCATCAAGGCACGTCCGAAACTAATGTTAGCTTCACTTCCTGTCTCCTGAGAGAGTGATCGAGTTTTGAAGGCAGCATAAATGTATCCTTCGCTGCCTTTGACATCCCACAATCCTGTGCGTTCCATTCTGGGACAGTTGAGCTAGAGAAAAAAAAAAGATGGCGTCCGAAAGTTGCGTTTGCTGGTCAGTTTGTATGTAAATGTACGTTTTTGACCAAAATTGTCCACTTCTGATATAATTTCTAGCAAAAAATTTCTAATATAGTAATTAAATATTTGTTTAGTTTTCACCAAAGCTCTCTCTATTTTGCTGTAGTTCATTAAACTGTTACGCTGCCTTAGAGAAGTCTGTTTGAAATCAGTTTCGTGAGGTGCCTTCATGCGCATTACATTGCTGCCTTACAAGTCATTGTCTGATAAGGCAGCAAGGAAACAAGTCAACTATCCAGGTTTTCGGACACAGCCTATAATAAAATGTGTTCAGTCAGAACCACTATAAATATGCAAGCACATTTCCGCCACATAAGAGAAAAACAAAAACATGCATTGGTAATTGGTCATCTTAATTACGACACGATAAATAGTCATAATTATGAAATAAAAAGTGAAAAACTATGATATATAAAAAGTCGAAACTATGACAAAAAGCCATAATTATTAGATTAAAAAGTCAAAATAAGACTTTCTGTATGCCATTACTTTTTATGTCATAATTTCTACTTTTTAATGTCAATATGTAATTTTCAGTAGGCTAATAATTTAACAATTTCGACTTAGTGTCTTAATTTCGATGTTTTTTTTCCTCATAACTATAATTTCTACTAATGTTGTTTTTTTTTTGTTATGTGTCGAAAATGTGCTTCCATAAAACACACTTCTTACTGTGCTATTTCGTGCTCGGTGGGGATTTGTGTTTTCTCTTCAGCAGGATAGATGGGATCCTTTATCCATTCCAAGGACCTAAACTTAATTAAAAACAGTCTGCAACTTGTTGGAAGACAAAACGTTTCAGTAAAGTTAATAGTCAGAACTTACTTGGATGTTGTTGTTTTCCTGTGTTTATGGGGATTATAAATGTCTGGGAGGAGAGGAGTCCTCGAGCCACTCGCCACTGCTGAAGACATGCTGCGGATTATTACACATTTGTGTTATAGCCTAATTACTTACATTTCATGTCAGTTAACAACATTTGTGTGACAACAAATGTTTTAAAACAGACACGAGGAAATTCACTACACACGAAAAGTTTACCTGTCTGTCAGATTTGTGACTTCCGTTAATGGAATGGAGTTCCGTTGCCATGGCGACCAAACTTAGCACTTCCGCTCTAATGTATGCTATGCTCTATCTATATAGCATCTATTATTTTGTGAGGAAAACTTATTAACATAAATACAATAATGCCTTTCCACCTGTCCCGTATTCCACCATGATAAATCTGGTCACCCAGTTATTATAGAAGAGCATTTCATGAGCCACTTTAACTCGCCCTGGTTTACCACACGGGGTCACTGTGTACTATGTAATGCGTGTAACGTTATGTTTATTCAACGTTTCATTAAATATTTTTGCCATGATGTTAACATGTCTCAGTAATTATTAATAGCAATATATTAAAATTAACATGTCACAGTAAGACATGTTGTTACAAAAAAATAAATAATACTTTTGTGGCGCGCTGGAAACTGACTGGAATTCACCTCAGATTTTACCTCATGTTTAATTTCTGCTTATTAAGGAAGGGGAAGTACACAAACACATATATGAATATTTATGATTAGCAGCAGTGTAATCATACAGTATAGGCTTAAATTTAGCCTCGATATAAGTTTTTATAATGGTGCCATGATTAACAGGCTAATTTGCTTGCTAATTTTTGAGTCAACAAGGCTAACGCCTACTGTGTTGCCACCTAAAACTGGGCATTATTGAACATTACAATTATATTAAAGATGTTTTTATGTCTATATGAAATTAAGCAACACTGTATGGCAGTGATTTTAGCATAAGGTGACCAGATTTCTGAGATGGAAACCGGGGACATTTCCTATTTGAGTGGTCAAAATATCATTAAAATCTCATTTGTTATTATCTTTCAAATAAAAAACAGGGACAATACATTTTTGAATGTTTTTTTGTTGGCTCCCTATATTATTAACATTAATAATTATTATGATTTAGTTTAATTATTAGGATTTTTGGTCTGGATTCAATACAATTCAATGCACCCGCAAAAACAAAAAAAAAACAATGAAAACAATTAATAGTAACCATTGTAAATAACAAGCAGTTCAAAACAATATTATAACATGACTTAAAAGGGAAAAACATCCAGTATGCGGCAGTCCTGTGGGCGAAAATGCCTTGTTGATGCTAGAGGTCAGAGGAGAATGGGCCGACTGATTCAAGCTGATAGAAGAGCAACTTTGACTGAAATAACCACTCGTTACAACCGAGGTATGCAGCAAAGCATTTGTGAAGCCACAACACGCACAACCTTGAGGCGGATGGGCTACAACAGCAGAAGACCCCACCGGGTACCACTCATCTCCACTACAAATAGGAAAAAGAGGCTACAATTTGTACGAGCTCACCAAAATTGGACAGTTGAAGACTGGAAAAATGTTGCCTGGTCTGATGAGTCTCGATTTCTGTTGAGACATTCAGATGGTAGAGTCAGAATTTGGCGTAAACAGAATGAGAACATGGATCCATCATGCCTTGTTACCACTGTGCAGGCTGGTGGTGGTGGTGTAATGGTGTGGGGGATGTTTTCTTGCCACACTTTAGGCCCCTTAGTGCCAATTGGGCATCGTTTAAATGCCACGGCCTACCTGAGCATTGTTTCTGACCATGTCCATCCCTTTATGACCACCATGTACCCATCCTCTGATGGCTACTTCCAGCAGGATAATGCACCATGTCACAAAGCTCGAATCATTTCAAATTGGTTTCTTGAACATGACAATGAGTTCACTGTACTAAAATAGCCCCCACAGTCACCAGATCTCAACCCAATAGAGCATCTGCCCTGGCTTCGTGCCCTGGATGTGCATCCCACAAATCTCCATCAACTGCAAGATGCTATCCTATCAATATGGGCCAACATTTCTAAAGAATGCTTTCAGCACCTTGTTGAATCAATGCCACATAGAATTAAGGCAGTTCTGAAGGCGAAAGGGGGTCAAACACAGTATTAGTATGGTGTTCCTAATAATCCTTTAGGTGAGTGTATATTATGTAAATGTCAACATAATATATGCATTTACACAGGGATTAAAATCACAGGAAACAATGCTTTGAACATTACTATTTTAAAACTACAGTATTAACAAAGTATTATTAATTAATAAAAAAAATAATGAAATAATAAACAATGAAATACAACTCATAATAAATAAAAATACAGAATTTTCAATTTCCTCTGCCTGCTATATATATATATCACGCTTTGATGATTGTCATAATTATGTGGTAGCCTAACTTTACTGATAGGCTATTGTAGGCTACAGTAGCCTATAGTTGTTTATATGTCTTAATAAAATTGTGCCAGCTGGAACAAATTCTATAATGAAATTATGAATTATTACGGGTAGATCACCGCAGGATTAAAAGTGGTCAAGTTTTTTCAAAGAGCCAGAAAGTCACTTTGCAGCAGGCACAACAAATTAACAATGATACTAACGTTAGCGTTTCAGGTAGGACAGTAGATATATCAGCAGATATCGTTCTCAAAGAGATTATTTTTGGAATATAATATAACAATGCACAATCACATACATTTACGCCGACTGGGTTAAGCATTTACTGTATCTGAGGGAAATGTTGGAGAGCGATCTGCCAGTCTCTTCAAAGGAAGATTACAAACGGCGAACGCCAATTGATTACACATAACGACTCTGTTATTTTGGTGGTTTGCTTGACGATGTGAGTACAGGACTCTTTTACTTTAATGGTAGACATTTTTTTGTTATTTGCCTAAAACATATGGAACTAATCCTGTTTTGTCTTCCGCTTCTTGATTCTCGCGCCGCCTGAGCTGACACTGATGGGCGGTTGTGGTGACAATGACGTAGTTTAGGTTCACGTTCATTTTCACACACACACACACACTTGCGCTCACACACACACCTTCAGTGAAATGAACTCACAAACCGTTTCAGCGTCGCCTTTGATACTAGGGGCTAAGTTGGGTCAGACCCGGCGTATTTTAAATCTGATTTTTTTGCGGCTTTGCGGCTTTACACAGAATTTTGAGCAGACACAGATCAGCCTTAACTCGACGGTGTAAAGATGCCTTATGGGTCTATTTCTTTTTATTGTTCGTCGTCTGTTTTCTTGCGTTTATTTTGCTGATGCTGATTGCCGTAACTGATTCTCTTGTGACAAAGCACGGAGCAGTGTAGGCCTATAGGAATATCTGGACCACAGCCAATCAGAGGCAAAGACCTGCCCCATCTCTGTCTCTGATTGGTTTAGACCACGATATGATCCAACCATGAATGTGAGTTCCGTCAAAGGAGAACAAACGATTTGTTCGTGGAGAGGCAGCGGATGCGAGGACGTTAGGTGCACCGGTGCGACCTAGGAAAAATTTTAATTGCACCCTTACAGCGCCCTGATTCAGTAATATTCTTCAAAATGAGATACTATTAACACATTACTGCCATGGATATTCTGCAACCAAAGTATCTTAGCTTGAAATACGCTGTGCTTGCAAAGCGATTTTAAGCGCCACCAGCTGGCCATTTTCAGAAGAGCACCAGACATTTTTTAGCTGGCTAAAAATGCTTTGGTGGACACATGATAATTTAATATTTATTGCTTGGCATATGGCCAATTGGTCTTTTTATCATTTATGCAATATACTGGAGCCAAATCAGAAGGAAGTCCAGAAGATTCCACAGCGTTCCTGGGCACATAATTTGCGTAGTTGTAACTCATAGGCGGGGATTATGCTAATTATGAATGAGCGTGCACGTGCGCCCTATTTACGAATGTTTGGAATTAATTAATATACACACGTTTAATCACCGAATCCGTGGTATACGAAGCGTTTGTGAATCTGGAGGAGAGTTTTGTAAAGGTCCATTTTGCGCACAAATTACTCCCAATTTGCTCATATATTTACGAAAATTTCATGAATGAGGCCCATTATTATTATAATGTTATGCGCTTTGAGACATGAGGTAGTTTAACACTATCTCTTGTGACGCTTGCACACTCTACTGTGTGCGCTGATGTGTTTTTAAGAAGGCGTGGCTTTGGAGACGCTCTAAAGGGAGGGTGGGATCTCATGCTATTGCTAGTCACTCCAAAAATTACCTTTACTACCTTTAACATTACCTTCACATAAATCAAAAATGTATTTGTCACCATAAAACAAACATCACATGCCTGTAAACATCAGATCATCAAGCAAGAATATGCAATTTAAGAAAATACACAATTACAAACACAATTTTTGTAGGCCCTGACAATTATACAATCCAGCATATGGTTACCAAAACAATTTCTTATAGGAGTTTCTTTCTTCTCATCCTCCTCACCAAGTCATCCACAACTTCATCGAAACTGAGCTCTTTTAAGAGTTCGGACTCAATGGTCATAAGCGATAGAGAGTTGAGATGTTCTTGGCACATTCTCGTTCTCAGTTCGTTTTTTAACTCAAGACATTTTAGAAAATGAGAGCTCTCCCTTGCAGTTCGTAACTGGCAGTGTTAGAAAAAGTCTTAACGCAAGTCTTAACACGTTGAAAAGTTGATTGTAAATTCAGATTAATGATTGTTTGGATAATCATGTCTTGCATAAATGATCTGAAATGGGTCAGTTCCTCTGCCAGGCTCTTATCCAAATCCAGTAGGTACGTAACTGAGAGCGAGGCGGCGATTGCCGTAATGTCAAAGTTTTCAGGCATGAAAAGTACACCAACAGTCAGATGTTTGTAAGCCTCCAATAGATGTTAAAGACAGGATGTGAGTTTGTCAATGATGACATTGAATGTCTCTACTCGAAATTGATCCCTTGCATCATGCAGAACATCTGGTTCTGCACTTTCGTCTGCCATTTAATGCATTTTTGTGCACTGGATGTCACACCTTTAATACTGAGAAACGCCGGACACATTCATGGATGCTCTTTCAATTGCTTCAAAGTCCTGCAGAGGTTAAATGAGACGAGTTGCTGTAAATATGTCTATGTCGTGCCTCTGTTATTGCTGGCTTGTAGTAGTACTCCTGTCAATAGCCAGGACGGTACAGACAGCCTGTTGCTGCTCTAGGAACCTAGAGATCATCTCAAAAGTTGATCCACCCCCTTGTTACCTCATCATGGGTGAGGGCATGCTCAGGAAGTTCCAGGTCTGCCAGGTTTTTTTTTTATTCTCTTTTTCCAACCACTAGAAAATCCTTGAATCAAGTGTTGGCATGCTCTGACGGCACCCTTTTGATCTTCAAGGCTTTGCTAATGGCCAGATTTAAATTGTGACAAAAACAAGTGAGCCAAACACAAGGGAACTCTGAAAATGCCTTCTTAATATTTGTTGCATTGTCTGTAGTAATTCCATACATACTTTCCTTTGAAACTTTCCATTCCTGGAGCATGTTTTCTAACATTTCTAAAATGTTTTCTGAGGTATGGTCTTCTAAGAAAAAGTCCAATAGCACTTAAGCTGCCAATCTGAGGAGAGGTAGTGAACTTTTAAAACCCTCCTCCACTACTGCTGGTCCAGTATACGCTACAGCATGATTTAATTCTTTGGCTTGTTTGGATGCAGGGTCTAACTTGATTCCTTTTGTAACAGTTGGTTGAGTGTCACAAACTGCTCCGAGACTTGGGTGAAGATCCAAATGCAGCATTTATTGAGGGTAACCCAGAATTGTAAATCTAAAAAAACAGACAAAGGGTCAAACACAGGGTAAACAATCCAAGCATAAAACACAGTCCAAGAAGCACAGGCAAACAGAGAAATCCAAAACGACTGGCAGAGAATCAAAAACCAAAACACATGAAACCAAGAAAATTGCAGTGACATTTACAAGACTTCGCAAAGAATGAATGTACACGCAGAGTATAAATAGGCCAACATAAACAAGCTAATGACAAACAGGTGGTAATAATCAGCACATGTTGAGTCCAGGCAAAGTTTTATAGGATATGTAGTTCCTGAGATGGTTGCAATAGCCTAGAGAGGAGTGGCCTCTGCTGGATATCATAGGCATCTCAGCCTCAGATGTCACACCCACGGACCGCTGGCTGAAAGTCTGATGCTGCGTTCACACCAAACGCGAATTGAGTGTCAAATTCGCATCTAGTTGGACGCTTGAACATTTTGAATCCATTCAGAGCCAGCGGCAGACGTCAGAAGGGCTAGCCGAGAGATAAGACTGCTCTCGCCGGGGTTAACGAACGCTGAGCGCCCACTGATCGACTGGATCTCACAACTCCAAAAACGCCAGATAAAATTTTCAAATAGGCGCTCTCTTTATAAATAAACCACAGATTTGAGCTTTAAAAAACTACATGAAAAACTAAATTCTGTGACACAATAACAGTAGTATTTTTAAATTACTCTTAAAAGTAATAAAAAAAAATTTCTCATCTGTCACTTCACCACGTGACAGCAGCAAGCAGGCTCCTGATTGGTTAATGCGGCGCGAACAGACGCCAAAGTTCAGATTTTTCAACTCGGGCGTCAGGCGCGAATTCGCTACCACTCGCGCAAGATGCTCAAATGAGGCGAAATCGCGTCCTTCGCGCCGCACTGAACGCTTCTTTCGCACCGCAGGACATCTAGACGCGCGTCAACGCGTGTTTACATTGACTTAACATGGAAATCATTCGCTCCAGACGCTCTATTCGCGTTCAGTGTGAACGCAGCATGATGCATATGGCACACTAACTGGAAACACTTCAGGATTTTCGAAGTCGTCATCTGGTTGGTTGAATTCTACTGGATGTCCGGGAGACGTGTGTATTGTTCTTTAATGGTCCGCCTGGAAACAAATGCTGTGATGCCAAACCTCGTGGAAGAAGAGCGCCGTCGTGTTTACAACTGTGACAATGAGGATCCAGGATCAACTAAACGCTGGATTTTCAAAAGTATGTGAAGTTCATTGCTCCATTGCTGCAGTAAACTTGCACAATGTTCTTGAATGAAAAATGTATAAGATGCACGCCGGTCTGTTATTGCAGGGAAATTCACTTTAGATTTTCACACCCCTAAACATGACGTGGAACAAAACGAACTGTGATTGGTTGCGTTACATGTCAGTCAAACGTCCTCTTGGCCGGTCCTCAACCAATGAAAGCTGCGAGAGTCCAGACCTTCTGAAGACCACTAATACAGTTCACTTAAAGGAGTGAATGAAAATAAGTGAGCGAATTCGGACAGCCGTTGAGTGTATATCGGCTGTACACTCATTATCGCGGTGCAATGTGGGATAGAATGAGTGCACTCAATAATGTCTACTATGGTTTCGGACACCACTACAAATGGCTGTCCCCTCAAATAGTGCCCTATTTAAGGGTATAGGGGGCGATTTCGGATTCAGCCTACATTGATCTGGATCAGGCAGTGTCTTTGCAGAGGTAGCTTGACCCTAAAGAATGAACAGGATTATGATAATTAACAGAATTAAAATCAAGTAAAAAAAAAAAATTGCATGTAACTACATATAATGTAACAAACCGACAACATGGATGTAAACAGAAACAGGAAAGTGGGATATCATATACACTCACCTAAAGGATTATTAGGAACACCATACTAATACTGTGTTTGACCCCCTTTCGCCTTCAGAACTGCCTTAATTCTACGTGGCATTGATTCAACAAGGTGCTGAAAGCATTCTTTAGAAATGTTGGCCCATATTGATAGGATAGCATCTTGCAGTTGATGGAGATTTGTGGGATGCACATCCAGGGCACGAAGCTCCCGTTCCACCACATCCCAAAGATGCTCTATTGGGTTGAGATCTGGTGACTGTGGGGGCCATTTTAGTACAGTGAACTCATTGTCAATTTGAAATGATTCGAGCTTTGTGACATGGTGCATTATCTTGCTGGATGTAGCCATCAGAGGATGGGTACATGGTGGTCATAAAGGGATGGACATGGTCAGAAACAATGCTCAGGTAGGCCGTGGCATTTAAACGATGCCCAATTGGCACTAAGGGGCCTAAAGTGTGCCAAGAAAACATCCCCCACACCATTACACCACCACCAGCAGCCTGCACAGTGGTAACAAGGCATGATGGATCCATGTTCTCCTTCTGTTTACGCCAAATTCTGACTCTACCATCTGAATGTCTCAACAGAAATCGAGACTCATCAGACCAGGCAACATTTTTCCAGTCTTCAACTGTCCAATTTTGGTGAGCTCGTGCAAATTGTAGCCTCTTTTTCCTATTTGTAGTGGAGATGAGTGGTACCCGGTAGGGTCTTCTGCTGTTGTAGCCCATCCGCCTCAAGGTAGTGCGTGTTGTGGCTTCACAAATGCTTTGCTGCTTACCTCGGTTGTAACGAGTGGTTATTTCAGTCAAAGTTGCTCTTCTATCAGCTTGAATCAGTTGGCCCATTCTCCTCTGACCTCTAGCATCAACAAGGCATTTTCGCCCAGTTGTGCGTGAAAATCCCAGTAACTGAGCAGATTGTGAAATACTCAGACCGGCCCGTCTGGCACCAACAACCATGCCACGCTCAAAATTGCTTAAATCACCTTTCTTTCTCATTCCCATCTCAGTTTGGAGTTCAGGAGATTGTCTTGACCAGGACCACACCCCTAAATGCATTGAAGCAACTGCCATGTGATTGGTTGATTAGATAATTGCATTAATGAGAAATTGAACAGGTGTTCCTAATAATCCTTTAGGTGAGTGTATATGCAGGGCTCGACATTAAGCCGGTTCACGTGCTTGTCCTTCGGACAAGTAAATCTGTGCTTGTCCGGAAAAAATTTGATTTTTTTTGTGTTGTAAATATAATTTATTCTGTAGCAATATTCTTACCAGTGTTCAATCAGCTTTGACATATTTAAATCTGCATATTTGTGATTTTTAGGGAATTTTTTTCCCTAATTTTATTAAATATAGGCTATGCGTCAGCTTTCATTTTATATTCTTAAATTTGATCAATAAATTAAATTAGAATAAGACACAATAGGGCAGTTACCAATCAAATGAAATAATTTACCCTGAAAAATTACAACTGCATTAAATAATGTTGAATTAATAATGTTGATTAATTTTGAATATACAAATAAGAAATGTTGGAAAGAATGTTTAAACATGAAACTAAACTGCCAGTAGGTGGCGGCAGGTCTTAATGAGTGAGTCATTGAGTCAATTCGTTGAAACGGCTGATTCATTCAAGAATGAGGCAGTCATTTATGAATAGGTCATTGAATCTTTGACTCAACCGATTCATTCAAAACGCTGAATCATTCACTAACACACTTGTTTGGATCTATTTTTGCTGTTGAAATAGAACAAAACAGTCAATATTGCGTCTAAAATGGAAGTGACTTAATATTAACTACTTGTTTATTGAACTGTCATATGAAATCATTGTTACATTTTCAATCATGATGGTATTCAGGAAAACAGCACTCTTGTTTAACTGTATCATATGTTGTAAATATAAAAACCTAAAAAATTATCTTTCACCTGTCCCTTCAAAAAATCCACTTGTCCCGGACAAGCATTAATGTCGAGCCGTGTTTTATATATATATATATATATATATATATATATATATATATATATACACACATTAGTTTTTAATCACCACTCATTTTAATTTAAATGTACACATATTTTGTGCAAGCGCTCTGTGAAGAGTGTCAAATGATTTTGTTTACAATGTGTTTGTACAGCGTTGACATTGTAACCACAGATTTCTTTGTAGAGTATGTGAACACAATGGCCAATCAGAGGTGTTTAAGAATCCACTCCATTTTTTCAGAATGAGCTTACTGACTGAGTTCTGCACACTCGTGAATCCTTTTATTATAACCAAGGGTGTAAACACGATTCATTGTGTAGTGTAGCCAGTTTCATAGATTGTAACAGGAGTTTTCAGAGTGTTCAGTGTGCTAGTGCTGAACTGAAGTGATTGACAGGTTCAGTGATTATAAAGGGCAGATACGCCCATACTGTAAGTTTCTATACATCTATACAAATGTACAAAAGGTACGTTTTGTGTCTTTAAAAGTGATGTATTAATACTAACGTATTAATGAGACCAGGCTGACCCTTGTCACCCTGGGAGAAAAAGTGAGAAACCTGAAAGCATCACTTCCCTTTTGTGTTGTTCAGGTTTAATTCCAAACCATGTGATTTATGCAGTTTGGTATGTGTGTTCAAGTGTGAGGGTGGGTTGAAGGCAAAGAGGGCCAAGATTTCACCCCTTTGGTCACCTGTGGAGAATGCCCAAGGGTGAGAAAATAAAGACTAGCCGTGGATTGGCTGTGCATTAGTGAACCCACTATGTGACCACTTTCAGAAGCTCCACCCACCATGCCACCCTAGAAGGTCTTTCAGTGTGTGAGCTCTGCAGCCATTGAATGGTCTGATGGCTGAATAATGTGGTGAAAAAGAGGATTATCACTGCTGAATGAGCACCGTTTTGGTTGTAAAATGTACGTAACAACATGCTTGCAGAGATGAGCATCCCTGACTACAGAAGTTCTCCATTTTACAATGCTGTTTTACAAGAAAAACGTTCACGTTTAATTTAACGTGTTTCTTTATTTGTGAAGCAATTTCTGAGTGAAAATAGTTTCACAGTAAATCCTGCATGTACAAAGGCATATGTATTAGTCAAATGTTTCGAGCTGACCTCCTCTTTGTTTCAGAGTCCAGGTGTCATTTCATGAGTGACTCTGGGTGCCCCTTTTGTTCAGGGGTTCCAGTGTGTGCCAAGAAGACTGGGTAGATTTCCATAGGCAGCTGACCCATGAGCATGGGGCCCAATACAAAGCAGGATTTATGAGGCCGTGGAGAGGAGAAGGAACAGAGCAAGCCCTGGACGAACACATACAGAGGGTTCACTTGCAGATTATTTAAAACAAAAAAAGAACAAATAAAAAAAGGCTTAATCAAGTTGTATTTATAAATTGTATTATCAGAAAAAATATATATTAAAGGGATAGTTCACCCAAAAATGAAAATTCTGTCATCATTTACCCTCAAGTTGTTCCAAACCTTTGCTGAACACAAAGGAAGATATTTGGAAGAATGTTTGTAATGAAGCAGATCTCGGCAGCCATTGACTACCATAGTATTTTTCCCCCCACTATGGTAGTCAATGGCTGCTGAGGTCTGCTTGGTTACACACATTGTTCCAAATATCTTCCTTTGTGTTCAGCAGAACAAAGAAATTGAAGAAATTGGAACAACTTGAGCGTGAATAGATGATGATAGAATAAAATTTTTTGGGTGAACTATCCCTTTAATGCTCAATTGTTTATAAAAAACAATATTTTGATGCAAAATAAAACAGTAGTACGACTGTATATATAAAAAAAGATTAAGTGATACTTAACTGAAGCATCTTTTGGTCAATTACAGCCTCTTGGACTTTTTGGAATTTGCACGACACTGGAACAAAAATGTCATAATATTAGATATATATATTAATATAGTGGTCACCAGGATTTTGCAAAGAATGACATGTTCCTGGATCACCATATTTTGTAACACTCCTGTCTGAAAATGTAGTCCTAACAATCCCTACACCTACCCCTACCCTTAAAATGAACCCTACCCATAACATATTCCTAAAATCAGAAGGAAATGAGAGATGAATGACACTGATGTAGAAGCACCAATCTCTAGTTCTAAGCCTAAACTTGACATAAACTGTAAACTTGTCCCTCAAATCTGATTGGTTGATTGGAATGTTGTTCCAGGATGAAAAAAGATGTTGATCTAGGATTATATTGTAGGTACTTGGTGAAATTACGTTCACCTTGATATAGCATACGTATGAAATTGAAATGCACTGTGATCGTAGTTATCTAAATCATCTAGTGCTATTGTTTTATGCAACCATGAATGGTCTAGTACTATATGTTAACTTTAACTTTTTTTTTAGCACTAAATCCAATTTTGTGCCACAACAAAGCATATGAACCAATTATATGTTCCAGCACATCCTTAAATAAACATCCAATATAGAAACTGTGTAATTTCAATGATACTTTTACTTTCAGGACTTTGAACACTAGAGGTAATTTATTGCCTTTATAGACGTTGTAAACCATTAGGGGGAGACGTTAGCCTGTTAGATGTAAGATGCTAGTCAGTTTAAGCTTTTAACCCTAACTTGTACAGTGTTTTATATGTACAGTAAATGTATAGGTTTTACACCACTTTACACTATAAAGCCATACTTTACCTTTGTATTCAGTAATATTTAAAAAAGTTTGTTTTAAAATTGTAGTTTACAGTGGATCCCTTTACGGCACATTAAAGAGGCTTGTATTTGATTACATGCAAGAGACACAACTTAAAGTTGTCATGTTCTTATATCAGCATTTAAAAAAGCATACACTTTTTTTTCCCAGCTATTGCTGTGGTTTTACACCTGGAGCTGTATTCATTGCAGCTGTACCATTTTAACTAGCACAGCACAAATGCTGGCATCATCCTCGTCTACACGTGTGTAAGATTACTACAAAGTGTCCCATTTGTATAATAGGCTTTTAACCTCTGCTTTACTTGAGTCAGCATGACATAACAGCGTTTTTGAGTTTACAGTTGACTCTTAAAACAAACTGAATTGGGTTTTCAGCTAATTAGATTAGTGAATTGTATCTCTTTACATAACAAAGTTTTCTCTCTTGTGGACTGTGACAAAGGAATAATACGATCTAGTGTTTCTCAATCCTGCTCCTCTGACCCTTCCCATTACAGCCCACAAAATGCCCAGTGCTGCAGGGCTGAGTAACAGATCGGATAAAGTCAAATATGTTTTTATTTATTCAGTTTTACTCCAAAAAGTGTCTGGACATTTAACCCACACATGTATAAAAATCATGTGTGATTGTCTTTGCATTAGATACAAAACAGTAGTATTTATTATAAATGATTTATCTGTGCACATCATCATCATTACTATATATATATTTTTTAAATTCATGTGCCCTCGTAATCTTTAATCAAAATAACTTCCCCTCCCTCTCTTGCAGCTTTTTCTCGAATTAAGTGTTTATGGCATGAGCTGGGGCAACCTGTCACTCACATGAGATCCACCAATAGCCAACCACAACCATCCAATTAATTCCCTATGGACAAAATTAAGTCCCATTTGTTTCACTCGGATATATGTCACAATTAGGAAGAAAAGACTATCACAACTTCATTTTCATGCTGACTTTAAAGAAGGTAGCACAAGCACAATTGTCAAGCAAAACATTCCCCAGAAAGAAGTTTCTTCTTTTGTGTGAATGATAAAAAAGTAGATTCTGTTAAATGGTGTTTCTCTTTTTTGAACAGTTTGACATTTTACATTTTTTTATGAATTGTTTTGTATTGTGACATAATATTTGTTTCCCTTTCAAGGGAACTCCCGTTGCATCGAATAACGCTATGGGAACGTGATGATGTCTTGAAGCACATGTAAAATCAGTCCAATGGTGTGACGGGACGTCAGAGCCCGTGACGTCACAAACCAGGAAGCTATAAAGCCAGCCCAAAACAAAGCCGCACTAGCTTCTGTGTCTTCAGTAGCGCTCTGTGTGAAGTCTGTTCAATGTTTTTTTAAGTGTTGTTTCTAGTTCAGTAAAATAAAGCTAAACAAAAACACTATGGCGTATAAGCAGCAGTTTAGAGTGTGTGTGCACCCCTGCCCGGGTTTCCTAACGGGTGGGGACACACATTCTCTTTGTGTAGCTTGTTTGGGTGAGGAGCATGCATGGTCAGCGCTCGAGGGCGCTGGCTGTGAGCACTGTGAAATGCTTCCGTTGCGGAAGCTCCGTCTGGCGTTCTTTCGCGAGGACGCTCAGGTTCGCGTTCCCCAGAACTTTGGTCCTGCTGCTGAGGCACAGCGGAGATCACAGTCATGGGGTTCGCAAATGGATCTATCAGTGAGGTTAGAGATGGGCCCAGCCTTATCTCTGCCTACACCTGATAGATCCAGTGCCTTCTCTCTGGGTCTGGAAGCACACGCTACGGTTACTTCCACCCCGATTGAGGCACCTCTGATGCAGCCCTCCAGTTCTGAGGATCTGGAGAGTGTTAGTTTCAGAGAAAGTGAGGATTCGCCACCTCAGTCACACGCGTATGAAGAGCTGGTTGAGGTTGTGACGTGGGCTGTAGATCGGTTAAACATTGACTGGCCCACAGATAAACAGGACGTTCGTTCTAAGAGCAAACTAGACGAACGCTTCCTGCCAACTCGGTCACAACCTTAACGTCGGGGCCTACCGTTTTTCCCTGATCTCCACACAGAGGTGGCGAGATCATGGGAGAAACTGGTTTCTTATAGAGTGTAAAGTGAACAAACATCACACTACTCTTTTATATTAAACTACAGAGAACACGGTTATGGGGAGATGCCAAAAGTAGAAGATACGTTAGCTAGCTATCTTTCCCCTGAGTCGGCATCTTCCCTAAAGGCCCCGACATTTCCCACTAAGCCAGTAAGAACAACATCAGCGTTAGTGGGTAAAGCATACTCAGCGGCTGGTCAGGCTGCAGCATGCCTTCACACAATGTCGCTGCTGCAGGCCTACCAGACTGAGTTGCTTGGAGATATGGATGAGGGCGGGGTATTGGCCCTGACGCAGTTCGCGAATTACGTCGGGCCACAGACCTGTCTCTCAGGGCCACCAAGGAGACGGCTAAATCAATCGGCCGTTCTATGGCAGCCTTGGTGGCTACTGAGAGGCATCTCTGGCTCAACCTGAGCAATATAAAGGAGAAAGATAAGAGTTTTCTCATGGATGCACCCCTGTCACCTTCTGGCCTATTCTGCGACGCTGTTAACTCAGTCGTAGATAGGTTCCAGGAGGCAGCTAAGCAGGCGGCTGCATTCCAGAAACTCCTCCCCCGCCGCTCACATATCTCCGGGGCTGCCGAGCAAAAGGGGCAGCCCTAAACATCGAAATCCAGTCCTCTTCTCACTGTGCTACACAAAAAAAGAGCGTGGCCTCTCATGCTTCCCCTCAGAAAGATTGGGGACATGGGAGGCAGGCTCAACCGCAGTCTTCAAGGGGTAAAACGGATCTGAGGACTGTTATTATGTCCAAGAAGACTACGGGGAAAAGGTCCTGACATCCGAGGGGTCAGGCCAATGAGGGCAGTCCCCCTCCCGGAGCAGAGTGGTCAACACCTCATTATATGGTGCCCGTCTCCCTTCGGTGCCCTCAGGGGGCTGTTCTGCCACCTCTGGTGTTACAAGGCGCAGTGGTTTCCCATGAGCACATATCTCAGGGTCCACCCGGAAACGTAGTGGCCCTGGGATGCCCGCCCCCTCCAAGGAGGGTTTTAGAGCAGTCAGTTTGGTTGTTCCCTGCCGGTTCACCGTTACAGGGCACCGGACTGACAGCACAATAAAAACCAGAAGCCATCCTCGAGAGGATGATACCTCTAGTAGAATTTTTGGCAGCGTGGAAGCTACTGCCAAATGTTTCCCGTTGGGTCCTGCAGACCATAGAAAAAGGGTATCAAATACAGTTCGGGTCTCGCCCGCCCAGGTTTATGGGGGTCCTATCCACAGTGGTGGGCCCAGAGCAGGTTCTGGTAATGGAACAAGAATTGAAAACTCTGTTAGAGAAAGGGGCCATAGAATATGTACCTCCCTCAGACAGGGAAACCGGGTTTTACAGCCGGTATTTCATAGTTCCAAAGAAGGATGGGGGGTTGCGTCCCATTTTGGATCTTCGGGTTCTGAACATCACAGTCATGCAACTAAAGTTCAAAATGTTAACTTTGAGACAAATTGTGCCACAGATCAGGTTCGAGGACTGGTTTGTCACGATAGATCTCAAGGACACATAATTCCACATTTCCATCGTTCCACATCACAGGAAGTTCCTGAGGTTTGCTTTCGGGGGCAGAGCATACTAATATCGAGTTCTTCCATTCGGCCTAGCATTATCACCCCGCACTTTCACGAAATGCGTAGATGCAGCTCTGGCGCCACTGCGCCTTCAGGGTATTCGCATTATGAACTACATAGACGATTGGTTGATTCTAGCTCAGTCGCATCAGTTGGCGGTTCTGTATCGAGATGTCGTTCTCGCCCACATGAAGGAGTTGGGGTTACGGCTAAACGGCAAAAAGAGTGTGCTTTCTCCACTACAGAGGACCACTTTTCTAGGCGTGGTGTGGGACTCAACGTTGATGCAGGCACGCCTGTCACCGGCATGTATAGAGTCCATCCTTTGCATCTAAGCAAAGAATGAGCAAGTAGGTGGTTGAGACCATCTCACTTGCTTATGAGTCGGTCGGACAGCCTTCTGCTATGGCTGTCCGTTCCCACTCTACTAGGAGTATGGTGGCCTCTAAGGCCCTTATGTCAGGAGTTGCTCTTCGAGACGTTTGTGATGCAGCAGGGTGCTCCTCACCGCACACATTTGTGAGATTTTACTCTCTGGACTTGGACTCTACACCAGGGTCCCAGGTGCTCTCGTCCTAGTGCTGCTCTTTGGATTATTGGATTATATTACAGTGGTAACCTAGGGGTTTTCCAACAAAAGTGTGTTGGATTTATGGAGTTACATCGTAGCTGTGTAATTAAAAAAACAAAACAATTAAAAAACAAACATTTAATCAAAATTATAAATATTTCTAGGAAAAAAGCCTAGGTTCGGTGCTCCTACTGGTTTTTAATTTGACGGTTGTCATGGGAGAAGCCACACTGCAGGACTGTTTGTCAAATCTTCTGACACTTCCAGGCTTTTTAACTAGTGTTAATTTCATCAGCTAAACGTATACAGCTAAACGTGTCTCCGTGTGGATGGGGCCTCAGTCCTGTGTCAAATGTGCTTTTTAGTTTTTTAGTTTTATGTTTAGTCAAGTTTTAAACGACTAAATGTCTGAGCATTTTAGTCTAGTTTTCATCAATGAAAACGTAGTCACATTTTCGTCATGCTGCATTGATAATCCCGATTATTTTGCTGAAAATTATAAATCACTTGTTGTCATTTGAGAAATGTATTTTTACATTTCATCAGAATTGTTGCACTTTCACCTATAAGCACAAATCAAGAGAATGTCGACCCATATGCATGGTTTATTTTACCTGTTTAATGATTTATTATAGGCTTTTTATCACATAGGCCTACTGGTAAAATAAGAAACTTCTCTAAAATGTTTTTCTATTAAAACAACAGCAAAAAAAAGACTTTGTATTGTCACACAGAGTGTGACACACTCTCAACGTGTGATTCGCAACGTATTCAGCAAACACGATCGCAAATAGTCGAGAGATCCATGCTTGTGTTTATCACAGTTCATCACTGAGAAGGTTTGATGGCAGATTTAGTCGCACAAACAGCACAAGAGACAGAACACAGACCGACTGAATGACACTTTAATTTAAGCAGAAAATCTCAAATGGAGATTGCTGAAATGCAGCTTACTTGTTTATTGGTGTTTTCAGATCATCCGCATGCGAAAGAGAGCTCACGTGCACATGGTTGCTAGATTGCAAAGTTTAAAAACTACATTTTAGTCTCGTCTTTTTTCGTCAACGATATTGCATGTTGATATAGTCACAGTTATCGTTTAATGATGTTTGTGTCATCTCATCTTCGCCTCGTCTTAGTCATGGAAAAAAAGTTGTCATTTAACATTTTTTGTCATATTTCCAACCCGATCTCATGGAAAAACATAACTATTTTTTACGAGGTGACAATTTTGTATGAACCCATATGATTTTTAAGGGCGTTTTTAACACTTGATTGTTCCCAGCGCCCCCTGCAGCCTTAGCCTGGTTTCACACTCAACTTGATTCTGTTGGTGGATGTGCGTTCATCTTATGTCATCACAAACGTGCACGGGCATGATAAAAATCAGAAGGCGGGTCAATAAATTGTGTTTTTTCATTAATTTGGTGCTATTATGCGCAGCTGAGTAAACAACACTTGGGTTTACTGTATTTGTGTCGCATGAAGGCGGCTTTCTGCTGCTTGCAAACAGACTCTTTTAAGGAAACAGTGGATTGCCATTAACTTGCTGCCCTAAATTGCACAAGCTATGCTCGAATACACTGCAGGCTCACTCTCGCTTGTATCATAACATCAACACTATCATCCCATACATATGTTTTATTGATTTATCGGCTTAAACGCATGCGCGGTTTACTTTTATTCCTGAACAAGGAAGTGCGCACCCGAGTCCCTGTTGCTTTCACATTCACGTGACACATTCACCAAGGTAGTCTCGGGTTTGGTATCTCAGTGCGCACCCGGGTCCGCACGACAGCTTTCACATTAGCAATTTTTCATGCGAACCGTGCCCTATTTCAAACTAAACTGCCAGTGTAAAAACGCCCTAAAAGAAACTATGAAGGACCACCCCTAAACTTACTCATCACTGGGGTTTAGACAGATCCTACGAACACGTACTAGTGAGATTGTACAAATTTATACGAATTAGCCACCAATTAAGCAAAACATAAAATAGTTATGAATTGCTGTGAGATTGTGTTGGAATTTAGTGAGAGATAAAATTTGATCTCAATGGTCATTAATCAGCTGTCTGTGAACATGTCAAACTAATGATCAAAGACTACAGATTTTGGCCTAAGACCCGAGGAATCTTTTAGGATTCACAAAATTTGTCTCAGAAGGCCAAACCGTGACAAAATCATACAGTGTTTACACAAACAAAAGAAAGCAGTTTATTTTTAAAATCACTTGTATGTAACTGGCATACATGCGATTAATTCATTCAGTCATCAGCTTTCTCCACAACTTTATTTTTTCACTCTTTTTGCTCCCTGTCGTTTTGTTTTATTTGATGTTTAGTTCATGCGTACTCTTCAAAAACTGTTTGCGAATGTTCGTTGGAACTATAGTTTTGGGGAAAAGCCAAATCGTTGAACTATGTTGGTAACAACGGATCTTGCAACCATAATTGAATGGCACACCTACTGGCTAGAAGAGTAATATAAAAGCAACCCACTAGCCCTTCAGAAAGAAAATTAGGCTTTTGCCAGAGTTGCACAGATAACTCATTGAGCAAATTGTGAATGTTTGTCAGGGGTGTGATCTACATGAGGCTGGTGATTGGACTGTCAGTTGTGACTGACAGTGTCAAGTAGACAGGGGTTTGCTTGCACAATGGGTTTTGGACTGAAACAATAAACATGTAATGAAGGTTGAGCAACTGCGCAGTAGGCTGTGTTCTCATGAAACTCTGTCCATCACACAGTATTTTAGTTCCTCTGAGATGGCCCCCTGCACCCAGTGCTGAGTCATCATCTCTGGTCAGTCCAAGACTCTGTCATCACTATGATGTTTTGAAGACTTTAACAATAACAGGCTGATCTCTCGATGATTGCACACAGTGGGGAAATTAAAGGTTTGAAGGCTCTTTCATGTTATGGAGATGTACTAAAGGGCTTGACGTTGTTGCACGACTGTCATGTGAATATTAAAAAGCTGCCTGTTATTGGAGGCTCATACTCGACACTTTCAGACAATATCCGTTTTTGTAAAATGTGAGTAGAAATGTATCTTTTTTTAAACAAACTTTTTTTTGTGCCAATGGTTCTATCTACTTAGGCATACAATGCTTTTAAGATGCAGCCCAGTCTGTAAGACATATAATGTTAATAAGCATAAGCACGTAAAATGTATGTAAACAAGCATCACGGCTAGGGATGGGTATTGTTAAGTTTTTAACTGTATTACTACTCTTACCGATATTGCTTATCGATCCGGTACTTTAACTGTATTTTTATCAGTTCTTTTTGTTATATTTTTTTAATAAAAAAAAAAAAACTAATTAAGAACATAATTAACCTTGCTTTATAATCTGAAAAGTAAAATATCTATAGCAAAAGAAACATCAATGTTTGAACAAAACAAATATAAAATATCTATCTGTAAATTGACCATTCTGATACAATATAAGAACGAAGAAACAAAGTGCAAACAAATGTTAAATAAATACACAATAAAACAAAGAAACAAATGAAATAAACAGTGCTTTAATTTCAGGAAGGTCTACTAACATTAAGTAATATGGCCAACAAAAAAATCTAATAAAGTAATCAAATGTAAAATAACTGCATAGTTTTCACAGTATAAATTGATAGATTAATGCGTATTAAAGTTAAAGTTATTAATTCAAAGCTGAGTGTTTTCTCTTTGCCTTTTGTTGTTTGATTCACATTAATGTCGCAATTGTCAGCAGACCGAATGCAGATCTAATAATATAATAATATACAATATTCTCCCATTTCTACAAACTATTTACGCCCATTTAAGATATAAACTGTGTTTAAGTGACTACTCTCCAAGCTGGTCATTTTGACATAGGCTATTTGTTCTGTATTTGATGGTTTAGACGCACATAATGTGCACGTCGGTCCGTTTCGCAGCGTGTGCACACATAAGCCACCTTGAAGTTGAAAACAGCGTCTCATGCACGGATTATTATGCATTTATTAGCTCTTTTTATTATCAAACGGACGCTTGGGATGACGCTGGCGAGTCGGAGCGCATGGAGAATGAGCAGACGGATTATCATCCCTTTCTCTCTCTCTCTCTCCCGGTCGCGTCGGCGCCTTCGATAGTGTTGACAACGACCCCGTTCATTTTGTTCATCACGAAATGCGGCCTACCCCAGAAGCTCGCGACACGATCTCTCTGAGGAGATTACTGATATTATTCTTAACTCGAGAGCCCCCTCCACGAAGCGTCTTTATGCCCTTAAATGGAAACTTTTCACCTCTTGGTGTACAGTATGTAATCTGGACCCAGTTAGTTGCCCTATTGGTTCGATACTGGAGTTTTTACAAAACGGGTGGCCCCAGCCACTCTGAAAGTTTATGTGGCAGCTATCTCTGCTGAGCATATACAGATAGAGGGTGCTTCAGTTGGACGTCACCCCCTGGTTTCTCGTTTTCTGAAAGGGACGAGACGGCTTAGGCCTTTCCGCCCTGCACGAATTCCTTCGTGGGATCTCTCTGTCGTCCTGGAGGGACTAACAGGTGATCTTTTTGAACCTTTGGAACTGGTGGCAGAAAAGTTTCTGACCCTTAAAACCGTTCTTTTAATGGCTTTGGCCTCTCTGAAGAGAATAGGGGACCTGCAGGCACTGTCTATTAATCCCTCTTGTATGGATTTTGTTCCGGGACTGATTAGAGTCGTGCTGCGACCAAGGCCAGGTTATATTCCTAAGGTCGCTTCGACCCCTTTTCATTCCCAGCAGGTAGTTTTGGAGGCTTTTTTTCCCCTCCTGGCACAGAGGTTGGGAGCGACGAGCAGCCCCCTGGTCTTTGCCCGGTATGGACGTTAAAGATCTACGTCGACCGTACAGCCCAGTGGTGTAGGTCAGAACAGTTATTTGTGTGCTTTGCCGGTAAAAACAGAGGAGCTGCCGTCACCAAGCAGAGAATGTCTCATTGGGTGGTTGAGGCAATTTCAAAGGCCTATGAGGCGCGTCGGCTCACTTCGCCTCTAGGGGTACATGCTCATTCGACCAGAGGAATGGCGTCTTCTCAGGCTCTTTTTAAGGGCTCTTCTTTGGAGGATATTTGTGTTGCGGCAGGATGGTCCTCTCCAAACACTTTTGTCAAGTTTTACGGTCTGGACGTGAAGACAGCTCCTGGCTCCCAGGTTTTATCTGATTGAGCGGACGCTTTCCACGGTCTTCAGCTACTCTCAGGTATGTGAAGGCGTTATGGTATTTCGTTCCCATGGCGACGGTTCGCAGTGTTGAAGTGAACCTATGAAAGGGAACGTCTAGGTTACGTATGTAACCTTGGTTCCCTGAGTAGGGAACGAGACACTGCGATCCCGGCCATTCACTTCTTTGAGTAGTAGCTTCCTTCGTCATTAAAATCTGATGAGATGACGCCTAGCGCGCATATAAGCATACATGACGTATTTCTAAAGGCGGCGCTAAGCATCACTAGCCAATCGATTGGTGTGATGGTATAAGGGCTTCAGACATTCATCACACCGAAGGTGTTCCCATGGCGACGGTTCGCAGTGTCTCGTTCCCTACTCAGGGAACCAAGGTTACATACGTAACCGAGACGTTTTACCTTATATCTTCTTTTTATAATCATTGAAAGCCACGTGAGCTCTCTCTCTCCTCTCTCTCTCTCTCTCTCTTGGATTGCGAATAGCAAAAATGCATCACAGACAAATAGTTTAATAATAGAATATAGAATTTGCTAGATAACATATGTATAAATAAATAGTAAGTGTAATTTCTTAATTTCTCCAGTACCGACAGCAGAACTGATAGCGTCAGAGTTTATTGATACTGCAGTCTTTCATAATTTAGCACCGGGGCTTCGGTACCCATCCCTAATCACGGCACTGCGCATGTGCACAAGGTATTTTTGAAATTGATTGAAAAAAATTATTGGATGCAAGCATTTCAAGGTAATCAGATTTTTTTTAATGTCTACACCACCCCTTTCAATATGAATGAAATTTAAATCGGATCAATTTATGTGTTTATATGATGGCGTTTGGTGGCTCAATCGAATTATAAATGGATTATTTGGGTGCATGACAGCAAACATAGATTCAACCGATTTGTTCAAATGGCTGATTCTTTTAGGAACAAAGCAAGTGACTGTCATTGAATCATTCACTCAAACTTCTCATTCAAAAACTGATTATTAAGTAACAAAACACTGCTGTCAAAAAATACAAAACTTAATTAATATTAACCTCTGTCACATTTGCATTTTTTTTTTTACCCCCATATCTAGAAATTTGGCGGCATTTTAACTGCATTCTAATAGGCTACACCACACAGTGAAAGTGTGTGCTCTAAATGTGCATGCACAGTAGTCTATTGTACTAGCTACATCATGCAATGAATGCAAGGATTCTCAAGGCATTTTTTATTGAAGGGGTGGCTGATTTATGATTTCACTTTTTTAACTTTAGTTAGTGTGTAATGTTGTTCAAAGCAAAGGGAGATATTTAAGGACTTTTAAGGACTGCAACAAACGGCTTCATCTTCGTTACCACAAAATGTTTAAGTACTGGGAATATCAACATATTTGGACACTGTTGAATTGACAGGGTATATTTTATGCAGTATTTTAAAGTGTACTTCTTTAATTTTGTTGGGAATAAAATATTTATGAGGTAACAGCCATCTCCCAATGAGATCTGCCTCGAGGAAAAATCCGGTCTCTCTTCTGAAAAATCTGGCGAATATGTTTATTATTACATTTGTTGTCATAAATGCCAATGCCATCCAGTAACAAAGCTGATTCCTTTGTATCTTTATGGCCATAAAATAAATGACCCTTGACCAGCTGCATTAGACCTGTGGGATCAGCTCTAAGAACAGTATTGTATTCTTGAAAGAAATAGGAAAATCATGGACAGTCATGAAGCGTTCATAAGACAAGACGTTACTAGAATCATCAAATAAACAAAGAATATGAATTAAAGGTGGGGTAAGTGCTTTCTGGTAACCGATGTTGATTTCAAATCACCAAAACAAACACGCCCCTATTTTGATAGCTCATGTAATAAAGCAACCTCAGTCTTTGCTCCTTGAGTTCTCTCCAGCTCTGGAAAGCTGATACTTCTTGCCTGATCGTAAGCCTTCTTTTGTTTGGCTATAAGTTTGTTTTGGTCCTCGGCCGGTTTTTGAAATACCACTTACCCCACCTTTAAACATGTATTGAACCAATTAGGGAAAAAAAAAGATTTGTTCCTAACAGTTACATCCATATTATTCCACAAGAGACTTTTGTATGGTGAGAAATTGTGGTTGTAACACAACTTCCATGCAAGAAGAGCCTGCTGATGAAAATTAGCTAATTTAACAGGGAGTTTATTATGCATATAATTTAAAATAAAGGGGAGGCCTCCAATTTTATTAAAGATATAATTAGGAATGAAAAACCATACAGAATTTGGATCTTCTACGCCAATTCATTTTAGACACATACATAGTGTGGTAGGGACTGCAACGAGCTTATTCACGAGTTAGTGACATCACTAACCCTAAAATTTACATAAACCCCGCCCCCCTGAGGCCATGTTGAGAAGAGGAAGAGTTGTTGTAGTAGAGCACATTTAGGAGTCTGATCAAGCTGTCGCATCCGTCTTTTCACATTTATTTCAATACAGTACGAAACACAAATGCAATAGCATGTCATAAAAGCATGATTAAAATATAAGTTATAACCGTAATTAAACTAAACTGTTATATCTTCATGCAGCAGATATTCTCTTGCTCTGTGCATTTAACAACAGTTCCCACACAAGCTATTTATAGATTATTGTAACGTAGTTCTTATGTTCCGGGAAGAAAGAGGCGGGAAACCGGCGAGCATTTAAAACTTTAATCAATAAATTAAACAAAATGAAAGTCACCGCAGCAGCCCCTCACGGACGACTGCCGCGCACACACACAAAATAAAATGTAAACAAAAACACAACGTAAATCCAGGCCTGGTCCTCTCTCGTCTTGCACTGTCGTCGCTCCTCATGCTCCTGGCTCCGTTTCTCTCGCCTCTCTGTCCTTACCCCCAGGTACCGCGGCCGCTGTGATCGGCGGGGGGGGGAGTAGAGCGCAGTCTCGGGAGTATGTGGCGAAATGTAACGTAGTTCTTATGTTCCGGGAAGAAAGAGGCGGGAAACCGGCGAGCATTTAAAACTTTAATCAATAAATTAAACAAAATGAAAGTCACCGCAGCAGCCCCTCACGGACGACTGCCGCGCACACACACAAAATAAAATGTAAACAAAAACACAACGTAAATCCAGGCCTGGTCCTCTCTCGTCTTGCACTGTCGTCGCTCCTCATGCTCCTGGCTCCGTTTCTCTCGCCTCTCTGTCCTTACCCCCAGGTACCGCGGCCGCTGTGATCGGCGGGGGGGGGAGTAGAGCGCAGTCTCGGGAGTATGTGGCGAAATGTAACGTAGTTCTTATGTTCCGGGAAGAAAGAGGCGGGAAACCGGCAAGCATTTAAAACTTTAATCAATAAATTAAACAAAATGAAAGTCACCGCGGCAGCCCCTCACGGACGACTGCCGCGCACACACACACAAAATAAAACGTAAACAAAAACACAACGTAAATCCAGGCCTGGTCCTCTCTCGTCTTGCACTGTCGTCGCTCCTCCTTTTATGCTCCCGTCACTCCTCCTTGAGACGAGACCAGTGTGGCGCGCAGCTGGAGCTCATTATCGCTCGTCACCGGCCCGGTCTCACGGTCCCTCGCCTCACTGCTCGCCACAATTATCATGACAGAATATGCTAATCAATGACTTGAAGATAGTTAACTCCACATCAGCTACATAAATTCATCAACTAACCATTCAGAAACATCCTATTATAAAATCATGCAACAGAGTTTCAGGCCTGGTTAGAAATATTAAGCAGGTGGGGCAATAAGGAGCAGATGCAACTTGATTGTATATGATCATGTGTGCACAGAAGAACATCTGCATTTCTTATTCATACAGGTTTATTGTAAAAGTTCTTTACAAGAACACTGCTTATTACCCCTGGTGTATATCTTAATTTACATGTTGAAGTATACCTCAGTGTACTACAAATCAATGACATCAGCGATATACCACTCGCCCCACCTTCATCAACAGAGCCGATAAGAATGACTGTGTATAATTGATTAGTCCCTGCAGTGCGTGTCCGCACCTATCCGCTCTCCGCACGGAGCTGACATGAAGATGCGGTCAGCTTGTTCTTCTTGGAAGCAGATGTGATGTTCTTTCCTGGGGAGGAGACAGCACGAGCTCTGGCTGCACTCCAGGAACACCTCACAGTGTTTCGGTCCCATGTCCCTGCCCTCTGTGCATGGCTGCTCTGAAAATGTCATGGTTATGTTTTCACCTTTACACTTCAACGGTAGAACAAAAGTAGAACCTGAAGCAGTGTATATACCGTGAAAAGTTGCATTTACTCTTGATAGATAAGTTAGGGCATTTAAGTAGCTTTTATAAACGTGCCCTAGAAAAAAAAATACTGGCGTGCATCTTGAGACAAAACAATGGCAGTGACATATTTTAAGGTATGTCAGTGCAAATTGCTTTCAATTAAAACAGCTCAAACATGCACTTTAGTCTGGAACTAGGCCTAAAGTCCCTGTAAAGGCAATTCTGAATTTTTTTCTAAACACATTATAAATGTTAGAAATGTATTGCTGAAACACGTTACAAAGACTGTGAATTGTGTAGTACTGAATTATGAAGTTAGACCGTTAAACAGTTTTTCACCATTGCTGTGTTCAGGATTTTTTAGGCGGGGCTAAAACGGTGGCTCGATGACGCACTGGAGCCACTGAGTATATGGCCCCTCCCCTAACACGATCATAACTAGAGCACATTCGCATCAGTTCGCCCTCTCATCTCGAGTTATTGTCAGTACCGTTAGTTACTACAGCCTACAACTTACAAAACAAAAACGATGATATCTAGAAGAGGTGGATTAATTTTGCACCGGATAGTTTTACAAACTTTCATCGGAGACAACTGGGATTCACTGATAATCCGCTGCAGAATGGGGCGGAACCGATTATCTCCCGCGTCGGCCTTCATCCTCCCGTCCGCCGACATCTGGTGCCATCGTGAACTGTACGCGAGTGTCGTCTTGTGTGCTTACGGCAGCTTTCCCGCGAGTGGGCGTGGTTTCAGCGCCGACAGCGGGCACACCCCAACATTTGAGAGCAGAGAATGCTGCTTATTTTTTAAAGATTTTGATAAGCTAAGAGATTCAAATTTGGTTGGGTGGTTAATAACACATTTGTCTGTGGTGTGACAAACTCAGAACACATATTTAATTTTGACTTTACAGGGACTTGTCTGTGAATCTGGGGGCTAATTTCAAGCATTTGTTTCAGATCAAACATCTTTCAAGATCATAAGAAACATTTTGGTCTTGGAATAATTCAGATTTTTAAATATTTTTGTAATAATATGCTCAACAAAGCTGCATTTGTTTGATAAAAAATGCAGTAAAAGCAGTAATATTGTGAATATGTGTGTATTTGTAACGATTCACCAGTGTGAGTGCCCCTGATCACCACCGGAGCTAAAGAGCCAGTGGCACCAAGGAGGATTTAACCTCCTTGTGCAAAAACAAACAAAATTAATGACTTTATTCAACAATTTCGTTCTGGCGTGTGCCAGTCTCCTAAGCAGTTTCTGTTGTAAATACAGTGCAGCTTCCGCGCATGCGTCGTGGTGCTCACGTGAACAGCATCGGCTGCCATAGATCACAAGAGCACTGCACTATTTACAATGGAAACTGCGTAGGAGACTGGCACAGGCTAGACCGAAATTGTTTAATAAAGTCGTTATTTTTGTTTGTTTTTGTGCACAAAAGTATTCTTGTTGCTTCATAAAATTAAGGCTTAACCACTGGAGTCACATGGACTATTTTAGCAATGTTTTAACTACCTTTCTTGACCTTGAAAGTGGTAATTAAATTACTGTCTATGGAGGGGTCAGAGAGCTGTCGGATTTCATCAAAAATATCTTAATTTGTGTTCTGAAGATGGACGAAGGTCTTACGGGTTTGGAATGGCATGAGGGTGAGGAATTCATGACAGAATTTTCATTTTTGGGTGAACTATCCCTTTAAAGCCGCCACTTCAAGCATACTGCCACCTCATAGGGAAGGGGGGGGGGGTGTAGCTTGAGGGATATATATATATATTTATATATTTTATGCAACATGTTGAACTCTAAAACTGCTAGAAAATCAAAGCCATAAATCTAAACAAGTTGTGTTCCAAATTTGAGGTTGATATCTCAAAAAAATGAGCTTTCAGTTAGATTTTGTTTGGGCTCAGTGCCAAATTTTCCTCATTAGATGCCAGCAAAGCTCCTCTGGTGCACACAGTGGTTGGTGATTTACAGTAGTTTTTCTCTCTTAAATATTACAAGCACACATACAAATTTCTTTATTACACACATACAAACCACACTCTGACATTCATACTAACACACCCACACAATTATAATTGCATAATTTATCCAATTGGCTCTATAATATGCAGAAGCAGAAAACAGGAATAAAGTGAGTATTTGCTTTATAGGCCAAACCTGAGAAAATGGCACCATCTGGTAAAAAATTGTAAAAATGTAAATTTTGAAGCCTTGCCAATAGTGATGTCCGGTTCGTGAATGAATCGTTCTTTTGAATCGGTTCTTTTTAGTGAACTGGTCACACCAGTTCACCAAATCGGACTGAATTGTTCTAAAAAGTTTGTGTCTCGAGTCAGCGCTGATCCACAAGTTACTAAAGTTACTAACTTTCTGACATGAGTGACTCCCTCCGACTAGAAATAAGCCAATATCCTTAAAATATGTTACTCTAGTAACTCCAACAGTTCACTGAACTGAGTCATGTTGTGCTGAGAGAACTGACGAGAACTCATGAGCAGCTGATACTGAGCATGCTTGTCCTACCGAACGTACAGCAGTTCTCGAGTTAACAGATCTCGAATCCCAACTGAGAACTGTTTCTTTCGGACACGTTCGACATACTGAGAACCGACGAGCTGATGAGCTGAGCATGCATGTCATTTGTTCAGAGGGACGAAATGCATGTTTCAAGTGTATCAAAATAAAACATGTTGGAAACATGTTCATCACATAATTGCTGTCTTATTACTGTATTATTTTAAAGTTTGGAAACACAACGAATGGATTGAATTGTCAAACTAAACATTTATTTGTTTTATCAATAATGCATGATATTTTCAGGAACAGCTTATTTAATTTCTAAATAAGTTGATATAAATCTTAAAATGTATTAATCAAAACAGTAGAATATTGAACATACTGGAAACATGCTTTGACTTTTTAGTTTTGTCGACTGTATATTCAGGTTGAAGCAGGTCTCAGATCAGCACACTTAAACTGCTACAGTGGTTTTCAAGTCAGGAACGGGTTGCAGCGGTTCTCGAATCACCAGTACAGAATCGAGAACTGTTTCTTTCGGACACGTTCAATACTGAGAACCGATGAGCTGAGATACTGAGCATGCGTGATAGTGTCGTCTCAACCGAACTGTTTCTCTCGGACAACTGATGCTGTGCTGATAATATGAGCATGAGCACCGAGTACTTGTGTAAGTTTATGTCTATGTTGTGTAAATTTGTCAATGTAAGTTTATTTAATCTGTGTAAAACAGCCGCCTTTGCATGACAGTGGCTGTATTGAGTGCTTTTGCAAGACGGAAATGTAAGAAACGTATCCTAGATGATTATGACGATGATTATTATTATTATTATTATACTAAGTTATGATTACAAATTACTTTATATGAATGTGTTTGAATGTATTTTCATCCGCCGGGATGATAGAATTGACATCATTACGCAAGGACGTAAAAGAACCGGTGAACCGGTTTTTGAACCGGTTCATTGAAACGAACTGTCTGAAAGAACCGGTTCGCGGAAAAGAACCAGACTTCCCATCACTACTTGCCAACAGAATGAAAGCCTATTGACAAAGATTGCATCGTTTTATAGTTAAATGGCCCTGGGATTCAAAATTGCAGTTTTAATGGGTTTCAATGGGGACATTTTTGTCCAAAAGGCCCTTTGTGTACCTAGTGCAAAATAGATTTTTAGTTTTTTTAAAGGAAATGGGGGTAAAATAGTAAAATTCCAATAAAAATACACACCTGTGCCAACATTTATGCAGCTGGCATTAACACAGGCAAAATTATATATTAAAAAAAAACAAAAAACTGAAACAGACAAAAATGTTCATAAGGTCGCATAAGGGTAATTTAAAAAATGCATTTTTTTATATTTTTTTTATTCCTGAATAGTACTGGTTTTACACTAACCTGCAATTTTCGCTGGTTTCAAAACACATATTCTTGGATAAACTCCTGCGTTCCAACAGCTAATTACAGCACATTGTCTTGCGATTTGACATTGAGCGCGGACATTTCACTCACATTGGATGCGTCAACATCACATTTGCATAGGCTGTACTATTTGAATTCATGATTGGTTGACTGCCAATCATAAATAAAATAACGTTATAAAGCAGTTAATGGTATTTTCAAATAAGCGTTTCTGTTCAGAACGTTTAAAAATGTAATTTGTTTTCATTTGTTTTTGTTCCTTGACCCATTTCAAAGCCCTGCTGGAGACCTACAAGTGCTCTCTGGTAACGAAATGTGCCTTGTGTCCAGCCCAGCATACTCTCACGTTGTCCTGAGACCCTGGCTATGTGCCCAAAGTACCCACAACCCCTTTTAGAGATCAAATGGTGAACTTGTAAGAACTCCCTTGTGTCGAGGCAGACCCAGCTTTATCCTTGCTGTACCCAGTCTGCACGTGGCGCATTTATTTGGACCAGACAGAGTGTTCAGATTCTCAGGAGCAGCTCTTTGTCTGTTTCATGGGAGAGCAGAAAGGGCAGGCTGGCTCCAAATAGAGGATCAGCCATTTTGTGGCATACCAAACCCAGGGCAGGGCGTGCCGTGCCTCCTGGGAGTGCGAGCACACTCCATTAGGGGTTTTGCATCCTCCTTGACGGTAAGGAACGGCACCTCTCTAAAGCCGGGTGCACACTGTGCGATTTATAATAGTCCTTTATGATTGTTCCTTATCAGACTGTACAAATATGATCCCCACTGTAAGCCATGTCACATTAAGATCTGAAGTTGTCATTAATGTCAGACTGTACAATAGTCAAGGTGCGTTCATTTTGGTCATGTTTGTCTTGAAAAACTAAGACAATTTGACAGCCATCATAGGAGAAGTCACACTGCATGACTGTGTGCCAAATCTTCTGAGACTGCCAGAATTTCGTCTGAGGTCAAATTTGATTGCAGCGGTCATTAATCGGCTGTCGGTGAACATGTCAAACTAATGATCAAAGACTTCAGATTTTAGCCTAGGATCAGAGGAATCTTTTAGTATTTGCTAAATTTGTCTCAGACGGCCAAATCGTGGCCAAAATTGGACAGTGTGCACCCGGCTTAACAGACATCTGTAGAGAAGCGGACTGGGCTACACCCAATACCTTTGCGTCGGTTTTGTCCAGGTACGAACAAGTACATTTCGGGCAAACTGGTGTAGTGCTTGCACAGAGCGCCTTTCCCCTCCCTGAGGTGATATCGTGCACTTTTTTGTCCATGTGAGTTCCCTGGATGCCTTCCTATTCTCCAGCACTCATTGGTAGTTGAATTTGGCAGAGGAATTCGCTGCCAGGCCCATTACACATGGTATGCCTCTTTTCAGGTGAGCCTTTGTACTTGGGCTAAGTGCTCCATATTTGCTGATTCTCTGATAATACGCATATGATGTATGTGTTCCCTGTTGGTAAACCAGTCATTGTTGGTGTAGAGTTTTTCCTTTCTCAGGCAGAATCCACCACAAAGACTTCTTTCCATGTGTGGTACTTTCCATTCAGTAAATTAATGTGATTTATTTTCCACATGCTAAACTTCAGGCAGGATGTGGTCTTCGTAGTGTCCTTTTTTCTTTCCCCAGCGCAAACTCCTGGTCTGCACAGCTGTAAGTTTATATCCTTTATTCAAAAAAACAAACAAATATTAAAAAAAAGACAGAAAAGGACAAGAAACCGCTAAAGGTGATTTCTAATGTAAGGACAGTCCTTACTGTCCCCACTGGTATGAAGGAGTACGCGACTTGCATGGGCCATTGGAAAGGTTACGATGTAGCCAAGTGCACTTGGCACACAGCAGCTTGCCGACACCTGAACTGCCAAACCTCGTAACACGGTCCAGCTGGTTGTGGCATTTTCCATAAGGACCCCTAGTGTCACTATATCGACACAACGCCGAAGTGAGTGACAGATAGGAAACTTCTTGGTTACTATTGTAACCTGTTACCTGATGGAGGGAACGAGACGTTGTGTCCTTCCTGCCACAACACTGAACTACTAACTGAAATGGTCGGGACACTGTCACAGCTCATCAGCACAAACCTGAATGCAAATTCCACTCACCAATTCTCATCAGTGGTGTTTGGGGCTCCCAAGTGCGAACCCTAGTGTCACTACATTGACACAACGTCTCGTTCCCTCAATCAGGGAATGGAGGTCACAACAATAAGCAGCAAAAACATTAAGCATTTTTTGATACTAATTTATTGAGCAGCAAATCAGCATATTAGAATGATTTCTGAAGGATCATGTGACACTGAAGAGTAATGATGTATGCAAAACCCAACAGTGAAAAGTGTTAAGATGCCAAGATCTCAGAGCTCAGCTCCAGCAGCTCTCAAGGGACTTTGTTCAACAAGTTGTGACAGCTAGAAGTGCAGAGAATGTTGCAGAGTCTGAAAGAAAGGCTGATCTCGGTGAAGAGGCTACAGAGATGGGCAAAGAAACAAGTTATGCAAGACAATTTTGAGGCAAGAAGTATACTGTTTGGTGAAGACTCGGCCCGCATCACTCATGCAGGGAAGATAAGGTTCAAAGCCCTGCTATCAGAAAGCCGACTGCTGAGAGGAAAAACAGCCCGCAACCTCTCTCCATGCTCTCCAGAGGGGAGACAGTCAGACACACTGCTTCTGTAGAGAGGGAAAACAGCCGTCCTTAAGGATGTTGAGAGAACTTCCTGCTTACCAGAGTTGTGCACCATTTAAAATTGAATCGAGAATGGCTTTTAAACAGATTTGCTATTCAAATGTGAATGTAAGGAAGTAGAATTAGAATTAAAAATAAAAATTCATATGACAAAAAATTTAACTAGAAAAGCAGTTTATCAAGACTGAATGTTGGAATGATAATGTTGTTTGAAAGTTTTGAAAAATGCTTAAGAAGCCTTGAAGTTTGAAGGTTTGGACCGTAGGGACAGATATTTAAAATCCCACCTTTAGAAATTTGTATTTTTAACATTTTATCATATTTAATTACCCTTTGTGTACCAGAGTGAAAAAACACATAATTCCCCACACATGCATTACCTGTGTGGAATTTCTCTGAATTATAATTCAGTAAATTCCTTTGCCTGTTATACTGTACCAATTTAAATTCCAATACAACTACTTGTTTGTTGTGGCCAATTAAATTTCAGATTGACTCAGAATTTAATTAAAAGAGAGACAAGTTTTCAATTCTGGATTTTGAATAGCCCCACTGCTTACTGAGGGAAATAAATGGATCTATTCTAGCATCACACGATATATGCTGTCATCTTGCCCGGCCCTAGATTCATTGATGTATTAAAAGAAACTGTGGGATGTGCTGGTGTTTGTTGGTAGAATTAATACACATCAAGTCACTATGTGAACCATGACCCATTGGGTGGGTTTGCATGAAAATACATCTCCCTCCTGCGGCTGCACTAATGAATTGTTTAAAAAACGTGAACAAAGAAAATGAAAACAAAATTAAGCTCTATTTAGGAGAAAGATGCCGATACATTAAGAAAGATCAAACAAACCTTGGAAAGCATGCAGGCACTTTGGAAATCAGCTTGACGCATCTTACGAGTGAAGGAGACACTACAGCCTTATAGTGGAGCTATCTACTCAAGAGATTTTCCCAAGAGTCTTTCAGAAAGTTTTATGTTTTATAAAGTTTAAAACGGCTTTATTTAAAATACATCTAAAAAAAACTGTATTACTTATGCTGTAACCTGCTTGTTAGTGTTTATCAACTAATCAAACTGGCTCACACAGAATCAACACCCGCAGAACTCACAAAGTTTCACACAAACTTCATCATTTTGTATCTTCGTTGATTTAAATATTATGGCTAATTTGTGTAGTAATTTAATTTCACCATGTTTAAATGAATTTTCCACAGAAAAACAGATTCCGTTTGGCTCAGGTAAAAAGCTGTTTGCCTCTCTTTTGTTTCCAGCCACAGCTAAAATGTATTCCATTTCTTCCCCCAAAAGCATTGTTAGCCAACTATGGTTGCGAGTTCCATTGTTACCAACCTACTTTAGCGATTTGGCGATTCCCGAAACCATAGTTCCTTAGGATCTTAACGGATATTTGCAAACAGCATTGCAAACTTGTGTGGTTGGAACTACAGCTTTCAACCTGTGGATAGAATCATAGTTTCTTTTTTCTATGACATGTGGACTTACATAGATCTGGGCAATAATACGCAAGCTGACGTGCAGTTCATTTGATATCCTAAAGGAGCACTATGTAACTTGAACAAAATTTCAACAAAAGTCAATACACCATCAATTATTCTTCCGTGTTTTTGTCTTACCCTGATTCACTATGGTGAGCTTAATTTTTATTACTCAACAGATGTGTAAGGTATTTTAATGAACATATTTCATTGTCATATGTAGCTCTCTAACAGAGTTCATTGTAAAGCATTATCTATTGCGAAGGGTCATTTAATTATGGTTGTTCTAGCGCTGTGCTGGAATTTATTTTCAAGAAAGTACTGTGTTAATAGGTAAAGCTGCAATAACGTCTTCAGCTAGCCAGTTTGAGATCCTTTCTATGTAAACTGGTTATATCTCTTAAGATGAATGTTTTATGAGCAGTAGAATAACCACATTCATCCACACAGTCAAACAGAGCCGAAGCACAACCAAAACAATGTTCTTCTGCAAAATTCATGCAGTTTCGTTTTTTAATTGCTAGAGGGCCAAAAGTTGCACAGTCTACCTTTAGTTTAAATATATATTAATCTATATATTTTTGGAGTGTTAACAATCAGCTGCGTTTCTGAAGAGTGCACATATGCATAGATGAGTAAGGAAAACATTCATGACAGTTGCATCGTACTATGGTGGGTAAGCAGCAGGTTACGTCATTGTACAGTAACGCAGCCCTGGTTAGATCTATTTAGTGGTAGTAGAAAACAAGTTTTTTTGATGTCGTGTGTTAGCAAACTAGGAATGTGCAAAAGTACATAGTTTCAAAATTGACAGTTAGGTTGTCTGAACGACCAGACCCCAATCCCATTGCTTATGGCCCTGATATTATCACGGTTCTTTTTCGTTCTTCGCTTAGGGTAAAAAGAATTTTGAAATACCTTATATACTGTTAGGAAACATCCTGACGCCATCCACACTGCTGAGAGTGGCGTTTAGATATGTAAATATGTGCTGCATGCCTTCCTCTCAATAACACAATAAACACAACAAAAATGACCACGGTGAGAAAACAGCAGTTAAGAAAGCATCTGATCATAGTGATGTGGATATGTCTCTGCAATTCAGCACCCCAGTAAAGTCATGTCAGGTTTATTTAAATATACAGTGGAATAAAGCAAGGGGCTTTACAGTATTAAGAATGTCAATGTCATTTTCAATTAAAATTACAACTTAAATATCTACTATAAAGCAGCTCTCCAGTGTGTTCATGATTTTACTCTCGTCTGACCTCAACAGACTGAACAAAAGAAATGAACCAGAGAATATTTCCACATCAAAGAAAGCGGAGCCTCATAGCCACACCTACCTATTACGTAATCGCTAAGGACCAATGGTAGTTCAAAGGTGTTTACCAGACAGAGCTAAATTTTCAAAAAACTCCTGATACAAACGAACTTTGTTTTGGCCTGACTTTGTTACACCAGTTCATTCTTCGAATTTGCTTGAAGTATATCAGGGCCTTTGGGGGCCATTCACATAGGACAGTGCACCGTGGGAGTGTTACATTTTGGCAGATACTAACCCAGTGGTTAAAGACTGGTAATTTTGCAAATTGGAGCCCATGAACTAGAGAGATACTGTTTTTTGGAAATGCTTTTTAATTCAGGTTGCTCCTGGGGCCAGTGATCCTGCAGCTTTGCTGAAAGTTTCATTAAAAACACAAGTTAGTGACCGCTCAGAATAAATAACATCGTAAATGTCTTATTGTCTAAGATATAGTTTCATTGTTTAACCCCTAGAGGGAAATAGATCCTAATGTCATGTTTTGTTTTTATAGATTAGTGTCATTCATAAGAGGACTCCCTCCATTAGTTGAAACAGCGGCAGAGACAAAACAACTTGCTTTGTGGGTGAGTATTGTCAGGGAGCTTATAAATTATCTAACGCATATAATCCTTGAAAGCCCACCGGTCTCTTGCGTCATAGCTACTCAATTACAATAATTATCATTACACATGCATTATAAAGAATCCAACATTACTCATGACATGCAGTCATCCAAGTTAAATCTTATTAAATCTTCATTATTTTGTTAAATCATTCTACTTCTGTTTTTTTTTTTTTAAACTGCTTATTCTCAGAATGCTCCCTTTGGAATACTCTCAAAAGGTACGCTTGCTGTAATAAGCTCTGCAAAGTGTAAAACACACAACCCCAGGGTGTTTGAACTGCTGGCTATGCTCTGTCGAGTATGAACTGTAAACTAGAACTCTAAATGAAGAGTGATGGCAGTGTAGCGTGGTAATACAATCCAGAACATTTTGCCACAACACGAGTTAAGGCCATAATCACTGTTAACAACTGTAGCGAAACTGAACTGATATCATTTTGTCTTGGGAAAACTCATATCTGCAAGAATTTGACAGGAAGAGCACAAAAACACAATTAGCCTGACTTTAGAGTTAAACGTTAGTCCACCTATGCATTAGCACTTTAAACCAATTATTGAGTAAATGTTATTAAGAACAGGTCCAATGAATCATAAACTTTTTGGAGAAATGGAAGTATAACCATGAACCATGCAATACTCTAGCAAGCATAACAATTTAAAATACGTTTTTATAGCAAGTCTACAGTATTATAAAATAAAACACAGCATAGAGAACGTACAAAGACTAATACACACGCCCTTTACCAAAAAAAGAACGAAAAAAAAAACTATGTCAGATGATTTTGATGTTGGAGGAGAAAATGAGATGGAGTTATTTTTGGTAAAGGGCGTTTGTAGTAGTCTTTGTACGCTCTCTTTGTAAACATGGGGGCGGTACTTCCGCCTACGTCTAGCGTGACCTTTCCAACGTGATTATGTAATGCGTGGCGCGTCGCAGAGCAGCGCAAGACGAGCAATTGTGGTTAAAAAGTATTTTTAATTATTTTTTAAAATGGCCGATGGTTTCGCCAGATAAGACTATTCCTCGGCTGGGATCTGGCAGAGCCCTTTGAAACTGCATTGATTTAGACCTTCAACCCGTTGGTTACATTTGAAGTCCATTATATGGAGAAAAATTCTGGAATGTTTAGTTCAAAAAACTTAATTTCTTTTTGACTGAAGAAAGACATGAACATCTTGGATGACATGGGGGTAAGTAAATTATCAGGAAATTTTCATTTTGAAGTAAACTAATCCTTTAAACTCGTGGCCACGAAAAATAAATGTCGTTCCCTTAACATATAGGATCTCGAGGCCATTACCTCGACAAAATGATCTTATGGCCACGGTATATTATCATGTTCCCACAAATTAATATCTTGTGGCTACAACAAAACTACAGTAAGTGAACCGAACATGTACCCTCCCGGTCACAATACTTTTTTATTAATATCAAGCACATCCCATGTTTGCTTTTTATCCTCAAAGCATCACAGTTGTTACCTTTTTGTGGGTTCAACATTTCATTCGGTAACTTTGATTTACTGTATATTCTGTTGAAAGTTTGATGATCACATTAGTTAACTTGTGCATAAGCAATCTTCTGTCCGCTCCTTCTGGTTTACACAGATGATGTTTTATATAATAGTGATATAATATAACCGAATAACAGTGAAAACAGGGATTGCCAGAAAAATTGAGAAGCAGAGAAGCATTGTGTCATAAATTACAGAATTGGATTTTTTTTGTAGGGCTGTATATCGATTAATCGGTTTTGGACTTTTCTAATCAATATTCCTTTGTTATTTGTATATTTATGCTTAGAGTATCACCATGTTATCTTTGTAATGTGTTCCAATGCAGTGTGTTTTATAATGTGATGCTGCCTATATAGGAAGTAGACAGCAACACTAGGTTTTGGGACAGACAAATGGTGTCTTGCATTATTTATGGTATAGGCCTAGATGGCCTAAAATGCCCTTAGCTCTGAACCGAGTTACAATTGACCTGGTATACACATACATACCATCTGGCAAATTCTCTACATGGTTCTTTATTAGTTATTCCCAGCATTTTATAAAGGTCAAGTTCTTTGATGCAGTTCCTCCAATTACTCTGGAAAGGCTTTGTCTTCAAAATGATTTTCACCTGTTCTCCAGATGTATCGTAGTAGGGGAGAGCGGGGCACAACCTAACGCTTTTTGACTTTCTCAGCTTGTGTAAATCCACTTGTGGTTCAGAGTATTTATTTTTTCCCACATTAATTGCACACATGTCTAGTACAATTATGTGGTTTTGTTTCATTAATACATTGTATACTTTTTTCTTAATTTACCTCGAAATAATGAAAGTGAAATGTGACAACATGCCCCATAGGTGGGATACATTGTAACATGTGAGGGGCACGATGTAATAGCTTAAAATGTTATCTTATATAAAAAAAATATCCAAGACAAACTAAAATATTTTGTCAATAAATAATCAACTTTTTCAAATAAAATAATGGCATTTTTTAATCATTAAAAATAAACAAATTTTTAAGTTTGACAACAAACACACCGCTAAACACAGCTATACAGCATAGTTCAAAACATAATAATAATTAAGCTTTTCTGAACACTCTCAGTCATTATTCACGTTTTTCTCATGGTTTCTCAATATAATTAATAAAAGTATAGAATATAATAGCATAGTTCTGATAGGGGCTCATTGTAACGCAGTGTGACAACATGCCCCACCTGTGCAACTGGGATTTAACCCCGGCTCGTGTCTTCTGCTGGTTAGATGAGCATTAAAGAACTATCTCAACTGTTAAATAACAGATATAAGATTACAATAATATCAGATTTGTCTTATTTTAAATAAACACAAAAAACAGAGATGAAAAATTAACTTAAGAAATTAACTTTTGCTATGGTTAAATAAATGATAAGTGATATCTTCCAAAGATTTTTTAATTTTGATGCAATTTTTTCTCTAAATAATGTTAATATGGCAACTAGTAAATACACTAAGTTTCGTCATGCTGGCATATGTGGAAAGTGTTAAACCATGTGTGTTACAACTAACCCTGTGTTAGGTTGTGCACCGCTCTCCCCTATGTATCCTCCCCCACCACTGACATATCAGCACACAAACAGAATGCTCAAACGCTCACGATGCACATCAAGAAATTAGATGTTTTCTACCATCATGTCATACCAGCATTGTGGACAGACAAAAGAACAAAAAAGCATTCACCGCTCCACCGTAATGACTTTATCCAGGGCATTGTAGACAAGCTCATTTGAGAGACAGCCATAATGACATGCTCTATGAGGTGAGATTTGATTTGGTCTGATGGCAGACACACAGCCAATGTGACCCAGCTGGGACAGAACAGCATAGCTGTCACATTGAGGAGTTTTTCACAATCAATATTCGTCATTGTCAAACTAATGAATGGTATGGGCGGGACGGGGAGTCCTGATGCTTGATTGCAGCCCTGATTGAATTTGACACCTCTGGAGCCTAGTAAATAATTGTGGAGGTCTGAAACCATAATATGATCTGTATACAAATCTATGCAACTCTCCATGTGAAACATGTGTCTGTGTTTATTTAATGTAGTTTTGCATCACTACAAAAAATTGTTGAGAAAGCAGTTACACTGTCACATACCCTGTGTGTTTTGTTAGCTCTTATTTTAATTTGGACTCTAACCTGATGTTTATTATGCATTACTGGAATCTTAATGAATAATTATAATATACTCTTAAAAATCCAGGGTTGGAAACAACCCAATTGACCTATCGGTAAGCCCCGCCCCCCTTAGTTACTGTTGCTAACTTGAACAAACAAACAGAGTTGCTACCTGTCTTACAATGACAGCTGTCAGTGTGAAAATCGTCCCGAGGTGTTTTAGGACACAGATGTAGCGGACCGAATGATGGGCAAACTTTACTGATGGTTTATGAAGTTTATTGCGTCCTTTTTCACTCCAAAAAAACATAGTAGGAACTGAACAAACAAAGCATAAGAAGTGTGCAGTATTGTCTCATTCAAAAACTCTCTCTCTCAGTTGCATTATCATTAACATACACAGCAAATTACACAAAAACACTAACAGTAAACAACAGACCTTATGCCTTTTCGGTGGGTGCTAATCAACTGTAAACTTCACTCAAAAAATGTGTTTTCAATACTGTTCAGTTTATTTAAAAAATCATTTTCATTTAACACCACTGTATAGGTTTCTCATTCAAACTCAATTGCATTGTGTTAAACTGACTTGAAACAGTTGCTTTTTAGCTCAACCCAATATTTTAATTTTGAAAAAACATGTTTCAGTTAAGTAGGCGGAAAATAACATTTGGTGCTTGTTCAATTTACTTAAGTAAATTAAGTTAATCCAACATATTTAGTTTCGACCGCTTTACTTAATTAATTTGAGTTGAAAGTACATAAATGATTTTAGTTGTTTTAAAACAGCATTATAGAAACCAGGAAAAGGATTTCCCCTTCCCATCATGCTTTGCACAGGACTGGATACGGAGAGTAAATGTTGAAATGTTATGTGATTTTTCATCAAGATGAAAAAAATTGGGAGACTTATTAATGTTTAATGTTATATAATATATATTTTTATATTTAAAAGAGATTCTGGTTTAGTGTTTTTGGAGGTTACCATTGTGGTGAAGTTTAGAGCATGTGCTTGGGGTGAGGACCTGCTAATGACAACTAAAGTTGTTAATAATAAAGAACGACTACTTTGGGCGTGCCATGGATGTAGCAAAACCATCTTCTGAGTCTTTACAGAGTAAAGATTTTGTAAAATGTTTTCTTGTTAGATAACATTATCATATAATGTATATATATATATAACATTTTAGAATAATTGAACTTAATAGTAGTGGGAAGTTCGGATCAGTTTACTGACTCGGATCTTTGAATCTCGTTCAGCAAAAGTTTCAGTTTCAAGTCATTTCGTTCTTTTCTCTGCAGAATATAATTAAAATGTTACATATTAAATTTTGTACTTTTGGAATAAAAAATGAACTATAAGTTAATGCAGCCATGGCCAAACTTTGAGAAAGAAATGATTAATTAGTTGCTTAGCTGGGTCTTCAGGCTATGTATGCATTCTGTTAGTTCACCTCACCTCCCGATCCAAATCGTTCTTTCTTTTGTCACTTAACATTTAATCACGTCTGTTCCCTGGAAAGATTAGTACACCTCTCGTGTCTTCGGGTTCGAGCCGTTAGTTCCGTCATCAGTGTCTGATCTGGGCTGTGACAACCTCATATGCAAGGCATGCAGTCCGGAAACAGAACTGATTAGTTCACCTCTCGAATCTTCGAATTCGAGTCATTCGTTCATCAAGTCCCAGCCCCATAGACAAGGCTATGCAGTCACCGGAAACAGAAAAGATTAGCTCATCTCTCGAGTCTTCGGGTACGAGTCTCGTTCTTTTGTCACTTGACCGCTTCCCGGTTCTGTGTCCCAACATATACACCATTACATTCGTATTATTGACTGCATGTTGTAATATATTTATTATTATAAAATTATCAGAAGATATGTGCAATAAATGTTATGCCTATCCATTCTAACCAACCCAATGTGTCCAGTCTTCATAGGAAAATCAATTATTATACTAGCTAAAAAACTGAACTAAACAAACAAAAAGAACTACTCACTTGCTTGTAAGGAAGGTTGTGAATTAACTCATTTCAGTATCCAACACAGCTGTCACGTGACGAACGACTCGAACCCGAAGACTCGATAGATGAACTAATCTTTTCTGTTTCCGGTACAGACTGCATAGCCTTTCCTATGGGGCTGGGACTTGATGAACGAATGACTCGAACCCGAAGACTCAACAACCACATATGGGATGTTGCGCATGTGCGGTCAACACAAAATGAACGAATCGTTCATGAACGACACATCACTAGAACTTAATAGTTTTGGACAAAATTGAGAATGTTAACCTGATTCAACTAAATGGCATTGAATTAACCTTATGTAAAAAAACATAAGTTTACGGAAATAAACAAAGTAAATCCAACTTATATGTTTTTGAGTGTTTGTATCTGCAAAACAACTCCGTGAGCTCTCCCTTTCACTACCTGTATCGCTCCGTAGACTATAATACCCATCAAAAGAGTCCCTCCTAGGAAGACAGATAACGCAGACCTTAAACATATTTAAACAAAAATATCAAAAATGTATACAAAAACAAATTAGAAGATAAATTCTGTTACACACAAGGACCACCTCTCGTCGAGGAGCATTCAAGTAGGACTTAAATATGCCATGGAGGGATATATAAAAGATTTTTAAAAAGTATGGTGGGAGATTAATTTGGAAGAGATGGTTTACAGATCACAATGCAAGCGGGAGAAGCCTCATGTTACGGTCGCCACGATCGCAGATGACAACATCCAGAATCAACACTGTTCATGTACCGCAGGGTAAGATTAAATTAATTTACATTTAACCAGTTTAATATGGAGAGGCACTGAAATGTAGACCATCGTTTATGTGTTTTTGACCTACACTGTACATGACGTGAGAAGAGTTAGCTATTTCGGTTTGTACGTTAGCATGGATTCACTAACTTTAATTGTAACTTAATGAGAGTATGACAACCAGAAAATGCTATCAGGATACCTGGAATCAGTGTTACAGTACCCCAGGCACATCGTTTTACCATTTTTGTAGCATAAACACAATCAAACCGATGAGCGCTTCGGATCTTCCAATGTTTCTCTATGCAACAGATACTCAACTGCCATTGGCTCATCTGCATTCAAGGGGAGGGACTTACCAATCGGTTAATTTGTGTTATTTTGGCAACCCAGCGCTGCTAATTTCCTTTAACCCTAAAACACAAAATAATGCAATATTTAATTCAAAATACAGGGAAAACACCTGTGTAAAAATATACAGAAAATTATTCTTATTAACATGGGCCATATTTTTATGGACTTTTTTTTACAGTGTGAAACAAAATTGCTTTTAAAAGTTCAATGAACATTTTTGAATAAATTACTTTTCAGACCAAATTTGGCTCGTTATTTTGAATATTTTTTTCCTCCCCCTAATAAAAATAGACAGTTTTGGCCAGAGAATAAACTTTGACATGATTGGCTTTAATGAAAGACTATGTAGCCTGGATGCCAGCCGAACTTAGCCCCGCCCACAACATTTGAGGTTGGGATGTTCGGTCTGGACTTGATCCGTTGTGGAGCAATTATGCTCGAACCAGAGCTGTTCGGACCAATCAAATTGTCAGGGCGGGCTTTATACGATGATAGACAGTAACGTAACCATGCACGTCATGAGTGCTAGGGTTGAATTAGTTTGAATCTGAGTATGACGACGTCAGGCTAAAGTACTCTGTGTATCCTTAAATTATTTTTACAACACCGGCAAAGATCGTTTACACTCATCTTCTTCTTCTATTTCTTCCAGCGTGTGTGCTGTTGAGTTCTGTTGACAACTATGCGGTTTTCTTTTCATTTGTATTAAACATTACAAAACATCACAGTATTAAAGCAGTACAGGTAGACATGTAAACGACAACTATGCGTTAGTGATGTGTCGTTCATGAATGAAGACCCAGCTAAGCAATTAATGAATAATTTCTTTCTTAAAGTCTGGCCTTGGCTGCATTAGCTTATAATTTTTTTTAAATTCTAAATGTGATCAACGTTTGCATAAATACTAGATGTGTTGGGGAATTTAACATGTGACATTTTAATTATATTCTGCTGAAATGAACAAAATGAAAAAAGATGTTCATTTTGCTGAACGAGATTCAAAGATCCGAGTCCGTAAAATTATCCCAACTTCCCACTACTACTATGCGTCGCTCAACATACACTCACCTAAAGGATTATTAGGAACACCATACTAATACTGTGTTTGACCCCCTTTCGCCTTCAGAACTGCCTTTAATTCTACGTGGCATTGATTCAACAAGGTGCTGAAAGCATTCTTTAGAAATGTTGGCCCATATTGATAGGATAGCATCTTGCAGTTGATGGAGATTTGTGGGATGCACATCCAGGGCACGAAGCTCCCGTTCCACCACATCCCAAAGATGCTCTATTGGGTTGAGATCTGGTGACTGTGGGGGCCATTTTAGTACAGTGAACTCATTGTCATGTTCAAGAAACCAATTTGAAATGATTGGAGCTTTGTGACATGGTGCATTATCCTGCTGGAAGTAGCCATCAGAGGATGGGTACATGGTGGTCATAAAGGGATGGACATGGTCAGAAACAATGCTCAGGTAGGCCGTGGCATTTAAACAATGCCCAATTGGCACTAAGGGGCCTAAAGTGTGCCAAGAAAACATCCCCCACACCATTACACCACCACCACCAGCCTGCACAGTGGTAACAAGGCATGATGGATCCATGTTCTCATTCTGTTTACGCCAAATTCTGACTACCATCTGAATGTCTCAACAGAAATCGAGACTCATTAGACCAGGCAACATTTTTCCAGTCTTCAACTGTCCAATTTTGGTGAGCTTGTGCAAATTGTAGCCTCTTTTTCGTAGTGGAGATGAGTGGTACCCGGTGGGGTCTTCTGCTGTTGTAGCCCATCCGCCTCAAGGTTGTGCGTGTTGTGGCTTCACAAATGCTTTGCTGCATACCTCGGTTGTAACGAGTGGTTATTTCAGTCAAAGTTGCTCTTCTATCAGCTTGAATCAGTCAGCCCATTCTCCTCTGACCTCTAGCATCAACAAGGCATTTTCGCCCACAGGACTGCCGCATACTGGATGTTTTTCCCTTTTCACACCATTCTTTGTAAACTCTATAAATGGTTGTGTGTGAAAATCCCAGTAACTGAGCAGATTGTGAAATACTCAGACCGGCCCGTCTGGCACCAACAACCATGCCACGCTCAAAATTGCTTAAATCACCTTTCTTTCCCATTCTGACATTCAGTTTGGAGTTCAGGAGATTGTCTTGACCAGGACCACACCCCTAAATGCATTGAAGCAACTGCCATGTGATTGATTGATTAGATAATTGCATTAATGAGAAATTGAACAGGTGTTCCTAATAATCCTTTAGGTGAGTGTACATCACTTACTCCGTTGCTCTGATTGGTTGTATGTCTATCCAATTGAGTGCAGAGGCATTTCGGTTGAGACACGCCCCATAATCGCAGCCCAATGGAGCAGTATCAGACTCATATTCTGACTAGAATTGAGTATGACAACGTCAGGGTACAGAGTATGTACTATTATTCTACTCTGCAAAATGCAGAAGAATCAGCAGAAGAGTTTGTAGGCATGTGTTTGTGAATTGGCCTCAAAGTAACTGTTTGTGCTTGTGTAGAATGTCATTGGGTTAACCTTAAAGGAAAAAAAAAAAAGAATGTGCATGGATGACTGCAAAGGGAAAGGAAGAGGATGATGAAACAATAAACAGAAATGAGTCTTAGTTTTCCCTCTTTTTGACCACCGTGTACTCTGTTGCAATCCAACAGTTGCACAACAAAGGAATGAGAATGCTTATTACAGTCCTCTTGTGATTGTACACCAACTGCTGCTTTTGTGTAAAAAATACTTGAATGCTTCAATATTTCTTGTATTCTGTCTGCAGTATTTTGTAATTGATGATAAAAAAATCTATCAGACAGACGTCTGACATTTGGCTGTTGTCTTCTTTATTCAGGGTTTTCTGGCATTGTTTGTAGAATTGAGGAAAAAAATAAGGAATTTAATCAATTTTGGAATAAGGCTGAAACATAACAAAGTGTGGAAAAAGTGAAGTGCTGCGAATACTTTCCGGATGCACTGTATTTCTTACCCTATTATTTTAATATATTGTCGTAATTACAAACACACTGGTTTGTAGTGCAAATAGTTTTACCATTTACAGCACTTTGTTATATTTTTCTCATTATTTCCCTATAGCGACTAATGAATCGTAAGTCTCGCACATTCACAGAAAATAGCTTACTTCTGCATTGAAAAATAAGGTGGATAATACTGTATAACACTGGTTTGGGAGACCCAACTCAGCTAGGTGTGAACATCCCAGGGCTGCCTTGCCAATATATCCCAAATTAGGTTGTTTTTAACCAAGCATATTTTAGAGTGCAGGGTTAACTATTGAAACATGAATTTTCTTGAATAAATCATTGTGTTGTTTACATGACCTATATGATGTCAGCAAGTGTCATCACTATCTTCCCTATCAGTAATTTGCACACACACAGACAGACACACACACTCACATTAGATAATCTCATTGGCCTTGATACAGTGTGTGTGGCATAGGGCACTGATCACAGCTAAACATAAATGAAGGGATGAGATGTTCTCTGTGTCCTTACTAAAGGCCATCAGGGAAAGGTTATAGCAGCCAGCCTTCAGTACTCAATCTGTAACCTGCTGAACCGTAGCAGGCGCTGCGTCTTTAAATATAACAAAAGCGGCACCACACGCAGAGAGAACACTTGAATGCCCCTGCGGCACCCAGTTATACAAGAGGATATTCAAGAGGATTTCAGAGTTTAAACTAGCAAGGTTGTAGCCAGAGGAAACTCAATTCCTCTGTGTAAGTTAAATAGTTTAGGATGGATGAAGTCAAGGCTAGAAAATGTGTAATGTAATTAATTGCAGTGTTTCCTATAGAATTCCAGTTTTACAATGGGAAAAACAAGGCAATAGGTATTGAATATGCACTTTAGTGTGCTTAAAAAAACTTTACTTGCAGATAATTTAATATTAATGAAATCAAATGCCACCATGGGACATCACTTGATCCTTTTTACTGCGGCACAAGCTCCAGTGAAATACAGTTGTGCCCCGAAAAAATATTACTGATAAATCCTTGTGTGATTATATAATATTTATTTAAATATTTATATATTTATTTAAATATTTATATATTTTTCCTGAAAATATTTCATCCCACAATTTTTTTTAATGTTCTTATAAGCTGTTTAGCGATGCCAGTTCATGGCTGAATCACCAGTCTAATCAGACAAACGGCTTTGTAAAAAAGTTCGGAATCATAAAAACATAATTTCCCTGTGTGTTTGTGGACTCTTTTGTTATTTCCTGTCTTGTGCCATGTTTTGTAGTCCTTTGTAGTTTTTCATGTTGATTAGTCTTCCCAGGTGTTTCCCATTTACCATTCCCCTTGTTATCTTGTTAACCTTGTTTCCCTTTGTGTATATATACCCCGGTGCTTCAGTCATTGCTTATCATCATGGACTTTATTGAGCTGGCACATTTGACTTTTTTGGATGAGGTTTGCCTCATGATTTTTTTTTAAGGGGGGGGCTATCGGAGCCGCTCAGTTCAGTTATGCCATTGCACAACCTTAATTGGACTCTGGAATTTTATATCAGTCTGGCACTGCAACTGAGTGGTTCTGCATTCACTGTGGGATTCGCAGAAGAGGAACACTGCACTCCCGCAGTACCCGCCAGTCCAGAGTCTCGTCCCGTCATAGTCACCGTCCAGAGTCCAGCGACGTCTCTGGTCACCGTCCAGGGCCCAGCGACATCCCGTCTCCTGTCCACATCCCGAGTCCAGCGGTGTCTCCTGTCCACGACCAGCGTCCAGAGATGGCTTCAGCCACTGTCCATCCATGGAGGCTGGCCCTGAAGGGTCTGTGCCGCCATGGCTCCCTGAACTGCCTGAGCCGCCATGGTTCCCTGAACTGCCCGAACCGCCATGGTTTCCTGAACTACTCCATGGCCCAGTTCCGCCCATGCTTCCAGGCCCAGGTCCGCCCACGGTCCTTGTCCTGTTCCCCTGCATGGGCCTGGCCCACCATCCTTTTCCCTTGTCTACCTCCACTCAACCTCCCACCTGAACTTTTTGTTTTGGCATTTTCTTGTGTGCGTCTGGAAGCCGCTCTTAAGTGGGGGGCTCTGTCATAAATTCCCTGTGTGTTTGTGAACTCTTTTGTTATTTTCATGTTTTGTAGTCCTTTTGTAGTTTTTCATGTTGATTAGTCATCCTAGGTGTTTCCTAATTTACCACACCCCTTGTTATCTTGTTAACCTTGTTTCCCTTTGTATATATATATATATATTATACCCCAGTGCTTGTAGTCATTGCGCTCCTGCCTGTTTTTGGATACCCTTGTTCTTGGATCTACTGTTGATGTTGTTTGTTATTAAATCGTTCATGCTGCATTTGGATTCTAACTCCGCTTCATTCCTGCTCACACGTTACATCACGATTCAGTTTGATGTATTCAAACTTATGCACTGTTTTTTAGCGATTTATCATACCAAAATAGTTACAGGGTATTTTATAAGACATAAAAACAAAAAAGACCACTGGATGAGGTGAATAAATAATTACAGTCGTCTTTAGAAAACTAGGGATGCCCTGCACTGATCTCAAGGAACGATATCGGGCAGATTAGGCTTTTTTTTTTTTTTTTTTTTTACTAATTGGTATCAGCTATCCTAAAGCCCAATTTATACTTCTGCGTCGAGTGTGCGCCGTAGCTATGTCGTAGGCTGTGTGTTGCACGCGTAGCCTACGACGTACCCTGACATGCACCTCTCCAAAAATGTAACAACGTGTCGATTCTACGCGGACCGTAAACGCTGTGATTGGTCTGGCTGATCCTTTATTTTATGTCAGCTGTTTCGCAGGTGCCATGCAGTAGGTGGCGGTATGCACCTTCAGGTGGGTTTGCCAACCGCCATTAAAAGAAAAAGAAGAAGCTCAAATGTGTGTGTGATGCGCAAGAACCAATGAGGTCTGTTCTAGCATGTCTCTCACATTTAAGCTTCCATGTTTAGCATATTTGATACACACTTTTGTAACGAATCACATGACACATTTATTTACTGTTTATTTTTAGCTGCCATCTGAGATTTTGTTGCCATAACTAGACAGACTAACTGGCATTCTGACACCCGGATGTATATATTTATACATTTTACATTTAATCATTTAGCAGACGCTTTTATCCAAATCGACTTACAAACAGGAGAGCAATAGAAGCAATCAAACCAACAATAGGGCAACAATATGCAAGTGCTGTGACTAGTCACAGTTAGTCTAGCACATTTCACATATTTTTAAATAGATATATAGAATAGTAAGTGTTAGTATTAATGGGTCAAGTGTTGATGAAAAAGATGTGTCTTCAACTGTTTCCTGAAAATGACTAAAGACTCGGCAGCTCGGGATGATTTAGGCAGGTCATTCCACCAGCTTGGAAAAAAGGTAAAGGTCTGAAAGTGATTTTGTGCCTCTTTAGGATGGAACCACAAGGTGCACTTGCAGAATGCAAACTTCTGGAGGGCACGTAGTTCTGGAGTAATGACTTTAGGTATAGGGGGAAGAGCCAATGGTTGTTCTGGAGGCAAAAATCAGTGCCTTGAATTTGATGTGAGCGGCTATTGGCAACCAGTGCTATTTAAGAGGAGAGGTGTGACGTGCGCTCTCTTCGGCTCATTAAAGACTACTCTTGCTGCAGCATTCTGGATCAGTTGCAGAGGTTTGACAGTGCATGCTGGAAGGCCTGCCAAGTTGTGATGAAGTGTTGGATTGGCTGAGACCACAAGCAGTTCTGTCTTTGCAAGGTTGAGTTGAAGATGGTGGCCAAGATGCGAGCAGATACCGTCGGATCATCTGACTGGAATGAGAGGTAGAGTTGTGTGTCACCAGCATAGCAGTGATAGGAAAAAACATGTTTCTGAATGACAGATCCTAGTGATGACATATAGATGGATAGGATAAGTGGTCCAAGTACTGAGCACTGAGGTACCCCAGTAGCTAGATGTTGCGACTTAGACACCTCACCCCTCCACGACACCCAGAAGGACCTACCTGAGAGGTAAGACTTGAACCATTTGAGTGTGGTTTGTGAGATGCCCTTTGTCATGAGGGTTGATAGGAGGATCTGGTGGTTAACTGTGTTGAAAACAGCCGACATATCCAGCAAGATGAGTACAGAGGATTTGGAAGCTGCTCCTGCCATCCCAGAGCTTCAGTAAACGAGAGTAGAACAGTCTCAGTTGAGTGGCCGCTTTTGAAACCAGACTGGTTGTTGTCCAGGAGGTTGTTCTATGTAAGAACTGGGTAGACTTGGATGAACACAACTCGTTCAAGTGTTTTAGCAATGAATGGGAGCAGGGATACTGGTCTGTAATTTTCTAAAAGTGCTGGATTTAAAGTGGGTTTATTAAGCAGTGGGGTTATCCGAGCCTGCTTAAATGCTGTGGGAATGGTACCAGTGTGAAGAAAGGTGTTGATGATGTGAGTGAGTGCGGGTACAACTGAAGAAGAAATGGCTTGAAGGAGATGAGTGGGGATAGGATCAAGCAGACAGGTAGTAGGGTGAAAGGATGAGTTTGGAGACTTCTGCCACCAAGAGCGGAAAGAAGGAGGTGAGAATGTCTGTGTTTGCTGTTAAGATGTGTGTCGGTTTGTGGTTTGGAAAATTGGCCGCTGATGATTGTTGTTTAATTTATGAAGAATGTGGCAAAGTCGTCAGCTGTTAGGGTTGAATAGGGGGAGGAGGAGGATTAAGAAGAGTGGAGGAGGTTTTGAAAAGCATGTGAGAGTCAGAAGAATTGTTAATTTTGTTGTGGTAGTATGTCATTTTAGCAGTAGCGACATTGGGCAGAGAAGGAAGAGAGCAGTGATTGATACAAACCAAGGTCAGTTGGATCTTTTGATTTCTGCCACTTCCTCTCTGCAGCCCTGAGTTTAGACCGATGCTTGCGGAGAATATCGGATATCCAGGGGGCAGAGGGGTGGTGCGGGCTGGCCTGGATGAAAGGGGCAAATGTTGTCTAAACAAGATGTTAGACCACTTACACGGAGTCTCTCACAAACGCATGCGCGAGCGCTCTTCACAAAGTGCACATCAGTATTTGAGATTGAAAGCAGCCTTCTGTCAGTGAGTTTAATATTTTTAATATACAAGTCCACTGCATTCCAAACAACATAAACGATGCCTTCGTAGAGCATTTGTAAGGAAAATACCCGCGCACTACATGCATAACATCAAGCAAAGTGAACGTTTCTCACACGCGCAGCGCATATCCTGCGCAATGAAGCCTGTAATTCGCTTCAACCTTTCCAAACTTTATGAAAGATTATTTTACGGAAGGTTCAAGTGGTGCAAGTGTGTGAGGAATTAAAAAGCCATCAGAATACGGGTTTCTACACGCAGCGCCATTGAGCACCTGTGGTTAAAAACTATGCTCAAAATCGATCCAGAATCATTAGAGAGAATCTTTTCTCCCACCCCTATTGTATAGTATGACCAACAAAATATTAGATAGATTAAACAAACTGTTCTGTTGCATAGCGTGCCAAGTTGATGCTTCCTCAGAGCTGACTACTTTACTCTCATATGTCACGTGACCAGAGTGTAATCGCAGCCTTTTCGGTAAAAAAAAAATTGCGTTTATCATATTGCGATATTAAGCTTTCTTGGCACTGTTCTTGAGCTGATCTGAAGGCCACACAAAGTTTGGAGGTCTGTAGCCATTGACTCTGCAGAAAGTTGGCGACTTCTGCGCAGTGTGCGTCTCAGCATGTGCTGACCCCGCTCTGTGATTTTACGTGGCCTACCACTTCGTGGCTGATTTGCTGTTGTTCCCAATTGCTTCCACTTTGTTGACCATGGAATATTTAGTAGTGAGGAAATTTCAGGAATGGACTTGTTGCACAGGTGGCAACCTATCACGGTACCACGCTTGAATTCACTGAGCTCCTGAGAGCGACCCATTCTTTCACAAATGTTTGTAGACGTGTCTGCATGCCTAGTGCTTGATTTTATACACCTGTGGCCATGGAAGTGAGTGGAACACCTGAATTCAATGATTTGGAGGAGTGTCCCAATACTTTTAATATAGTGTATGCTAATATGAACCGAATCTCAGATCACCTTTCTATGCAGACTCTTTGGGAAACTAGTTTGGAAAACTACTTTCACAATCAAATTAACTAAACTGCGGCATCAAACTGAATCAGTCTTATTTTCTTTCTCATTTTAAGCTTAAATCTAGCATAATTTAGGAAGGTGTATGCATACAACAAGAAAAAAGCTGATGCGATTAGAAAACTATATGTAATTTCAAATGTAAAGCATCTCATTATTATTGTAAATCCTGACAAAAATACTGATATATATATATATATATATATATCTATATATATATATTATTATTATTATTTTATTTTATTTTTTACAGTGCACATGTAATTTTCACCAGGAAACAGGGAAGGAAACCGCAAACTAATGAGAGATTCTGACTTTGAAAGGTCAGTAAAATGATCCACTAGTGAATCAAAGTCTTTGGCTTGGTCTTTGTTTTCTTTTCCTGTGTAATGTGCAGTTGAAAGGTTAGTTTGTGAAATCTTACACTAAAACACGAACACACACGTACATGTTGTGACAACTGGGGGGATGTCTGTTAGCCGTGTTGAGAGAGGCGACTGAGATATGAGGGTGAGACAGGGCTGAACAAGACTGACAGTCAGAAGGGAAAAATACACATACCAATCACCTAAAACATCACCTCCTGCTTTCCGCACACCGCTTCTCAATGTGTGATGATGGAGCACTGCTTCAAGCCACATTATCATCTCCTTCCATCCCCCACTCCGCTTTCTCCAGACATCTGCTGACAGTAATACTAGCTTGCCTATCTGCAACATGTAGTCTAGTACAGATAACAAAGCTGTGCGTAATAGGTTCTCATTTCTCTTTCATAAGGAAACCAAGAGCACTATTGACAAATGATTGCAGAATAAAACTGAACAAATGCTTGATGTGAATGTTGCTCATCATTGCTTTATAGGCTGACTGCATTTTTACTGCGTGTGTGTCAACAGCAGACCATTGAGATCTGGGGCCGGATGTATAAATGTAGTGTAAACAAAAAAAGGCATTGAAATGAACACTTTTCCATAAAAACATCAGGATTTATAAAAAATAAACTTCTGTGCACTGTCTGCACACTTTAGACCGTGCATATGTAGTAATGAGCGAAGTAATGAAGTAAACAGAATGATTTTAAACTCTGTTTTCATTTTGACATTTACATTTAGATTAAACACGCCTATGAACATAAAAAAATGAATTATAATTTAACACAAAAAATGCAACATTTAACATGTCCTATTATGCAATAGATCAAAGGAATATAACATAAGCACCACCATTACAAAAAATAGCAATGTACCGTGAGAGATTTACAAGATTATTTACAAGTCATTACTTCTAGAATTAACTGAAACAGCATTTAAAAAATATTTTGATGTGGAAAGTTTTCTATTAATCAATTACGCTGCATTTACAACGCTTGACGGAGGGCCTGTCTGAATCTTGGTGTTGACGCGACCGTCATAGTGACAACAGCCAATCATATTACTTTTCCGTTGTTGCATGAACTCACTTTCAACTTCTGCTGTGAGCAACAGCAGTGACGCGGAGGACAAGCGATGGTAAATTCATTTTTAGTGGCCGTTCACACATTTCACTGCACTACTTTTCAAATTTTTTTCTATGTAAATGCGGTAGAAGGACGTAACCCTTGCGCTCACGACTTTATTTCTAAAAATGCGGTGCTCAGGTTAAAATCAGTTTTAACAGCAAAAACGTGTTCTCTGTGAACCGGCCCTTACGCCGCATTAAAGCCAACACTTCGAGGATATTGACAGGCAAGTGTCAGTACGTAGCCGAAAGAAGAAATGATCGGCCTTGCTGTTGGGTAAGTTCAGCACTTTGGTGATATCCAGTGGCTTCAGCTGGATGACGGCTCTGGTTATGAGCAGCACCGTCATTTCTTTTTTCGGCTACGTACTGACACACTTGCCTTTCAGTTTCTTTGAAGCGGTCGCTTTTAGGACCACGGTAAGCTTTTCTTTGCCTGCTAGCATTTTTAAGACTCTGACACCGTATTTCTTGGCTGCTTAATGAGAGTTGTTTGACTGCTGTGTTTATCAGTCCTGGGCGGAACACTCGTTTTACACATATTTGGCGCTCCCTATTGTTGCGGGTGTATTATTGACATGTAAAAATTTAGACCCCGAATATAAGACAACCTCATTTTTCAAACATTGTCTTATATTCGGGACAATACGGTATTTTTGTGGTGGGTGTCAGTCATTGAAATGTCAAGAGTGAATCCCACATTTACTTTTCAGTGTGTATGTGGCTGTTGTAAAACAGCAAGAAGCAGCAGCATGAAAAACCTTTGTTCAAATTTTGAATGGATTAGCTATGCAATAGAAAACGTGCAACGAGCTCTCCTTTTTTAATCACTAAAAAGCTGTCACTCATCTCATTTAATCGCCACCTGGCAAAGTTCCATTTATAATCAATGAAGATGTCTAAAATTCACAATGAATCTCTTGTTTCACCGTGTCTATACCGTGTTTGTTATAATAAGCGGATTCGCTAGCATGCAGAGCTCAGCACTGAACAAAAATTTATTCTAACTAACTTTAGTTTGACCATTGCGTTCAAGAGATCAACAGACATGTCTATGATTGGCTACATTGCTTAACACTGCAAAAACACATTTTAAATAGAAACCTTTGATGCAGAGCGCAAAAACAAATATGCACTGGAGCTTTTGTCAAATCTGTTTCACCAATATGATATTATTACAGTATCAGTTGAGGGTGCTCTTGCTTTCATTTGAAGGTGCTTGTAGAACCAGGCCTGACGAGGGCCATGGCGTTGAAATGATAAGTATATTTCTACAGCATGCTCTCTTTTGGAGTACATTATGACAAGTTCTGTTGTGTACTGTATACTTAACTTTTCATTGTCAAAGTTTTAAATCTGCATCTGATGTATTCAATAATAACCAACTGCAGAACCACAGAGCCATACGTCACAGCAGTCGGAGAACAGTAGTGCCAGGCAAGCAGCGTCAGACCGGTGTTGGGGTGGAGCTTATAGCATCATTAAGGGTAGGTTTAGTGGTGGGGTTTGAGCATTCGTTAAGGTACAGCTTATAGTTATAGTGAGGGTAAGTGGTTGGGGCGGAATACACGATTGTCAGCACCACCCTAACATCCGGTCTGCCGCTGCAGGTCTGGTGCTGCGGTTATATATATTGTCCATGGTGTATTTTTGGCTAATACAGCATCAGTTAATCTTAGGAATGACAGATATAAGTCCTGCACAGTGGCCAGAAGGATTTTTTGATCCATTCCTATTGCAGAACAGTGACCAGGTCACTACGTGATACTGGTGGATGAAAATGTGTCCGGACTCTCTCCTCCAAAACACCCCAAAGTAGCCTAATAATATTCAGATATGATCACTGTGCAGGCCATGGGAGATGTTCAATTTCATGTTCATCAAACCACTCTGTCACCAGTCCTTCAGGGTGCACATGGTCCTCCAGAATGGTTCGGTAGTCCTCGGCAATGACTTGCCCATCTATCTATAAGTAGTGCGCCTAGGGAATGCCGTTAAATTGCAGCCCAAACCATCACTGACCAACAAACAAATGAACATCCCTTTCAGACAGCTTTCAACATCCCTTTGCGTCGATAGTTAATCCTGTTGGATGGGGTTCGTCCTTCGTGGTGAAATGCCAACATTACCCTGGATACCATAGCTCTATCGATACGCTACAAAGACTTGCTGCCCCGGTCACAGATGAGCCAGCGAGACATGCACCAGCTAGGGGTTGCACAAACTAGTCAACTTTAATCTGCTATGACGCTTTAGGCTTGACATTGACTAGTCACTAATCATGGAATTAACGGGGCCTATACAGGATGCAACAGGATTGAGAAATCCCTCCTGGATCATTTCTTAATATTTACAAATGATTACTTGGGTTGGGTTTTAAAAAACGATTCACTTGCTTCTAAATCTGCAGACAGTTTGCCTGCGTGTAGCATCTCTTGTGCAAAAGAGTCTAATAATGAGTAGTACATAATTCGTTTGTACGGTAGAGCTTTTTCCCAACGTGTCGCAGTCTGTCTGATCCTGGCCATAGTTACTGTGCGTGACGCACAAAAAGATGAAATCCTGCCCAAGTGATGCTTAAGTGGATGATGGTTGCACAATCTCGGGAAGTGCTGGCTTTTGTTAAGTTGCATTTTCAAAATCCTGCTGGCCCTTTCTCCATCATGAGTAAGAATAGCTGTATCGGTGCATACATCAGATAGAGATTGGCATCTTAAGCTGGCATATTTTAGCTGTGGAAGTTAAAGCGCTTTGTTGGAGTCCTTCTTTAGTCACATTTATCTCTGTCCTGTAGACAGCCAGCACAATATTGTAAAATGCAGGGCCGGGTATTTTGTCCACATGACACGAGGCTGCAGCGCAGTGGCATGTTTTCTCATGATTGAAACTCGATAACCTTGTGAGCAGTACACAAGGAATGGCCATACTGACATGCACTAGACAAAGAGAAAGATGTTTACCTATGGCTATAGGGTCACAGCTGCTTAGATATGCTGAAGTTGTAGCAGAAAAGGGGTGATGTTTGGATGTTTGAACAAAAAGTTGCATATTGCTGTTTAATCACCAAAATAACTAGCATGTCTCTCTAATGAAAATAGGGGTCTTAGGGGTGTCACAATATACCAGTATTGACGATAACTGATATTGAAATATTCCATTACTATTACACATACAATAATATTGTAAATAATTCAGTGCTAGTAACCATATCTGGTTGACACGCCAAAATATATTAGGAGGTGGTATTGCACCTTAATGCTGGTTGCCACATGTCATAAAAAATGGAAAAAAAGAAGACAACAATATAGTGTGTAGCTACTGCTGCAACACAAAATCATGTCAGCACCCCGAAAAAAGATGGGTTATTAGACACCCCAGTCTGTAGGAAGTGCTGATCAACAGTAAGTTCTTTTTGTACAGTTATTCAAACTCTCTCCGTTATCATTATCATGACTTTTTTGGCCATGCACTGTAAACCCCAATGTTGTCATTAATAAAGAAATCAAGTTATAATAACTTGACATTACTTAAAATACCAAGTTTTGGCATCAAAACTTAAACAGTTGTGTTTAACTTACTCATTTGGCAGCAAAAATCTTTTTAATTAATATTTTAAGTGCTATGAGCTAAAATTTTTAATTTATGTAAATTATTCGCTATGTCTCTGTTTAAAATGATTGGTTGTGCTTGAAATGCTGCTTTGGCAACCACGCTGATTGGTCGATATAAATTCAAATAACACAAGACGGGCCCATGGATTACGCTGGTAAGTTAATGAATAATTTTTTTTTTTTATTGTCTGTAAAATGTTTTCAAGGTATAAATTCGTTTAAGTTAATATCAAGTTTCTGTGATAACTTGGTAACGGGACAGTAGTGCCAGGCAAGCAGCGTCAGACCGGTGTTGGGGTGGAGCTTATAGCATCATTAAGGGTAGGTTTAGTGGTGGGGTTGGACATTCGTTAAGGTACAGATTATAGTTATAGTGAGGGTAAGTGGTTGGGGCGGAATACACGATTGTCAGCACCACCCTAACATCCGGTCTGCTGCTGCCGCTGTAAAATGTTTTCAAGGTATAAATTCGTTTAAGTTAATATCAAGTTTCTGTGATAACTTGGTAACGGTCGCCCAACTGCAAAAACCAAGCCAATGTTTCACAGACTATTTTTGTTAATTTACAATAAACATGCTATTGTGGCTCTAACTTCGAGTATAATTTACTCCCAGGCTCACTGAAATGTCCCTGTGTGTAATTTGTGTAATTATATACTTTATTATTTTGGTGTAAAATTGGGTTACCGCGTGAAGACTGACGTTATTGTTAAGAATTTGGCCAGTCATGTTCACTAAAACTGCAGCCCTTTTCCGCCTAGGTTTTATGAGGAGAACAATGCGAGGCTAAAAATGATTAAAGGCAAACCCAAAAATGAAAATTAGCCCATGATTTACTCAGCCTCAAGTCATCCTAGGTGTATATGACATTCTTCTTTCAGACGAATAAAATCGGAGTTATATTAAAAATGTCCTGGCTCTTCCAAGCTTTATAATGGCAGTGATTGTTGTTCTGTTTTTGAAGTCCATAAAAGTGCATCCCAATAATTAGAAATGGCCAAATTGTCCCCCCTAATATTTGAAATTCTTGCACTGCTCTTCTTCACTCCATTATGCAGCGCTCTGTATGTTAGGATGACAAAAAGGTTTAAAAGTTACATTTTTAGTCTGGTCTGCCTCAGGTCTAACGGTGCTTGTCAATGTCAAAATTAATGAGATGGCCAATCAAATCAAAGTAGGCGAGGCTTACGTTCTCTTTTGGCTTGTGCACAATCTTCACACAGACAAGCACGTCAATCTATCGCTTAATGCCATTGCAGGGACTCTATTCTTTTCGGTGAAATCACAAAACAAAATGCACATAAACGTGTCCATGCTCTTATTATACAATCATTGAACACTGGTATGCATGAATCAACAAAAGACAACAAAATGTGCAAAATATGCTTTTCCCAGCATATATTGAATTTTTACATAAAGCAATTCACCATAAACACCAAATAAACAAACTCAAACATTAAATAATCACACAAAAAGTAACGGTGTTGGTGGATGAGTGTAAAACGTCCCATAAAGATGTTGAAGAATAATGGGCCTTGATAAAGTGAGCAGTCTTTAGAAGGAACAGTCTTATCTGCAAATGGTAAGAATTGATGAAAGGAAGTATTTGTCCTTCTGGTTGTAGCCCGGGAGTCTTTGAATAAAATCCTTGGGCAGTTGCACCAATGCAACCAAGCAAACTCCCAATCCAGCACTCAAGGGAAATGTAAGTCACGTTTAACACAAAAATCCTCTACAAAAGAAAACAACTCATTAACATTTTTACAAACTCTTCACCAAAGCATACACAAAAGATAAAATATAAGAACAACAAACTCACGGTTGAGCTAGGGCTGGACGATATGGCCAAAATTTATATCACAATATATTTCTTAATTTCGGTCGATACAATATAATTCCGATACCGATATGAACTATATAAAAGCCTGCCAAGAACGCCTACAACAGATGCCTGTACCTACAAACTTCTGAAAAATGAAATTGCCAAAACCTCCTCCTATAAAACTATACAATATTTTAGAAATAAAAACGTTACAAATAAATTAATGTTCACCTTTTATTTGTATCGAGCCTTCATACAAACAAGAAATGTGAAATCACGTCAAATAAACATAAGACTCACATAAATATTAATATCTTTAAACTATAACATAGGCTGATTATATTATTCTTAATATAGATTAAAACAAAAGTAGAACTGCTATACAATCGCCATTGGCTAGTACATTTTTTAATTTACTCGCCAGACTGATAAACTATTTTATTTATATTAGTGCTGTCAAATTGATCAATTGCGATTAACCGTATCCAAAATAAAAGTTTGTGTTTACATAATATATGTGTGTGTACTGTGTATAATAAGCATATATAAATACGCACACATGCATGTACAGGTGCTGGTCATATAATTAGAATATCATCAAAAAGTTGATTTACGCACAGGCGTATGCAAGACATGGGTTTCAGCGGTCGCATTCCTTGTGTCAAGCCACTCTTGAACAACAGACAGCGTCAGAAGCGTCTCGCTTGGGCTAAAGACAAAAAGGACTGGACTGCTGCTGAGTGGTCCAAAGTTATGTTCTCTGATGAAAGTAAATTTTGCATTTCCTTTGGAAATCAGGGTCCCAGAGTCTGGAGGAAGAGAGGCACACAATCCACGTTCCTTGAGGTCCAGTGTAAAGTTTCCACAGTCAGAGATGGTTTGGGGTGCCATGTCATCTGCTGGTGTTGGTCCACTGTGTTTTCTGAGGTCCAAGGTCAACGCAGCCGTATACCAGGAAGTTTTAGAGCACTTCATGCTTCCTGCTGCTGACCAACTTTATGGAGATGCAAATTTCATTTTCCAACAGGACTTGGCACCTGCACACAGTGCCAAAGCAACCAGTACCTGGTTTAAAGACCATGGTATCCCTGTTCTTAATTGCCCAGCAAACTCACCTGACCTTAACCCCATAGAAAATCTATGAGGTATTGTGAAGAGGAAGATGCGATATGCCAGACCCAACAATGCAGAAGAGCTGAAGGCCACTATCAGAGCAACCTGGGCTCTCATAACACCTGAGCAGAGCCACAGACTGATCGACTCCATGCCACGCCGCATTGCTGCAGTAATTCAGGCAAAAGGAGCCCCAACTAAGTATTGAGTGCTGTACATGATCATACTTTTCATGTTGATACTTTTCAGTTGGCCAAGATTTCTAAAAATCCTTTCTTTGTATTGGTCTTAAGTAATATTCAAATTTTCTGAGATACTGAATTTGGGATTTTCCTTAGTTGTCAGTTATAATCATCAAAATTAAAAGAAATACACATTTGAAATATATCAGTCTGTGTGTAATGAATGAATATAATATACAAGTTTCACTTTTTGAATGGAATTAGTGAAATAAATCAACTTTTTGATGATATTCTAATTATATGACCAGCACCTGTATATATTTAAGAAATGTTTTTTATATTTATATAAAATTATACATATTTATATATAATATAAATTAAATATATATATATATATATATATATATATATATATATATATATAGTATACATGCAAATATTTCTTAAACATATACATGCATGTGCGTGTATTTATATATACATAATAATTATACACAGTACACACACATACAGCCCTAATAAATTATATATATACACTCACCTAAAGGATTATTAGGAACACCGTACTAATACTAATTCTACGTGGCATTGATTCAACAAGGTGCTGAAAGCATTCTTTAGAAATGTTGGCCCATATTGATAGGATAGCATCTTGCAGTTGATGGAGATTTGTGGGATGCACATCCAGGGCACGAAGCTCCCGTTCCACCACATCCCAAAGATGCTCTATTGGGCTGAGATCTGGTGACTGTGGGGGCCATTTTAGTACAGTGAACTCATTGTCATGTTCAAGAAACCAATTTGAAATGATTCGAGCTTTGTGACATGGTGCATTATCCTGCTGGAAGTAGCCATCAGAGGATGGGTACATGGCGGTCATAAAGGGATGGACATGGTCAGAAACAATGCTCAGGTAGGCCGTGGCATTTAAACGATGCCCAATTGGCACTAAGGGGCCTAAAGTGTGCCAAGAAAACATCCCCCACACCATTACACCACCACCACCAGCCTGCACAGTGGTAACAAGGCATGATGGATCCATGTTCTCATTCTGTTTACGCCAAATTCTGACTCTACCATCTGAATGTCTCAACAGAAATCGAGACTCATCAGACCAGGCAACATTTTTCCAGTCTTCAACTGTCCAATTTTGGTGAGCTCGTGCAAATTGTAGCCTCTTTTTCCTATTTGTAGTGGAGATGAGTGGTACCCGGTGGGGTCTTCTGCTGTTGTAGCCCATCCGCCTCAAGGTTGTGCGTGTTGTGGCTTCACAAATGCTTTGCTGCATACCTCGGTTGTAACGAGTGGTTATTTCAGTCAAAGTTGCTCTTCTATCAACTTGAATCAGTCGGCCCATTCTCCTCTGACCTCTAGCATCAACAAGGCATTTTCGCCCACAGGACTGCCGCATACTGGATGTTTTTCCCTTTTCACAACATTGGCTAGAAATGGTTGTGCGTGAAAATCCCAGTAACTTAGCAGATTGTGAAATACTCAGACCGGCCCGTCTGGCACCAACAACCATGCCACGCTCAAAATTGCTTAAATCACCTTTCTTTCCCATTCTGACATTCAGTTTGGAGTTCAGGAGATTGTCCAGGACCACACCCCTAAATGCATTGAAGCAACTGCCATGTGATTGGTTGATTAGATAATTGCATTAATGAGAAATTGAACAGGTGTTCCTAATAATCCTTTAGGTGAGTGTATATATATATATATATATATATATATATATATATATATATATATATATATATATATATATATATATATATATATATATATGTACACACACACACACACACAAGTATGAATGCATATTTGTCATTTTAACTGAACTTAGGACTGGTGGTGGTGCTTAAGATATTGTTGGTCATTCAGTGTTTCTGTAAAAAAATTATAATAGTAATAGATCATATTAATTATTAATAAGATAATACTACTACTACTAATTCTACTATTAATAACAATATACAACGCACTAAGGATTGATGAGCTGCTGGGTTCATGAATATTAAATCACGTTGTCAACGTTGCTCAAACTGATTTGCTGGTAATCAAAACAGGGATGGTAATAGATGAGCGCCAGCCAATGAGATTGCCGCTTGCGCATTAGTCCCGCCCACTACCGGAGAAACAGCTTCTGCTTGTTCTTAAAAGCTGAATAATTCCAAATGAACTATTTGACAGGAAAATACAACAAAGAATATAATTTACATGTAGCGCGTCAGTTCTGTGTGGTATTTAAGACTCTCTCTCTTTGCGTGTGCGTGTGTGAAACACAGCTAGCGCTCTCAGCAAAGCGACGGCGAGTTGTGCGCCTTCACACTGGAGTTTACGGTGTTTACTAATAATCTCAAGCCAGGATTATTAGTGAGAACAGCAGACACCATGTGGTTACTCAAACTGAATCTACCTCTTACTCTTCTACTTCCTCTTTTATCCATAAGGTATATGTGCTACTGGTGTCCTGTAGTGGATGGGATGAACAAAGCACTGACAATAAGAACAAGTAAACCATGTGACAGACAGTGACGGTTACATATTTCCCCCCTTAATTAGAAAGGGTTTGCACAGTACCATGAAATGGCTTGTTTTGAACATGAAAAGAATCTACATGATCAGGATCATCAACAAAGGACATTTGATCACTCTAGCAGGACCTTTCCATTTTGCCACAAGCTTGGCCATAAAACCATCACTAGCCCGTGATAGAGGATGAGTACGAACCCAAACCAAGTCTCCAACCTGGAAGTGAGCTGGTCGTCTTCGTAGGTTGTAGTAATGACGTTGTTTCTCCTGGGCTCGTGCTACATTCCTTTGCACGGTCTGGATCAGCTCTTTGTACTTCTCCAGAATTGGGTATGCTGGGTTGTCTGGGTCAGGTGATTTGAGAACTGCTCTTTCTAAGGGACCTTTCAACTTTCGACCCAGCATGACTTCTGCCGGAGTGAATCCTGTACTTGCCATGCCGAGTTGATGGCAAAACGGAACTCTGACAAAACATCTATCCCATTGGCGGTGGTAGTCTTGAACATACGAGTCAATCATGGTTTTTAGAGTACGGTTGACCCATTCTGTGAGATTTGTTTGAGGGTGTGCAGTCATGGCTAGCTTTTGAATGACACTCCATTGCTTGCAGACTTGACAGATTAATTGTGAGGTGAACTGAGTTCCTCTGTCGGAAACCAGATACATTGGGGTACCCAGTCTGGTGAAGATCTCTTCCACCAGGATGCGTGCGATCTGTGGAGCTTTTGCGACACGCAAAGGAAACAACTCCACCCATTTTGAGCAGCAGTCCACAATTACTAAAAGATGTTCATTCTGCTTGGGACTTCTGGGAAATGGTCCCATGAGGTAAACTCCCAGCATATGCCCGGGTTCCACTACTGCCGTAGACTGCATATGGCCAGCTAGTTTTGAAATGGATGGTTTGTGTTGCTGACATACTTGACACTCCTTACAATGTTTCCACATGTCTGAGCGCATAGTGGGCCAGTAGCAAATGTCCACAAGTCTTAGCAGAGTTTTAAGTCTGCCAAGATGTCCACTTAGAGGGTTGTTTTGTGCATAGTTGAGAAAATCTTGTCTTAAGCTGATGGGTATGACTCTTTGAAGTTTGGGCCCTCCCTGTCCTTGTGGCATGCTGCGGAACAGAAATCCATTTTTCAACAGGAAATGAATGCATGTGGGATCAGGATCAGCAGATGTTTTGTTTTTTTCGATGATCTCTTGAATGTCTTGAATGGGCTTTTGCAATGTCCAACCACTCAACAGGAAATAAAGAAAAAGTGGTTGATGAGTCCTGGGATTTTACTTGTGACAGCATAGTGAGTGGTGAGGTACCTGGGAAACTGCGTGATAGGGTATCGGGCACAATGTTGCATTGACCTTTACGATACTTGACGGTGAAATCAAAGTCTTGCAAGTGAATGGACCAATGGATCAGACGTGAAGTTGGTTTTGGATGGTTAAACACCCAGGTTAGAGCAGCGTGATCAGTGATCACCTCGAAATGTCGTCCCTCCAAATACGGTCTCCATTTTTCGACTGCACAGCACTCTTTCTCTGAAACTGAATACGATTTCTCAGCTCCCTGCAAGAGACGTGAGGCGTAGGCAATGACATGTTCCACCTCATCTATGTCTTGGGTCAGGACAGCTCCCAAGCCAATGTCACTAGCGTCAGTCTGGACTCTAAAAGGCTTTGACAAATCTGGGGCAAATAAAACTGGGGCACTGGTCAATTCATGCTTGATCAATTCAAAAGAATACTTACACTCCTCTGTCCATGTCCAAGTAGCTCCTTTCCTTTTCAAGGCATGCAGTGGGGCAGCTTTCTCAGAAAATTGAGGGATGAATCTGTGGTACCATCCTGCTAGACCTAAGAAATGTTGTACCTCTTTCAGTGACTGGGGGACAGGAAATGTGGCTACAGCTTCAACTTTAGCAGGGTCAGTTTTAATTCCTTCTGCTGAAATTACATGTCCTAAAAACTTCAAAGATTTCTGCATCACATTGCCTTTTTGGAGGTTTATAGTGAGACCTGCCCTACTCAGACACTGGAAGACTTCTCTTAGATGGACTAGATGTTCTTCCTCTGACTTGGAGTAAACCACAACGTCGTCAATGTATACAAAACAACTCTTACCCCTCACGTCTTTCAACACAAACTCCATAAGTCGCTAAAATGTGGCAGCAGCGTTTTTAAGGCCGAAAGGTAAATGAAGAAATTCATATAAGATTAGATTAGATTAGATTCAACTTTATTGTCATTACACAAGTACAGGTACAAGGCAACAAAATGCAGTTTAGGTCTAACCAGAAGTGCAATAGCAGCAAGTGCAGGATATACAGTGGTTTCATAAGTGCAGGACATGAATATGTACTGAATATATATAAAGATGGCTATTACTATAAATAGAATTTTACAGGTTAATATGTACTATGAATATAATATACAGATGGCTATTACTATAAACAGAATTTACAGATAGATATGTACTGAATATAATATACAGATGGATATTACTATAAACAGAATTTACAGATAGATATGTACTGAATATAATATACAGATGGCTATTACTATAAACAGAATTTACAGATAGATGTATATAATGATATGTTAGGCTAAGTTGGGCAGTATAGCAATGGACGATATAGTGCAAATGAGCATATTCCAGTTAGGTATAGTAGTGCAAGATGCATATATGTACAGGTGTTACTGTAATAAACAGTCGATAGTGCAAATGAACATCCAGTAGTGCAAATAACAAAGTGAAGGCAGATGTGAGGGTGGAGAGGAAGGTTAGCAGTATATAAGGGGAGTGGGATTAACGAGGGTTAGAGTTCAATAAAGAGACAGCTCTGGGAAAAAAACTGTTCTTTAGTCTGCTGGTCCTGGTCCGGAGGCACCTAAAACGCCTACCGGAGGGCAGGAGAGAAAACAGTTTGTGGGCTGGGTGAGAGGAGTCCTTAAGGATGCTGCGAGCTCGATGCAGACAGCGTTTCCTCTGGATGTGGTCGATGGCAGGTAGTGGAGTCCCTGTGATGCGCTGGGTGGTTTTCACCACCCGCTGCAGTGCCTTGCGCTCTGCAACAGAGCAGCTCCCATACCATACTGTAACACAGTTGGTCAGGATGCTTTCTATTGCGCAGCGATAGAAGTTCACCAGTATAGCCGAGGATAGCTGATTCTTCCTCAGTGTCCTCAGGAAGAAAAGACGCTGGTGAGCCTTCTTGACCAGGCTGGAGGTATTGATTGTCCAGGACATGTCCGCCGAGATGTGGATCCCCAGGAACTTGAAACTGGAGACACGCTCAACAGCCATTCCATTGATGTGGATGGTGTCGTGTGTGCCTCTTGATTCTTTCCTGAAGTCCACGATGAGTTCCTTCGTTTTGGTGGTGTTGAGGAGCAACAATCCTGATGCTTTAGTGAAAGCAGTTTTGGGGATACTCTCTGGCTCCATCTCAACTTGCCAGTATCCGCTTTTGAGGTCAAGGGTACTAAAGATAGCTGCTCCATGCAGGCATGGGGTAACCATTCAGGTACGTCTTTGAATTCAAACCTCTAAAATTGACACAGAATCGCCGACCACCTCCCTTCTTCGGTACCAGGACCACAGGTGCAGCCCATGGAGAAAGTGAAGGCCTAATGATGTTTTTGTCCAGCATTACCTTGATTTCTTGTTCGATGAATTGCTGTTTCTCAGGTTATACTCAATATGGTCTCTTAAGGATAGGTACTTCACTGGTGGTAATGATGCGGTGTTTGAATACATCAGTGTGTCCTATTTCATTGGTACAAACAGTGGGCCATTCTCTCATCAGATGCTTGAGTTGTGACCAGTATTCTAAAGATGTGTCTGCACTGGTGACCAGTTGATGGATAAATGTTTGCGTTTCAGGTGACTCTTCTGGTAGGGGTAAGGCGAGGTAGAAAGATAGCAATGCGTTGGGAGAATTGAATGACATGAATGAGAATGCCTCCTCTTGGCAGTAGTTTGAGGCAGGTAAGGTATATTGGGCTTTATGAAAACTCAAGTTGATTCCCATAGACATCAGAGAATCCATACCCAAGATGATAGGTACAGTGAGATCTTCGTCCGTCATTACATAAAAAGTCAAATCATACCTCCTTCCTTGCACTTCACATTCACAGTTCCACCTCCCCAAAGCTGATAACACTTGGCCGTTAGGTCTGACCATGACTAGAACTCAGCTGTTCTTTGTGACTCAACTGTCTCCAACAGGATTCTTGTATTAGAGTCAGTGAACTACCCGTATCCATCATAGCTTGAAAATATCTCCCTCGGATCAACATTGGCAGGATGAGAAACTTCAAGTTCAACATGTTGGCATTAGGAACAGACTGCAGAATATGTGTATGCGAGGGATTGGACTTGGGATGGGTATCTCTGTCGGTTTGGTTCTTGCGCTTCTGCATTTCAGTATTGGCCTGGCTCCAATACCTCTTGGCTCCCTCAAAATCTCTCTCAATTTGAGTGCCCACTCTTACTAATTCACTCACCTCTTTTACAGTGCCCCTTAACAAACTTGCGAGTCGAGGATTGCAATTCCTCAAAATGGACTGAGCATTCCTTCTCAGACATTTCCTTCTTCCATCTTAGGCACAATAATGTTGAAGAATAATGGGGCTTGATAAAGTGAGCGGTCTTTAGAAGGAACAGTCTTATCTGCAAATGGTAGGAATTGATGAAAGGAAGTATTTAGATGAAACAAAAGATGAAATATAAGAACAACAAACTCACGGTTGAGCAGCAAACTAAACGTTTCTCAAGCCAGGATTATTAGTGAGAACAGCAATGCTGCGTTTCAGTTCGCCCTTCACTTGCTAACTTCCCTCCATCTCGTTCACTCGGATGTGTGTCATTGCTTAAGTTGCATGAGTGCCCACTACTGGCGGAACCTTTGCAATGGACTGAACTGGAACGTCCTAAGCCCTTGATCACTTGGAATCCACTATGGAGTTGATTTATTATTTATTTTTTTCCTTTACGAAATAGTTCAATGCAGCATTCTATATGTATATAGGTGTGTTTGGGTTGTTTTAAATGTCTTTAAAAATAATTAAAATACCATAGAGTTGTTTGTGGTGGGGTAAATTAAACGCGATATGCGGTGACGTCACATTCGTGTTGCATTGTGGTATATGAAGCTGCCTGAAGTGTACATATGAAGTAGACTCCCTCCCTCGGTCAAAATTGAGGGAGCGAGTGTCTGTCCATATAAACTTTCCTCGTCCACTTCACGAAGTGGAACGCACTTCAAAATGGCGGCAAGGATTCCCCCGAGGGGAAGTGCTTAGGGAAGTTTGCAAGTGCGTGTGTAAAAGTGGAGTGGAACGCAGCCTATATACCATGTGGTTACTCAAACTGAATCTACCTCTCTTTTATCCATAAGGTATATGTGCTACTGGTGTCCCCTAGTGGATGGGATGAACATAGCACTGACAATAAGAACAAGTAAACCATGTGACAGACAGTATCTGTTACAATATAAGGGCGGATTAGAACCTGTAACTTTTGACACGGTTTACAAAATTTCTACCACCAGACCAAGGAATTCAAATGTTAACAGCGGATCTATGTATTTATTTACTAATGGGAAGAATCTCGAGACTGACGATATATTTGATGCAAATTAATGCAAATATTATTTGCAGTTAGTCCCAAAATCATTATTTCCCAACTAGAATTAGACCTAGCATTTCGTTCACTGTTCTGTTTCTTCATGCTTTATAAAAAAAAAAATTGCCTTCACAACAGCCTGGAGAGTGGAGAGCGATCGTAATAATATATCAAATTTTGGGAATTTGTGAAAAGTCAATGTTACCTATTTGAGATCATGCATGAGAACATAATCTTACTTTTTTTTATATAGGTTGCAGCATCCAGGATAGTAGCGAGTACCATTGATAAACAATACAACATACGCATCCTGCCCCTATGTTGTAAACAAACCGCACCCACGTCATTATATGCGTCAGGGCGCATGCACTCCAGACAGTCATAAAGTGATGGAGGATGCATATGATGTATCGTTAATCAAAATGGTACTTGTGCTTATCCTGGATGCTGCAACCTGTATAAAAAAGGTAAGATTACTTTCACAATGCATGATCTCAAATAGGGAACATTGACTTTTTACAGATTCCCAAAGTTTTATATACATTTTACAATCACACTCCAGACTGTTTTGAATGCGATCAGGACTGTTTGCTGAGGTTGTGGATTAAAGGTAATTGTAATAAAGTTCGATAGATATAAGGAAGGAAGAAGACAGGGTCGGCTTGATGGAGACTCGGGTAACTTTTATTTCTCTCTTCAACAGTCCCACAACACAAATCACGCTCACGGGCGTTCACAATAACTCAAACGTTTCTCAATCACAGTCCAGCTGCTCTCCAGAGCTTTCCTGCTTCTTTCTGTGTGTTCCAGAGTCTCCAGTCAGTCTCTCTCCCTGAAGTCCTCTTCCTGGTGGTTTATATCCGGTCTCTCCACGCCCATTACTGGAACAAGACAAAGGTGTTCATTATTTGCACTTGACCCACTTACGGCACACCTGTCTCCCGACTCTCTCTCCTGTCACAGACCTCGCTAAACCACGCCCCCCCGGCACAGTAATAATGTTGTAAATAATGTTCAGTTTCTTGCATACACCAATGTATCATCAGGAGCCACAAATATTAATTTAGTTTTTTTAATCTCAAAGGGATGATTATCCTTAACTTGCATTATATGAATCACCAAAGACAACAGTTTTAGCTAAAAATCTTCTTTAATGTCTGGTAAATAAAATGAAAAAGTCACCTACATCTTGGATGGCCTGAGGATGAGTAAATTAACAGCAAATTTTCATTTTTGGGTGAACTAACACTTAAGATTAAGTTGTACAGTTTGAAATGTACATAAGCTTGCATGCATGTGAATTAATTTTAATTTGATAATGTTTATTCATCTTCACTAACTGTCCGATGATCGCAGCTCCAATCTTGATGTGCCAGTGGGGATTTTAATAGTTGAAGATGGGACGAATCTTCAGCCCCTCAACTCTCTGCATTTGTCTCCCTCCTCATTTGGTATAGCAATTCAGGGAAAAGTGGTGATGGACAATCTACATGACCTTCCTGAATCAATGTGCCTTCTGTTTGGACTAATTTATGCGTTACACTTGAATTACATTTTTTTTTTTTTAAACACTATTAAGATACATCATGGGGGTCTAAGGGGGCACTTTCTTTTTGGTGCTTTTCCTGTCAGATGAGAAAAAGAAATATCAAAATGGCCTTTACATCAGAAATTAAAACATGTTCATCAAGTTCAAGCCAGTAAGACTTTCATGAGCACAGTGGAAATGCCTTTTCTTGCAAGGGGCGTAGTGTGGTCGCATTCAATGACAGGACACTCAAATTTGTCACACGATTCTGTAGAATGACCACAAACCTGCCTTACAAAACACTGTGGCAGTACCAGACTAATACCATGGTATTTATAACACACATTGCAAGGAACTAGCACGTCGCACACTAAAAAATATGAGTTTGCGATTTGTTGTTCATGTGTCTTTTAAAAATATGACTTAAAAATGTGAGCTTACTGTTACAAATGTGAGATTATACTGTTAAAAATGAGCTTATGATTTTGTTTGTCTTTTAAAAATGTGAGCTTACTGTTACAAATAGAAGCTTAATGTTTTGTTTGTCTTAAAAATGTAACTTAACAATATGAGCTTACTGTTATGAGCAATGTTTCTGTTAAATTAATGTAAATGTAGCATAAACCTAATAAAGTGGTTGATGTGAAAAAACAATACTTGCTTTAATGCTTTATAACTATTTAATACAAGTAAAGAGTATATAAACTGGAAATTTTGAGTTTAGTGTATTTGCCCTTTTAAGTTACCTGTACTTGAAAATTTAACTCAATGAAGAGACCACATTAGGTCCACTCAATTAAATTGAGTTGTCAGTTTCCCCATAACTCAAATGAACTGAGGGAATCACTTTCCTCAAATCATTTGAGTAGTCTCAACTTATTAGGGTTTACAGTGTGGTAATCATGCAATTAAAATCATGCAATTAAAATCTTATGACAGCCATAAAGTTATTGTCTCCCAAAAGAAAGAATCAACTCTAAATCACCTAATCGAGTCGTCAGGAATTCAAATCCCAATCAGTTACGGATACACATCACTAGCTAACACATCTGCATAATGCCCGCCTAAGTTCTATGTTGACCGCTCGCGAACAACTTGACCTGGCCCTTCAACGCAGGATTCGCAAAATGCTTGTTTTTGAAAGATGGGTCAGTACTCAGTTTATTCGGACCAGCTTGCTCCACAGAATCAAAACCTGTAAGTATGAATAATTATTAATATTTCTACAGGGTGTTATATAGTTTTGTGTTTTATATTGTGTAAATTACTATCTTACTAAAATACTTAACAATACTACACTGCTCATCAGCAGTATGCCACTATTACCTAAAACTGTGTCTATTAATGCAGATTGTCGGTCGTTCTTACTACGTTGAGTAAAGATAAAGGATGGAGCAATATTTGTTTTACAAACTTTAATGTTACATTAATCATTCACGTTAGTGCTCAGCTAACGTATGCGCTGTTATTGATACAGTTAATGATACAGCTCCCACAGTTCCCCTCAGTCATTCAGCGAACTTACTATTGAGAGCAAACAAAACCTTAATTCTGTGGATTTGGACATTCACATATCAGGTTAGGTTAGGTTCTTTATTTTATACCTGTAGGTAAATTAGGTTTCAGTGAAAAAGTTTTTTTCATACATATCATAGACAATACAATAGACAACACTAAACACTAAAACATTATAATAACGGAGTGTCTATTTGCTGCTAAAGAGGTTTCGTTATGGAATAGGTGTTGATACATTTACTTTTGAAACATTTGGAGGGGAAAGGTTCTCATGCAAGACTTCTATTTGTAGATTTTTTCCTCTGCTTTTAATACAATTCAACCTCATGTTTTAGTAAGTAGGCTCTTAGAACAATTTAAATTGAGTAATATATTAGTGGAATGTATTTTATACTTCTTAACTAAAAGAATACAAAAAGTGAAAATAAATGCGGAGTGTCTATTTACACCAAGCGCAAATAGCGTGCCTTGTTGGCAAATGCTATTCACACTGGCTCCGCCTAATAATGCCTGGTTGGCCCAAACAAGATAAAAAAGATGCATTTTACACAGATGTTTTAATGTCTTCAGTGGTGTAGTCAGTAGAGCGTAAGGCTCATAGATGTAGCTTTTGACGCGATCGACCCGGGTTCGAATCCGCCTTTTGCCGAGCTCGCTCTTCTCTCTTTTCCCATCACATATCACATCGGAAAGGCATTTACTTTCAATAAAAATTAAGAAAATGTTCTAAAAATGGAAATAAAGTGCCTAACAAAATGTTTAATAATGTTTAAAAGTATTTATTGGGTAGGGTTAGAGGTAGGTGTAGGGAGGGCTTTTATTATCCTATTAAGGCGGCATCCATTTTATATTTTTAATAAATATAATCATTTACACTCTGTTATGTTATTATTGCATCCTGTTAATGTACAACAATACTGAGGTACACATAGTATGTATCTGTCAAAATAAAGTATAAATTGCATGTAATTACTATTTACACATATTGCAAAGAACTGCTACTTTTACACGGTGTAAATAGAATATATCTCTATTTTCACTTAGTATGCTATTTCACTTAGTAAATAGCATCTACAGCTATTTGCACTTAGTGTAAATATCATACATTGCTAAGAAAATATGCTATTTTCAATTAGAGTAAATGTAAATAGCAACTAGATTCTACTTAATGCATATTAGCCGCTGCCTTATAATAAAGCCATTACTTCATCTTATTAATCACTACAGGAACAAAGCTGTTCTTATACCGTTTTGTTGTACACCGTGGTACTCTAAACCGTCGATTAGACGGAAGATGCTGGAACTCATAATACAGGGGATGATGCCTGTCATTTAAAATTGAAACACCAATTCACTGTACCTGCCTGGTAAGATAAATTCCCATACCATGACTAGGGTTGGGTACCGAACTCGGTACTTTTTTAAGGGCACCGACCGAATTACGTCGGTACTACCGAGTACCGATTCACATGAAATCAATCGCTACCAAATTTCGGTACCTGAGAACGCATCTGGTGATATAGACTAGTGTCTGTGAATAGCAAACAGCAAAAAGATTATTTAAATACGAATCCTGCATGTCTATGTGAATGAATGGCGCTGACCTGCAGTTTATTTACCTCACACACACACACACATACACACACACACAGAATTGCGTGTGACGGTCGCGTGTTTCCATGTCATAAACACACACAAACTCAAAGGTATTCACGGCAACCCGTCAAAAAAAAAGTCTGGTTTAAGTAATATATCAACAAATTTCTTCCATGTTTTAATTTTAACGGTATAAAGCTCATTTGTGCAGCTTTGTTTGACAAAAAAGTTTAATCAAATAAAAATATAAATGAATGTTTTATGTCTTCATTTGATTACCAGAAAATACACAACACAGAATTTGTGGGAAATCTTTTCACAGAAATTGAATTAAAAAGAAAAAATAATAATATGGTTGTTTTGATGAATTCAATTAATTAAGTAGCTAGTAGCCTGCTATTTACTGGTAAATATTACAGTGGACAAACATCACAGACAATGGCAGACCAAGGCAGCTCTGGCATAATGTCAATAACACTTCTATAAATGACTTACAGTTTCTTTACAGTTATTGATGTATCCCTAAAGTACCGAAAAAAGGTATCGTTGGGTACCGGTACCGGTTAAAATGTGAACGGTACCCAACCCTAACCAGGACACCAAAGAAAAGGACAAAATGGATTCAATAAAAGCATGATAAAACAAAATCAACAGTGTTTTATCAATTTGAAATGTACACAGTTTCCTTAAAAAGAACAGACATTAATGCCCCTTTTTACATACAGATTCGCAGTTGGCTTCAAAACTCAACTTTGAATCAATGATTGAAGTATTTGTAAGATTGCACACACTCCACTGTTTGACCCTTAATGGATGTGCATAGAAACATTCTTTCTAAAATCAAGGTGAGATGAAGGTGAGACTCCGCACACCACTCTACAAAATCACTAATGACTGGTCCATTACTAATCTCATTATTATGAAGCAGACTGACAATTACAGTATCGTCTGCATACTTCACAATAATACATATTTGTGTAAAGAATGAACCGTAAAGGAGAAAGTACACATCCTTGAGGCGAACCAGTGGAAGAAGTAACCTGTGCAGAGAGAGTATTATTTATTACACTAAGTGTAAATAGCAACTAGATTCTATTTGCACTAAGTGAAAATAAAATTTTCTTAGCGATAGATGATATTTACTCCAAATAGCTGTAGATGCTATTTACTAAGTGAAATAGCATACTAAGTGAAAATAGTGATATATTCTATTTACACCATGTAAAAGTAGCAGTTCTTTGCAATATGTGTAAATAGTAGACTAATTAGATGCTATTTATACTTTATTTTGACAGATACATATTTGCACCTCAGTATTGTTGTGCAATAATAACAGAGTGTAAATGATTATATTTATTAAAAATATTAAATGGATGCCGCCTTAATGGGATAATAAAAGCCCTCCCTACACCTACCCCTAAACCCTACCTGATAAATGCTTTTATTATTATTAAACATTTCATTAGGCACTTTATTTCCACTTTTAGAACATTTTCTTTATTGAAAGTAAATGACTTTCCGATGTGATATGTGATGGGAAAAGAGAGAAGAGCGAGCTCGGCAAAAGGCAGATTCGAACCCGGGTCAATCGCGTCAAAACCTAGATTCCTGAGCCTTGCGCTCTACTGACTACGTGTGTGTCTTTTTTAATCTTGTTTGGGCCAACCAGGCATTATTAGGCGGAGCCAGTGTGAATAGCACTTGCCAACAAGGCACGCTATTTGCGCTTGGTGTAAATAGACACTCCGTATTTATTTTCACTTTTTGTATCCTTTTAGTTAAGAAGTATAAAATCCATTCCACTAAGATATTACTCAATTTAAATTGTTCTAAGAGCCTACTTACTAAAACATGAGGTTGAATTGTATTAAAAGCAGAGGAAAAAATCTACAAATAGAAGTCTTGCATGAGAACCTTTCCCCTCCAAATGTTTCAAAAGTAAATGTATCAACACCTATTCCATAAGGAAACCTCTTCAGCAGCATATAGCTCACAGGAATACTAATCTCTACAACAGAAACTTTAAATAACACATTATCTTCAGAAATATGAATCAGAAATTAGTCAGAGCATGTGTAAGGATGGGCAAGGCTTACCTTCCCCTGGACACGGACTTATAATGTTGAATGTTCTCATTCAATTGCCTGATGCTTCTACTATGAAAGCTTGTTAAAAAATGAAAAAACTTTTTTTTCCTCACAATTCTGACTTTTTTTCCTCAGAATTGCGTGATATAAACTCAAAATTGCGAGCTATAAAGTCAGAATTGCATGATAAATAATCGCAATTGCATTTTATAAAGTCAGAATTGTGAGATAAGTCAGAATTGGATCTTACACGCAATTGTGAGTAAATGTCAGAATTGTGAGATAAAAAGTCACAATTAACTTTTACATTTTTTTATTCCGTGGCGGAAACAAGCTTCCATATGCTTCTGATTGCCTTTAGAGGAAAAAGCGGTCCATAACTGCTGGTGTAGGAACAGTTTTCTCGTTGTTTTGAGCGGTGAGTAGATTCTGAGTTCTACATGCTCGCAAATCCTCTCGTTATAATAAGCAATTATGTAAATAAGAGATTCATTGTGCATCAGCTTCACTGATTATAACGGAAATTTGTGAGATTGCGATGAAGATTTGCAAGCTTTCTGCCATGCCAAATCCTGCACATAGTTTGCTTGCTTTTATATATATATATATATATATATATATATTTTTTTTTTAATGAATTGCACCATTACAGTGTGCTTTTACTTAAAAAGAAGAAAGAAACAACTCACAAGTCTGCAATGGTTGTATCAATGTTTTTATGTTATGACACCGGTGGGGACCCTTTTTCATGAATTCGCCCAGGGCTCCACAAACCCACGGACTGGCCCTGAATATGGGAAAGTAAATAAAACAGAAGGGCTTGTATAAAGTACTTTCCCAAATAGCATAACAAATCAGACTGTCAAATCAATAAAAAGACATTTTGTTTAAATTAAAAAAAAAAAAAAGAGCACATTTGAAAGAGAAGTTGTTTCTGAAGCAGTGGCCAAGAGTTGGCCGGATATTGAAATGAAGTGACTGTCAAAACGTTTCTGGAGAGCATGTAAACAAGTAAGGTTACTTTGATATGCAGAGACCCAGATGTGTCCGAATAAAAGGTATAGATATATCCTAGAATGCTATAGATTTCTGTAATATGTTTAGCTTGATTGTTATTCATGAAGCAGATGTAATCATTGATCAACCTTATTCAGTTGCTGAATGAAATTTGAAACCGCTTGGAATCAGATGTGGTTTTTCGATTGACAGTGGAGTATTGGAAACATTGCCAGTTACACAGGAGCTGATCCTTTCCTTTCCCGTGACTTTCTTATGTTTAGGAACAACCTAGGGCTGGATTCAGAAAACATTCTTATTAATAAATCTCTTCTAATTTTCTGTTTTCTTTATTTAACTTAACCATAATATTAAGAATATTTTGTGTTCCCAAAAACATTTCTTTTTTCTCAAGATTGTTCTAAAGACAAAACTTAAGACGAAATTAAATTCCTGGAAAGAATATTCTTAAAAAATCCTCATAAATAACCTGTCACGTAACGGCTGTGATCAACAGGAATTATCCAAGGAAATAGTCTTTAATTCAAAAATACACAGAAACACAGGGCTTAAATAACAAGGAGAACAATATAATTAACAGAACAGGCGAATGGAATAACTAATCAAACATGCTGAGAAACTGGGTCAAACAGGCAAACAAGAAAGACAGAACCAAAACACAATGAAGTGTGGCTGAAATGCATTCTATATTTAGGGGTACATTTCATGTCAGCCAAAAAGTCAGGAAATCAGTATTCTTTTTTGATCAATAAACTAGGTGGTTGAATAATATATGCCCTTAATGTGCTAAAGTAATTATTTGGCAAGCTTAAGCTCTAATGACTTTTTAAATATGTTAATGAAAATTAACATTTGATTAATTATTTTGTCAACTGTGTTACAGACAAATGCTGTGTATGCTGAGTATGCGGAGTTTAGTATTATTTACCATCCTTACCCAAGATTTCCATCTCCAGAGATATCCCTATCTATTTTTCTGACGGTTTAGTTCACATTTAAAAGATTTATGACATAAAAACCACACATAACACAGTTGACAGACAAAGTAACACAGTTGACAGGAGTAACACAGTTGACAGGACACATTAGAAGGAAAAGAGAAAACTCTTTAAAATGATAACTTTCTTTTTATTCAACAAATATAAGTACAAGCAATTTAAATTTAAATTGAATTGTCAACCATGTGAATCCTTGTCAACTTGTACAGTTGATGGGTAACACAGTTGACATTTCGGCCATTTTAGGGCCTTGTGCAAACTGCTGGCTTTGGACTAGTTAGTAGTTGACCTTGATTAACTTGTTGTTGAATGTTTTTATATTCTTTCTCTACACATTTATAAATATAACGTGACACAAGTTCACCAGAACATGTTGATAACACAGTTGACGGTCAATTAATCTACTCTATGTGCAGACAATAATATAGATCATACAGGGAGTGCAGAATTATTAGGTTGTATTTGAGGATTAATTTTATTATTGAACAACAACCATGTTCTCAATGAACACAAAAAACTCATTAATATCAAAGCTGAATATTTTTGTATCAATATTTTAAGTAGTTTTTAGTTTTAGCTATTTTAGGGGGATATCTGTGTGTGCAGGTGACTATTACTGTGCATAATTATTAGGCAACTTAACAAAAAACAAATTTATACCCATTTCAATTATTTATTTTTACCAGTGAAACCAATATAACATCTCAACATTCACAAATATACATTTCTGACATTCAAAAACCAAACAAAAACAAATCAGTGACCAATATAGCCACCTTTCTTTGCAAGGACACTCAAAAGCCTGCCATCCATGGATTCTGTCAGTGTTTTGATCTGTTCACCATCAACATTGCGTGCAGCAGCAACCACAGCCTCCCAGACACTGTTCAGAGAGGTGTACTGTTTTCCCTCCTTGTAAATCGCACATTTGATGATGGACCACAGGTTCTCAATGGGGTTCAGATCAGGTGAACAAGGAGGCCATATCATTAGATTTTCTTCTTTTATACCCTTTCTTGCCAGCCACGCTGTGGAGTACTTGGACGCGTGTGATGGAGCATTGTCCTGCATGAAAATCATGTTTTTCTTGAAGGATGCAGACTTCTTCCTGTACCACTGCCTGAAGAAGGTGTCTTCCAGAAACTGGCAGTAGGACTGGGAGTTGAGCTTGACTCCATCCTCAACCCGAAAAGGCCCCACAAGCTCATCTTTGATGATACCAGCCCAAACCAGTACTCCACCTCCACCTTGCTGGCGTCTGAGTCGGACTGGAGCTCTCTGCCCTTTACCAATCCAGCCACGGGCCCATCCATCTGGCCCATCAAGACTCACTCTCATTTCATCAGTCCATAAAACCTTAGAAAAATCAGTCTTGAGATATTTCTTGGCCCAGTCTTGACGTTTCAGCTTGTGTGTCTTGTTCAGTGGTGGTCGACTTTCTGCCTTTCTTACCTTGGCCATGTCTCTGAGTATTGCACACCTTGTGCTTTTGGGCACTCCAGTGATGTTGCAGCTCTGAAATATGGCCAAACTGGTGGCAAGTGGCATCTTGGCAGCTGCACGCTTGACTTTTCTCAGTTCACGGGCAGTTATTTTGCGCCTTGGTTTTTCCACACGCTTCTTGCGACCCTGTTGACTATTTTGAATGAAACGCTTGATTGTTCGATGATCACGCTTCAGAAGCTTGGCTATTTTAAGACTGCTGCATCCCTCTGCAATATATCTCACTATTTTTGACTTTTCTGAGCCTGTCAAGTCCTTCTTTTGACCCATTTTGCCAAAGGAAAGGAAGTTGCCTAATAATTATGCACACCTGATATAGGGTGTTGATGTCATTAGACCACACCCCTTCTCATTACAGAGATGCACATCACCTAATATGCTTAATTGGTAGTAGGCTTTCCAGCCTATACAGCTTGGAGTAAGACAACATGCATAACGAGGATGATGTGGTCAAAATACTCATTTGCCTAATAATTCTGCACTCCCTGTATATTGAAGAGGAGAAGTTATAATTTACCACACTGTCTTCAAGTTTACCTCCAAAAAAGGAATGACATCACGTAATGTTGGACATGTGACTGTGGAACAAACCATTGCTGATTTATAGGGGGTTTTATAGGGAGTAACACAGTTGACACTGATTTCTCGGACACACACAAAATGGATGATTTAATGTAGATGCATGAGAAAAATATTTTTTAAAACACCTTTCTCATAATTTAATGATTATTTTGGACAAATATTTAGAAGAAATATATTCAGAAACATGCATTTTAGAGCTCATCTGAAGATCAAAACCTCACATTTACCAAATCGGACAGCACAAAAACAGCAAATTCCAGTATAGAATATGCCATTTTTGCAAGATAAAAGATAGGTATCTGTTGGATTTTTGTATTAAATGAATAAGAAATGTCCCCTGATATAAAAGCGATCATTGCTTGAAGTGAAAAGTTAATGAAAAATTTGTAAAATTGATAATTGAGTCCACGAACATGACATGTACCCCTAATTATAGAATGACTCATATAATCAACACGTTCTCATTCCCAACTCGTCACATATTGACGCTTAGTCAGGACTCTTCGGTGTCACTTTTTAACGCACAGGGTACTCCATTAGCATCATTTTTCGATTGCGCAGGGTACTGCACATTGAGAAATCTTTGGCGTCATACATAGACGCGTTGGGCATGGGAATGTTATCGTCTTGATGAAATTATATATTGGGTTCTACTGATTGAATATAAAGTTCAACAGAATAAAATGCTACTGTAAAGCCTAGTCGAAGTCGATGCGCATATTGTGTTAATATTTACCAGAAATTGCTGCAAATATAGTGAAACTGCTGTCTATCCTGCTTAATCCTATTCAAACAGATTGACAGCACAGAGTTGTTTGGGAGCTCTATGAACCACGTGACCACGTGGCAGCAAGATCAAAGCGTGTCGCAATGGTAATATATTCATTCATTCATGATTTTGCCATTATGACATGCTGGAGTGTGATTCTTAATTTTATGTACATTTATTTTTTTATTTACTTTATTTAGACACGTTTGAAGGCACAATTATTATTCAAAAAGTACAAATATTCCAAGTGTTCCAAGGCCAAACGATTGATTTGGGTGAAGAAAATCCCCAAAAGCGGTCAGCGTCTCCATCCGCAGAAGATCATGCACATTCAAAAATTGCCGCCCGAAGAAACGTTACGTCAGTTTTGATAGTGAAATTGCATTGGCTCTCGTATGTCTCGTGACCAATTGCGTCATTACGTAAGCTTTGATTGTAAAATGTCATTGGCTCTTGTGTGTCTCGTGACCGATCGCGTCATGCTAAAGAGTCGTGTGCTGTGTATCTTTTGAATGAGATATGAGTGTGTGTGTGTGTTCACGAGCGGCGAGATCATCATTTCAGCGATTAAAACATTAAGATCAACTCTGTTCTTTGCATGAAGATATCGTATGACTTCAGAAGACTTGGAATGCAACATGAGTTAATACTTTTATACTGTTTTTTATCAGTTTTTGCAATAAATCCCTGTGACTGTACTTTTATTTGCCTGTTACGTGTTTTATATTGTTGAGAAGTGGGTAGGTTTAGGGTAGGAGTTGGGTTAGTTGCTCCAAAATATAAAAGTAGCCTATAAATATTCATAAAATCATGTCTACTTTTACAAATGCAAAGAATTAAATGCGTCTTTATCTGATGCATTGGGCAAACAACTGAAATCAATGGAGCACCCTGCGCCTCGGAAAATGACGCTAATGGAGTACCCTGTGCATTAAAAGGTGACGCTGAAGGGTCCTGACCAAGCGTCAATATGTGACGAATTGGGAATGAGAACATGTTGATATAATATAAGACACAATTTCTCCAAAGAGGACAAAATTCAAAGGATAATCATAGCATAACCTCCAACTTGTCTTAAATGTCCAAAGTTAAGGTGTTTAATGAGTTCACTGGATTTTACTACTTTTCAAATATTAAGCATTAAAACCACAGGCAACACAAAAAAATGACTTTTGAGTCTTAAACAAAAATGGACAAGCAGTACAGTTACATAAAATGGCAGGTTTTGGTCAAGTCAAGTCAATTTTATTTATATAGCGCTTTTTACAATGCAGATTGTTTCAAAGCAGCTTCACAGTGTTAAACAGGAAAATAATGCAACCGAATTTGATTCGGCTGTACAGCCGCTCTGGAGAAAACGGTGATGTCATCTAGCTCATTTCAATTATCATATATATTGAAGTAATGTAGTTGATTTAGTTAATTTAGTTTAGTAGTTAAATTTATTTGGATATTTACTGAGCAAGCCAAAGGCGACAGTGGCAAGGAACCAAAACTCCATCAGGTGGCCTAATGGAGAAAATAAACCTTGGGAGAAACCAGGCTCAGTCGGGGTGCCAGTTCTCCTCTGGCCAATTAACAAACAGTGTATGATTATTATTTTGGCAGCCTTACAGGTCAGAAGTAATATTAGATCGGAATATTCGAAAGATCGGAGGCATCACGCCGGAGACGGGTTTATTGAGGATGGCTTGTCGATTAAACAATTATTAAATAGGAATATTCGAAATATCGGAGTCATCACACCGGAAATGGATCCATTGAGGATGCCATGTCGATGAGCAATTTCAGAGGGTAGACTAATTGGTGTTCTTCTTAAGAAATAAATTATAAAATATTTCAGAACTTCTTAAGAATTAATTTGAAATTGTAATTAATTGTAAGAATTACACTTAGGAACATTCTTACGAAGTTAGAACTTATCTTTAGAAATGTCTTCTTTCTTAAGAAGATTTTTGGAAAACTGGCCCCTGGTTTATACTTTTTTCTTTCTGTTATAAAGTCTATACTTGTCCTTAGGTGACCTGCTTCTTGTGGTCCTGTGAGGATGGGCTATAATTTAGCATAATCCATGGAGTAAAAAGGTTTTTGAACGGCTACTAGAGTGTCCATTGACACTCCTGAGAAACAAAGGATATTTAAAAGGGAAATTTGTGACATTACACTGTTCATTGTATAATAAAACATCTTAGGGTTTCATATCTCGACACACATTTGACATAGGACACAGGTAACAAAGTAATTTATGTGTTATCAAATACCAAGGCCTCCAAAGACCCTCAAACTTAATGCCTGATTGTAGGGTTTACTAAAACGTATTTGTGTTTACTGAAATGCAGATATATTTTGCCATACCATATGATCATACAAAACTTTTGCCCTCTTTGGAGAAATTGTGTCTGATTCATTGATGCCCAAACAGATGGGCCTCTTTTTTTCTGGTTTCTGTGTTAAGGAGATAAAATGTATCAACCTTGAGTGGGTAGTGAAAGCTGAGCCAAGTATGCCATGCTGTTCAACCATAATGGGGGTGGCAAAGCCTTTATTAATTAACAAACTACAAGTTTAGAGAGTAAACAATGAAATGCCAAAAATTGCGTTGCCCCAAAGACAAGGCACACTTTGTTCTTATGTTCCATTAGTAGTCACTATGCTTGACAGAAACCCAAAAAACAAGACTTCCAAAACCTAGTGACCTCCTACCGTAGGTAGCATTTTAACCCATCAAAGATATGCGCAAAATTATTTTTTTTTTCAAAATTAGGCAACTTAATAATGCTGCCTACATAACCTATACAATTTCTCCAACGAGGACAAAATTATTATCTTAGTGTTTTCTAGTGCCCAGCTATAATTCATTTAATACTGAAAAAATATTCATAAATAGAATTAAATTGTAAACTATTTTGTGTGTGCTGTACTATGTATATTTACGCATTTCATCATGTATCGTGATGTTCCTCTCACATTTTCCCCTTTCACACATACAGTTACTGGTAAATTACCAGTAAATTACTGTATGTGCACGGGACCTTTTCAAAAATGGCAGTAAATCGATTCCGGCAATTTACCGGTTTTGTAGTTGCAACATTACCAATAAATTACTGGTGCGATCGTATTGTCGTTCAATTCAGCAATGATAAAGACCCATTCATTTCCACACTCTAAACCTCCTCACTGTCTGTTTCAAGCGCCTGCTCGAAGATAATATACTCCTAATATATGTTTGTTTCCTCTTTTCGTGATCGATAACCCTCTAATATTGTCATAATTGTAATATGTTCGTTAGTTGGTCTTGCTCGTGCTATCGAGTTGTTCATGAAAACTGTTTGTGTTTTTGGGATGGAAGGGAGGAATTTTTCATTGAACATTCGACCTGGATTACCATAGTAACACACAGATTCCGCCATAGTCATTGCCTGGGTTACGTATGTGTGGGGCGGAGCTATCAAAATAGGGGCGTGATTGTTTTGGTCATTTGAAATATCAACATCGGTTACCAGAAAGCACTTATCCCACCTTTAAAAACCTAAATATCAAACATGTTTGATATGATCAGGGCGGCCCAGATTTGTGTGAGAGCAGATCGGGAGATGCAAGATTCGATCTGTAACCACCTCACATTACCAGACAATCTGCGCCGAAAATCGGAACCGGTCGAGGTCCTTGACAAGATTTTTTTCTCCGATTCTCAGGAGGGGAAAATCGGGCATAAATTGGCCAAAAACTCCTCTAGTCTGAGCCCAGCTTTAATGGAGTGGAGTTATTACCCACCATCTGCCTCTGAAGGCTTTCTGCAATACACCAGCCTGCATCCAAGGACCTGGTGTTCCACACTCCTGTGTACGTAAACTCACCGTCTCACTTCCCAAATGTGCATAGCTAAACAGATGAGTTTTGAGTCTGGATTTAAGTGTGACTACTGTTGGAGCACATCTGATCTCTTCTGGAAGCTGGTTCCAGCTGCGGCTGGCATAATAGCTAAAAGCAGATTCTCCTTGCTTTGAGTGAACCCTTGGTATTTCTAACTGACTTGATCCTGATGATCTGAGTGATCTGTTAGGTTTATATTCAATCAGCATATCTGAAATGTATTGAGGACCTAGGCCATTGAGTGATTTATAAACAAGTAACAGTGCTTTTGTTAAACCGGAAGCCAGTCTAAAGACCTGAGGACTGGTGTGATATGTTCATATTTTCTGGTTCTGCTCAGAATCCTGGCAGCAGCGTTCTGTATGAGCTGCAGCTGTCTAATGGTCTTTTTGGAAAGGCCGGTGAGGAGTCCATTACAGTAGTCCACCCTGCTGGTGATGAAAGCATGAGTTTCTCTAGGTCTTGTCTGGTAACAAAGCATCTAATTCTTGCGATATTTTTGAGATGATAGTATGCTGATTTAGCCTGACGTCGTCATACTCAGATTCTAGTCAGAATATGAGTCTGATACTGCTCCATTGGGCTGTGATTATGGGGTGTGTTTCAACCGAACCAGGAAAGAAAATGCCTCTGCACTCAATTGGATAGACCTACAACCAATCAGAGCAACGGAGTAAGTGACGTATGTTGAGCGATGCATAGTTGTCAACAGAACTCAACTGCACGCACGCTGGAAGAAGTAGAAGAAGAAGATGAGTGTAAACTATCTTTGCCGGTGTTGTAAATTTAAGGATACACAGAGAACTTACCAACACGATCATCATTTTTGAGAGAAATAGTAATGGTCAATGCATATACGAACAAGTTCTCTGTTTAGGATTAGAACTCGACAATACAGCAAACAAATCTAATCGCTCTTTGGTGACGTGGATGATTACGTTACTGTTGATCATCTGTCCATCATCGTATAAAGCCCGCCCTGACAATTTGATTGGTTCGAACAGCTCTGGTTTCGAGCAGTTTCTCCACAACGGATCAAGTCCAGACTGAACTTCCCGACCTCAAATGTAGTGGGCGGGGCCAAGTTCGGCTGGCATCCAGGCTAATGCTGATTTAGTTATTGCTTTTACATGACTACTGAAATAAAGTTCTAATGGAGATGACGTGATTACTCTGTGCTGTTTACAGTAAGTTCCGCTGCTTTTAATAGTTTTTCCTATGCAAATATGTGCTAGATGGACATCTTTGACTGCCCCACCATGTCTCGCAGCTTTTACAGCGTGTCACGCTCCAGCCTTCTTTTCCATTCATCAGCGCAGCAGTTGGATACTGTTATGTGCGTTTCATGTTTTTAAGAGCAAAAAACGTGTTCTGTTTGATCATCCTCTTATACCTGTCACTGAGACGTCAAAAAATGTTGTCAAATTGAACAGATAGTGAAACTAAAGCGTTTCTCCTCATATGGGCGAATGAAGACAACAGCGCAGCATTTAAAGATTACTTCTGATGACTGACATCACAGAATTTACCTGTATTTTGGTGCTGATGTGTAAATGTCTCTTAATAGTAAAATGCTAGAATGCCGTTGCTTGTGTGAACAGCATATTTGTGTATTTACTAGTTAAGTCATTCTGGTCATTTTAGGGTAATTTACTGGGATTGCTGTGTGAAAGGGGCTATTGAAATCAGTTGTAAAGGCCCCAATATACTTAAAGCTAAATCGAAGACCGAACTGATGTGATGTAATTTCGAACAAAATCAGGCCAAAATGAAGTGAGTTTGTTTCAGAAGTTAACTCTGGCACCTTTGAACTACCATTGGTCCGTGGCGATTACGTAATAGGTAGGTGTGGCTATAGGGCTCCACCTTCTTTTATGTGGAAATCTTCTCTGGAGAGCCGCTTTTTAGTAGAAAGCGAAGTTGTAATTCTAATCTGACAATACTGTGTTTCATGTAAAGTGGCTTGCTATTAATCAATCTATTGTATAAATGCTATATAAATAAACGTGATGTGTCTTAACTGGAGTGCTGAATGGCAAAGCAAAGCAAACATATCCACATTGCTATGATCAGTTTTCTTAACTGCTGTTTTCTTGCCACTGTCATTTTTGTTGTGTGTTTATTTTGTTATTGAAAGGAAAGCATGCAACACAGATTCACATATTCATCTAAACGCTGCTCTCAGCAGTGTGGACGGTATCAGGATGTTTGCTAAAAGAATACCGCCGAAAAGGTATTTCAAACTTCTTTTTTACCTCTAAGCAAAGAACAAAAAAGAACGTCTCTGTGAGTATATTGGGGTCTTAAGTCAAGTCTGACTGTGTTTCAATACCTGCATGTGTATAGTGTTTTAAATCAATCACTTATGATTTTCCTTTTTCTATTAAGATGCTGCCAGGGAAGGCAGCTGCCTATGTTGCCAATAGACGGTGAGGGAGCTCACTAGGTTTTGGAACAGAGCTATAGTGTCTGGCCCTCTTATCATGGGCTTTGATATTCAAATGGCACTACGCTACCAAAAGTCCAATGTTATGGGCATTGGCAGAATTAGATGGAATTTGGGTTGGCTGAAAAGAGATTCTTTGGCATTTCACAGCAAGCCATGCAGAACAATGGGACAATGTTTTAATGTCAGGGTAAGAAAGAAATTGGGGAGAACCTTTTCACCCCATCAGTATCACGCCATCAAAAAAACAAACAGTGAGTAAGATGATATTAGATTAATGTGCTTAAATATAGGAAATACACACAGAAACAAACCCCCTTTTCCAAGAGAAACTCCAGTAAAAGGTTTACACAACAAGAGGGCCAGCAGTCAGGAGACCTAATGAGGCCTCTGTTACATGACACTACAAAAGGATGTCAAGGCTTGTCCCACCAGGGCCCACCATGCACATTAATCCTAAAGCAAGAAATTTACCATAGATGCTGGTGAATGAGAGACCCCCAGCTTAGAGTAAAGACAAAGCAACTCAGGCTCATTGGAAATACATGACTCTGCCTACAATTGTGAAATGAAAACTAGAGGCAGTTTTTGATCCCTTTACACAAATTATGATTACAGGGGCATATATATTGATTAATAAAGAGTTCCATGCATAAATACCATGTTATGACCTCAAAACACTTACCATAGTGAATGATTTTGACATTTGCATCACATAACCAGCTCCATATGTATGGCTTTTCTGATGCTGTAAACTTGCTCGGTATCTCACCTGGTATAGTGATGCACTTGTGATGTGGAGCACTCAGGTATGAGTACAGTAAAACAGGAGTCGCGACATTCTACAAAAGAGCTCAAAGAAGGAAGCAACCAAATTGTTTTTTCTTCTCAAGTGTGCTTTTGATAACAAAGGAGAAGTGCACAGATTTAGACAGATTTGTGAACAATATTTGAGAGAAATAGGCATTTTGTGTACATAGAAAAAGTCTTAGATCTTTGAGTTCAGCTCATGAAAAATGGGGGCAAAAACAAAAGTGTTGCGTTCATAATTTTGTTCAGTGTATTTCAGGTTTGGCAAAAATGTAGGCAGAGTCGCGTATTTACAATAAGCCTGGGTTGAGACAAAGGCCCAGTTTACACCTATTAAGATCCATTTCTGGTAACCTGTATGATGCATCTCAAATGCGTCTCCTGTGAAATCGTGTGATTGGATTTTCGGATTGGATTTTGGATTCTTGTTAGTTCCGGGCAGTGACATCACTTGTGATACTCTTAGCCAGGCTGTTTAGTGTCCTTCTGATGTTGACTTTATCAAGGTATAGGTGTCATCCTGGCAATGTCCATTTTTAGTTATTCCCTTTAATGACACAGTGGTTTCATTCTCTTTCTCAACTTGAGATGCATTAAAAGGCGCTGTCACCATCAAGGAGACAAAATAGCTGCGCTCATGCGGAATGAAGTGGGGAATACATTAAAGCCAAGTACAAGAATTCATAAACCAGAAAAGCCCATTGAAATGGACTTTCTTAATCAACTTGAAGTTCCCAACCGGGGTAAGACTGAATGATTACATTCATATTGGGCACAATGAACATTCTTGCCCTTCTATGACACGGTGTGGGGTGGCCGCTGTACGCGAGTGCCGTGAGACTTTGCCAGGACCACTCACTCCCATCCACTCGCTCCCTGAGACTGGGGTGTACGTGCAGACTGGCAGCATCTCCTCTGGAGCCCCCCTCCTCTTTCCTCCGTCTCTCATTCTTCCCTCTCTAACTCACTCTCTCTCTCTCGATCCTTTCTGAACAAGTGTTTGTATCCCACACTATGCCTCTCCCTGTCACCCTGTGTGCCAGCATCACCCCATAGTAACTGCCTGATGCCTTTGTTTTCTGCCTCTTGTTCACAAACACAAATGTACAACCGCGCAGATGCACACATTGCTCTCTTTATCTTTGCCTAAGAAGGGGACAGAAAACCAATGAGGGGGAGAGAGAGAGGTTTGTGTTAATTGCATGCATGATGCATCACTAGTCGCATAATGAAGCTAAGGCCACCCATTCAGTGTTTGACAACATTCCCGCGTTATTGGTCACATGATGTTATGGCATACCTGAGTTCCATGCAAACTCTTATAGTCCTGCCGACCACTGTCAGCTTTTTAAAAGACAAATTTGGCATAGACAAGCTTAGGTGTTCGCCATCCCCGACTCTGGCAGCAGCTTGTGTTCCTCTTTTCAGGCCAGCAGTTCTGTTGAAATGAATAATTACCAGCAAAGTGAATGAAATGGGAACGTTCTGGAAACCACGTCAGAATTATCATGCTGAGTGGCTTTGGAGGTTAGGCTGACTCTCTTCTGCATGGCCAATACTTTCTGCTACAGCACAGGAACACTCTCACGCAATCTAGCCATCAACCGTTGCAGGCATTTGTGTGGTAGTTGTGCGTCACAACTCAGTCGATATACATGTGTTCGCACACATACTTAAAAGCATAACAAGCAGTTTATGAGGCTCATAGTTTTATTGCTCAAAGATTGCTCTTTTATATCTCAGGAGATCTGTTATTTTTCCACTAAAACAGCTTGGGTTAAAAAAAAATAGAAACAAATTAGACAATTGTTGACAGAGAACTGTAAAATGAACGTGAATGACAACTCAGATCACTTAGGCTGCGTTTACACTTCGCATTAACATGCGATCACTGTGATCCGATCAAGCAGATCGGATCATTAGCCAATCAGGACATGACGCGTTTACATTTGTTCACATTAAGTGGCCTCTGTATCTGGATAACTGATCAGATTTCTGTTTTCCACACAATATTTAAATTATGTCTGTGGCGCATTTAAAAGGCAGAACTTCAAATGGCTTCGTAGCGTAAAACAGCTTTCACTTTAGACTCTGTGGCAGTGCACACAGCACAGAATTTTTGTGATTTATTCAAATAATTGATTACAAATAGAGTACTTATTCTACCATTTCAAGTTTCCCAACATTAATATTGTATTATAAAAAGATCAGTATTACGACGCATTTCATGATTGAAAGGAGCGCACAAGCATTCATATTGTATGTGTACGGAGCCCCACACATGACATGCAGGAAAAAGCTAGTTGGCTAAATCGTCCACACAATTTACTAATTCATTCCCTCGATTTGCTAAATCGTGCACATGATTTATAAATCGAGGGAACAAATTAGTAAATTGTGTGGACGATTTAGCGAATCGAGGGAATGGAATAGTAAATTGTGCGCACAATTAACTTTTTTTTCTTGCATGTCATGTGTGGGGCTCCGTATGTGTGTAATATGCAGAAAACGGCAGAATCTGAACACCTTTGTATTAAAAAATAAAAGAACACACACCTCTTTAAGGAGCATTAATTAGAACTACAAGATGATAAAAATTAAACGATTCCATTTGCTTTTACTCACTTTCTTTACTCTCCGATCAAATTAAGTTGTTTAAATGAAGGAATACTTCCAGTTGATCATACAAAAATAAAAGTCACATCATCCGGGTATAATGTTATAGCGTGTAATAACTATATTGACAGAAATTGGAGATTAATAAACATGCTGAAACAATAAAAACATACAACATTTAAAAAATGCGATTATTCCTCTGGCAAAGCAGCGTGACCGATCTCATGACTGATATACAGGTGATCGCCTCGTTCAGATAATGTTGCAAAAATTAAAATGAAAAACATGACAATTTCTTGTCAAAACTGCATCTTTCCATTATTTCTGACAGCCACGTGGAAAGACTGGGTGGGGATTTATGTGACGTCGTCCTCTGAATGTAGATACGATGGCTGGATTGCGTTTACATTATACTGAGATCCGATCACAATGCGTCCTCGACTACCTCTTGACCAGGACACGCTGATCGGATAACATTCCGATCACAACCACATTTACACTTCAATGTGTATGTAGGAAAAATCCAGATACAGGTCGCATTTTAAGTGTAAACGCAGCCTTAGTCTTGGGAAATTTGACGAGTTCTTATTGAAATAATTTTTCTCTGCATGATTTTTTAAACATTTAAAGCTGCTGATGACGATGCAACGACACTTGTAATAAACAGAACATTATCGTGCATTGATATGGACGCTAATAAAGTTATTGTTATAGTTATCATTCTTGGTGTGAATTGGCCTTTAGAGTCAGTGTTCTGTTAGTTGCACGTTCATCAGCAATACAGTGGATCTAATAATCATTTCATATTAATTGCAAAAAAGCACATGACAAAGTGTGTGAGTATTGATCTTGTAGTACTGCTTTCACTCAGCAGAACACCTATAACAAGGCTACAAGTTACAAGGCTATTAGGCTAATATTACACACAGGCTACAAATGAGGCGTGCAGAACCCTTTGAAATTGTATCTGTTTTTATATGCTCTGCTAATAAATACTCTGTGTTCTGTCAATGCAAAATGTTAGTTTTAGTCCTCAGGCTTCCTTTTCTCTACTCTGGAGGAAGGAGGAGATAAATTATGTAAATTAAGTATTACATGATGGATGGAATAATTGAAACAAATGAAGAAGCTTTCATTACTGAAGAGACATCTCACTAATCCCCATCACACTATTTGGATTTATTGAAGATGAGTGCTAAGTGGAAATGTGACGTTTGCCAGAATAGGACTGTCGACTTCACATTCATCTTAACGATAAATCATATATTTTTTTCTACACAAATAAGGACTCTAATTGACACCAGATGTGTGACTTGCATGTGCACACACAGAGCAAGTTAAGCGTCCTTGCATGCTGTGGCTAAGGGAATAAGGGTGCAGGAATATGCAGGGTGGAGCTGATGGACATTCTTCAGTGCTTTTGTGTCTGCTGCATTCCACCTATGAGGAAATGAACATGAATGCAAACAGCTGCTTCATGTCCATTGTTTTTCAATTGACTCTCATCATCTTCAGCACATCCCAGAGTGGCAGTCTGTCTTCTTCAATTCCTTCAGCTAAGAAGTAGTCATAAATGACAGACTAAACTCTGACCCTCACCCCAACTAATCTTGACAAAAATGTAAATATAGCCATAAGCAATAATCGTACGTAGACAAAATGACCACAACAGAAAGAAAGACTAGATCCGGTTTATGCTGTGTCCTTAGATTGTCATTGTGTCCGTGTCATGAATACAAAGTTGTGAGGTTTAGACATTTTGCTAACAAAATACAGGCCATTTAGAGATGATGGGCCACAGTCATGACTCATCTCTACCAAATGATTAGGCAAATCCAAATTCTTTTCATACCAAATTTTATGGGAATTGGATGAATTGCCTGCTATCTAGAACAGTCAGCCACGCTCAAGGATTCAGAGAAAATAAGTTTCTCAGTTCTTGAAATAGAAGCCAAAAACAAATGCAGTGGTGGGATTGTCACAATACCTTAAATTATGTACTACTATAATTACTATTCCATACCAGCAGTTTGATGCCTGGAAGTGTCCTGATTCCTATTCCAATTATTCCTGTCCTAATCGCCATCCATGCTTTCAACCTTTAACTCAAGTCAATAACCTTCAACCAAATTTCTAACCTTTACTCTTAAAGCTGGCATGAAATGGAAATGTATTTCTTTTAACATCAAAGCTTGCATTTGATCCAATCAACAACGATGGATATAACCAAGCCCCTGTTTTACATTTTTCTGTTTCCATAATTTGTTTCACTTGGATGTGTCACAGTGTGGAAGAAAAGGTATGTTGCTATCTCAGTTACACTGTGTTTTTAACTCCAACCCCTAATCTCAGCCTTTAAATCCTAATCATTATCTCTACGCCTAATTTCAAGCCCAAACCTAAATCCTAACCCCTATCCCTTTGTAGCCCTAAATTCCGAACCCATAGCAAATCCTATCGAGTAAAACCACACATGGTGCTAGTGCTGGTCCAAATCTGTTGATTAGGTCAATGTGCTGTTTTGTTGTGTTTTTTTGTGGCAGGATTGTGAAATCATATTAATATTTTCCCTCTTTCTGACCTAGATGCTGTGAATTAGATAGTGGGTCTCTGCTTTTGCAGAGCGGGAGGAACAAACCACTTGTAGCCTCAAGAGGAGACCCATAGAAATATTATGATTGCATTAAGAGACCAGTGGAAAGAAAACCACGTATGTGAGTTAGTGGGTGATTGAGAGACAATCCAGGGATTGAGCAATGGCTATATAATTTCGAGACCCTTAGGTGCAGTTGAGCAGTGAAACAGTAGGGGGCAGTCTCATCTCAGACACAATGAATGCAGAAGACAGTGCAATGAGGTCATTGGCAACCATAATCTTTTTCATTTTGGGTTTACAAGACCCCATTCAAGGAACTTATGATCTCTACGTCTGGGGAACATGCTATGACCCCGTCATTGCATTCAGAGGGTTGTGCCCGTTGCTTCCTCCCAAACCTGACTCAATATAATGTTTATAGTGATTGACACAATTATTTGCATCATAATAGAAAACATATTGGACACATGACACCAGTTTTGTAGGGCAGGGATTTTACGAGTTGTGAGAGGAGAATAAGTGTATGGGAGAAGCTTTGAGGAAAGGATGGTGATTTACTGTCATTGAGATGACTAACTCAGCGTGGCTGGATGCCTTTCTCTCAGACAGGAAGCAGCTGCTCTTCTGGAGAATCCTGGGGAGGATTGCTCTCTCAACTGGGTGAACTTCTCCTGATATTAGAATACAAATAAGAGAAGATAATTTTTTGGTGTTTCTACCCCCACGCTCAAACTGGAGTACCATAATTAGGGCCCTATTCCTAATTCCTGTTTTTTTATTTTGTTTTATTTTTTGTATTCTATTATTTTCAGTATTCTATTTTAATGGTGAAATTTTAATAATTATTAAGCATGTCTGGTGAATTGAAATCATAAATCATCAACCTATTTAACATCAATGTATTGAAAATGTAACAAAAGTTTCATTTTTAGGGCTGTAAGAAAATGTTATTTTTTCCCCTCAAAATTCTGTTTTCCGTTTGGCTTAAAGGATTAGTTCACTTCAAAATGAAAATTTCCTGATATTTTACTCATCCCCATCTGATCCAAGATTGTTAGTTAAAAAGAAAGTTTTTTGAGGAAAACATTCCAGGATTTTTCTCCACATAAAGGATTTCAATTGCAACCAACGGTTGAAGGTCCAAATCAATGCAGTTTCAAAAGGATCTGCACGATCCCATCCGAGTAATATCTTATCTAGCGAAACCACCAATTATAAAAAACGAAAAAAAAAAAACATTTATATGCTTTTTAACCTCAAATGCACGACTTCGGTGTTGCTCTTCTTCACGACGTATGACGCCATCACTTTGGAAATGTCACGGCTGTGACATATGTGGAAGTAATAATTCTTTAAGTTTTTCTAGATTTATGATTTAATACAAATGTATTCTCAACAACAGTAGTACAACAGTTGTCACTTGCTGTGGGTGTTTAAGGCTGGGCCACACTAAATGATTTTTAAAACCTTATAAGATTTGTTTTAAATGTCAGATGACGTTGTTGTGAACATGGACTTTACATGTTACAGTGTGAGCTGGAGGTGAGTCTTCCATCAGCTCGCTTTCTGACTGGGTAATGTTTAGTTTCACGAGACAATCTACAGAGTGTGCACGCATTTGTCCTCTGGATTCCCGTCACACAACAGGGTTTCTGATCATAATTTTCCACATGTTGAATTCGAGATCGTGGCGGCTACGACATTCTTTCAAGCAGATTCAATCAGTCTGAACACACCTCACACCACAGGAAAATCGAACCATCAAGATAATACTTTACCTAGGATTGTCGGAAGGGGAGAAATCTGTCCAAAATCGCCCGAATATCTAGTGTTTAGCAGACTTAAGTTTCATTTTCATGGGCTTTTAATTTGTTCATCTTTGTTTCCTTTGTTCCTAGTTTCCCGCCAGTCTTTAGTTACCATGGACGCTCATTCAATCATCAAACCTGTTTATTATTAAATTCATCATTATTGTGTATACAGATGTACAGATGACAACGTTATCAAAATGATCCCCGTTCACACAGATCTGCGAAAATGACTAAAAACGCTGTATTATGCATGCACCGTTAATTTTGAAGAATGAATTGCACTTTTCTATATGTCAGTTCAAAGTGATGATGTCTGTCACGATTAGGGTGACCACCCGCCAGACGCAAGTAGTGTCCCGCATTTCAATTATGCCTGTGTTGTTATTATTTTTTCATCCCTGAAATTACAATAATACTACAGTAAGAAATATGATAAAAACTGTGACTGGCATTTAAAAATGTGCAGCCGTCATGTTCTAGCTGTGAAAATAACCAACCAGCGCAATCGTAGAGAGAGGTTTTCCTGCTGATGAAAACTGAGTGGACAGCGCAAAGGCTACACCAGCAAGGATTTCATATCACATACTGCTCAAAGCTGCCCAAATCGATGATTTAAAGCAGTGGTCGCCAACCCGTCGATCGCAATCTTTATCACTGTCCCGGTAGCTCGCCGATAAATAACTGAAAAATAAGTAACAACACATTATCAAGGCTCGAAATTGCTCCCAAAATTAATTCTCTGCAACCTTAAAATTTGCACCGCACAAATCGACCGGCCATAAATCAGAAACAGCCGGTAATTTGTGCTCCAAACACACAATTAGAAACGTTTTTTAGTAAAATTTTGGCTGATCTCTATACACGAACTGCATTGCAATCATTTCCCGAATGTCATTTGAGTGAAAATATTACGAAGTCTGTTAACAGGACGTTAACACGGCCCAGAGATGGGACATGCTGAAGACGGACGCAAAGAGGAGAGCCAAGAATTTTTTTACTGAAGTCAGACCATTCTGTATTTGAAGTTTTGAAATTATGCAATAATGTCAAAAACAACTGCTCATGCTACATGTGTGTATCTTTGTTTGGATCGTGATTAAAATGCAGTGGTTGCCTCTCATTTCAAATGGCTAATTTTTTAAAGGCCAGTTTGGCCTGTTATAGAGCAAATAAACAAATAAATTTGCTTAAAGAAAAAAAATTATCGGCAGCTGGTATCAGAAATAGCCAATTTGCTTGTAAAAAAAACTCTGAATCGGCCATGAAAAATCTATAGGTAGATCTTGCCTTTCATCAAGGCTGAGGTCAGAGATCTTTGGCTTGAAAAGGTTGGTGACCACTGATTTAAAGCATGTAATCATTCATCCTGATGGCAAATATTTCCAACGAACGTGCCGAGAACAACACAAGATATTCTCCATTCATTTTAACCAATAAAAAATGTATTGCAACTTGCAGACACAACTTTCTTCTCACGTTAATAGTCAATTTAAGGTGGCTTATATGCCGTTATTATAATGACAAATGTCGAGAGCACATTATTTTAACGCGAGAGCGGCGCAAGAAGGAATCTCTCCCCTTCTTGCACAAAACTCTCGCTCAGATATTAGACTACATGTGCGGGATTTAATGTTGCCAGATTTAATGTTGCAAATTACAATGTTGTAAAGAACTTTTGTAGCTTTAATAAGGATTAATCTACACTCACCTAAAGGATTATTAGGAACACCATACTAATACTGTGTTTGACCCCCTTTCGCCTTCAGAACTGCCTTAATTCTACGTGGCATTGATTCAACAAGGTGCTGAAAGCATTCTTTAGAAATGTTGGCCCATATTGATAGGATAGCATCTTGCAGTTGATGGAGATTTGTGGGATGCACATCTAGGGCACGAAGCTCCCGTTCCACCACATCCCAAAGATGCTCTATTGGGTTGAGATCTGGTGACTGTGGGGGCCATTTTAGTACAGTGAACTCATTGTCATGTTCAAGAACCCAATTTGAAATGATTCGAGCTTTGTGACATGGTACATTATCCTGCTGGAAGCAGCCATCAGAGGATGGGTACATGGTGGTCATAAAGGGATGGACATGGTCAGAAACAATGCTCAGGTAGGCCGTGGCATTTAAACGATGCCCAGTTGGCACTAAGGGGCCTAAAGTGTGCCAAGAAAACATCCCCCACACCATTACACCACCACCACCAGCCTGCACAGTGGTAACAAGGCATGATGGATCCATGTTCTCATTCTGTTTACGCCAAATTCTGACTCTACCATCTGAATGTCTCAACAGAAATCGAGACTCATCAGACCAGGCAACATTTTTCCAGTCTTCAACTGTCCAATTTTGGTGAGCTCGTGCAAATTGTAGCCTCTTTTTCCTATTTGTAGTGGAGATGAGTGGTACCCGGTGCGGTCTTCTGCTGTTGTAGCCCATCCGCCTCAAGGTTGTGCGTGTTGTGGCTTCACAAATGCTTTGCTGCATACCTCGGTTGTAACGAGTGGTTATTTCAGTCAAAGTTGCTCTTCTATCAGCTTGAATCAGTCGGCCCATTCTCCTCTGACCTCTAGCATCAACAAGGCATTTTCGCCCACAGGACTGCCGCATACTGGATGTTTTTCCCTTTTCACACCATTTTTTGTAAACTCTAGAAATGGTTGTGCATGAAAATCCCAGTAACTGAGCAGATTGTGAAATACTCAGACCGGCCCGTCTGGCACCAACAACCATGCCACGCTCAAAATTGCTTAAATCACCTTTCTTTCCCATTCTGACATTCAGTTTGGAGTTCAGGAGATTGTCTTGACCAGGAACACACCCCTAAATGCATTGAAGCAACTGCCATGTGATTGGTTGATTAGATAATTGCATTAATGAGAAATTGAACAGGTGTTCCTAATAATCCTTTAGGTGAGTGTATATTTAATTCATAATACGTTTGAAGCCTAATAAATGTTAAAAAGCTTTAAATTACACTGTAATGCTGAATGGCAATAATTAATGTTTAAAATTAGGGGAAAAATCTATTTCATAGAGACATCAGTATCAGTATTAGTATCAGTGAAACTGGCCTTCATTCATAAAAATATGCCATTAAACAAATATTTAAAATATACTGTCTTTGTTTTTTCTCCATTAATTTGGTGATTTACTGTGAAATTATTACATTATAAAATATATTTAAAACAGGAAAATGTGTGAATAATCTACTTAATCTTAATAATTTTTTTAATCGATTAACAGCACTAAAAGAAAGTTTACATAAAAAATATATTATGCATACCTACTATCTATCTACCTTTTGTATTTATTGCATTGCATACTGTATGTTCAGGGATGACAGACTGATAAGCAGACATGCTGTTTATGACTGGATGTAACTTTTGATACTTTGCGCTAAAAGTGGCTCTCCTATTGACTTTGTCCTATCAGTGTGGCTCTCCTGAAAAAAAATAGTGAAGTCCACTAGTGTAAATGAACGGCAAAAAACGCATAAAAAGTTTTCTGTTTTGAAAACGGTGTCATGTAAACGGCCCCTAAGTTCTTCCTTATGTTCAGTTCATTGTAGGGTATTGTTTCGTTTGCTCATCATCAGTGGAATTACCTGTGTTGTTTTGTTTAATGAAGACTTTTTGTTACTGGAATCTTCTTCGGACCTGAACGTGACAAATAAGGATATAAAATATTTAAAATTTAATTAAATTTTTTTTTTTTTTTTTTAAATTGGCAAACAAAGTGCTGCACAACCGAGGTTTACATATAGGTTCTACATATAATCTGATTGTTAAGGTTAGGTTAGTAGAGGTATTTGGTGTGCTGTCTGAGGGAAGGGGTCAGAACACAGAATTTGGCCCAAACCCAGAGTACTCCCCCGATATCCCTGGCTGGGATAGCAACTATCAAGAGTGAGGAGTTGGGGTACTAGAGGAATGCTGGAAAACAGGTTGTGGGACAGAGATAAGTCGGCTATATACACTATATTGCCAAAAGTTTTGGGACGCCTGCCTTTACATGCACATGAACTTTAACCCCTACGGGTCTGAGCCAGTTTTGGGGCCCTTTAGAAGTTTTGACATGCTCTGACTTTTGTGCTTTTTTCAGTTGCTTATAAACATATTAGTGGCAAAGGTGTCATTGCAGTGTTTTGAGCACAAACTGGGCTACCATAAAGTATGTACATGCTTGTTTTTTAGAATAATGCTTATGTGTGGTTTTTGAAAAAACAAAACATTTAAGTCAAATAAGGCCCCAAAACGCAGAGTAAATATGTGTTCACAAGACTTTCAACTAATGGATGTTGTTGCCTAGAGTTTTTGCTTCAAGATGATGTAAAAAATCATTGTGCCTACTCATTTACATAAAACAATATATTGATTTAAATTTTGTAAGACACTTTCCCTTTCGTTCAGTCACTCCGAGTAACGTCAGTGACTGACGAATGGGGGTTTCGCTTAGAAGCCTATCATCTTCGAGATGTAACAAAGCGCCCAATGGCGATGCAATGCCATGGGCATGCGGAATTTGCATAGCGTAACTCCGCCCCACCTCGTGGGTATATAAGGAAGAACGCTGGCAACATCGCAATTATGTTTCATGGCAGTGTGCGCCGCCCCCGGGCCACGCCACTCTCGTCCCCCTCTGGCGCCAGCCTCCTCTCAGAGCAGACCCCAGTGGAACGTGCGTCCTTCCCTGGTCTCCTCTGTCAGGACGCGGCAGTTGACTGTGCCCCCACACCGGGACGCTACACCTCCCACGTCTGGGCCAGTCACGCCGCTTCGCTGCCCCACCCGGGGTACGTCTGTGGTCTGTAGGACCCCGCTGTGCACTTCCTGGAAGCCTGGCTAGAGCTTCCCAGGTTGTCCCGCGGGGTCACGAGGACTGTCAGGCTCGGCTTTGCGATTCAGTTCGCTCGGTCTCCTCCCCGCTTTTGGGGAGTCCGCTCTACCATGGTGGGCCCCAATGCCCCTGTCATGCGTGCGGAAATTGCTATCTTGCTGGCGAAGGGTGCGATCGAGACTGTCCCTCCAGCCGAAATGAAGTCCGGCTTCTACAGCCCCTACTTCATTGTACCCAAGAAAATCGGTGGGTTACGACCAATCCTGGACCCGCACGTCCTGAACCGATCCCTTCACAGGCTTCCGTTCAGGATGTTGACAGCCAAACGCCTCCTCGAATGCGTTCGTCCAGCAGTTTGGTTTGCAGCGATCGACCTGAAGGACGCGTACTTCCATGTCTCCATCCTTCCTCGATGCAGACTGCTCCTTCGGTTTGTTTTCGAGGGGCGATCATATCAGTACGCCGTTGTCCCATTCGGGCTAGCTCTGTCCCCTCGCGTCTTACAAAGATTGTCGAGGCAGCCCTTGTGCCACTCAGGCAACACGGGGTTTGCATCCTGAACTACCTCGACGACTGGCTGACTCTGAGTCACTCTCGAGAGCAGGTGTGTGAACACAGAGACTTGGTACTCCGCCGCTTAGCCCGTCTGGGCCTTCGGGTCAACTGGGAAAAGAGCAACTCTCCCCAGTGAGATCTCTTTTCTCGGTATGGAGATCGACTCGGTCGCCATGTACGCGCAGCTTTCGAACGAGTGCGTTCAGTCTCCGTCAAATCGAGAGCAAGAGTGCGGTTCCACTGAAGTTATTTCAGAGGCTCCTGGGGCATATGGCATCTGCAGCCGCGGTAACGCCGCTCAGATTGCTTCATATAAGACCGCTTCAGCACTGGCTTCGCGATCGAGTCCCGAGGTGGGCCCTGGATATGTGCCCAAGGTTCCCACAGGCCAGGTGGTGAACCTGCAAGCGCTGCCGTTGGAGGAGGCAGACCCAGCCTTGGCACTGCCCTGTCCAGTACGCGCCCTCCGTGCTTATGTAGACAGGACACAGTGTTTCAGGACCTCAGACCAGCTCTTTGTCTGTTATGGTGGGAAGCTGAAGGGAAGAGCTCTCTCTAAACAAAGGTTGTCGCACTGGTTAGTGGATGCCATTGTGTTGGCTTACCAGATGCAAGGACGTCCATGCCCCCTAGGGGTGAGGGCACACTCCACTAGGAGTGTGGCCTCCTCCTGGGCTCTAGCGCATGGCGCCTCGCTGACAGACATTGCAGAGCTGCAGGCTGGGCGACACCTTACACATTCGCCAGGTTCTATACCTCCGAGTGGAGCCTGTGTCCTCTCATGTAATCGCCTCAAGCAGTGGCCGGTAGCTGGACAGGCTCAGGTGTCTTCGCTTGCTCGCCATTCCACTCCACGGACTGGATATGTGCGATTTCTCCTCAGGTAGCTTCCCTGAAGCCCTGAGTCCTCCAGCACTGTTGATGCCGACACCAGTGTGCATGCCCGTTCGGTCAGCCCTCGTGTCCGGCTAGGTGCCCCATGTGCATGGTTCCCCCGCTGGGCGACCCCCACATGTGTATTTCCACTGTAAGCCTCCTTGAGCATGTGTCTTCCCTTGGCAAGCTTGCCACCCCTGGGGGTAAACGTTTTCCACCTTCGGCTGGTTTCCCCAGAGCTCTTCCATATGCAGCCCCTCGTGGGTCATATGTGTGTCCTCCCTACGGGCTGGCACTTGGTGCATGTTTCCACGTGGAATATGCTTCCCAGTGTACCTTGGTATTCCTGTGTTACGTTGGAGTCCTTTGTCCGTACTAGCCTTACGACAGGGAGCTCACACTTATGCAGGGCACTGGATGAAAGCCGAGTGGCGTGATTTCATTGGGACCCCCATTCATCAGTCACTGATGTTACTCGGAGTGACTGAACGAAAGGGAACATCTCGGTTACGTATGAGATCATTTATCGGTTACGTAAAGTCCCTCTGCCACTTCCGCTGTACCGCTGGAACAGCCAGGAGCTCAGTATCGGCTCCTCAGCAGGTAACATAATGCAATGTTGCCAGCATTCTTCCTTATATACCCACGAGGTGGGGCAGAGTTTCGCTATGCAAATTCCGCATGCCCATGGCATTGCATCGCCATTGGGCGCTTTGAAACCCCCATTCGTCAGTCACTGACGTTACGTCTCCGTTCCCTCCTCAGGGAACGAAGGTTACATACGTAACCGAGACGTTTTGTTTACAAAGCCCATATGTGAAGAGGTGTGAAAGATCATGAATAATGCTGCGATTCAAACTTGAGAAGACAAAAGAACCGCATAATGAGCTGCATAATGAATGAGCCTTTGAGTCAGGTATGTGAGAGGGAACTATAAGAAAGAATATGAGGACAAAACAGGACAAAATAAATATATTTTTTGTAGTTCATTTAGAATATAGTCAACAATATAAAGTGAGAGCCAAAGGCAGTGTCCTATGTGGGCCAGTATCAGGTCACTATGATTCTATTTTACAGTAAACACTTCATAATCTATCCAAACAGGCCAAATAATCTTGTCTAAACAGTCTTATGTCGATGACATTTTATGTAGCGTATTTGTAATATTATAGAGCCTATAAATGTTAATCTGCAGTTAAATACGTCACACAGAGACATGCAGAACATGTAGGATTCATATTTAAATGATCTTTTTGCAGTTTAATATTCACAGACAAAATAAATTTACCTCACAATGTTCGGCTGAATTTGCTCCTCGAAATTAAACAGCTTTTCTTCTGAGGTAAATTATTCCAGGATTATTCCTCACTGCATCTCAAAACGATGTAAAATACGTGAATCTCACTAAACATTATGTTTTTTTCAAGTTGATTCAAGCGGGGATATACTCTCATGGACCGTGTCAGAATTAGCCTTTAAAAAAAGAATGCGCTCTCCGTGGGCGTGGCCGCATTAGCGGATAATGAGGTGTTCACGAACAACTGACATCTCTCTCTTTTCAAACAGATTACATAAACAGAGAATATTTATTTTCAGTTTGATTTACATTATTTAAAACCTGACATTTCAGCGTTTCTTTAGACATGTCTCATGTGACAAATATTCACTAAGTTACAGGTCATTTTCTGAAGAGAATCAGATTAGACGTCATTGAGAGAGAGGCAGCAGATCATCATGTTTGTTTTCTTTAATTTGCAAAAAGCACAACATATCATTTTTATTGTGTGTACACAAATAAAAGTAGAAACATATCAGATTTGAATGATGTATAACACTTGCCTGTATGACCAAAATCGAGTATTTTGAGTCGCTTTCGCACTTATAAGAAAAAAAGCGAGTTGTCCTCTAGGGATTAATGACATCCCATTCTTAATCCGTAAGGTTTAATATGGAGTTGGCCACCCTTTCCAGCTATAACAGCTTCAACTCTTCTGGGAAGGCTTTCCACAAGGTTTAGGAGTGTGTTTATGGGAATTTTTGACCATTCTTCTAGAAGCGCATTTGTGAGGTCAGGCACTGATGTTGGACGAGAAGGCCTGGCTCGCAGTCTCCTCTCTAATTCATCCCAAAGGTGTTGAGGTCAGGACTCTGTGCAGGCCAGTCAAGTTCATCCTCACCAAACTCGCTCATCCATGTCTTTATGAACCTTGCCTTATGCACTGGTGCGCAGTCATGTTGGAACAGGAAGGGGCCATCCCCAAACTGTTCCCACAAAGTTGGGAGTATAAAAATTGTCCAAAATGTCTTGGTATGCTGAAGCATTAAGAGGTCCTTTCACTGGAACTAAGGGGCCAAGCCCAACCCCTGAAAAACAACTTCACACCATAATCCCCCTCCACCAAACTTTACACTTGGCACAATGCATTCAGGCAAGTACCGTTCTCCTGGCAACCGCCAAACCCAGACTCGTCCATCAGATTGCCAGACAGAGAAGCGTGATTGGTCACTCCAGAGAACACGTCTCCACTGCTCTAGAGTCCAGTGGCGGCATGCTTTACACCACTGCATCCAACGCTTTGCATTGCACTTGGTGATGTAAGGCTTGGATGCAGCTGCTCGGTCATGGAAACCCATTCCATGAAGCTCTCTACTCACTGTTCTTGAGCTAATCTGAAGGCCACACAAGGTTTGGAAGTCTGTAGCTATTGACTTCTGCGCACTGTGCACTGACCCCACTCTGTGATTTTCCACTTTGTTATAATACCACTAACAGTTGACTGTGGAATATTTAGTAGTGAGGAAATGTCAGGAATGGACTTATTGCACAGGTGACAACCTATCACGGTACCACGCTTGAATTCACTAAGCTCCTGAGAGCGACCTATTCTTTCACAAATGTTTGTAGAAGCGTCTGCATGCCTAGGTGCTTGATTTTATACACCTCTGGCCATGGAAGTGATTGGAATACCTGAATTCAATGATTTGGAGGGGTGTCCCAATACTTTTGGCAATATAATGTATATATAGGCCTCCTCATACTGATTGGGTAGATTATCTGAACATGCTCCTCACAAACTTTAACAAAACATCCTTAAAATTAAAACATGGAAGGAAAATTGTGTGATATTTCTAAAAATGTAAGTAATTTATTATTATGGTTATTATTACTTTGAGAAGTACATTCTACTGAACAATAGTAATATATTTATCACAATTTCTTCAAGATGATGACTTGTCTTTTTGCGTTTTTTGTAGATCACTCGTAGTCATGCTTTTCATACAGATGCAAACTTGCACACTAAAAGAACTGATGTTATGTGCTCCAGATTTTGCCTGGAAGCTCTAACTCTCTTCTGCTTTTTTCTGGTTCCTGCATGTGTTATTAGTGTGACATCCTGTGACTTTATATGGTAGTTAGTGAATGCCAAACATATTTTGCCCTTAGTTATTCAGATATCACTTGCTGTAGCATTTGATGCTTTACAAGCATCAGATGTACAGCTGTTGTCTGGTGTAATGTGATACGTGATATGATCCCTGTAAAATGAAATCAGAAACACTCTTTGGATGTGGCTCACACAAAAAAATAGGCATCTTCTCCTAAAACATGGCTAGAAGTAATTTGGCTTTTAATAAGTCAAGTTGGCTCTGTTGGTTAAAACTATGTTTGGCAGGGAAATCTAGATGGTCAAAAATGTTAATGCCGAATTCAAATGTCCACAGAATTGCACACCTCCCAAAGAGGATCTTCATTGACTGTAAATCACAGTGGCGTGTCTGCAGGGGCTCAGATCACACTTCAAAGACCTGGAGCCCCTCTCTATCCTCACCCAGAATCAAGGTATCCCCCACCTTCTTTCCTTTGCCTGAGAAGAGACTAGAGAGAGAGAGAGAGGATATATCCTGCTGGTTGGGGTTTGATGTGGAAGGAGGCATTGTGAAAAGTGCAGTGACCCCAGACGTAGGCTGACGGGATGGGGAATCCCGCATGAAAGTGCTTGAGTGATAGACATAACAGCAAAGAATCCCGAGCCGACAGGGCCTCTTAGCTCTCACAGAACTTTAATAGTCATGCTCATGAGCTGGCCATGTGCGCCCCATGCAGCACAACAAGAAGAACATCAAAGGACTCGGCTTGCTCCACTTTTATATGAGATCATGCAAGCACTTTTCTTTATTGTCTGCAGCTTCACAGCTGTACTAGATGTGGTGGCAGGACAAGTGCTTCTCATCTCGCAGGATCTCCCTGATGTGCACATGTTGCCCCCAGTCAGCTGGTAAATCTGACATCTTTGTTGAAGTATCACTGCCACAACATAAAACGGGTAAATGCTCAAGTCAGTTGTGAGTACTTATCCATGCCATGGTTTCGCTGCATAATCTTAAAGGAAGAGTTCCTGTTTTATGTTTTTCTAAATGTTTCTGCGCCTTGCTCACACCACCTGTGTTTTGTTGGTCACACCACATTGATTTTGCTGTTTTTTCATCATGAAATGAAAGTCCAGCCAATATTTTGCTATCTCCAATGTTATAGATCTGAATATGAATAGGTTTCTTTTTTTCCCCAATCTCGTAATGTTTCATCAAAATGTCATAACTGGATCTTTTGGTGAAAACTACAGACTACTCTCTGGTGATGTATGCAAGACTCATTTAGTTATCTTAAACCCTGCCCTTTCTTACAACCAACACATATAACCAAGTCCCTGACATGCATTTTTTCTTTTTCGATAAGTTACACTTCAATGTACATCACAACATGGAAGAAAAGTTCTGTTGCTACTTCTGTTTCATCACGCTAATATGGAAGCTATTCTGCTGCCACAGAATAAACAATAAAAATGGTCATTGCGACATTTATATCACAATTTTTTCTCAGAATTGCGTGATATAAACTCAAAAATTGCTAGTTATAGTCAAAATTGCGAGATATAAACTTGCAATTGCGAGTTATAAAGTCAGAATTGTGAGTTATAAACGAGTTTGTTGTTTGACTTTATATCTCGCAATTCTGACTTTATTTCTCGCAATTCTGACTTTATTTCTCGCAATTCTGAATTTATTTCTCGAAATTCTGACTTTATTTCTCGCAATTCTGACTTTATATCTCGCAATTCTGACTTTATTTCCCGCAATTCTGACTTTATATCTCATAATTCTGACTTTATTTCTCGCAATTCTGACTTTATTTCTCGCAATTCTGACTTTATTTCTCGCAATTCTGACTTTATTTCTCGCAATTCTGACTTTATTTCTCGCAATTCTGACTTTATATCTCGCAATTCTGACTTTATTTCTCGCAATTCTGACTTTATTTCTCACAATTCTGACTTTATATCTCGCAATTCTGACATTATATCTCGCAATTCTGACATTATATCTCACAATTCTGACTTTATTTCTCGCAATTCTGACTTTTTTTTCCGCAATTCTGACTTTATATCTCGCAATTCTGACTTTATATCTCACAATTCTGACTTTATTTCTCGCAATTGCGAGTTTATATATCGCAATTCTGACTTTACTTCTCACAATTCTGACTTTATTTCTCGCAATTCTGACTTTATTTCACACAATGGAACGACAATGTGGCGAGCGAGGCGGACGGGAAGGCTGGAGGAAAGGAGGAGCACACTGACGCGTAGGGGTGCAGGGTGAGGGCGCAGCCCGAATCCCGGAAGTTTGTGGCATAGGCTGTGAGTCGACCGCCGGAGGCCGAACTGGAGTGACGAGGGAGCCCAGCGGAGTTTCCGGGCAGACAGGGCGCGGAGGTGATGAAGGAGTGGTGAGCCGAGGCGATGGTGACGGGCTGACAGGCCGAGGTGGAGATATGGGTCTGGAGGCCCGAGGTGTAGCCGGGGACTCTGCCTCTAGCTGAGCTGGTGGCAGGGAAGCCCGAGGCACGGATGATGAGCCGTACGGAGTGAGCGGCGAAGGTAGAGCTGAGGAGCTGGACATCACCAGTGGTGCCGACGGATCCAGGGGACTGGCTGTGACCAGTGATGGAGACGGGATCAGGAAGACAGGCAGGGATTCAGACAGAAGATCTACGGACAGGACCGGCGAAGATAATGAGGACTCGAGGGTGGGCACTTGGGTGGGAATTCGGTTGTTAAGTCTGACGTCACACGGCAGCGCTTCCGGGTCCAAACGCTCTATCTCATACCACAAGAAAAACAACAAACGGTGCTAATATACACACACAATGTGGTGTAATACTACAAAAAAAAAAAAAATTATCATAACCTTTATCTCCATACTAAAATTCCAGATGGCCAGACAGTGATTCATCTTTTATAAATCGCGTTCATAAACGGCCGTCGATGGCATTCTCATGTGAAACGAGTTGAAGCTTGGACCCAGAAACGGCGTTCCTTACGTCATGACTTAACAAGCGGATTGGATCCGCGGACCACAGATCGATCAGGTCACAGTCCTCTCCTGGCTCTAAGATGGACTGACCCTCCTGCGTCAACTTCGGGGCCTTTGTGTCCTCCAGCTCAGGAATCACCTCGGTGGGCGCTTCGGGCTCGCTGGCTGTAGGGAAGAGGCCGTCGTTACGGACCATCCAGGCCAGGTATCTCAGATACGGCCGGCTCTCTGGATGGAGAAGGAGGTGCAGTGTGGGTGCCTCGGGCTCGCTGGCTGTGGAAAGAAGGCCGTCGTTCCGAAGCATCCAGGCCAGGTATCCGAGGTACCGCCGGCTCTCTGGACGGAGAAGGAGTTGCAGCGTAGGTGAGTCCATCTTCTGTTACTCGTATTGAGGGTCAGTTATTCTGTCACGGGTAGCCAATGAAGAAAGATGAGGGACCAGGATACGGTTAAAATAGCGTTTACTGTAGACTCACATGAACGACATGAAATCAAACAATAACTGACAAAGGAATGAACAGAACAGGGAGTATAAATACACAGGGTGAATGAGGGGTACTAAACAGGCACAGGTGGAGAAAGATTAACTAATCAGGGACTAACGAGAGCAGGTGCAGACATGACAAAACGTAATTGTGACACTAGGTGCCACTAGTGTCACAGAAAATACAAACTTCACCTTTAAACGGTATGGTCTCGCAAAATGTCTGCATTATTACCTACAGTATGTCTGTCCGTCTTTCTAGTTTATAAGTTTTAGTTAAAAATAAATTTCCCTATGGAGAAAATGAAATACTATGAAAATAGCTTCAGTTAGGACTTTTTTTCATTTCTATTTAGTTTTGTATCAAATACAATGTGATTTTTGTTGATCAAGATCTGGCAGAGCAAATTTTTCCGCATGAAATCACCCATTTGTCAGCAAACCAATGAGAACGATACATTACATAAAAACAGAACGTAGACACCAAAGCTGTTGAGGATCTGCCTCCCCGAAACCCTCCGTAACTTGCAGATTTGAAGAAAGTTGCCGTTGTTTGGCAAATAAATAAATGATAGACGTATTTCCCAAATGTTATCATAAGCTTTATGGTACACCTCAAACAATGGAATATGTTAATACTAATCACCGAGTCCAGGAATGGCTTGGGTATACAGAGCATTCATAGTTTATATGGACCGCACGCCCCTGCACTATAGTACAATGGACTCATTGTCATGACCAGCCTGATATGATGTGTGCCGTGGTGTGTTATCTTGCTGGAAGTAGCTATTACAAGATGCCTTATGTGACCATAAAGATGTGCACATGGTCATTTAATGGTGCTCATTTGGTTTCAGGGGCATAATGTGTGTCAAGAAAATATTCCAAATACCATTACACCTTTACCACCAGCCTGAACCATTGACACAAGGAAGGATGGATCCATAGATTCATGTTGCTTACATCAAGTTGTGATCCTGCTTGACGTTTTTCCAATCTTCTACTCTCTGGTTTTAGCGAGTTTATGCTCAGTTTAGTTTCCTCTTCTGAGTTGAGGGAAAACCGATGTGTTGTAACAAGCAGATATTTCAGTTATTTCAGTTCAGTTACTATTTTCAGTTACCTTCCTGTCAGTTTGAACCAGTCTGGCATCCTCCTCTGGCATTTCTCAGACACAGACCTGCCCCTTCTTGAATGTTTGTTGTCTTTCAGACCATTTTCTGTAAACTGTTGAGACTATTGAAAGTGAAAATCCCAGGAGATCAGCTATTTATTTTACATTCTCGTGTTTGCTTTGAACAAAAACTACAGCCACGTCTGCAGGTCCACATGTAATTTTTATATAAACTTTTCTCTATTGAAGGCCATTCAGGTACTCACATAATTATTTGTGGGTCATACAATTCAGAGCATTATTATGATGCTATTATATATGCTTAATATATGCTATTAATAAATCACTTATTAAAAAAACGCAACTTGATCCTACAGAATTAATAAATTACAGGCAAATCTCAAATCTACCCTTTCTGTCAAAAATACTAGAAAAGGCAGTGTCCTCACAATTAAGCTCCTTTTTAGAAAGAAATGGTATCTGTGAGGATTTCCAGTCAGGATTTAGACCGTATCATAGTACTGAGACTGCTCTCATTAGAGCTACAAATGATTTACTCTTATCGTCCGATCATGGTTGTATCTCTCTGTTAGTGTTACTCGATCTTAGCGCTGCATTCGATACTATCGACCACAACATTCTTTTGAATAGACTTGAAAATTATGTTGGCATTAGTGGAATTGCATTGGCATAGTTTAAATCATACTTATCTGACCGTTATCAGTTTGTAGCAGTAAATGAAGAGATGTCACACCGATCACAAGTTCAATATGGAGTACCGCAGGGCTTAGTGCTAGGACCGTTGCTTTTCACCCTGTACATGCTACCACTGGAAGATATCATTAGGAAGCATGGCGTTAGTTTTCATTGTTATGCTGACGATACTCAGCTCTATATTTCTTTACGCCCTGATGAAACTTACCAATTCACAAGATTAACGGAATGCATAGCTGATATAAAAAATTGGATGACTAGTAATTTCCTGCAACTTAATTCAGAAAAACTGAATTTTTAATTATTGAACAAAAAAACTCCACAAGTAGTAACCTAGAATTCTGTCTAACACTAGATGGCTGCTCTGTCAAACCCTCGTCGTCAGTTAGGAACCTGGGTGTGCTCTTTGATACCAATCTTTCATTTGAAAGCCACGTTTCTAGCATCTGTAAAACTGCAATCTACAATCTTTAAAAATATCTAAATTACGGCACATGCTTTCAATGCAAAATGCTGAACAGTTAGTTCATGCGTTCATGACCTCAAGGCTAGATTATTGTAATGCTCTACTGGGTGGTTGCCCTGCTCGCTTAATAAATAAACTGCAGCTGCAGTTCTTACTAGAACCAGGAATTATGACCATATTAGCCCGGTTCTGTCAACACTGCACTGGCTCCCTATTAAACATTGCATAGATTTTAAAATCTTGCTAATTACTTACAAAGCACTAAATGGTTTAGCTCCCCAGTACTTGAGCGAGCTCTTAACGCATTATACTCCATCACGTCTCAAAACTCTGGCCAGTTGATAATACCTAAAATATCAATCAACTGCAGGCAGTCGATCCTTTTCCTATTTAGCACCTAAACTCTGGAACAGTCTTCCTAGCATTGTTCGGGAAGCAGACACACTCTGTCAGTTTAAATCTAGACTAAAAACGCATCTCTTTACTATGGCATACACATGATTTTTTTTAATTGATATCATTCAAATCAGTTAAATGATTGTTTTAGGCTGCATTAACTAGGTCAGCCGGAGCCGGGAACACTTCCCATAACACCTGATGTACTCATTACATCATAAGAAGAATGGCATCTACGCTAATATTAGTCTCTCTGTTTACTGCAGTGAGCCGTATCTGGGCCGTATCCAGACAGGACCAACGCATCCCTGAAGTTTTCTGCAGAGACCGTGCCAATTAGTCTCCCCTCTGAAATTGCCTCATCGTCACGGCATCCTCAAGAAATCCTTCTCTGGCATGATGACTCCGATCCTTCGAATATTCCTATTTAATAATTGTTTAATCGAAACGTCATCAATAAACCCGTCTCCGGCGTGATGCCTCCGATCTTTCGAATATTCAGATCTAATATGACTTGTCATCTAATATGAAGTCATCTAATATGTCTTCTGACCTGTAAGGCTGCCAGAATAATAACCATACACTGTTTGTTAATTGGCCAGAGGAGAACTGGCTCCCCGACTGAGCCTGGTTTCTCCCAAGGTTTATTTTTCTCCATTATGCCACCTGATGGAGTTTTGGTTCCTTGCCACTGTCGCCTTTGGCTTGGCTTGCTCAGTTGGGAACACAAAATGTTCAACTAAATATCCAAATAAATTCAATTACTAAACTAAATTAACTATATCAACTAAATTATCTGCCCACATTGACACTATATGATAATTGAAATTAGCTGGATAACATCACCGTTTTCTCCAGCGTCTTCTGGGATTTCTAAGGTCAGATTCTCTCAAGTCTGCATTCAATGCATCCTCAATATCTGAGTGTAAGTGGAATGAGGAGGCGCAGTGGCACATGTTCCTGCATGGGCTGGCTGACCGTGTGCAACAAGAGATTTACACCTTGGAACTACCGACAAGCCTCGATGGACTGATAGAGCTGGCGTTACGAGTGGATGCTTGTCTGCAAGAACGTGTGGATCGTACACGACTGGTTTTGAGGTTCGAGTGTCTGGAGGGTGCCGGCGTCAGCGGGTGTAACACGGTCAGCCATCCGGTCGACCACGAGCCCATGCAGGTGGGTAGGGCTCGGCTTTCCCAGGAGGAGAGAGAACATCGGAGAGCGAGAGGTTTGTGCATGTACTGTGGTAAAGCTGGACATTTCCTGAGAAAGTGTCCCGTAAAAGACCAAGCCCAGCAGTAGAGAAGAGGTTACTGTCGGGTGGGGTAACCATGGAGAAATCCTCATCAGCGACTCTCCTGCCGGTAAGACTGCAATGGGCAACGGGTTTCCACAGCTGTCAGGCCCTGGTGGAGTCAGGGGTGGAGGGAAACCTTCTGGATTATTCATTGGCCAGTCACCTGCATATTCCGATGTTTCCACTCCGTCAGACCATCTCCATGCACGCACTTAACGGACAGAAGTTACCGGCGATCACGCACACTACGGGGTCCCTGACACTCATCACGTCCGGTAATCATACAGAACAGACTGTTTCTTTGTCATCGTACTGGGTCATCTGTGGCTGGTGAAGCACAGACCCAGGATTGATTGGGGTCAGTGTTCAGTATCGGAATGGAGTAACCAGTGTCACGCATCTTGTTTAGTGTCTGCTTGTTCATCTGTGTCTCGTTCTGTGTTACAGGAGGAGTCGGTGAACCTGTCAAACATGCCGGAGGATAACTTTGACCTGAAGGAAGTGTTCAGTAAGTCCCGGGCTGCTTCTCTTCCTCCTCATCGTCCCTATGACTGTGCAATAGAGTTATTGCCAGGTACTTCTCCGCCTAAAGGCAAGTTATATTCACTTTCTAATCCAGAAAGGGAGGTCATGGAGAAATATATTTCTGATTCTTTGGCAGCTGGGCTCATTCGTTCTTACTCGTCACCCGCTGGTGCAGGGTTTTTTTTTGTGAGTAAGAAGGATGGTTCTCTGCGACCGTGCATTGACTACCGAGGACTGAACAACATCACAGTGAAGAATACTTATCCTTTGCCGCTGATGTCTTCTGCCTTTGAATGGTTGCAGGGAGCGTCTCTTTTCACGAAATTAGATCTGCGCAACGCTTATCATTTGGTCCACATAAGGGAGGGGGATGAGTGGAAAACAGCGTTTAATACCCCCAGGGGGCACTTTGAATACTTGGTCATGCCTTTCGGCCTGTCCAACTCACCTGCTGTTTTCCAAGCACTCGTCAATGACGTGTTGAGAGACATGGTCAATCAGTCCATTTATGTCTACCCGGACGACATTTTGATATTTTCTTCCTCTCTCTAGGAACATGTTCAACAAGTCAGACGAGTGCTCCAGTGGCTGCTCGAGAATGGGCTTTTTGTCAAGGCAGAGAAATGTGTTTTTCATGCACAGTCAGTTCCGTTTTTGTGGTGTATCGTCTCGTCCGAGCGAGTGTGCATGGATCCTGACAAGGTTAAGGCTGTGGTAGATTGGCCAATCCCAGATTCCCGTAAGGCCCTACAGAGGTTTCTGGGATTTGCCAATTATTATTCGCAATTTTAGCCAACTAGCCACTCCTCTGACTGCCTTGACCTCCACCGGAACGATGTTCAGGTGGTCTAATGCAGCTGCTTAGTTTCTGCTCCCATTCTTGTAGCACCTGATCCATCACGTCAGTTCGTAGTGGAGGTCGATGCGTCAGAGGTGGGGGTAGGGGCAGTTCTTTCTCAGTTCTCAGTTCTTTCTCACAGTCGCGGACGACAAGTTGCACCCATGCACGTTTTTTTTCTCATCGTTTATCTTCTGCCAAACACAATTATGATATTGGTAACAGAGAGTTGTTGGCGGTCAAGTTAGCATTGGAGGAATATTTAAAGATTGTTCACTTGCGGTCTTGTGTATTAACATTGGTTGCAGCGTGTCCTTTAAGTCCATAAGACTATAGGGTGTCCCATTTTTCATTTTAGGTTTCAGCACTTTGTGGCTGATATGTGCCCTAGATTCAAACTTTTGCCAAGCCTGTGCGACTTCTACCCGACAATCAAAGCAGCATTACGTCATGTAAGTGTGGACTTGGAGGAAGATTGCAAGGGCTTAGAGTCCCATCTATGACAGATATTATGTAGAAACATTTCAGAAATCGGTTTTACTTTGCATGATTTGTGTTCAACAATGCAAAGTTGTCAGAACTCTGCAGATCATTCTAAATTGCCATGTCTATGTAACCGTTTAGACGTCAGGATTTCTGTTGACTCGATCATCTCTGGAGCTTGAAGGTTCCCTGCAGCTGTGTCTACGTCCGCATAAGCGTAAGGGGAGCTTTGCTGTTGTGCGTCAAATGCGATGTGTGTGAATTGGGGAGAGATCTCTGGAGACCTTCGGGTCATGTGATTCTTCCTGTGCTGGTCTGGTGCTGATCTGCCTCTCCCTCTGTCTCTATCTCCTTTAAGGTCTTGTTCCCACAGTACACTCCTTTCTTGCTTCAGGACATACAGCAATGTACACAGCTGCCGTGGATCCATCTGATATCAGAAGACTTTTAGATTATTTTCTTTTTTCTGTCTCCAAACTTCCATGTTTTTCCTTTTTATTTGAAAGCTTCTTTTGTTAGGTTACTGGGGTCTTGTAGTTTGGACAGTCCACTGTGTCATACTAAGGGAACCACTCACATTCATACACACCTGGTTCTTGTCCCCCTGTGAACCGCACAGAGAGGAAAGCCCACCTACCTTGAACTTGTCTCTAGTCGTTTAGCCCCTGAACCCGGGCCTGACTGGTGTGTTCGCTCACTTTCTTCCCACATCTCTTCAAACCCACATCTGGCAGAGTTTAGGTGTGACAAGGTCCATTGAGCTTTCAGCTTATCGAACTATATGGTTTCCTTCTGCACTTAAGGTCTCTATTTTGTGAATGTGTGTGTAATTGAGAAAAAGTGAAGGTAAAAAAGGAAATGTGTAGTCTATAAAGATAATTACCAAACCAAACACATTTCAGATGTGTTGGTTATGGATCACTGATTAACTGTATTTTTTTCCAGTTCACAATCTGATGTTTTGGACTGCCTCGTATGTTTTTCGGTATGAGAAGCTGACCGTGTGCACAGTGCATCTTGTACCCCGAGACATGCGGACAACAAACAAACATAAAAGCAGTGTTGTGTCCATGCATGCAGCTTATCTACCCTATTCAGGGAAGTGTGCTTGGCAGGAACCACAGGAAAAGAGACAGAAAAACTGCAACAGTACTTTTCGCAACAGCCCACCTGCTCATTCCACTAACGCTACAAGCTCCACTACTGTCTGTGCTCTGAGAGTACATTGACCCTTCACTAAGGCTGTCCCATCCTGCCTGAGCAACTGTTGACACCTGCCATTTTATGATATAAGCTTTTGCTCTTCTTTAATGGAATGGAAAAATGGAATTGATCTAAATGAAATGGTCTAAAAATACCAACATAGGCACTGGAAAAACTTACCTATACAGTTCTTCATGATCTTACACTTACAAATAATCAGATAGAGTAAAGAGTTTGCATATTTAGTGTGCTGTCCGAGGAAAGGACTTCAAGCTTGGTATTTTGGCCCGAACCCCCCGTACTCCGTATTCCTGGCTGTGGGAGGAACCAGCCAAGAGTGAGGAGTCGGGGTGGTGGAGGGATGCTGCAAACTGTAGAGGAATGTAGGTGAGTCGACTGTGTGTGTGTGTGTGTGTGTGTGTGTGTGTGTGTGTGTGTGTATATATATATATATATATATATATATATATATATATATATATAGGCCTCCTATCATGCTAATTGGATAGACATGTTAATTCGATATATATACACGTAATTTCAATCAGCAATTAACACGTCTATCCAATTAGCATGATAGGAGGCCTATATATATATATATATATATATATAGGCCTCCTATCATGCTAATTGGATAGACGTGTTAATTGCTGATTGAAATAACGTGTTGATTGGATAGATCATTTGAATTTGTTCCTCCCAAACTTTGTTAATGAAACATAAAATTCAAAGCAGTTTGCAGCTGAAATGAATACTAGTGGCAGTAAAACACCAATGATTTATTACTTTTTGTGATTACAGGAGAAGATTATCAATTCATAAAGACTTATTTTCGCATGGTTTCTTGCAAAATACAATATTATGAGCTCAAAACACTTTTATCACAGTGCATGATTTGTAAACTAATACAGTTTGGCATTTACATTACATAACCAGCTCCATGTGTTTGGCTTTTTTTTTGATGTAGTAAACTGTGCTCTGTATCTCACCTGGTACAGCACTGCACTTGTGATGCAGTGTTTTGGGACGCCTGCCTTTACATGCACATGAACTTTAATGACATCCCATTCTTAATCCATAGGGTTTAATATGGAGTTGGCCCACCCTTTGCAGCTGTAACGGCTTCAACTCTTCTGGGAAGGCTTTCCACAAGGTTTAGCAGAGTGTTTATGGGAATTTTTGACCATTCTTCTAGAAGCGCATTTGTGAGGTCAGGCACTGATGTTGGACGAGAAGGCCTGGCTCGCAGTCTCTGCTCGAATTCATCCCAAAGGTGTTCTATCGGGTTGAGGTCAGGACTCTGTGGAGGCCTGTCAAGTTCCTCCACACCAAACTCGCTCATCCATGTCTTTATGGACCTTGCTTTGAGCACTGCTGTGCAGTCATGTTGGAACAGGAAGGGGCCATCCCCAAACACAAAGTTGGGAGCATGAAATTGTCCAAAATGTCTTGGTATGCTGAAGCATTAAGAGTTCCTTTCACTGGAACTAAGGTGCCAAGCCCAACCCCTGAAAAAAACCCCACACCATAATCCCCCTCCATCAAACTTTACACTTGGCACAATGCAGTCAGGTAAGTAACGTTCTCCTGGCAACCACCAAACCTAAACTCGTTCATCGGATTGCCAGACAGAAAAGCGTGATTGGTCACTCCAGAGAACACGTCTCCACTGCTCTAGAGTCTACACAAAGTTTGGAGGTCTGTAGCTATTGACTCTGCAGAAAGTTGGTGACTTCTGTGCGCTGTGCACCTCAGCATACACTGGCCTTGCTTGATTTTATACACCTGTTGCCATGGAAGTGATTTGAACACCTGAATTCAATGATTTGGAGGGGTGTCCCAATACTTTTGGCAATAAAGTGTATCTGCAATACTTTTATGTTGGTTCTGTTCTGTTTACCCTGACAGGGGTTATCGCTGCTCTCCCTGCTCTTATCCATGCTAGGGAGTTCTTGCCCAGAACAGACCTATACTGCCAATCCAAACTATATGCTAATTGTCAATCATCTTCGACGATAATGGTCCTGATAGAAATGGCTTCAGCAACTTTTTGTTAATATTATTGGTTAGGTTTAGTGTAGGGTTAGTGTGATATAAAATTATCTTTAGTGTAGATGGTTATTTTCAACAATATCAATATTAACTTTTTAGTGCCACTCACCAGACATCTAATTTTTGAACTGCCATGATTCGTACAACCACCAGTGTGATAAAACAGTCAATTCATGTTCATCTGTTATGGATAAAACTGATCGTGCTTTTAGCACCACTCACTGAACATTTTACTTTGAAAGTGTCACGAAACGTGCAAAAAACGTAATACCATTTTGCAGAAATGTCTCACAGGTTTTCCAGTGAACATGGATCAAAAAATAAAAAGCATTATATTTTAGAGATTTACCAAAAAAGCTAAAAAAAATTTTTAAATGTCACAATTCATTCGAGCCTATGTAAGAATAATGTCAATCAATTTTACCACTTTATGATGAGCATGTTTTACTGACAATCTTTCTGTTCATGGAAATCTCCAATTCATTCCCATAGGACATTCCAAGAAGTTGAATGTATTAAAAACACCAAAAAGACAGGACTTTTGTCTCTTTCTTTAACTTGTGTCTCTTCCCCAACTCTCTAGCTCTTTGAAGACAGACTGTCTGACTAGCTGTTTCACTGAGTCGACTTGGCCTCAGATCATCTCCAGAAAGCACACACAAGGGGGATTTACAAAGCAGGAACTCTCACTTAGGAGGTATTAAGCTGTCCCGCATAAAGAAGTTAATGGTGGGGCAGCTGGTGCCATAACGTTAGCCTCCATTGAGCTCAAAAGACAACATAAGATAAGCGGTAGATTAGCTCTTACCCACACACAGGCAGTCTGTACCAGTTACCATACATGCCCTCTGTGCTTAACTAAACACTTAGAGCCCAAGATAAATAGCGAGCATGAGAAAAGTGGTCAGCTTTTACGGACATACCAAGCTGAGATGTTGTAGTGGCCAACCTTTTCGAGTTTTAAGGTCATTTTAAGAGGCTAAATCTCATCCTGTCCTTTTTTTATTCACTTCTAACACACACACACACACACCTGTCTGTAAGCAACACATATATATGCCTTAATCACACTACTAGTGGATCTGTAAATCTATTCATTTTCATCACTATCATATATGCACTTTTCCACTCTTTAAAGTTGTATACATAAAGAAATTAACTGAGAAAACGCATATCATTAGCCTAATAAGAGCAGTTTTATTTTACATGCTCACTGCCTATGGCCTGACATTAAGATCACACGAACAAGCTACTGTTTTTATAACTCCCGTTATTGGATTAGTCATCAATGGATTAACAGTCATGGTTTAAAAAAGTTACATTGGTAAAAACCTTTGAGTGAGACTTCATCCATACCTATAGGTGTCAGTATGATGTCCAAAACCACTGTCATATCCACCTTATTCTTTTCAACTTGGAGGTAAGCTATATGTACCAGTCTTTTGATTCATTAGCCACTATAGGTAAATAACTAGAAGAATAACAAAGTGTAGTAAACAATAAAACTGTTTGTGATACAAACCAGTGTGTTTATGATTGCGATGCTAAATTCAAATAATATGACAACAAATACCAGTTTGCAATATCAAGCAGCATAACAGGTGGATTAGTGCAATATGAAAAATGTCTGAGTGCACCTTTAAATCTTAAAAATTGTGTTTCAGTGTGTATGATTGTCTAGGATGGAGTTGTTAAGTGCGTCTATACGTTTTTGTCTGTTGATATTCTTAAATAGGGCACATTGCACTGTAGAGCACATGCATATTGAATGGCATGTCTTTGGCAGACAGGGGGCACTACTGCTCTCCTCAAGCCCTGCAGTTGGTGCTGAGGAAGGTGGCAGAGTGAAGATGTGCTGTGGTCTCTAGTCTAGACGCCAATCATCGTCTGCAAGAAACAAGCCATGAGGCCCAAATGCTGAGCATTCCTGTGTGCAGCTGTATCCTTGTGTCTACTTTATTAGGGACTTCTCTTCAATACATGCAGTTTTTTAAAAATTACTTTTTGTTTGCATTTGTTAGCCAAGGAATAAATCAGCTGATTGGTAGACAGTTAGATTTCTACTAGTAAAAGTGGCAGCTCAACAGCAGGGTGTTTTCCAGTGTAGAAAATCTACGTGTAACTGACGTGTCCATGAACAGGAACAAAAAAGTTTGGAATTTTAAATTACTGTAAAAATGCTACTGTAAAAACCCTGCCAAATTATTCCCTGCCATTGATGGAAATTTCCAGCTGTCCGTGTTTTCACTGTTATACGGTAGGGGGCGCTATTATGCATCTTCTGAAAGTGTACAGAATCAAAACACAGGTGAAGAAGCAGAAACAAGCAATAGAAGCATTGCTTATGCACATGTAAATTAACGCCATCATCAACATTAAACAGCATATAAATCAAAACTGCCTAATGTTACTGAATTAAGCTTTTTGTTATTATTTTCAATATTGTTTTTTTTTTTATGAAACTTACCCACATTTGAGTGTTGATTAAAAAAACAAAACAATGCATGCACATTTTTTTGCTGTTGTTCTTTTTTTTTTTTTTTTGCTTTTTTTTTCTTTCATTTGATATATTGCATGTTTAGATATTCATACAACAAAATATTTTAGGGGCCATGAAAGCTTTGTAAAAAAATATGAAAAATTCTGCCAACTTAAAAAATAAAAACGCTGGTGAGGAAAGAGTTAATTGGTCAATGACAAGTTTGCTTACTATATACGGTGAAAAACTGTAACAGATCTAACTGGACATTTTAAGTATTTTTACAGTAAAATACTGTTAATTATACAGACTTTGGAAGTAAAAACAATCAGTCATCTTACACCGATCAGGCGTAACATTATGACCACTGACAGGTGAAGTGAATAACACTGATTATCTCTTCATCACAGCACCTGTTAGTGGGTGGGATATATTATGCCGCGTTCACACCAGACGCGACTTGTGTGAATAAATTCGCGCGTAGTTGGACGCTTAAACATTTTGAGTTTACTCGCTTCATTCGCGCGAGACATTCACTTCACAACAGGCGCGAATTCGCGTCATGGAAGGGGCTTCTGCCAGGAGGCTCGTCTCGTTGCGAAATGGCTAACATGGATTGTTTTAAAATACGGTGAATAAGCTTAATTTGCCGGTTTTAACTAGCTTGTAGTCTCAATAGGGTGAATTCAGGGTAATTGGGACACTTTTTCCAAGTCATCTCAATGGCAAAAAGTGTCCCAATCACCCTGAAATCACCCTATGTATAGCTCAAATTGAGTAAAGAGCGTTTTTTACAACTTACCAGATTGTCCGACCTCCTCACTCACTTTCTTCCAAGCAAGATCCTTTTTATTCCTGTTTCTATAAAGTACGAAGATGTATCGTACAATTCCGGGTATCCACATATGATTTTGTCCTCATTGTTGTCACTACTAGAGCATGCTCCTGATTGGTTAACGTGGCGCGAATATCCGCCAAAGTTCAGATTTTTCAACTTGTGCGTTTTGCGCGTAACACATGATTCAACAAACAAGTCCGATCCATGGAGTCCCCACCCCGCAACTTACAGGACTTAAAGGATCTGCTGCTAACATCTTGGTGCCAGATACCACAGCACACCTTCAGGGATCTAGTGGAGTCCATGCCTCGACAGGTCAGGGCTGTTTTGGCAGCAGAATGGGGGACCAACACAATATTAGGAAGGTGGTCATGATGTTATGCCTAATCTGTGTATAATTTACATTGAAAAACCATAGACTGATATTCTCACAATTCTTTACATTAGATTGTGATGGTATTTTGTTTAAATAATTATGTTTCTGTTGTTTTGTGTACCATCTTATGTTGTTACATTAATGTTTATTGCATTATATTAGTGTTTTCTGTGGAGAAATAAAGTCTAAGAGCAGAACAGCAGGAAAGAGAAGAAATTTGGAAAAACCCAACTTTCTATGTACTGCACTAAAGCAGCTAAGCCTCTGCTAATCTTTAGCCCACCCCCACCTCCACCCGCCCCTTTTCCCAGATCAAAGCCACCTTCTACCTTGGGATTTGGCTCCTCAATTAGACGGATTAGTATCAAATCGAGTTTTGATTTGCTTCCCATTGTTACATTCTCAGTGGGGTAGCAGGGCAGAGAAAAGGAGCACGTGAGTGACCCAGAAATGCTGGATGCAGTCCTGCAGAAAGAGGGGCTCCCATGGAAAGGGGCCCCCTGTTTTTGGAGGCCCCGGAAACATGCGTTAATGACCAGTCAGAGACGTTTGTGTGGAACAAAAGGCAGCAGCTCAGCTTTTTTTCCTGCTTCCCCTTTGCTTCATGGGTAAGAGTACTTGCCTAGTGACTTTACATGAGAATATTTCATTGGTAATTAAGGCAAAGCTTGAATGAAGAGGGTTTCTCTAATGCATGTATGTGTATGTGCTGCAGCTGTGAATCTACAGAAGGGATGGACAGGTTATGTGGTGAGGTGAATTCAATATATTATTTGAGAAGGCCTGAATTCCTGGAAATCTGCTGACAGCACACATTGTTTCTGTTTCATTTCAAGCGTGAGTGTTGAGGACCAAAATAATTCTCTCTGAGAAAGGAGCACGCAAAACAATTCAGTCCATTGGTACAATGCATTATGTAATGTACAATGTGTGAGTGAAGGACTGACAGTGATCGAAAGATTAATAAATATTTATTGCATTGTACAAAGGCTGACCAGTATGCCATAGCCAGACCGGCTCTAGGGCTCTAGTCTCTTTCCTAAAAATAGTTTTTGCCAAAATATCATATGTACACTAAAAAACACTGAGTTAAAAATCACCCAAATTGGGCCTTGGCCCAAGGGCTGGGTAAATATAGGAAAGAACACATGTTGGATTAATTTTACTCAGCAAATTGGATTGTTTATTTAACCCAGCATAATGGGTTGATTCATTTTTACTATAATACTAGACACATCAATGAATGAATACGGATTAATTTAATCTTTAATCCTTTTTTAAAATACTCCACACAACCACTGTTTGCATGATAATTCCTTTATTTTTTCATATTTTACAGTATAGCATATTTTATATAGTTTTTAATACATATTGCCTACATTTAATCTTGGTTACTACACATATTAGAGGTAATAAAAATTCAACATTTAGAAGTAATTCAAGTGTAATCAAGCGGTCTCTGTTGTCCCGTTTCCACCGTAACGGCGCTGGATCTCGTGCCGGAGTTTGTGTCATGTTCAGCGGGGGAACTTCTAACTTTAGACCGTCGCCCTGCGTTTCACTCGTAGCCGAAAAATATGCTGTGACTGACTCCATAACCTGTCCATAAACAATCAGTGTACAGTTCTGAGGACATATTCTCACATCCTATGTTTATGTTATTCATATTTATATTCTGTATTTTTTTTAATAAAATCTAAATTTTATTGCAAGGTGTCAGTTGTTCCCATCACGTGATGTACCTGTATGTACCCAATTTGATGGAGCTGCATTGCTCTCTCATGAAGAGGCCGCAAAAAGCCCACGATCAATAACTCAACCCCTGGGTTGTTATGTCTGACCCTGGATCTAGGAAACACACACACAAAAAAAATGCATTTCAAGTTTGCAAAACACATCTTATTGGACTGCTCTGCTTTAAATGCAAATAGATGATGATTTTACTTTGTGTAAGCTCTCTTAAGGACTTGTTTAATAAGATCATACCAGATTTTATGTTATAAAACACCTTATGTAATTCAAAAATATGGGACATTTTTTTTTTAATTATTGTAATTGTGGAAATAAAATCTGCCATAAGAATTCAACAGCCTCAGCTGCTGACGAATCTCAACTATCTACTTACCTGTCAAGTTTGCAATTTTTACACCACCAACCCCCATTTGGGTCATTCCTAAATATAGTGTAAAAACATGATATGTGCGATTTCGCTAGTCGCAACACATATCAAATAAACATAAAAAACTATAATAATAAATAGCCAAAATTGGTAATAGGTTGCAGATTTAGCCTAAATCATATAGGGACTAGCTAGTTAGAGGCCAAATGTTGTTTTATTGACAAGAATACGTGACAATATACGGGGGAACACAAATGTAATAAAGAACACATATTGGTTACAGGATTGAATTGTTTGGTGTATAAAGGGTCTGATTTTTGTAATTTCCTTGGTGCCAATTATATGGAATGTTTTTGGTTTTCAGTACGACAAAAATCCTGTGGTAACGATGTGAGACAAGTTAAAAAATGTTGTTCCTATGTTAACATTCTGACTCTGTTGAAACAGTTGAGAAGGTGAAAAGGAGGCATCACAGAAAAGTGCCTGGTATGGATGAGATCTCTACTTTTGAGACACAAAGGGCACATGAGGTGAAAACAGCCAAACAACAGAGTAACCAGAAAGTATGCCATGTCACCGTCTCAATTCACTCAACTCGACACACCCTTCTCTTTTTTTTCTTCCATTTTTGCTCTGTAATCTACCTTACTGGGTTATAGTTTAGTTTCTGGCATAGAAGTGAGCAAAAAAGGTAGATTACTGAATTCAAGTAATACAATTTTTCCCCCTCATATGACAGCATGCATTCTGGCCCTGAGAGATCCATATTTTCCATATTTTTTTGTCTGCCTACAAAGACAGACATACAGTGGTGTCCATTTATCATTAGATTTGCAACTGATGCAAAAACACCCTTAAAATATCATAAATGTATAATTTAGTCCAGATGGATTTTGATGGTATAGTCCAAGTCTTCCTGGAAATCGTGTTTTCCAGCATGATCTTGAGCTTTAATGCAAGACGGAAATCTGATCATCTGTTCAAACAGTCACATGATCACAGTCACTCTTTTACTTGCACTTGATTATTGACCTATATTTCTTTATTTTACATAATGTTTCTTGGTTTTAAAGTCGGCATGAAACAGAAGTTGCAATTGACTTTTCTTCCTTATTGTAACGTATGTGAAGCGGCTTTCTGACAAAGAAAAAATATAGGACAGGACTTGATTTTGTCCATGGGGAATTGATTGGATGGTTGTGGATTGCTATTGGTCGATCTCTTGTGATTGACAGGTTGTCCCACCCTCATGCAAGTAAACACATCAGCAGAGAAGAGAAGAGATGTCGCTGCAAGAGGAAGGGGAAGTTATTTTGATTAAAGATTACAAGGCACATGAGTTTAAAAAATAATGATATGCACAGATAAATCATTTATAATAAATACTGCAATATTCCATTAAAAAAAAAAAAAATTGTCCATTTAAAAGGTTTAAAAGGGTTTACTGTTTTTTTGTTTGTTTGTTTCCTTTAATATGTAATGTATCTGTTTATATGAGCTGCAAAGTTACAAAGCTCATAGGGCCAGATTTACTAAACAGGGAAAATTTGCGTGAGAGCGCAATTCCAAAAAAGCGCCGATGGGAGTGTAAAGTTTAGCGTGTGATCTACTGACGACATGCAAATTAAAGAACACAGACACAGCCGGATCATTTCCATAATGACCAACACAATCTACCAAGAGCTGCGAAAAAAATTTGTCTGGTTTAAAACGTGCTTTTTTGAGCAGTAAATAATAGTGCAAGTACCAGTAAATTGACAGGTCAGCCGCAAAAATAACTGTCCACGCCTTTCTAGCACAAATTTTTCACTGCGTTTCTACCTGACAGTAGTTTTTTAACGCCAAAAGAGGGTTTGCGCTGGCGCAAGCTGTTGGTAAATCTGGCCCATAGTCTCACACTGAGGGATTTATTCTATCTAACAGAGAACACTGATCCAGATAATGTTTAAAACGCCTCGATTGAAGTCCAGATATTACTTCCTCAAACGTCTACATCACAATGTGAAATATTAGCATAATGCCCGCCCAAAGATGTGCAAAAAGGTGAGAATTCAGTGAATTGTAGTGTCGTGGAGAAGCTGTGTGTTTGGATGCAAAAGCAATCCAAACCCCTTTGTTTGGCTTTCAGATGAATTTAGGAATCAGTGGTTAAGATTTATTTATAACGCTCTTCCTGAGCGGCACAACCTAAAAGTTAGCTTGTGTACAGCGCATTTTACAGAGGACAGCTTCCTGAACCCACTGTCCAGTACAACACCGGCTATACACACCTGAATAAATTAGAAATATACACTTCAGTATGTTTTTTTTTTTTTTTTTACTGTATTTTGTGTTGTCATTTCAGGACATAAAGTTGTCACAGTGAAGAAGATAAATTAAACCATTATAACATTGTATCTAAAAGGTAAGAGAGTTTCAAAATGAAAACTGTGAATCGTCCTAGGCTGTGTTTCCCAAAAGCATCATAAGCCTATAAGTAGATCGATCCATTGCCACCAATGATCTCTTTGATCATCTTAGCTCATGAGAAACGCAGCCCTGCTCAAGTCGTGCTTGCAAAGTTAGTTCCGGTTGATCTTCTTGATCATTTGCATTTTCAGAATTTGACTGATACGGTAATACTGATGACATTATTAACTGTATATTTACAATTGCTTTAGAAGCCTTGGAAGCTGAAGCTCGTGGTTATGGTAAGGGGTGTTTCGACACGCTTGAGGCCAATCGCAACACACTGGGTCACACTGTAAAAACAAATTTGTTCAGTTTACTTAATTCAATTGTGCAAACTCGTTGCCTTAATTCAATTAAGTAAGCATAACTTAATTGCATCAAGTTGTTCTTACTTAAACTGTTTAAGTTTTGTCAACTTAATTCTTTCTGTGATCTGAGGAAGTGTACTCCCAGAGCACATTGTGGCATGAATAAATGAATTGCTTTGTTTTACTTTTTTTGGCTTTATTTTACCATTTGTCTTTTGTCAGTATAACCCCAATAACGACAGCAAATACAATTGTAAAGGCTGAATGTTGAAGTCTGTGTGTGACTCAAGCATGGTCAATTGCAAGATATTCCAGATGTATATCACAAATATAGAGGGATTATATCAACCCAATTTAAAGTTTATGCCATAATTGTTAGCAAAAATCATTATATGACATGAAATATAGTTATGTTATATATAATTAATTCAAAAATATTATATATATATATATATATATATATATATATATATATATATATACACTCACCTAAAGGATTATTAGGAACACCATACTAATACTGTGTTTGACCCCCTTTCGCCTTCAGAACTGCCTTAATTCTACGTGGCATTGATTCAACAAGGTGCTGAAAGCATTCTTTAGAAATGTTGGCCCATATTGATAGGATAGCATCTTGCAGTTGATGGAGATTTGTGGGATGCACATCCAGGGCACGAAGCTCCCGTTCCACCACATCCCAAAGATGCTCTATTGGGTTGAGATCTGGTGACTGTGGGGGCCATTTTAGTACAGTGAACTCATTGTCATGTTCAAGAAACCAATTTGAAATGATTCGAGCTTTGTGACATGGTGCATTATCCTGCTGGAAGTAGCCATCAGAGGATGGGTACATGGTGGTCATAATGGGATGGACATGGTCAGAAACAATGCTCAGGTAGGCCGTGGCATTTAAACGATGCCCAATTGGCACTAAGGGGCCTAAAGTGTGCCAAGAAAACATCCCCCACACCATTACACCACCACCACCAGCCTGCACAGTGGTAACAAGGCATGATGGATCAATGTTCTCATTCTGTTTACGCCAAATTCTGACTCTACCATCTGAATGTCTCAACAGAAATCGAGACTCATCAGACCAGGCAACATTTTTCCAGTCTTCAACTGTCCAATTTTGGTGAGCTCGTGCAAATTGTAGCCTCTTTTTCCTATTTGTAGTGGAGATGAGTGGTACTCGGTGGGGTCTTCTGCTGTTGTAGCCCATCCGCCTCAAGGTTGTGCGTGTTGTGGCTTCACAAATGCTTTGCTGCATACCTCGGTTGTAACGAGTGGTTATTTCAGTCAAAGTTGCTCTTCTATCAGCTTGAATCAGTTGGCCCATTCTCCTCTGACCTCTAACATCAACAAGGCATTTTCGCCCACAGGACTGCCGCATACTGGATGTTTTTCCCTTTTCACACCATTCTTTGTAAACTCTAGAAATGGTTGTGCGTGAAAATCCCAGTAACTGAGCAGACTGTGAAATACTCAGACCGGCCCTTCTGGCATCAACAACCATGCCACGCTCAAAATTGCTTAAATCACCTTTCTTTCCCATTCTGACATTCAGTTTGGAGTTCAGGAGATTGTCTTGACCAGGACCACACCCCTAAATGCATTGAAGCAACTGCCATGTGATTGGTTGATTAGATAATTGCATTAATGAGAAATTGAACAGGTGTTCCTAATAATCCTTTAGGTGAGTGTATAATATTTATTACTTCCCTTCCTTTGAAATCAGATAACTGTGATTTCTTGTTGCATCGCTGCATAGGAAAAAAATTACAATAATGAAGTTCTAAGTGCCCAACCAAAGGGAACACTAATCACAATAATGGTGAGAGGAAGTGGAGGAAATGAGTGAGAAGTCTATAAAAAATTGCCCGCCTTAAAAACCCTTTGCCCGCTTGTTTTTTTTTTTTTTGCTTTGGCAAAATGGTACTCAAACCAGTCAAGTAATGTTTACTTGGGTTTTCTAAGTAATGAAGGCATAGCATGCAAATAGTTCAGATTACTAAATTGTTTTAAGTAAGTTCAACAAATTATTGGACATTAAGTAAAGTTTACTAAAAAAGTACAACTGTTGGATTTTACAGTACAGCTGGCCAATCAGAGCACTCTGAGCTTTTCAGAAGGAGGGGCTTTGTAGAAATCAGGGCTGCGTTTCCCAAAAGCATCGTAAGCTTAAGTTGATCATTGAACAATTGCCACCAATGGTCTCCACGATCAATTTAGGCTTACAATGCTTTTGGGAAACGCAGCCCAGAGCATTTCAGACAGACTGGGAATAGAGCTACTACAACAATGTATTGAATGTGAAAAATGAAAGCATGTTAACCTATTCTATTATACCCAACAAACAAAATAATGAACTTTTAAACATAGCATCATATGACCCCTTTAAATGGTTCAAAATCCTAAAACTTTCCCTTTAAATTAGATTTGAATCCCAGATTTTAAATGTGGTCTCAAACCCTTGTGTGAGGATTTAGCCAAATATTCACTAAACCCAAAGAGGAAATGATAGTAGTCTGAATGCGCCTCTGCATCCTATCCTTGTCATGCTGCAGAAATCATTGGTGACTTTTCATCTGAGGCAACTCATGATCTGATAGTGATGTAACGTCCTGCTCTGAGTAAAAGTGAAGCTGGAAAAAGAGACTTGCTTGGGTGCTTGGAAGCATGCGTGCTTATGGCAGACGAGACTGAAAGCACATCACTGTGTAAACAGAGGAGGACTCATCCAGTGCGTGTGTGTGGCCGCAGTGCATTACTGCAATGAGTCATCATCTACATCTGGAAAGTGCTCACGCATGGTGTGCATAAAAGAGGAGGAGCACAAAGCTCCTCTCCCCGGCCCCAACCCAGTGGATTACATGTACTAAACTTTATGACGTACTTGAGATTTAAAATAACGCGGCTAGCTAATTACGTGTGCTTACTATGTCGTAATCACTTAATTCCCAAAATGCTATTTAAAATTTTTAAATCTGTTCAGAAGCAAAAGAAATCATGTCATCAATCATCAAATTATGTTTATGTGCTTACCGCCAGGGCATCCAAGATATAGGTGACTTTGTTTCTTCAGTAGAACACAAATGAAGATTTTTAACTCCAATCGTTGCAGTCTGTCAGTCGTATAATGCATGTGAATGATAACACATGAGAGTATGAGAACTATGAGAGTAAAAAAAACATGCACATACAAATCCATTTTTGGATTGACCTCACTCACAGGAAGTGGTCGTGCGTTAAAGGCTGTTGGACATAGTGGTGTATTAGAGGTAAAAAATGATATAAATACTATTCGGTTTTTCGCACAAACAGATCTTTCCGTGTCTTAAGACATCAGTGTGTCGTCACGAGCCGCAGGGTTTAATATGGATTTGTATGTGCATGTTTTTTTTACTCTCATAGTTCTCATACTCTCATGTGTTACCATTCACATGCATTATACGACTGACAGACTGCAATGGTTGGAGTTAAAAATCTTCATTTGTGTTCTACTGAAGAAACAAAGTCACCTATATCTTGGATGCCCTGGGGGTAAGCAAATAAACATCAAATTTTCATTTTTGGGTGAACTATGCCTTTAAGTGCATTACCATGTGCAGCGTCTTGTGGAGGTTTCGAGGCTTTAATCCAAGTTAAACTGAGAAAGTAGTTGTGGCTGGAAAACATACAACACTATTTCATTTCAGATCAGCTTGACGTGCAAATCACAGAGGGTTAGTGACTAGTGAAGGGTCTTAGTGTCAGTGCTCTAAACAACTACAGCCTATAAACACTGTGTTTCAGTGTGTGCGAGAGACGAGATGAACCTGATGAACACATTGTGCTTCTAATACTGTAGATCTAAAAATAAGATGTGAACAAACTCACCTTTTTAATATGTTTATTAATCTTCATGCTGTCATTGTTTCTTTAATAATTATTTCAGATAACACTTTATTTATATGGTCCACTTTAGACATTCTACTAACTATAAGTAACTTTGTAACTACATGTCAACTACCAATCATTAGTAGTCTGTCTGCTTAATATCTGCTAATTCTTTATTTTGATGCTCCCCAACAGACATTCTACTGACTATAAGTAACTTTGCAAACACATGCCAACTTATTCTACTAACCCGAACCCTAACACCTAACCCTAAACTAACAGTCTACTAAGAGTCTACTAATACTCTAATGAGTGTTAGTTGACATGTAGATGCAAAGTTACTTATAGTTAGTAGAATGTCTGAAGTAGACCCATATTTCATTATAAAGTATGGTGGATATGGGGACTTTTTCAATAGACATTTCCTAAAACATGCCATTGGAAAAGACAAGCATGGACAGCTTTTGTGTGTTTGATTAATGCATTGATAATCGTTCATGTCGTTAATGATATGATGTAGGCCTACTATACTGTTGTACACTACTGTTCAAAGTTTGGGCCGGTAATGCTTGTAAAAGAAGTCTCCTATGCTCACCAGCAGCATTAAGTTGATCAATTACAGTAAAAACTGTAATATTGTGAAATGTTACTATAATTTAAAATAAATCTTTTCTATTGGAATATGTGTTAAAATGTAATTTATTCCTGTGATCAAAGCTGAATTCTCAGCATCATTATTCCAGTCTTCAGTGTCACATGATCCTTCATAAATCATTTTAATATGATGATTTGCTGCTCAAGAAACATTTATGATTATTATCAATGTAGAAAACAGTTGTGCTGCTTCATATTCTAGTTGAAACCAATGATACATGTTTTTTTTCAGGATTATGTGATGAACATAAAGTTCAAAATAACAGCTTTTATTTGAAATAGAAAACGATGGCTGGAAACGCCAAGATTTGCATAAATACTAAAAATGTGCATAAAAACGTTATGTGCTCAATTAAGGTGGATACATTTTATTTGATAAGAAAACTATGATGGAAAAACATTTACTGAATAAACTACTTGATATGCATCAAAAAATTCATGAGACTTTGCGCGAAGGGATGGCATAACTGGACTAACCAGCAGACCAATCTCGTTGCACAGCATCTGAAATGCTGTTTTGGTCGTTCTTTGGTCTTTTGTCAAAACCTGTCGTAAAAGTGGTTTGATATAATTACCTCCCAGAACTGTCTTACACGACTGCATTTTCAAACAGCAGGTATCTGCCTCCGAATGCAAGATAACATGACAGCGTTTATTGTGTTTTGTCTGCGTGCTCTGAAACGAAAGTCGTTATATATATTATATAAAAAAAAGAAAAAAAAAAGACCCACAGTGGCTTCTCCTACTGCAGCAACTTACAATTTTCTTAGTGATATTTGGCGCCAGTTTATCATGAACTGATGATTTTGTTCTGTTTAACTCCCTGGATGGAAACGCTGCTTTATTCACAAATGTTTTATGCGATATTCCAATTTTGCACACAAGTTAAATTCGCAATTTTGAATGGAAACAGAGCTACTGTCACTTTTGATCAATTTATTGCAGCCTTGCTTGTATATGCACTATATTGCCAAAAGTTTTAGGACGCTTGCCTTTACATGCACACAAACTTTAATGACATCCCATTCTTAATCCGTAGGGTTTCATATGGAGTTGGCCCACCCTTTGCAGCTATAACAGCTTCAACTCTTCTGGGAAGGCTTTCCACAAGGTTTAGGAGTGTGTTTATGGGAGTTTTTGACCATTCTTCTAGAAGCGCATTTGTGAGGTCAGGCACTGATGTCGGACAAGAAGGCCTGGCTCGCAGTCTCCGCTCTAATTCATCCCAAAGGTGTTCTATTGGGTTGAGGTCAGGACTCTGTGCAGGCCAGTCAAGTTCCTCTACACCAAACTCGCTCATCCATGTCTTTATGAACCTTGCTTTATGCACTGGTGCACAGTCATGCTGGAACAGGAAGGGGCCATCCACCCACAATGTTGGGAGCATGAACTAAGGGGCCAAGCCCAACCCCTGAAAAACAACCCCACATCATAATCCCCCCTCCATCAAACTTTACACTTGGCACAATGCAGTCAGGCAAGTACTGTTGTCCTGGCAACCGCCAAACCCAGACTTGTCCATCGGATTGCCAGACAGAGAAGCGTGATTGGTCACTCCAGAGAACTCGTCTCCACTGCTCTTGAGTCCAGTGGCGGCGTGCTTTACACCACTGCATCAGACGCTTTGCATTGCACTTGGTGATGTAAGGCTTGGATACAGCTGCTCGACCATGGAAACCCATTCCATGAAGCTCTCTACACACTGTTCTTGAGCTAAACTGAATGCCACACGAAGTTTGGAGGTCTGTAGCTATGGACTCTGCAGAAAGTTGGTGATTTCTGTGCACTGTACGCACAGGCTTAAATTTCATCTAACAGTTGGGGGGGACAGTAAACAAAAAATATCTCAAAGGCAATTTTTGAAGGGGACACAAATAATACAGCCAAAATTGCACTTGTAAGTATATGTGTAGCGTTTTGGTGCACTGAAAAACTTATGTCCGTTTTTCTATTTTCTTTAATTTTATCTGGCCAACAACACAAAACAATAGTTGTTTAAATATGAGTTATCATAGGTTCACTACACGGTAATATAGTTATTATATTATCTTGCTTCTTCCACATAGCATTGAGCAAAACCCAACACTGCGGTAAATCTACAATATTAGCCTAATGTCACACAGCGGGTGACTTACAACAAGCTACCAAACAATAATATAAACCTAAAAATATCTGACTTTTTTTGTCATTGCTAATTTATTAATAACTCAGCATTGTCTGTATTAAAAAGAAAATAATCACATCCAATGTTTAAAGTAAATAAAATAGCCTTAACAGACTACTTACTGGAGTTCCACAACTTCTGAACTTTGTACTCTCCCACCGGACTTGCAGGTGAGGTGTGGGATGGACCAAACCACTGTGAGGCAAGAGAGGGGGGATTCAAAATGTTTCTAAACTTAAAACGCATTTTTTGCATCGTTTGCGTTTTATTGTTTTACTACTTACACAATTATTTTAAGTATATATCAATATATTATTTGCAATACACAATGTGGTTTTTAATTATATTTTTAAGGGGGGACAACCCTCAGATATTTACACCAAGTGAAAAAAATATATATTTCAATGTCTTCAGTAGTGTAGTCAGTAGAGCATAAGGCTTAAAGATCTAGGTTTTGTCGCGATCGACCCGGGTTTGAATCCGCCTTTTGCCGAGCTCGCTCTTCTCTCTTTTCCCAATCACATATCACATCGTATAAGGCATTTACTTTCAATAAAAATTAAGAAAATGTTCTAAAAATGGAAATAAAGTGATAAACAAAATGTTTAATAATAATAAAAGTATTTATTGGGTAGGGTTAGGGGTAGGTGTAGGGAGGGCTTTTATTGTCCCATTAAGGCGGCATCCATTTAATAATTATAAATATAATCATTTACACTCTATGTTATTATTGCATCCTGTTACTGTACAACAATACTAAGGTGCAAATAGTATGTATCTGTCAAAATAAAGTATAAATAGCATCTAATTACTATACACACATATTGCAAAGAACTACTTTTACACGGTGTAAATAGAATATACCACTATTTGCACTTAGTGTAAATATCATCTATCGCTAAGAAAATATGTTATTTTCGCTTAGTGTAAATAGCCACTGCTTATTTTTTACTGGAAGAAAATAGCTGATTTGTTGTCAAAATAGAATAAAAAGAAGTCTTATATTTATCATGTTATACTCCATCTAACAATACAGCAACACAGTCGAAATAAAAGGATAAAACCATTATGAAGGCCATTTTTAACCAACTTTTAGTTTAACTTTAAGTTTATGTAGCAGTATGATTGGTGGAATTATATGATCATGCTCCTCTGTTACTTTCATCAGGAACTCCATTAGCGAGGTCTGTGGGAGTTGTGATGTGGTGATGCTGAGGTCAGGACTGTGGCGAGACGCATGCCTGATCGCCTTAATGACTTATTCTACCTCAGTTACGTCTCAAGGAGCTGTGCCTAGACTTTACATGTGTAATAAAGTCTATATGAAGGGTAGGATGTAAAAGAGCAAACAGAAAACTATGACTGTTTAAGATAAAATCTTAGTAATGTTTATGAAGCGATTGACTCATCGGTTAGCTTCAGTAGCGTCAGTATCCTGTTTAGTGTGCCGCAGAATCCATCCTGTTGAGAAGTGGGAGAGGAGCCATGTTCCCCTGCATGGATGACAGGTGTTTGGCACAGCTGATGTTTCTCAGCCATCAGCCACATAAAGGAAGACAAATATTCATCTACCCTTATCACATCCTGTCTGTGTTTGTCAAAAGATTTTAATTCAGATAGAAACATTTAATGTTTGTTGCTCAGAAGTGTATCTGTGCAGACCAATTATGAGTCAAGCGAGAGAGAACTGACCTTTTTCCCTTTTACCTTTTTTATGTATGTCATTTGCTGTTGTCTGGTAACCAGAGTGCAAACGGAACTTATCTTTATAGAGCTATATATATACAGTGTGTGTGTGTGTGTGTGTGGTACAGGTAAACCCTTCCTAATGAGGACAAAATGTCCCTACAAAGATGGCAATATCCGAAATCCTTGTGGAGACATTTTTTGGTCCCAATGAGGAAAACGGCTTATAAATCAGACTAAATTATTATGTTTTATGAAAATGTAAAAATGCAGAAAGTTTTGTGTGTGGATATATATTTCTTTATACTGCATATTTGTATGTATTCATTGTAAATTTGTACCATTATATTCATTTAATCTGTCAGAGACAACCTGAATGTGATTTTCCTGACATGTTCTTTTTAGTGGCTTTTTAACGTGAGTGATGTGACTGAGTTAGAAGAAAGGCTTCCTAAATACTTCTGATGGTATTTTTTCTCACTGAGGTTAACAGTTGTTAGAACACACAAAGCAGTCACTGTTCTTTTCTTTATTAAATTGTTTGTATCTTCGATTTTCAATGTTGCTTGTCAGATAAAAAAAAAAGTGATAAACCATGCATGAATGTCCTAATAAAAAGTAAATACACCCTATTTTATTTATTCATTCAACGTGAATTTTGAAGTATTAGCTTACCTAAAAATTATTCTGTCATTGTTCCAAATCTGATTTTCATTCTTCTGTTAAACTCAAAAGTTCAGTTGTAATTTGTATTATTCACTGACTTTCTTATATTTAATATTATATTTCATTACAGCTCTCAAACCAGTATTTTTAGTATCATTGAGATACTATTCATTTTTTAATATTTAGATTTTTTTTTTTTGTACTTTATGATGTATTTTCCTTTTACTTCAGGTTTCATTGTTTTTGTAGTTTTTGACATTTTTGTGACTTATATGTCTGTATAGTTTTTATTTTCTATTTCAGCTGTAGATTTAATTATTTTAGTACATCAAGTTAAACTAAATGAAAATGAGGAATGCACCGCAAAAACATGCTTTTCTTATTTAGTATTTTTGTCTTGTTTCCAGTCTAAATATCTAAAAATTCTTAAATCAAGATGCATTTACTAGACAAGTAAAATGACATAAGATATTTTTTCTTATTTTCTGGAAAATAAAATCAAAATGAAGTGAGTTTTTGCTTAAAACGAGCAAAATTATCTGCCAATGGGGTATTCAATTCATTTTGATTTTTTCCCCCAGAAAACAAGAAAACATATCTTATGTCATTAGAATTTTTAGATATTTGGACTGGAAACAAGTCAAAAATACTAAGTAAGAAAAGCATTTTTGCAGTGTGTTGCTTTGGCAACTAGCTGAAATAAAAGGTTTTTCTTTATATTTTATATTTATTTTATTTTATAACCACCCAAACTATTGGTCAATACTGTATAATACCTTTTGTCATTTTCCATGAAAGTCCTGCTAAACATTCTTTTGTGGTCAGTGGAAGAAAGAAAGAAAGTCATACAGGTTTGGAATAACTTGAGGGTGAGTAAATGATGATGGGATTTTTATTTTTGGGTGAATTATCATTTGGAACTTGTTGGTAATGTTGAATCCATTGTCATTTAACCATTTATTTTGCACTATATATGTCTTTTTTCCTCTTTTAGCTGAACACTTCCACTGGGTTCTGGCACAGAGGGCAAAGCTTTGAAGGCCTCCCTTCAAGACATGAGCTCATTGACTTCCTCTCCCACCCATTTCCACATACACTGCCAGTAAAATAATGTCACGATTGTGTTCCTCAGCCCAACGGCATCAAAGACTCATTAAATAATGTGATTACTACCTCATTGGCAAGTGAGAAAAGGTGAGATATAAAGCAGTCTTTAGTGACTAAAGGAAGCATTAATGAACACAAAATGATTTGTTGGTCGCTTCCAGGCCTGCTGGTACATAAATGTTTATAGAGCTGAGAATGAGCCTCGGAGAGAGAATAAAAACAGCCTGTAAACAACAGAGGCTGGGAAGAGTCCTGGCACACCTCTCAGCACTTTACCGTAACAAGAAACTGTGACCATGGCTGTATACTCCGCAACTCATCCAAACCCAGTAGGCCGATGTGAAGGGAGATCAGTGAGGTTTATAGCTGTGCTTCTCAAATGGAGGGTCACAACCTGAAAATGCTTCACAGTCTGTTCAAAGAGAAACAGCAATATTTAATGAAAAAAAAAAAAAAACACTATTAGTCACATAACTCTAAATAGATTGGACAGCAAAAATAAACAGGACTTTTAAAAGAGAAAATGCTTCCTATATCCTTTGTTGTTAAAGTCAAAGGCCGTGCATCCAATAAAACTCTACAGCATTCGGCCACAAATTCATCTGTCACTTGGTAGAAGACAGCTTGACAGCTTGCGTGCCTCATCCCTTAAAACCATGAACAAATCTCCACAAGGTGAAAGAAAATACAACCCAGACAACTTTAAATACAGGTTTACATGCAGGATAAACACAGTTTGTGCTGACAATGTGCTTTGTGCAGTGAATTATTGGTTGCTGAGAGCATGAAACCATCGAATTTCAAGTGATGTTTAGAAACCAAAAAATCAGCAGTTCATGGTAATATTAAAGTGCCCTATTGTGCTATTTTAAAGGTTCCTAATTTTGTTTTGGAGTCTCCTACAATATGTTTACATGCATCTGTAACAGAAGCAAGCTAGTCAACACTGCGTGTAAACCTCACTAGCCTGGCCTCGAGGCGCACTTGCCACTGACGCTAGAGACTGTGGGCCTCATTTATAAAACGTGTGTGTGCACAGATTTAGAGTGTGTGTACTCTAAAATCCATGCCAGCGTTTATATTTATAAAAATGGTCTTTGACGTGGAAAAGTGCTTAGCGCCACATCAGGCTCTTAGCAGATGTCCGCACTTTTCCTTGTGGTAGAGAGTCGGAGAACTGCAGGTATTTGGAAATCTAAGCAGTTCTTGCCACTCACCATTCTCAAGTAAAGGATTTGGACGCTGACTGCTGCTCTTTTATATGTTAAAGTGCCCCTATTTTGCTATTTTAAAGGCTGATTTTGTTTTGTTGTCTCCTACAGCAGGTTTACATGCATCAAAGGTCAAAAACACTTTCATTTTCTCATAATATACATTGCACATCACCACAATGTTGAATAATTCTCAAACTGTAGGAGACAACAAAACGGTGGATGAATCAGTCTCTCTAAATCCCTCCTCTCCGTGAGCTACTCTGCTCTGATTGGTCAGACGGCCCAGTCTGTTGTGATTGGTCGACCGCTTACGGCGCATGTCGGAAACAAACGCCTATTACCATAACAACTTCAGCTCCATCCGGAGCTGTAAAGACAGTAACAATGGCATTGATTTTACCATATCAATCTGAGCACAAGTCCGATGATGAAACATTGGAAGAACTAGTTTTTCAACCCGAACCTCCATTTTTGATGTATGTACATTATGAGATGTTGCAGCTGTAATTCCTCACCATCAGCATCAACAAGTGTACGTCCATCAACCAACCCATGTGTATATTTCTGATTTATTGCGGTGCTCATGCGGGAACTGTATCAACAGTGCATACGTTAGCCGAGCACTACATGTAACATTAAAGTTTGCAAGACAAATCTTGCTCCATCTTTTATCTTTACTCAAAGTAGTAAGAACGACAGACAATCTGCATTAATTGACACAGTTTTAGGTAATAGTGGCCCACAGCTGATTAGCAGAACACCCAGTAGAAAATATATACATCAATAATTAATCATACATGCAGGTTGTGATTCTGGGGAGCAAGTTGGTCCAAATAAACTGGGTACTGACCCATCTATCAAGAGCAAGCATTGAACTCCATTTCGGAAGCAGTCGTCAGTAAAATGACGTGTTTGAAGGCAGGACAAATTGTTTGTGGGCATACAACGTACAACATAGACTGACATTATGCAAATATAATTTCTAGTGACGTAGAATCGTAACGCAGTGGGATTCGAACAAAAAACGACTCGTTAAGGCGGTTCAGAGTGGATTCTTTCTTGTGAGAGACAGTAACTTTATTTCTTGTGCACTTTCGACTTTACAACTTTGCAGAACGTTTACATTTACAGACAGCTATATTACACACTGCATGAAAGGGAATATTCGAAAAAACATAATAGGGGCACTTTAATGACTATGATAATTGATAATGATAATGATAATTATGCGGTATTTACAAAGCCGAGATCTGAAACTATTCAGCTGCGCACAATTTCAAGATAACTTGCGATTTATAAATTTCACATCCGGAAGAGAGGCATACGTTCGTTCTCTGAATCACACGTACGCACATCTGAGAAATGATTGTAAGATCAAATGTATGACCATTTCTATGCAACATTTTATAAATGAGACCCCAGGTCTTTAGTGTCCTTGTTAGCGCATCGGTTTGAATCCTGCTCGGAGCGGGTCGAGTAGGACCGGTTACACATCCAAGGTCAAAAAACTTTCATTTTCTCATAATATTGATTGCAGCATCGTCTCTTTTCTCACAGTGTCTTATTTTCCGGTGTCTGGCTTTCAGCAGTGGCGTGTAACACAGTCACTACTAGACACTTTGGTAGGTTGAATTTTATATAGGCTATACTATATACATTTTTCAATTGTAGTCTTTTAAAAAGGCATCTGAAATAATAAACTAAGTGTAATGTAGTGTTGTCAAAAATATAAAATTTTTTGTCATGCATATCGATACTGAAATATCTGAAATGCTTCCAATACTCATTTTCCGCAGAATAGACACACAATACCAGCTGCTCTTTCTCTCCGACAGTGCGTTACACACAAACCCGCCTCCACTCACTCACTCATTTCATTTGCTCCGGATGAATATTGTTTCTTTTACAGGGCTTGAATTTCACCGTAGGATTGCGCATATTGCACATCATTTTACTAATTCCCACAGATTTTGTGCTCACACCCAAAGTGCGCACACATAAAGCTGCCTCTCAGCAGTGTTGGGGGTAACGCATTACAAGTAACGTAATCAGATTTCTTTTTTCAAGTAACTAGTAAAGTAATGCGTTGTGTGTAAGCATGATGGTTATTGTAGTTTTAGACTAAATGTGAGCATTTAATAATCTCACTTGCACAAAGAAAATTCAGTATTCCTCAAAATGAATAAAATCTGTCAAATGCAAAATCAGAATACTATGCAAACCCTTCAATAATTAAATATGTTAAATAAAACAACTATTTATTGACTATTCACTATATATATATATTGACTATAAACTATTCACTTTATTGACCAATGTCTTGCTGCTGACCTTCGATAATTCAGTTAAACCATAAGCAAAAAATTTTATTGGTGAGGTTAGTGTTGAACTTTTTTCTCCTGCGTGCTATTCTTCCATTGTGCAGAAAAGCAGCACAGCTAGGTTTGTTTGAGCTGCGCCCTCTACTGTACATGTGTGCATTTGCATTTCCTTCAGCCTGAGGCTTATTATTTAAATTTTGATGTGAAAGGGTCTTTACATTTGCACAAAGATAGAACTTTTTTGTTATAAAAAAACACACAAAAAAAACCAAGCCCAGCCCAGGTGAGAAAAAGTAACTCAAATGTAATGTAACGCATTACTTCTCTTAAAAAGTAACTAAGTAACGCAATATTGTAATGCATTACTTTTCAAAATAACTTTCCCCAACACTGCCTCTCATTACTAAATTGAGTTAATTTTCGGTCTTAAAGTGACAGCAATCTAATAAACCTGCTGCCAAATTATGAGATAATATTAAAAATATATATATATGGTATTTTTTTCCCATGGTATTGATGTCAAAATTGAGAGTGGCTAGAGAGTGGCTAGTAACTTTGGAAAACCACTAGCCAAAGTGGCAGGTGAGCAAAAAAGTTAATGTCAAGCCCTGCTAACTACCATATCTGAATTTCAGCTCCATATCTTTCTCATTACTTGATACACAGTGATACGAGCAATAACTATGGTGACGGTTTTATTATATCAATTAGCACGCAAGTCCTCATCCTTTGGAAATGCATGCAAAACTGTGTCTTCTCGACATGTCAACAACACAAACCAAACTCTTCCAGTCTCAGCTACAACTAGTGTTGGAGGGCGGGGCATCGCAGGCAACCAATGAAGACCCCAGGCTGGCGTTATGCACATTTTTAACATAAAGTTTCAAGCAGGAAGACTGGAATTACTGACGACTGGTTTCAGGCAGTACAAAATTGGTTCTTTCTTTTGGGAGACAATGACTCCATTTTTCAAGCACTTTGATTTACTTTGACTTTTTAAATTCAACTGCTACACACTACATGAAAGGTAATATCTGAAAAAACATATTAGGGCACTTTAACTTTTCATTGTGATTGTAAGGACATTTTTGTTCAATTTTGGTACTGTGCTTGGGCAACACATGATTTCCATCTAAATCAGCTGACAACCACAGTTTTATAGCACATCCGGTGGTCAGTAAGCTGTCATCAGTGTCCTGATGCACATATGGACACTTTTAAAATGTGTGACCTGATTTAAGGTCTACAGAGGCTCATGGGCGTTTGTCACTCAGCAACCCACATCTTATGATGTTTGGCCAATGACCTACCGTTTCTGCTGCTACTTCTTTCACATGAAACCTCAGAAACTTTATCATAGAGCTGCCTCGACTTTTAATTCATATTTTATACCTACTAATTCTCATGTGGGTTGTCAGTCTGCAGCATTTCCTGAACCTTTCGACTTGCACCAGATCATTCACATTAAATTCATTTTAAAACGTTGTCATCACCTATACCAATATTTGCTGAGAAAAGCCTTCAAATTATTTAATAATAATAATAATAATAAAAAGATATTATTGTAAAAGACAAATAAATCAGTGAAAAAAAAACAAAATATATAACTTTATAAGCCAATTTACTGGTAATGATCAGGAGCTCCGGTGAGAGAGGGTGGGACCAAAGCACATTGCCATGGCTGACGGTTAAAGGCCGTTACATACTCCACAAGAACAGAGAAAAAAGTTCTCGCTCCCAGGGCTGCGAGAACAAAATGACGTCATTTTGTTCTCGCAGCCCTGGTTTGGGAGTTCTCGCAGCTTGTTCTCGACACATCATCTGGGCAGAACTTTTTTCTTGTGGGTGTCCGAGAACTATTATGTGATTGGTCAGAAATTTTAAGTGTGCAGGGTTAATGCGGAGAAACGGAGATGTCCGGCACCTGCTTTTCTCGTGAAGTATGGAATGTACTGGCCAGAACGAACTTTGTTCTTGTTCTTGCCACCTCGAGAAAACGAACAAATTTCTTTGTTCTTGCAGAGTATGTACCAAGCTTTAGATTCAACACCTCATTTGAATGTTTTCCATGTTGTTAGGGAACATGGACAGGCTCTCTCTAAAAAACTTTTCTCACTATCCAGTGTGGTTTATTTAATTGATGCCAAAATAAATAAACATAGAGTACATGCTTAGACCACAATATTATGTTAATGTTATTCACAGTGTTTAGCTACCATTAAATATTAATAAATGTCTATAGACATGAAAGCTAGAAAAGTATGTTTTACAGTTTCATTGTAAAGTTAATGCCATATCAGAGTACTAAAGGGGTCATGTGATGCTTTTTAATGTTTTCCTTTTGTGTGTAATATATCTGTTTGTGCATGTATTAGATCTGTAAAGTTACAAAGCCCATAGTCTCCCACAAAGGGATTTATTCTATCTTACAGAGGGCAGACCTGCCCAAAATGCCTCGATTAAAGTCTAGACATTACAAATTTCGATGTCACAATGTGACATATTAGCACAATGCCCGCCCGAAGAAAGAAAGAATACGAGGCTTCAGTGAATTGTAGTGCTGTCACAGAGATGCTGTGTGTTTGGATGCGACAGCAAAACCCCCTGTTAGGAATCAGTGGTTAAGATTTATTTATAACGCTATTCTAGAGCAGTACAACCCTAAAATTAGCTTGTGCACAGCGCATTTTTACAGAGGACAGCTTCCTGAACCTGCAGAGTACAACGAGTACAACAAAGACTACTTACCACTGTGAAACGTCGTGCTTGCAAATTTGCGATCAATCGGCTTGGTCATCGGCATTTTAAGAATCTTACTCAGACTCAAATTGATTCGGTCAAACCGGCAACATTATTAATGGTGTATTTACAATAGCTTAAAGCCTTGGAATCTGAAACTCACGATTATGATAAGGGTTGTTACATTTCCGACACACACTTGAGGTGTTTGGCCAATCACAACGCACTGGGTGTTTGGCCAATCAGAGCACTCTGAGCTTTTCAGAAGGAGGGGCTTTGTAGAAATCAGAGCTTTCAGACAGACTGGGAAGTCTCCTCATACATTTTTAGGCCACTTCATAACATAAAAGGAAATATGATCTTCAGAAAGACGACACTTATTGTGCGCTAATATTCACAATGGGTCATTTAATGTTGACCACCGGCATTGTTTTCGTCCAGATTTCTTTTCCCTCCACCTTGAAACTACCTTAAAAACTTAGCATATGCCAGATATCTCTGTCATAATGACGTTATTATGTAGGTGTTGATATTGTGTGTTTTCATTGCAGCTCACTTGGCCTCCTTGTAAAACAGATCAGGTTGAGTGTTATGTTCTTAATTTCCTGGCCTCTCCCTAAATGACAGTCTTACAAGGCTTTGGTGTAAACGAGACCCCTAATTACTAGCTAACCAGGCATTAGTTGCTATCCAGTCAAATGGCAACCCTTGTGAACACTGTGGTGTTCGACTCAAGATACATTGGTCCATGAGCTAGTCTTTAAAAAATTTCCCTTAAGCCGATACACAACAGGAGTTTATTTTTCATTGTACATATGGCACTTAGCTATGGAAGCTTATCCATAGATACAGAATAAAACATTTTAAAAGATAATTGCGACTTTTTATCTCACAATTGCGAGTTTACATCTCACAATTCTGACTTTTTTTCTCAGAATTGTGATATAAACTCGCAATTGCATGTTATAAAGTTAGAATTGCGAGAGTTTGGGCTCTATTTTAATTATCTGAGCGCATGGTCTGAAGCGCATGGCGCAGGTGCACTTAGGGCGTATCTGAATCCACTTTTGCTAGTTTAACGACGGAAAAACGGTCGGCGCACCAGGTCCATGGTCCAAAAGGGTACCTAGTCTCTTTTGGGCGTAACGTGCAATAAACCAATCAGAGTCTCATCTCCCATTCCCTTTAAAAGCCAGTCGTGCTTGCACCATGACGGATTCGCTATTTACATGGAGGAATATAGACACCCTCAACCTGACACGTCAGTTTAAATACATGTTATACAAATACATTAAATACAAGATTGGTCAAATAATTAGCCAGTTTCATTCGTCATTACTGCAGATAGGTAATTCTGATACATGCAATGACTATCCATTATGACATGTATGCATTTTTAACTTTATGTATACAATAATAATCTTTAACATTATAATCCTTTTATTTTTAATATTTGGCATGTCTGTGTGCTGCTGCGCGTCCCTGCGCGTCGGGCTGAAATTAGCAAAAAACACTTGCGTCGCACCTATGATAGGGCCCACAAACTTGAGTTATATTGCGAGTTATATCTTGCAATTCTAACTTTTTTCTCGCAATTGCAAGTTTATATCCCTCAATTCAGATTTTTTTTTTTTACTTGCAATCGCACATTTATATCATGTAATTCTGAGAAAAAGTCTGAATTCCAAGAAACAACTACAGATTGTAAGATAAAATGTCGCAATTACCTTTTTTATTCTGTGGCAGAAACAAGCTTCCATACTTAGCTTTCATTAAGATGAAATTATGTTTTATATAGGTTATGTTTTATTAATGAAGAACAGCAGTTAATGTTTTACAACAAAAATTCTCTTTTTATGAGGTGACAGAATATGATCCACCAAATGTTCATCATGGGTATTTGTAAGGAAGTGTAAAAGAGTGAAAGAAATCCAGGGAGTCCATTTAATTCTGCCCACAATCATGCACATCACGTCACAATTACAACTTCTGAACCAGTAAAGAGGACCTTCCCAGGAGGACTTTTAGGCAGAATTCTCATGCTCTTGTGTTACATCATTTGAGCCATGCTGCCAGTGAATAAAAACTCTTGGCAACTCTTGGCAACTCTTGGCAACTCTGTAAGACTTTGGCTGCCAGCTCTTGTCAGTCTTAATGTTTCGGTCAACAATTCAATTTATGGTGCTTCTTACATATAGAAAGCTATCTCTTAATTCATGTTCAACCTGACATTTCCCATGTGCAGTCTTCTTTCCCCATGTCCCCAGGCCAACAGCAAGAGGGTAAAAGGGGTCTAAATCTGTTGGCCAGCTGTGGTGAGGCTAAGGCTGAACTCAATTCAGAGATCAGGAAGCAGGGTGCACCCATCTGTACTGGCAGTGAGTTTGCTCACTGCAGGGACAGCAGCACCTCAGGAAGCCAAGCCTGGCCTCAGCACTCCAGGGGCAGGGATGTGGCATGTTTACACACCTGGTATATTTATGGACCTTACCATGGGGAGACACTAAGCAAGAGGGATCCAACTCTTTACAATGGGCCACTCTCATTCCCTCGAGACTCCGTTTACATTATGCTGCGTTCAGAGCAAGCATTTACAAGAGGCCTCTTCTGTGAAGACAGAAGGAGGAGAATGATTACTACGATGCCTATAAATTTCCCAGTTATTGTATGCATACGTTAGATGTCAAACTGTTACTGTATGAATCTGCAAAGTGATGAACATTGTCATTTTAGTATAAGTGATATACTATTGTTGTTATTTAATATTTTAAATAACATTTTATTTTTTGGTTTTCATTTTAGTAATTTTGTTGTAAATTGACATTTTTATTCATTTTTTTTTTAAATATGTCATATAGTTTATTTAGTACTTAAATTTAAACTAAATGAAAATGAGAAATGTTGTCTTGGCAGCTAGCTAAAATAAAATAAGTTTAAGTTTTTTTTTAATTTAGTTTTATTTCAGTTAATGTTTACTTTATTTCAATTAATGACTTGTGGTTTTAGTTTCAAAATTCATGAATGTTTCATGTGTGTAATCATGTAATTTGCTCAACCAAACACACCTGAGCAAGCTAATCAAGGTATTCAAGATCACTATAAAATCACAGTTAGGTTAGTTTGATCAGGGTTGGAGCTAAACTTTTCAGGACAGTGGCCCTCCAGGACCAAGTTTGAGGAACCCTGTACTAAACAGAAGGAGGTCTTAAGTGGGTGGTCTATCAATTACATGAAGAATGTGCCCATGCCAGAGACTTGCTGAACACCTAGAAATGATGTGTCTAAGAAATTGTCTCTTTGCTCTCAAAATTTAGAAGGCAAATCTAGGGCAGTGTGCTTCTGTCACAAGTCAGTTGCAGCAGAGATGGAACAGGATCTAAGTGCAGCAATCTTTATTCACAAACAAACTCAACTTCATGAAACAGAACAACAAACTAAACATGACATAGAACTGACAATGAACAAAAAGACACACAGGGTTTAAGTACACTGCAAACAGATGAACTAATGAGACTAACTAGACACACCTGAAATCATACCCTAATAAAATCAGATAACATGATGACAAACTGATAGGGGACAGAACTAATTAACAGAACAAAAAAACCAACCTAGAAACAGACATGAACACTCAAACCGTGACAGTACCCTCTCACTCCCAGAAGGCATGTCCACGCGACATAATACATCCAAGGGGTGGGAGGGTGGGCGCCGGCAGTTCAGGGGCCCAGGGCGGCACCAGCAGCTCAGGGGACCATGCAGGATTGGCCTCCGTGGCCTTGACACTATGCTCGCCCACGATGACTGGCGACATATAAGCTCATGGGCTGGAGAATACTCTGGAATGGGGTCAGGAGCCATCACTGGATGCTGGTCAGGGGCTGAAGTCATCACTGGATGCTGGTCAGGTGGCTGGAGCCATCACTGGACGCTGGTCAGGGGCTGAAGTCATCACTGGACGCTGGTCAGGTGGCTGGAGCCATCACTGGATGCTGGTCAAATGGCTGGTGCTGATGTGTGGGTGGCCCAGACACACATAGTAGTAGCAGCCATATATAAGGCAAGGACCACCTCTTCAATCCCACCAGGGTAGACAGGAATGGCAGGCTCTGAAATTGCACTCAGTGGTACGGACTGGGGAATTTCACTCCAAGGGAACAGACTCAGGAACTTCTCTCACTGGAACGGACTGGGGAATTTCTCTCACAGGAACATACTCAGGGAGTTCTCTCACAGGAACAGACTCAGGAAATTCTCTCACACTGGAACAGCCTCTCTCAGTCAGGATCTTCATGAGGTAGTCAGTCAGGTCACGGCCAGCCAAGTCCAGATGAAAGATGGCATGGGGCACAGTGTGGGTGACACCATCATCAGAGTCCATCTTTACTGCTGCTAGATCCAATTTTAGTGTCAGTTCTTCTGTCACAAGTCAGTTGCAGCAGAGATGAAACAGGATCTAAGTGCAGCAGTCTTAATTAAAAAACAAACTCAAAACTTCACGAAACACAAACTGGAACATAACAACCAACTAAACACGATGTAGAACTGACAATGAACAGAAAGACACTGGGCTTAAGTACACTGCAAACAGAGAAACTAATGAGACTAATTAATTAGACACAACTGAACTCAAACTCTAATCAAATCAGACACCATGGTGGTCTGGCCATTCGTCCACAAGCAAATGCAGTATCTGGTCACTGAAACCGAACTTTTTTTGAAAACTCCTGCCAGGGTGAAGATTTTTAGAAACTCTGGTTGCAGTGTTGTTGTGTAGATGGTGAAACCAGAGATTTTGGCTTGTGACGTCGGAGTGTGTGCTGTTATCTCCTTTGTTTGACGTCAGATTGTGCTATCTCCTTTGTTTACATGAGGCAAGTCTGTGCAATGGTGGATATAGCCAAAATATTGCTGCTAATAACTGCTAACAGGACTTACACCATGTATACAGATACATGCACAGTTCTCCCATTATATTGCAGAACAGAGGTGTCAGAATGCTATACTACAGAGGTCACTGCTTATGACAATGTTTTTTGTTTTTTTTACTGAATATGTCTCATTGTATTGTTTTGGTTTATGGCATTAATATTAATAATAATGATAAAATGCTTATGACAATGTTGTTAGCCTACCGGTCTTTTTTTCTGGCTTCTGATAGGCCAACATGGCTTTTGACAGCTCTTCATAAATTTTTTTTGCGTTTTCATGTGGACAAAGATTTTTTTTAAACCGTGGAAAAACTTTATAAAAATACCTGTATGTGTGGACTAGGCCTAGAAGAACAAGGAAACCAACCTAGAAACAGACATGAACACACTCAAACCGGGACAGCCAGGAAGTAATAAATTCACCAATATGTTTTGAGCTTCTATAAATAAAATATAGTCATCTGGTGGAGGAGGCAAAAAACAAATAATATAGACCTTACACTCACCTAAAGGATTATTAGGAACACCATACTAATACTGTGTTTGACCCCCTTTCGCCTTCAGAACTGCCTTAATTCTACGTGGCATTGATTCAACAAGGTGCTGAAAGCATTCTTTAGAAATGTTGGCCCATATTGATAGGATAGCATCTTGCAGTTGATGGAGATTTGTGGGATGCACATCCAGGGCACGAAGCTCCCGTTCCACCACATCCCAAAGATGCTCTATTGGGTTGAGATCTGGTGGCTGTGGGGGCCATTTTAGTACAGTGAACTCATTGTCATGTTCAAGAAACCAATTTGAAATGATTCGAGCTTTGTGACATGGTGCATTATCCTGCTGGAAGTAGCCATCAGAGGATGGGTACATGGTGGTCATAAAGGGATGGACATGGTCAGAAACAATGCTCAGGTAGGCCGTGGCATTTAAACGATGCCCAATTGGCACTAAGGGGCCTAAAGTGTGCCAAGAAAACATCCCCCACACCATTACACCACCACCACCAGCCTGCACAGTGGTAACAAGGCATGATGGATCCATGTTCTCATTCTGTTTACGCCAAATTCTGACTCTACCATCTGAATGTCTCAACAGAAATCGAGACTCATCAGACCAGGCAACATTTTTCCAGTCTTCAACTGTCCAATTTTGGTGAGCTCGTGCAAATTGTAGCCTCTTTTTCCTATTTGTAGTGGAGATGAGTGGTACCCGGTGGGGTCTTCTGCTGTTGTAGCCCATCCGTCTCAAGGTTGTGCGTGTTGTGGCTTCACAAATGCTTTGCTGCATACCTCGGTTGTAACAAGTGGTTATTTCAGTCAAAGTTGCTCTTCTATCAGCTTGAATCAGTCGGCCCATTCTCCTCTGACCTCTAGCATCAACAAGGCATTTTCGCCCACAGGACTGCCGCATACTGGATGTTTTTCCCTTTTCACACCATTCTTTGTAAACTCTAGAAATGGTTGTGCGTGAAAATCCCAGTAACTGAGCAGATTGTGAAATACTCAGACCGGCCCGTCTGGCACCAACAACCATGCCACGCTCAAAATTGCTTAAATCACCTTTCTTTCCCATTCTGACATTCAGTTTGGAGTTCAGGAGATTGTCTTGACCAGGACCACACCCCTAAATGCATTGAAGCAACTGCCATGTGATTGGTTGATTAGAAAATTGCATTAATGAGAAATTGAACAGGTGTTCCTAATAATCCTTTAGGTGAGTGTATATTAGGGTAGACGCAAACAAGGCTGTGCCGGGTAGAAGTGCAGTGCATTTGATTGTCCAGGGGACGAAACCTTGCTGTGATACAGTACTGTGCAAAAGTCTTAGGCTCGCTAGTATTTTTACACACAAAAAGTGGGTTTAAGCCAGTTATTTATATCTTTTGCTGTAGTGTGTCAGTCGGAAATATCAGTTTACATTTCCAAACATTCATTTTGCAATTAATTTTAATAATCCAGTGAGATTTTTATATGCATAAAGAGTCTGACAATAGTCTCTATGCTCCACATGGAGATCTGATCTCATCTTCATTGAGTCTGTCTGTGATTACATGAAGAAACATAAAAAACTGAGACGTCTCCAAGACATTTGAAGAAACCTTCCTGCAAAACTACATGAATAGGTGTAGGAATAGATGCAGGTGACAAAAGCCGTTTTAAACGCAAAGGGTGGTCACCCCAAATATCGATTTGATTTAGTTAATTCATAAATAAAAGCTATTTATGTTATTATTTTTGACAGCATTCTCACTTTAAAGCATTCTGACAAGTGCCTAAACTTTTCACAGTACGTCTCGGTTACGTATGTAACCATCGTTCCCTGAAGGAGGGAACGGAGACGCCACTTCGGAGTACCGACGAATAGGAATCTCGCTAGCGAGAGCCAATCTACTTCGAGTGTAACTAAACGAGCCAATGCACATTGGCATGCAATGATTGCACCAGCTGCTCATGCCACTCCGTGTGGGTATAAATGAGGCACAGGTGCTTGCATCAAATTAGTTTTTTGCTGAGGAGCCGAGTAGGTGAACTGGCACCCCAGCAGGGTACAGAGGACATGGCGACGGGACGTGGCGTCTCCGTTCCCTCCTTCAGGGAACGATAGTTACATACGTAACCGAGACGTTCCCATTCAGTCGGTCACTCTCGACGCCACGTCGGAGTACCGACGAATAGGAATCCCTACCAAAGCGCCATGGCCTCTGCCCCCATCCAGTGCCCTGTGTGAGCCTCCTAAGCTCTCTTACATGATGAGATGGGGCTCACACAGAGAAGTCCATCACTGCTGTTCTGCATGACCCGCTCAGTGACTTATTGGATAACACTGGGAAGCGTGCCCTAGTGGAAGGGAACGCTGCGGAACCCACATCATACACCGAAGGAGTTATGTGGAGTACAAAGCTGAGCCATAGCCCGCAACTGAGAGGGGGCTCCAGCCCCACCAAGGGGAGGGCTCTCCCAAGGGAAAGATACGGGCTTCCCGTAGGAGCGACCGTGGAAAAATATATGGGATCCACGCAGGGTCACTCATATATCCCCAGCCCAGTACCGGTTCTCAAGGATTCAGCGGCAAGGGGCCTGATGCCAGACGTTCCGCCACGTCCGGCACCGAGGGAGATGGAGGACTCGACAGAGTTTGCTTCTGGAGAATTAAGCGCCGGGGCGCAGCAAGCCGACAAGAGCCAGGGCCTCTCAGTGCTTCTACCCGTTTGAGGTGAGAACACAGGAGGACACTGGCTCTACACGTAGACTATAGAATCTAGCGAACGTGTTGGGTGTCGCCCAGCCCGCAGCTCTACAGATGTCTGACAGCGAGGCGCCACGTGCCAGCGCCCAGGAGGATGCAACACTTCTAGTAGAGTGTGCTCGCACCCTGAGCGGACAGGGCACACCTTGTGCTTGGTAAGCCAAGGTGATGGCATCCACTATCCAGTGGGCCATCCTCTGCTTGGAGACAGCCTTTCCCTTCTGCTGGCCTCCGTGACAGACAAAGAGCTGATCTGAGGTCCTGAGTTCTGGGAACTAGGACCGGTTGGGCCAGTAAGGCGCCACCAACAGGACCTGCTCCTCGTCCTCCCTGACCTTGCACAGTGTCTGTGCAAGTAGGCTCACTGGGGAAAATGCATATTTGCGCAGCCCCTGGGGCCAGCTGTGCGCAAGTGCATCCGTGCCGAGTGTACCCTCGGTCAGCGAATAGAACCACTGGCAGTGGGATGTTTCTGGGGAGGCAAACAGGTCGACCTGTGCCGCCCCGAACTGTCTCGAAATAAGCTGAACCACCTGGGGGTGGAGTCACCATTCCCCTGGGAGCGCAGCTCGTGAAAGCTCGTCGGCCACACGGTTGCTCACACCAGGGACATGAATGGCCCGAAGCGACCTCAGACACTTCTGACTCCAGAGGAGGAGATGGCGGGCGAGTTGCAACATGCGACGGGAGCGTAGACCACCTTGTCGGTTGATATACGCAACGGTCGCGGTGTTGTCCATGCGGACCAGTACATCTTTGCCCCGTAGCAGCCTTTTGAGGCGGCTCAGAGCGAGATGCACTGCTAGCAACACGAGGCAGTTGATGTGCCAATGCAGGTGCGGGTCCGTCCAAACCCCTGACACTGCATGCCCATTGTACGTGGCTCCCCAGCCCATGGCAGAGGCATCTGTGAAGACCACAGCATGCCTGGACACCTGTTCCAGAGGCACTCCGGCCCGAAGGAACGAGGGGTCTGACCATGGGCTGAAGGATTGCCGCGTTGCCACGCCCATCTCGGGACTCGGCCGTGTAGCCAATGCTGAAGCGGTCTCATATGAAGCAAGCCGAGCGGTGTTACTGCTGCTGCGGCTGCCATATGCCCCAGGAGCCTCTGAAACTGTTTCAGTGGAACCGCCATCCTGCCTTGAAACGTGTTCAGGCAGTTCAGCATCGACTGGACGCGCTCCTCTGTGAGGCGCGCTGTCCGTTTGACCGAATCTAACTCCATACCGAGAAAAGAGATCCTCTGCACGGGGGCGAGTTTGCTCTTCTCCCAGTTGACCCGAAGACCCAACTGGCTGAGGTGTCTGAGCACCAGGTCCCTGTGTTCGCACAACTGATCCCTGGACTGTGCTAGAATGAGCCAGTCGTCGAGATAGTTGAGGATGCGAACGCCCTGTTCTCTCATGGGCACAAGGGCCCCCTCCGTGACTTTCGTGAAGACACGGGGGGACAGGGACAGCCCGAAGGGCAGGACTTTGTACTGATATGCTTGACCCTCGAACGCAAAACACAGAAACGGCCTGTGTCGAGGAAGAATCGAGACATGAAAGTGCGCGTCCTTCAGGTCGATCGCTGCAAACCAATCTTGGGGACGGCTAAGATTGGCTGTAACCCACCGGTCTTCTTGGGTACAATGAAGTATGGGCTGTAGAAGCCTGTCTTTATATCGGCTGGAGGGACAGGCTCTATCGCGTCCTTCGCCAGTAGGACTGCGATCTCCGCACGCAGGACATGGGTGTCTGCGGCGTTCACCGAAGTGAAGCAGACGCCCTTGAACCTGGGGAGCGCTAACCAGACCGTGCAAGCGGGACCAAAGGGACCACTGGCGTACCCACCGCGGGGCAACAAGGTGGAATGCAGGTACCGGGCTGGGGCGGCTGTCTCGTGGAGGCGGCCCGCAGCGGGGTGTGAGTGTGCTGTGCAACACTTACCTGATTCCACGAGTGGGCAGAGGGTACGTGAGAAGGCTTGGTTGCGTCCTCAAACCGTCCACTGCTGCCCGCTGGCGAAGGAGGAGGATGAGTGTGGTCCGGCGTTGGACCGTCCACAGCTCTCCGAACCCCCTTGGGACCCAGAGATAGAGGAACTGCTCTTTTTTTTTTTTTTTTTTTTTTTTTGAGAATTGGGGTACCACTGGTTGTGACACCAGCGGCAGAACAGAATTTTGACTCAAAATATTCTCTGCCCGGCCCTCCTCCGGGGAAGGGCAGCCCCGCCCATCTCCAGGTCACCCGTCTCAGAGGTGATGTTTCACCGACTGCTTAAACAGCAGCAGAGACGGGTGGCGCCACCTTCCTGCGTCGGACACAGTAGAGCAGGCTGTGCCGAAGTTTTTTTTTTTTGCAGGGGACGACGCCTTTGGCGACGAGCAGACTGAGGGGCAGCCCACGAGGCACTCTTGTGGTGCGTCGGGGGAAGCTCTTGATTGCCTCAGCCTGCTACCGACTGCGAAGAACTGCTGGGCCCAGTTCTCAACAGTGTCACGAAAAGGCTACCTTGTGAGATGGGAGCATCGAGAAAGCGCACTTTGACGACCACTCACACCTCAGCAAGGCAAGCCAGGGGGCGTTTCTGGACCACCGAGGTGGACATCGTCTGGCCGAGGGCCTGCGCCGTGACTTTGATCACGGTTAGTCAACATGCGCAGCTCAACCCCGACTCAGAACTACCCTCGTGCATTAAAGTGCAGGGCGGAGGTGGTCTGCGCACAGCCACCCCACCGTTGAGGGTAGTGAGAGAGGAAAACTTATGCAGTTTTGGCCCCCCTGGCGTTCCATATCTATGGCGCCAAAGTCGTTCCATACTGCCAAGTTTTTCCATGCACATCCGGGAAAGATCCTGGGAAAGCATGGCTATTAACTCTGAATCTGATTCAGCAAAGCACACACCATTACAGTGGGCTCAGCATAATCCTCATTTCCAGAGCACAACAGCCCTCTCTCCGATGCAGCGATTGACATCTGATCCTCAGCTGGAGCCCCGAATGAAATGCTAGGTTCCTCCATAAGAAGGACCAGCAGTTCCATCCAGAAGCTGCACAGCTTGCAGTGCGCTAGAGGGGGAGGGGCCCTAGGGGGTTGGTTCCCCGAAGGAGAAGCCCTCCACTCCTCAGGTCACCCCAGCGATTTCACTGAAGTAGACCTCTCCTGTTGGCCACCAGGGAGGGCGCTACAACGGGAAATAGGCAAGGGGACAGCGCACCTAGAGTGGCGAGTGAGCGCTGGGTTGCCGTGACAACCCGCGCTGCAGCCCGGCACTCGACGGCACACGACACGTAGAGAAGCGTGAGGTCCCACCGGGTTTCCCCGGCGGACAGCTCTTGCTGATCTCCGCGGTCTCCCAGAGTGTCGCGCAGACCCGCGGCTGCGCTTTTACACATGAGCGGCAGCTGGCCAACAACAAAGGGGACTCAAGCTTCCCGGAGAAAGAAGAGTCGCGACCGGCGTGCCGACGTGGTCATGTTCTCATTAGAAAACGTGAACCACCCACGAACACCGTCTCAGCATGCATACGCCCAGACATGTGAAACAGTGCTCGTGGCCGTCAGTGAGGACAGGAAACAACCGCAACCAGAAACACACAGGTAGAATGTCATCTTTAAAAAGACGCAAGCTCTATCTGTGTAGCTCTTCTAGGGAAACTGCACTCCGCGGTGCTGAAGCACACAGGGGAATAGTTGCGGCGACACAGACAGGGAAAAAGTGCAGCCTGTCATGCGCGCTCTCTCTCTCTCATAGAAGGCGATCTCTTACCAGCCATGAAAACGGCTTTTCAGCACTCTTTACACTGCACCGAACCAGCTGTGAGAACAGCCTTTTGTTTTTGCTCAATAAAACAAAATAGAAAAAGAGAGAAAATCGACCCCGCTGCAGTGCCGTCACTCCCACACCAAACGAGGAGAAGTCCATCCGAAGAGCTTGACTCGTTAAAATGTTAACACATGCTTTGTAGAGAGTGATTTCAGGACAAACCATCCACCACTCGGCTCCGAAGCAAAAAGCTAATTTGATGCAAGCACCTGTGCCTCATTTATACCCACACGGAGTGGCATGAGCAGCTGGTGCAATCATTGCATGCCAATGTGCATTGGCTCGTTTAGTTACACTCGAAGTAGATTGGCTCTCGCTCTCGAGATTCCTATTCGTCGGTACTCCGACGTGGCGTCGAGAGTGACCGACTGAATGGGAACTGTAGTTTTGTAGGAAGGTTTCCTCAAGTGTCTGGGAGACGTTGCCTTAGTTCTTCTGGATTTAGTCTGTCTCAGTTTTTTCTGTTTCTTCATGTAATCACAGACAGACTCGGTGATGGTGAGATCAGACCGGCTGCTATCAGACTTCTTGTGCATAAAAAAAAAAAAATCTCACTTGATTATTACAATTAATTGCAAAATGAATGTTTGGAAATGTAAACTGATATTTCCTACTGACACACTACAGTAAAATATATAAATAACTGGCTTAAAAACATTTTTCGTGTGAAAATACCAACGTGCCTAAGACTTTTGCACAGTACTGTATGTGATCTAGGACCTTAACTGTGTATCTTCCCCTCACAGCCTCGTTTTTATTTACATAAAAATAATGATGCCATCTACCCTGACTAAGGTCCATACAGATGGCTTGTAAAAAGTACAGCAACCCAGTGTTTTAAATGCTTAAATGCGTACTGGTACACACTGTGCTGCTTTTGAAGAGTTGAATAAACTGGACATCATCTTGCAAGCATCTCCACCCATTTCCATCTGAGCAAATGCTTCATTGCCTATGGGTGGACTGAGCGAAGCTCAAAGGAGATGTATCGGAGCATTACACCAGTTTGGGACAACTTACATCAGGATGTTTTTGACCTCACACGGGTTTGGTTTAATTTAAACGGAATTACAAAAAATGAATAAGAGAGGTAGATTAAGCTGTATAATAAATATAATTTGTTTTAGGCTCATTAATATAAAAGGGAGTTCAATGTGTCCTAATCGGTAAGTGTGAAAACCTAAAATAAAAATATGACTATGCTGAGGGAAATGATGATGCTAATAAGGCCACTGACTATGCTGAAAAAACAGATGTGGTTGAGGATGAATATAAGGATATTGCACAAGAAGTTTATATTTTTCCTTATAACTCACTGAATCTACAGACAATTCCATGATCTCACACTTGGTTTCTTCGGAATTTCCACAAAGGCTTGTGCACGTACGCTCTAGACAAGTTATCCACCAGTGATGGAGATGGAAGCCTTTAGGGACACACATTGAATTACATTTATCCAAGGACATCTATTTGACTTTTAGTTACACAGCCAAAGCTGTTCTCCCAGCCTAAACAGCAGAGAAGTGCCCCAAGCACCTCTAAAACCATCAAAACATACCAGTCTATCCAGCTGGAAGAGCAGCTAATCAACTTGAGCTGGTTTAAGCAGCAGGGAGCATCCATTAGCATAGCATTACACACTGTTGTAATGTGTTCTAAAGTATTTTAAAGTGTTGTTAAACTGTGACTCTGATGTTCGAAAGTTATTAGTGTGGGTTTAATTACTGAATAAATGAAAATACTTAAAATACAAATACTATGGGGAAAATGTTGAAATGTAGCATTTTTTTTTGCTGTTTACCAAACTTTACATCCAGTGTTCCCTGGATTCATATATGGACAATGGATGGTGACTGAACATGTCTAGCCTCAAAAAGGATGCAAAATTACTGCCGCACTTTATTTCAAGTCTTCTGGATTCATATGACAGCTTTGTATGAGAACAAGCCCTAAATTTAATAAATAATATCTTCCTGTCCAGTCTTTTATAATACATAATGCATTCTTTTTGAGGCTTGACATCTCCAGCAACCATTATGACACCATTTTCATTGCATGGAAAAAAACAGACCCTAAAATTTCACCTTTATGTGAAATAATTTGGAATTCACAAGAGTGAATAAATGATGACAGCATTATCATTTTTGAGTGAACTGAATTCCTTTAAGGCGTAGTGCCTCACCCCTTACATCACTTGAACTAGAGTCAATATTGCTACTCAAAAGAGTTTAACAGGCTTGTTTTGTTGGTGTCCACAGACCAGGAGACGGATGAAGTTTGTTCTCCTTTGAGAGAGGTGTATGTAGACACTCAGCAGGGAGCCAGGCCACACTGACTCACGCAACCTGGAAACAAGGGCATTTCCTCTTCAAACCTCATTATATTTTAAATGGGTAATACATACTAGGCTGCTTGTACTTGATTTTCTTCATTTTAATCTAAATAAATATATTTCAGTTTGGGCTATGTACACTTGGTATTTGGAGTCCTGCACTTTTTTATGGTATTTATATTAGCGATTAAGTAATTGGTATGCTAATATAATATGAAAATGTATGAAATCTAACATTCCTGTTTGAGACCGTCCTAGATTGTCCTCTTTACCTCACTCTGTGCAGATGTCTCAATTCCACATCTTTCTCATCCAGAAAGAGAATTATTCAGTTTAAAATGGCTCAACTTGCCCTTGCCTTTCTGGCTGTTTGTGTTTCTGTCTGTTGACTGTCTATCTATTATGGCTATTCAGGTTTTTATTTTATAAATTCCAATCCAATTCAAAGTAAAATTAATTGAAATTCAAATAAATGTACATAACCCCTATGTCATGTTGTCTGAAAAAAAAAAAAAAAAAAAAACATTTCCCTGAATTGCATCATTGCTTATTGAATACTGACTTGCAATTATTAAAATCCATTGACTTCAATTCCAATTCAAAAGAAAAACAAGCTAATTCTTAAACTTTCTGTTTGTCTATCCTAGTAGAGTTGCCTTCATTTCTGTGTAGAGCGAGTACATGACCAGGGCAGCATCTGTCCAAGTGAGATGAATAATGAATGTAAAAACAGCACGGGAATATGATTCTTACATCATACCCCCTACTATCATGATGCTTTGTTGATGAATCTGGTTTGGTGAACCCTGATCTTGTAGCCTTGAATTCACCCCAGGGATGTTTACAATGATATCTTTGCTGAAAACACAACTCTATAATAGCCCAAAGCACTAGGCCAGAGGCAACTAGAAGAGAGGTGCATGTTTTCCCCTCAGATTCGCAGAACTCCAGATTTTCATAATGTGGATTGTGGATTGTTTGAATGATTAGTTGATCATTGCTCTGTATAATTAACCGTGGCTGCATTTAAGTCCAATTTTTTATATGCCCTTCCTTTGCTAACCTCCCTCCGTCTCGTTTACTCGCATGCACGTCATTGCTTAAGTTGCACGAGTGCTCATTACTGGCGATACCCTTGAAATGTGTTTAAAAGGAACACCCTAAGGCTCTGATCACTGGAATCTGATATGGAGTTGATTCATTTTTAGTGTTTTTCCTTATAAATTTTTACGCACCATTCTATAGGCCTGTATGTATGCTTGGGCTAGAAAAAATTAATAAATATAAACTAATATTAATTATGAATAACTTAATATATTTATATAAAATATAAAATATAAAAAACACAAACAAAAATGATAACAATACAATAAACTATAACTGTGTTAAAAACAGTCAGCTTAAGGTAGCTACAAGTATTAAATGTGGTTAAATGTCAAAATAACTCCAATATCATACAGTAGAGTTGTGTGGGGTTGGGGTAAATTAATGCTGCATTCACTGCATGGAATAATTACTGTAGTCTCAAGATTACAACACATGACGTTATACTTGGAGCTGTTCTGGACTGGGAATTATGCATTTTTATGGCACCACTATCAACGGCTAAATGAATCTAAAGCGGTCAGGTGGTACAAGTAGTAGCAGACAATTCCCATCTTACAAGCTGTAATTACGAGCTCTACGAGGACGTGAACTCTTTTTACAATTTGAAATCACGTAATTGCCGTGAAGGCACCTTAAAGGTAAGGAAAGCGCTTTCTGGTAACCGATGTTAATATTTCAATTTACCAAAAAAAAACACGCCCCTACCCCAAAAGGGTCTTGCCCCTATTTTGATAGCTCCGCCCCACACATATGTACGTAACCCAGGCAACGACTATGGCGGAATCTGCTGTGCCAGCCGGCCGAGGGTATGATGTCATCAATAAGTGAAAGCAATGTTAGCAGTGTTACTATGGTAATCCAGGTCGAATGTTCAATGAAAAAGTCATCCCTTCCATCCCAAAAACACAAACACAGTTCTCATGAACAACTCGATAGCACGAGCATGACAGTCCAACTAACGAACATATTACAATTATGACCAGATTAGATCGATCATGAAAAGAGGACCCAAAGGAAACAAACATATATTAGGAGTATTTTATCTTACTTTTCGGAAACACTTTGGAAGCTGACGCTTGAAACCAACAGGATGTGGAAATGAATGGGTCTCTATCATTGCTGAAGTGAACGACGATATGATTGCAAATGAACAAACAAGCGAACATGACACACAAGCATATTCAAGCAAAAGCCAGCATATATTAGTTCTGTGAAACAAAACAAAACCAATGTTACTCGCCTATCGAGAAGAAATAAAGCAACCTCGGCGTCCGGTTGCAGGCCTTCCCGCTCCTTGAGTTCTCTCCAGCGCTGGAAAGTTGATCTAATATTTACACGGGTCGTACTTCTTGCCTGATCGTAAGCCTTCTTTTGTTCCACAGACATTTTCCACTTTTGTTTTTTATCTGCCATCTTTCTCTTTCTATAGTCGCTTGGCTAATGTCCGTCCTGTGTCGTGTCTTTTGAATAATGACGTGCACTGAGCGCTCTCTTCTCCCCATCATTAGTAGCCACGCCCCTTACTGCTGATTGGCTACAAGTTTGTTTTGGTACTCGGCCCGAGACTTTTCTAAAGCATTTTTTAAAATATCACTTACCCCACCTTTAAGTGTGACCTGCTGTGACATCACAATCATGTTGCATTGTGGTCTGTGGATCTGCTTAAAGTGTACATGTTGAGTAGACTCACTCCCTCGGTCAAAATCAAGGGGTCGAGGGTCCAAATAAAATTCCCTCGTCCACTTGACGAAGTTGAACGCAGCTGGGATTCCCCTGAGGGGAAGTGCTTAGGGACGTTCCCGAGTGCATGTCTAAAAGTGGAGTTAAACGCAGCCCTGATAGAAGGTCATGTTCACTTCACACTGATCAAATATGTTTTTAGAGAGTGTTCACTTAGGATGAGTTCTTGAGTTCAAAACGGAGCACAATAGAATGCAGCAATTTTTAAAAGTTCAATTCTATTTTGAACTGGAGACTCAAAATGCAATGCTCATGCATAAGATGTGGGAAAACCTCATGAGACCAACACACAACGGACAAAAACATCCATCTGCATGTGTACAAGAACCAACATTTAACAGCACAGTTAAAATCACAGCCAGGGTAACTAACAACTTTAATGCACAACAATTTTATTGCACAATACAATCTCAGTCTGCACAACAACAAAAAAATAAGATCTGCAGATTATGCATTAAAAAACGTAAAGTCTGACTGTAGTTTTGGTGATTTTGTTTTGGAAACATACACTAAATCACACACTGTTAAAATCCAGTTAGAAAATTTTGAAGAAAGAAAATGTAGATAAACTAGTCAACATCACTAATCAGCTATATGGGAGAGGACTAGTAGACCATTATGAATTTTTTTTTTAATAAAGTATAAAAGTAATTTTATATAATGGTATATTGCATTTAAAATACTTGACAAGCTTAAACCAATGTGTGATGTGTCCATACTAAATGGCTCCTATTTTCTGACATGGACATACCAAGATATAGAATAATAATGTTAGCACATTTCTGTCTTTGAAAAGCATACACAGCATATGCCTACTAATCCTGATCCATCACTACAGTCTTCAGCAAGATCTCTCTTCAAAACATATGAAAGATTACCATTGTGAAAAGAAGTGTGCTTCATTGTACTAAATGTGCACTTGTAGTGTTCTTCAAATCTTGAAAGTAACACTTTAGTATGGGCTACACACACTCACTATTAACTACGACTTTTGCCTCAATAAACTCATAATTACTGCTTATTAATAGTTAGTAAGGTAGTTGTTAAGTTTAGGTATTGTGTAGGATTAAGGGATGTAGAATATGGTCAAGCAGAGTAAGGCATTAATATGTGCTTTATAAGTACTAATAAATAGCCAATATCTATAAATATGCCTGCTAATAAGCAACTAGTTAATAGTGAGAACTGAATCCTAAAATAAAGTGTTACTCAATATTTTTTTTAAAACAGATAATATAATCTAAATTAAATTTACGCTTAAGTCTACTTACACTTTCATGACACACTTAAGCACACTTTAAAAAGTGCACTTTGTAAAACTAAAACTTTAACTTAATACATTTTTGTCATGCTTTATAGAAGTACACTTATTTTGTTTATTCTTTATTACATTTTTCTATATACTAAATTGCAACTTCATCATTATACATGTGTAATAACAAACATATTTAAACGACATAAACATTCCCATAAATGCTTTTCAGCAGTAAACTTTAACCTTATTTCAAAAACAACAAGTAGTTACGCAATTACATATAAAGATGTACTTAAGTCCTACTTAAGTTGGTCATAAAAGCACTCAAAGTTCAGCTAATTGCATTTAATATACATTTAAACTATAGTACATTTTCAAATAACATGGAAAACATTACATTCAGTTCACACTTAAGTATGTTATTTCTGTAATAAGCACTCTTTTTAGAAGTATTCTAAAGTGTACTTCTTTTCACAAGGGTATAGCACTAATTTTATTAATGTGTTAAAAAAAAAAAGAGGAAAAAGTCCAAAAAGAAATGATGGGCTTCAGCTTTCATGTGTGCACAGTATTATTTCCCACAATGAGTTTACAGACAGGAAGTGAGAAAGGAGCTTTGGGATTGGAATCGTTCCCCTGTGTCAGTACAGGACCGCTCTCCTGCTCGGGCGCACACTAATACCAGATGCTGTTGTAGTGTTTCCATTACTGGCTGAAGGCCTACTCAAGGGGGGACCCGGCTTGGCAGACGGACAGCAGGGAAAGTGTGTATCCCTTCAGCTGTGACTCACCATGTCTCAGACGCAGCTCATACGTCACACGCACTAATCAGGAACTGCTGTGCAGTTATGCAATATGTAAAAATGTGTGTGTAAGGCAGTGCATATGGGGAGGGGTGTGTTTAGGTACCATTATCACTCAGGGTTAATGTAGTGCAGATGCAGTGTGTTTTATCAATGTGAAGTATACAACAATAGTGCACATCTCTGAATTGATGATGCTGTTTGCTCAGTTTAAACATGGAAAGGGAAGATACTGCATACAGTGGCTTTATAGTGCAGATCTGACTCTGATGGTGGGCTGCACAAAACAATCGTAAACGCCTAAACCAAGGCTGCGATTTACTGAAATAAATGCATGCAGTGCAAACCTCAAATCTATCAGCGGTTGCTTGTCTTGCTTAAAATCTGAAGTGCATAATACGCATTGCAGATGCAACATGTTCTCTTTGGCACGCTTCAAAACATTAAGGGGAAAAATCTGCAATAATAATAATATTTGTATAAAATACTTATGTGGACTGTGTTCCAAAAAAGTAACAAAGTAACTAAACTTGTGAAGTTGTAGAGAGAGAGTGAGAGAGAAAAATAATAAAAAGTTCTTTAAGTCCAACAATGTGAAGGATAACTGTGTTCTTTGTCATTCAGTTCACTCTTGGGTGGATTGAAATTGGTTCTGAGGAATTTTATTGTGACAACGCTAAAATGGAATCATATTTCTATGGAGTGCAACAGTGCCCACCTTCTTTTTCAGTGGTCTTAGTTCTATTTTTCACATTCGGATCATAGAGGTTTAATAAAGTCTTTGTTAAAGACTATAAGTCATGAACTAAACCAACCAGCTACGAGGTGAATCACAACATTACAAACTGTGGTAACACATTACAATAAGGTCTCATTTGTAAATATTAGTTAATGTATTAACTAACATGAACTAACAATGAGTAATACATTTGTTCCATTATTTATTAACCTTTGTTTATGTTAGTTAACATTATTCCAACAGTTCATTGTTTATTCATGTTAGTTCACAGTGCATTAACTAATGTTAACAAATACAACTTTTGATTTTAATAATGTATTAGTAAATGTTGAAATTCACATGAACTAAGATTAATAAATGCTGTAGAAGTATTGTTTATTATTCATGTTAACTAAAGTACATTATATGATACAATAAGTTATGACAACATACACCGATCAGGCATAACATTATGACCACTGAGAGGTGAAGTGAATAACACTGGTTATCTCTTCATCACGGCACCTGTTAGTGGGTGGGATATACTCAAAGTTGATGTGTTAGAAGCAGGAAAAATAGGCAAGCGTAAGGATTTGAGCGATTTTGACAAGGGCCAAATTGTGTCAGAGCATCTCCAAAACTGCAGCTCTTGTGGGGTGTTCCCAGTCTGCAGTGGTCAGTATGTATCAAAAGTGCTCCAAGGAAGGAACAGTGGTGAACCGGAGACAGGGTCATGGCTCATTGATGCACGTGAGGAGCGAAGGCTGGCCCGTGTGGTCCGATCAAACAGACGAGCTACTGTAGCTCAAACTGCCCAAGAAGTTAATGCTGGTTCTGATAGAAAGGTTTCAGAATACACAGTGCAACAGTGGGCACGTAAGCATCAGAACTGGACCACGGAGCAATGGAAGAAGGTGGCCTGGTCTGATGAATCACGTTTTCTTTTACATCACGTGGATGGCCGGGTGCGTGTGTGTCATTTACCTGGGGAACACATGGCCAGGATGCACTATGGGAAGAAGGCAGGCCAACGGAGGCAGTGTGATGCTTTGGGCAATGTTCTGCTGGGAAACCTTAGGTCCTGCCATCCATGTGGATGTTACTTTGACACCTATCACCTACCTAAGCATTGTTGCAGATCATGTACATCCTTTTAAATGGCATTCCCTGGTGGCTGTGGTCTCTTACAGGACTTAAAGGATCTGCTGCTAACATTTTGGTGCCAGATACCACAGCACATCTTCAGGGGTCTAGTGGAGTCCATGCCTCGATGGGTCAGGGCGGTTTTGGCTGCAGAAGGAGGACCAACACAATATTAGGAAGTTTTGCTTTAAATTAGCATTGCTTTAACTCATTAAAATAAGTTAGGCGATTTCCAACTTTTTTATAAGTTTTACAAGACTCAACTCATTTTTTTAAGGCAGTTTAATGTAATTTAAGTTGAAATGACTTATACATCCAAGTTGATTTTACCTAAACATTTAAGGCAGCAACTTTTTTTTACAGTGTAGTAAAAAAAATGTTGACTAATGAAACCTTATTGTAAAAGTGTTACCCAAACTTTGATTTGAAGCAAAAAAGTATTTCAAATAAGACAAAGGTGCAAGACTGTGTACTTAATGGCTTCAATGAGGGAAATAACTACATTCCCATAAAGCACTGCGAATGATATCGTGCCAAATCGTGCAGCCCCACTCGGGATATTATGTAACTACAGAGGTGCAGCAAAATGCTTGTTGACATCAATTTGACTGATCTATCCAATAATCTAATAAAACATGATCCAAGTGACAATCCCAGAGGAGCTGTGTGTAAAGACAATAACTACAACATCCAGACCCACCCAGCTCCTCATGGGCCAAGAAAACTACAGCTATTTCACGTACTCCTCATACGCCCGCTGGCATCCCTGTACCTATTGTATTGTAGGGTGAATTCAGGGTAATTGGGACACTTTTTCCAAGTCATCTCAATGGCAAAAAGTGTCCCAATCACCCTGAAATCACCCTACTTTTTCTAGTTGCCAGGGAATAAATTCAGCGGTAAAAGCTTTGTATATAGTGTGACTGTTAGTACATCCTGTCACTGGACATCAGTGAATCACACAGTCACTAGAATGAGGAACGTTTGTTCTAGTGATCTGAACTTGTGTTTAAAGTAGTTGGAATCACTTAACCAATATTTATGGATTGCACAAAAGTATAAATATAGTCAAAATCAAAGCTTTATTGTAATGTAATGAAACAAGTCTCTTCTGCTCATACCAAGGCTGCATTTATTAGATAAAAATACAGTAAAAACAATAACATTGTGAAATATGATTATTATTTAAAATAACTGTATTCTATTTGAATATATTTTATGTACAGTACTGTGCAAAAGTCTTAGGCACGTTGGTATTTTCACACGAAAAATGTTTTTAAGCCAGTTATTTATATATTTTACTGTAGTGTGTCAGTAGGAAATATCAGTTTACATTTCCAAACATTCATTTGGCAATTAATTGTAATAATCCAGTGAGATTTTTTTTTTTTTTATGCACAAGAAGTCTGATAGCAGCCGGTCTGATCTCACCATCATCGAGTCTGTCTGTGATTACATGAAGAAACAGAAAAAACTGAGACAGACTAAATCCAGAAGAACTAAGGCAACGTCTCCCAGACACTTGAGGAAACCTTCCTGCAAAACTACAGTACTGTGAAAAGTTTAGGCACTTGTCAGAATGCTTTAAAGTGAGAATGCTGACAAAAATAATAACATAAATAGCTTTTATTTATGAATTAACTTCTATTAACTAAATCAAATGGATATTTGGGGTGACCACCCTTTGCGTTTAAAACGGCTTTTGTCACCTGCATCTGTTCCTACACCTATTCATGTAGTTTTGCAGGAAGGTTTCTTCAAATGTCTTGGAGACGTCTCAGTTTTTTATGTTTCTTCATGTAATCACAGACAGACTCAATGAAGATGAGATCAGATCTCCATGGGGAGCATAGAGACTATTGTCAGACTCTTTATGCATATAAAAATCTCACTGGATTATTAAAATTAATTGCAAAATGAATGTTTGGAAATGTAAACTGATATTTCCTACTGACACACTACAGCAAAAGATATAAATAACTGGCTTAAACCCACTTTTTGTGTGTAAAAATACTAGCGAGCCTAAGACTTTTGCACAGTACTGTATGTAATTTATTCCTGTGATCAAAGCTGTATTTTCAGCATCATTCCTCCAGTCTTCAGTGTCACATGATCCTTCTGTGTCACATGATCCTCTGTGATCTGACCCACCAGTTGAGAAACACTGACTTAGAAGAATATAAAATGCGTGAAAGGTCATCAGACATGTTCCTGGCTGTGTGTAGCACCTACCGCTCTGCATATCCTTCAGAAGGATCTTAATGTTGGGGCTGAACATTATTTTAAATAATGTAAATGATCATTTAGTTCAAACTACTACAAAAACTGTAGTAAAAAATGGGGAATATCAATCTTACTTTTTTAAGTTTGTGCTTAATAGGAAGTCTTAAGATTTCAATATAAAAAAGAGACCCTTTCCAAAATAGATAATTACTGAATGGTGAATTGCTTTTGCTTGCCAGGGCTTGAACACATTCATCAGTGATGCGTTCAGTGGAATAATAACAACCCCTGGACCCCATCAGTTGGCATGCTTCAGAGATGATGTGGTCTTTCTCATATACCTCTATCAGCGCAGGTGGGCAAAACATACATTTGGTTCATGTAGAACAGGATAAAGAGTGAACTAGTCAATCTGCAAAAAGCCCCTTGCAGTGTTGGGGAGTAACTTCTGAGTATTCTTCTAAGTAACAATCTTAGTAATGTAGCTACATTTTCATTGACATTGTACTTAAATCATTCTAATATGATGATTTGATGCTCAAGAAACATTTCTGATTATTATCAATGTTGAAAACAGCTGTGCTGCTTCATATTTTTGTTTTCCAGGATTCTTTGATTAATATAAAGTTTAAAATTACAACATTTATTTGAAATAGAAACTGATTAACAGTTACAATTTCTTTCCATAAAAAATATATGCATGATCATCATCAGTAGCTATATGAGCTGAGAGAACAATAGTTTTAAAAGGTTTGTTTAATATGGTTTTCTTTCTTTAGTTGAACAGAAAAAGAGAAGAAACTATTTTTGTTGTTCTTTTCCTTACAAATGAAAGCATCTGACCAGAGAGACTGTTAAGGGTGTGTTGTAGTTCTGGACAGTGGAATTGTTGTAAAAATGGTTAATTGTTTTACAAAATTAGCAATTGAGACAAGCTGAAAAATGATTGAGAAGAAAGGGAAGAATTTCTGTATAGTGATGCCATCACACACTCTTAAAATAAAGGGCCATGTTGAAGAACCTTTCAATGAACAGTTCTTAAAAGAACCTTTTTTTTTCTTAGTGTGAAGAATATTTTAATAATCTAGAGAACCTTTTGTGCATTTTAAAGGTTCCATGGATGTTAAAAAGTTCTTCATAGAACCCATGGATGCCAATATAGAACCTTTTATTTTTAAGAATGGCACTATAATTAAACTGAAACAAAAGATATTCCCAAGCCAGAGCTCAAGCATACAGCTCTTTGCAGCTATATCTAAATCCAGTCGATCCCGACTTCATTTTTTGTTAGCCGCACATTCTTTAGAACAACTTTTCTTCTTTGCTCGGAAATGCCAGTGCGACTGCAGTCATTGTTCATGAATGGACAGTTGTGCTAGTTTTGAGTTAGGCCAGGGCCCTGTTCACACACAGCATGTTCTGGTCATGTTAGCTCAGCTGAGCTGAAACACTGAACACATGTTACGATTCAGACTGTTAGTTTGTCTGAGAGTGATTGATACTGCTGGGATGGCCCACCCTAAACATTGCTGGGATCAGCCTCAGAAACAAGCCAAGACACACAGAACCATGGAACGCGTGCACACACACACACACACACACACACACACACACACAATACAGATATGGCAGAGGGCACCAGACCATTTCTCTGACATTAACCACATCCCCCTCACACCAAATACACTGCACTTACTGATAAAGGGCTGGGCGGTATGCTCGGTTAAGATTTACTATATCGTTTACATGTCAGAGTGACAAAGAATTATGCAGTACTGTGAAAATAGAGAGAGGGACATATCCCAAATATGCCTCTTTGAGGAAGACGCTGATGTAAAGTGAAGTTTAGCCGTTTATGGTTGTCGAGAAGTGTCACAACATGGCACATTAATACAGAATTCAACTGGTGTGTGGTTACAGGTGTGAGTATATTGATTTACTACAGCTTTGCAAGTGGCTCATATCTATTTTAATTATATTTGTTTTGAATATTTTGCTTTTAAATGTTTCAAAATGTAAAGCTGCATTTGCACTCATGCCAAACTAATTAATTTGTCATGAATAATAATATTCATCCATCCATCAAGTTCTGTTAAAAAGAGAAAACACTCAATTGAGATAAAGCACCTTTCAAAGTACTTCATTCAATGATATATTCAAAAATAGGCATTGTCACATGCATCTATTGTTTGTGATCAGACTTTTTTTTAAAGAAATTAACAGCAAAGATGCATTAAAATACATCAAAGTGTCAGTAAAGACATTTACTGTATAATGTTGCAAAAGATTTCTGTTTCAAATAAATGCTGTTCTTTTGAACTCTCTATTCATTAAAGAATACTAAAATATAAAATGTATCACAGTTTCCACAAAAATATGAAGCAGCACAACTTTTTTGAACATTAATAATAAGATTTTTTTTTCTTGAGCATCAAATCATCATATTAGAATGATTTCTGAAGGATCATGTGACACTGAAGACTGGAGTAATGATGCTGAAAATTCAGCTCATTTTTTAAATATTTCACAATATTACAGTTTTTACTGTGCTTTTGATTAAATAAATGCAGCCTTGCTGAGCAGAAGAGACTTCTTAAAAAATGTAGTGTTGAACATGTAGCAAACAAAACTATATTGTGATGCACACCATTAGATTGACTTTTATTAATATTTTATCAGAATTGCATAAGATAACACAATTTTGTCTCTACAAAAAGGAAAAAAGTTGGCCAGTTGGTTAAGAAAAATTCAAGATGTATTCTTGTGTAGTTTTGCTTTTCAAGTAGTTTAATTTAATTTTGTTATTTTACTTACTATTTTAAAGCAGAAAAAAACTTTAAACTGGTCTAACCAGTCATCAACATTTACTGCTTATGTTTCAAAAGATCTGCTGAATTCTGAAAGTATTTCGTATGTTTTCCTCAGCATGGACTCCAATAACAACGCAGCTCTTTTTTCTTTCTTCATTTCCGACATGGTGGATATCTCTATATGGCGTTCTCATAACTTCCCAACATATTTTCCATAATCCCCTTTCCCCTGTCTGTGGTCAGAGGGGAGGATATAGGCTGTCATATAATTAGCTGTAGCAGGCATGCCCTCCCCTGACCCCTGCCCTTTCGACCCTGTCAGTGGAGGGTGGCCCGGTGTGGTCTGGTGAAAACACACACACACACACACACACACACACACACACATATATATATATAGAGGTCTGGTTCTATGACTGCCCCAAAAACCCACTGAGCTGCTAATCACAACCTCAAGAGCACCCCCTCATCTTTACAAAGCCCTCACATTCTCTATTTACTTTCTTTCACACCTCATAGATGTCTGAAGGCTTCATGTGCCCGCCTCTTTGTCTTCATGCATTCACAAAAGCACAAAGGCTCACATTAAATTGATTTACCTCATTAGTCAGTGCACATTCAGCCTCACGGTCCAGGTCTTACAATCGACCAAAACCCCCAAAAATACGGCATCATAAACTCTCAGTTGACATCATGGTAAACAGCAGAAATCTGGCATAAATTATATTCCAAACATTGACAGCTGAACAAAGTTGAAGTAGGAATTTATCAAGTGGTCATTGTGCCTAGTATTCAAAATTTTTTTTTTTGAATGTTGAGTAAAATAAGTGTTTATTATTTAATGCATCTTATCTGTCATCTTTAAATTATAATATTAACCACCTTTCATATAAAAAAAACTACTTCTTTGCTGTTATTTTGGTGATTTTGTTTGAATATAGAGATGTAACTAAACTCTGCATCTACAACTTCAATACATCTACAAAACTTGTTCAAAAAGATATGCCGCCATGGCGGTTAGGAACATGTGGTTCTTGTATATCCATTTAAGATCGCACATTGTTAGTTAATGACTTTCCAGAGGCTTTAGGGTGAACTTCACTGACATCACTCTAAATACAGACTCCCACTTCCCCTAATAAGCCCTGAGATGAGCACTGACAGTTTCTCAAAACTCAATCTGGCAAGATCAGCTAAACAACATTTAATCAAAATGGAATAGAGTGCCACAGTGCCTGTTCACTTTTTCAACAGCGCTGGTTCCGGAAGTATTTTTTCCATTCATTTTTCCCAAGGGGATTTTAAATAAGTCTTTGTTAATGTGTTACAAGCCATGAACCAAGCAACCAGCAATGAGGTGAACCACAACAGTATGAACTGATCATTTGAAACAAAAAAGTATTTGAAAATCAGACAAAAATACAAAGGTACAAGACTGTGTACTTAACGGCTTTAGTGAGGGAAAGAACTACAATCCAATGAAGTGTTGCAAACCACATAATCAAATAAAAAAATATGGAGAAATGTAAAACTACTCATTTTAAAATGTGTATGTAAAAGCAAATTTTTTAAAGTTTACTGCAAAATATGCATATATATTCAAATATTTCAGTATTTTGAGAGAGTAGGCAGACCGACTTACATAATTTGCAATGCTTTATGGCAGTGGGCGGAGCTAAATAATTATTTTGGTTCTATTTTGATTCTCTGATTAGTGGAATTATCTCTATAGCGTAATGAAGTTTTTTGTCATGATTTAAGCATTTAGAAACAAAATATACACTTATTGCCAAAAGTATTGGGACACCCCTCCAAATCATTGAATTTAGGTGTTCCAATCACTTCCATGGCCACAGGTGTATAAAATCAAGCACCTAGGCATGCAGATGCTTCTACAAACATTTGTGAAAGAATGGGTCGCTCTCAGGAGCTCAGTGAATTCAAGCGTGGTACCGTCATAGGTTGAAATTTTCTCACTACTAAATATATCACGATCAACTGTTAGTGGTATTATAACAAAATGTAAGCAACTGGGAACAACAGCAACTCAGCCACAAAGTGGTAGGCCACGTAAAATCACAGAGCGGGGTCAGCGCATGCTGAGACGCACAGTGCGCAGAAGTCGCCAACTTTCTGCAGAGTCAATAGCTACAGAACTCCAAACTTCGTGTGGCCTTCAGATTAGCTCAAGAACAGTGTGTAGAGAGCTTCATGGAATGGGTTTCCATGGCCGAGCAGCTGCATCCAAGCCTTACATCACCAAGTGCAATGCAAAGCGTCTGATGCAGTGGTGTAAAGCACGCCGCCACTGGACTCTAGAGCAGCAGAGACGTGTTCTCTGGAGTGAATCATGCTGAGCGAGTTTGGTGTGGAGGAACTTGACTGGCCTGCAATAGAACATCTCCGTCACTCGTCCCCTGGTGTTGACAGCCAAGCCTCCACCATGTCTCCTCCCTCCCTTGACTCTGCCGTGAGCCAATCGTCCTGGCTGTGCTCTGGGTCCCTGCCTGGCTTCTCTTGCTCCTGGATCCTCCCTGGCTATTCCCACTGTCATTGCCGCCTTGGTTTCTCCTGCTGTCACCTTCTGTTTCCTGCCATTCGCCTTATATTCGTTTCATATTCGACATGAATGTCTCTGCAAGCAACATAAAGCACATACCCTATTATACTCAGAAATTGAAAACTGCCATTTTAAAATACAATATTAAAATCCTTGGAACCCATTGAATATACTGATTCTCTTCTGGGTTTTAGATCTACAAACTGAACAGCTTTTTAATGAGGCATGTTGTCACTTTATGGGGAAGCTTCCATGAAACAGCATATTAAAAGCTTTCCTGGCAAAATGTAAACAAAATTGTAACTATTATGGCACAAAGCTATTCAAGAAAAGTTGCATATTGTATAAATTTACCACATATTGGAGTAAAATTTACAAGATCTGTTCTAATTTATGAATAAATTATGGTTTGAAACCAACTTGTTGAGAAAAAACAAGTATTTGTACAACTGGACATTGACTAAAAACATAACTACTGATATATAGTCACACTCCTCCCAGACTTTTCCATGTGACAATTTGTGCCTCTATGTTTAGAGGGACAAATTTGTCATGAAGATTTTGCAGGCTGTAAAATAATGGGGTTTAGCCTCCAGTAAAACACTGATTTGCGGGGAGCAGCGTCATTCTCTCTGTGTCTCTATCTTTACAGGGCTGGAGAGATTCAGACAGACCAGCTCAAATGACATCCTCACACATTACACACAAACCACACTCCACCACGTGTTTGTGAGTAGGAGGTTGGGTAATGTATGCCACCTTTTCCTTAAGTTTTCCTCAAGGCAGGGAGAAATGAGAAGTCATACAGGTTTGGAAATGAGCTTGAGCTGAGTAAATGATGACAGATTTCTGCTTTAACTATGATCCTGTTTACCCACTGACACACCATACCCAACTCTACGCTATTTGACAGAATCTGACAGATTAATCACTTTAGTCATATTTAGAAGGCCATTTGTGATTATTAACTGACCAGTTGCAAAATCTCAGAAAATACCCAGACTCATGCTGACAAATGCAGAGTCATGCTTTCCCCTGTGAAACATAAGTACTTTATCTGTCTCGATTCACTTCATTATGAATGCAGATGATTACTTCTTGCTTGTTCAATAAGATTTGTGCTCACACAAGAACTAAAACTACGTGAAGGCCACCAACAAAGCTTGAGTGTTTTCCAATTCAAGACAAGCGAGCGTAATTCACATATTGTCTCTTGGCATACACAACTTCCCTATGTCAGATCAAATGAGAACATGTTCATGGAAAACGGATGCCCATTACGCATCACAGAACATCCATCCCATTAATCATCTGTAAGATGTGTCTCAAGTGTCTCTCTTCATAAAAAATCGATTAAAATGTCTTACAATAATAAGTAACGCCTATTCTCAGCAGATTTCTATGTTTTGAAATAGTAGTGAGTGTGCGGCCCCTGGACCATGACGCATATACTGTGTGATACTCTTGATTCGGTTTTCACCTCTGATGTGGAATAGGCCAGTCCTTAGGTGATCGGTTAGGAGTCTGTCTTACAGTAAAACAGCAGGATGACCGATTAACTCAAATGAGCTTTAAACTGTTGGAAATTACCACATTTCTTTTGAAGGACAATGAGAATCTTTTGGATTTGTTGTAGTTGACCTCTTTTTTCTCAGAGTAATACTGTAAGAGTGCAGAGAAAGAACGTAAAACCCAAACTACATCATATACATTATATTGCAATGAGAATAAACATGGTTTGCGTCAACCACAATTTGTTTTATGCAGTGAATATATTGGCTGCTGAGAGCAATAAACTGGTTTTACCAAACACTTTAACTCTGTCATATGACATGCAATTATTGACTGTCTGATGTAAAATTCTGAAGCAACACCAATATTCTTGAGAATATATGAATTCATTTGATTAGTTGGATATTTGTATATTTATTTTATCATTTATTTAAATGTATTGTATTTGTGGTTAGCGTTTTACCACTAGAGGTGTTACTTGTGGTACTGTATTCACTGTAAGAAAAAAAAAATCCATAGGAAACGGAAAAGGTATTGCTAATTTTCTGCAAGGACATTATCTGTTTAGTTTACAGACATTTCCTTTAACCCTAAAACACAACACAATGCAATGTGTAATTTGAAATATGGGTAAAACACCTGTGAGAAATCGAAAAGGAAAACTCATTCACATTAACACAGTACCACAGTCCTACTTTTATGGACTTTTCTTAGAGTATGTGCTAGTGGTCTAAAAATAAGTCTGGCAGAAGTGAGTGAATGTGTGCGTGAGTGTTAAAATGAACTGGAAGACTTGCACAGTCATGCTGCATGTCAGGAACATGTACATCCTAAAAAAAACCACAAACACGCACGCATCTCTCCATTACAAAATCCTACAATTTAATAGGAAGTGTTGGGGACGTAGAACTTGATGTACTAACCCATGAGTTAACACTTCTGAAGAAAAGTACACTTTAGCATACTTTAAAAAAAGAGTACTTATTATGGAAATAACATACTCTAAAAAAGGGTGAACTTCATTTTTTTGGACAGTTAATTGCTTGTTATTTGTAATTAAATAAAAATGCATTATAGTATAAATTTATATTAAACGTGATTAAATGAACTTTAGAGGGTTTTTTAACCCACTGAAGTAAGACTTAAGTATATCTTTATATGTAATTTCATAATTACTTCTATTGACTTTTAAAATATGGTTAAAGTGTACTGTTGAATCTACTAACAAACATTTATGGTTACACTTTATATTACGGTGTCATTGTTATAGTGTAATTATATATTTAAGTACTGAGTAATATTAATTAACTACATGCAATTACTATAGGGTTAGGATTAGGGTTTGGTTGAGGGTTATTACTATGGTAAGCCCATGTAACATATGTAACATATGTAACAAGGACACTGTAAAATAAAGTATTACCGTATTTATAAACTAAAATACATTTTAATGTAATTTCTGTTGAAATATTATGCATTTAATTATACATGTAATGACACATTTAAATGATGGAGTTGCAAATTTGTATATTTAAAACATAACAACAATCAAAAATATCAAAAACACGATTAAAATTATAATCAAGTACTTTACTTGTGCTTTAATATAGTCAACACATCAACATACACTCACCTAAAGGATTATTAGGAACCCCTGTTCAATTTCTCATTAATGCAATTATCTAATCAGCCAATCACATGGCAGTTGCTTCAATGCATTTAGGGGTGTGGTCCTGGTCAAGACAATCTCCTGAACTCCAAACTGAATGTCAGAATGGGAAAGAAAGGTGATTTAAACAATTTTGAGCGTGGCATGGTTGTTGGTGCCAGACGGGCCGGTCTGAGTATTTCACAATCTGCTCAGTTACTGGGATTTTCACGCACAACCATTTCTAGAGTTTACAAAGAATGGTGTGAAAAGGGAAAAACATCCAGTATGCGGCAGTCCTGTGGGCGAAAATGCCTTGTTGATGCTAGAGGTCAGAGGAGAATGGGCCGACTGATTCAAGCTGATAGAAGAGCAACTTTGACTGAAATAACCACTCGTTACAACCGAGGTATGCAGCAAAGCATTTGTGAAGCCACAACGCGCACAACCTTGAGGCGGATGGGCTACAACAGCAGAAGACCCCACCGGATACCACTCATCTCCACTACAAATAGGAAAAAGAGACTACAATTTGCACGAGCTCACCAAAATTGGACAGTTGAAGACTGGAAAAATGTTGCCTGGTCTGATGAGTCTCGATTTCTGTTGAGACATTCAGATGGTAGAGTCAGAATTTGGCGTAAACAGAATGAGAACATGGATCCATCATGCCTTGTTACCACTGTGCAGGCTGGTGGTGGTGGTGTAATGGTGTGGGGGATGTTTTCTTGGCACACTTTAGGCCCCTTAGTGCCATTTGGGCATCGTTTAAATGCCACGGCCTACCTGAGCATTGTTTCTGACCATGTCCATCCCTTTATGACCACCATGTACCCATCCTCTGATGGCTACTTCCAGCAGGATAATGCACCATGTCACAAAGCTCGAATCATTTCAAATTGGTTTCTTGAACATGACAATGAGTTCACTGTACTAAAATGGCCCCCACAGTCACCAGATCTCAACCCAATAGAGCATCTTTGGGATGTGGTGGAACGGGAGCTTCGTGCCCTGGATGTGCATCCCACAAATCTCCATCAACTGCAAGATGCTATCCTATCAATATGGGCCAACATTTCTAAAGAATGCTTTCAGCACCTTGTTGAATCAATGCCACGTAGAATTAAGGCAGTTCTGAAGGCGAAAGGGGGTCAAACACAGTATTAGTATGGTGTTCCTAATAATCCTTTAGGTGAGTGTAAGTGTACTTCTTTAAAGCACAACAAAACATATTAAAATAAAATCAAAATAAATCAAAATGTAAAATAAAACATTGATTTCAACCAAACAATTTCAAACGAGGGGGTCCGTTAACATTTTTTTGCATATGGGCCTAGGCATGACTTGCTTGCTAAACATGTTTAGCTCTCTGTCTTGTCAGTTTTAGTCTTTAGTTTTTATTGTCTTTGTTTTAGTCATTCATTAGTTGCATAAACTAATTAGTAAACAAATTAGTCATAACATTTTCAAGTAAGTTACATAAAATGTTGACCGGCCTAATTTAAAAACCAAAAAGACAGACTGATTGCCCCTTGACTAACTGCTAGTTTGTCATACTAGTTCTTAAGACAGTATTCACATAATGGCTATGTTTATGCAACTGGCCCCACTGGTTTCTAATTAGTTACACACCTGTTCCCTGTTTCTTTGATCATCATCCTCTGTGTATACAAGCCCTCTGTTTCTTCAGTTCTGTGATGTTGACGTGTGTGGTTTGTTAAGTGCGCCTCAATCTCCTTGTGTTTATTAAAGTCTTTCTGCGTCACACAACTCTCATCTTTTGGATTAGCTCATACCCGTGCTGTAACACTTATAAAACAGCAATGTTTTTGTAGTAATGCCAGATGAAATTAAATATGCTAAATGAATATATCATAGCAAATATGTTAAAGATTTGCACCCAGTCAGTACATTTATAATACGATTAACTGTTACTTTGGTGCACTATAGGCATCTCCTCCATTGACCTTCATTTACTTATGTCTTCTTGCTGACTGCTCCAAGAACAGTGTAAATACATGGCTACTTTTAAATGGATGTTGATGGGTAATAATAGGTGTGTTCGACTTGAAGCGGCTGCGCAGATCGATCGGTGTAGGACATCAAAGTACAGCTAAAGCAATTAGAGAGCATACCGTGCTGTCTGCTCTCTAATCGCTCTCTCACGGTACTTTGATGTCATACACCGCTTCAAGTCGAACACACCTATTGGTTAAGCTTCAGCATCAACTAGGGACTGATGGGATCATGCTACACTCTTCACAGAAATAACATTACAACATTTATTTCCATCAAGAGGTGCATCAATTTTTGGTCAAGATCTTGTATTGCCAAAGCAAGAGTCCAGCACTCTGTAAAGTCTCCTCCAGTACATCAAAAGGCTTTCAATGAATTTAAGGTCTGGACTCAGAGGTGAAAATAATTCTTCATGCTTCATGCAGCCGGATCATTTCCATAATGACCAACACAATCTACCAAGAGCTGCGCATATTAACCTCTGGTTTAAGACGTGCTTTTTTGGGCGGTAAATAATGGCGCAAACACCAGTAAATTGACAAGCGCAAACCTTAGTAAATCACCTTGCATGATTCATTTAAATACTCTCCTCACACAAATGTTGCCTCTGAAAGGGCAACTGCTACAAATGCATATGCAATAAGATAAGCCGCAAAAATAACCCTGTCCACGCCTTTTCAGCGCTTATTTTTCACTGCGTGTCTTTAATAAATCACGACAGCAGTTTTTTAACACCAAAAGAGGGTTTGCACTGGAGTAAATCTGGCCCAAAGACTCTTAAGTATTTGCTTATTTAAATCAAAACAACAACTTTTTTTTTTTGGCCAGGCAGTGTACATTATCACTACAAAAAAAGAGGAAATAACATGTTAAAAACGAAAATATTATGCAATCATTTAAGACAAATCTCCTTATATAGAAAAATTTTGGCATAAAGAGTTCTTTAAAATTGAGTCAAGATATATAGAACCACACTGAGCTTTTTTTCTAAGAGTGTAAGTAACCAAACCTTCTTGGCGTGAACTATAAAGAACTGTTTTTCTGCAGATATCATCTTGAGCAATAGATCATTTTGGTGTATTATACACACCTGTTTAGTTTGTGAGTTCGTCTTTGTGTATCACAGAACACGGGTGTTGTTGAAGCAGATGCCGATTGTGATGGATGGTGTTTACGCGTTGGCTACATCTTCATCCACAGATAAATCCACAATCAATCGGAGCTGCTGAGTTACTCTGCCAGGCCTTTAAACATCACTTTAGGACGGCTATAATGCTTAGGCCCCGTGGTGATCTGGGGAGGAATCAGCAGCAGAGGTCAGCTGGCTGGGGGAGGGGAGCCACTGGTCATCCAGTGGATCTCAGGGTGGGCCCAGTTAATGTGAACCTCCTAATTACTTCAAGAGAAGCACTATTCTGTGGGGACTGCTTACACAACAGAAGAGAGAGTACAACACTGAGCAGCTCTTATGTAAGACACATTCTTCCAGAGTAAACATGTTTTTCTGCGCTGATATTTTTGACACCCATGACGTTTATCTGACTTTTATCAGCAGATTAGCTTTTTCGCACCATAAACAGCAGGGCTGCTCTGACGTCTTGAGAGTAACTATGGTGAAGAGTTTTATTAGCATCAATTACCATGACGGTACATAAGTAGGGCTGAACCCTGAGGGCCCTTTTCACCCCCGTCCTGTTGGCACTGCTGTCCAACTATTTATATGAAACTCAAAGCTCTGTTGCATCAGTTTAGTTATTTTTTTGAAAACTCCAGAAAGAAATCTATGCAATTAATTTGTTGCAGTTTAAAGCTGAAATGAATTCCAATGATTTTTATTTCCTTTTCACACAAATTATGATTACAGGGGCATTTTATCGATAAATAGACTTATTTTTATGCTCATTTTGCATCACATAATCAGTTCCATATGTATGGCTTAACATGTGTATATACAGTTGCAAGAAAAAGTATGTGAACCGCTTGCAGAATCTGTGAAAATGTGAATCATTTTAACTAAATAAGAGAGATCATACAAAATGCATGTTATTTTTTATTTAGTACTGTCCTGAATAATATATTTTACATAAAAAATGTTTACATATAGTCCACAAGACAAAAAAATAGCTGAATTTATTAAAATGACCCGTTCAAAAGTTTATGAACCCTTGATTCTCAATACTGTGTGTCGTTCCCTGGATGATCCATGGCTGTGTGTGTGTGTTTTGTGATGGTTGTTCTTGAGTCTCTTGTTTGTTCTGAGCAGTTAAACTGCTCAATGTTCTTCAGAAAAATCCTCCAGGTCCTGCAAACTCTTCAGTTTTCCAGCATCTTTTGCATATTTGAACCCTCTCCAGCAGTGACTGTATGATTTTGAGATCCATCTTTTCTCACGACTGAGGGACTCAAACACAACTATTACAAAAGGTTGAAACATTCACTGATGCTCCAAAAGGAAACACAACGCATTAAGAGCTGGGGGGTGAAAACTTATTGAACTTGATAATAATTGTACTTCATTTGTCTTCCAGGAAACATGTAAGCATCTTCTGTTGCTTCTGAAGGGCAGTACTAAATGAAGAAAATTTACATTTAAACAAAGTAAGAAAAATGTGGACATCTTCATCCTGTTCATCCCCGGCTCTTAATGCGTTGTGTTTCCTTCTGGAGCATCAGTGAATGTTTCAACCTTTTTTAATAGTTGTGTTTGAGTCCCTCAGTGGTACTCAGTGTGAAAAGATGAATCTCAAAATCATACAGTCACTGCTGGAGAGGGTTCAAATATGAAAAAGATGCTGGAAAACTGAAGAATGTGCAGGACCTGGAGGATTTTTCTGAAGAACATTGGGAAGTTTAACTGCTCAGGACAAACAAGAGACTTAAGAACAACCATCACAACACACACACAGCCGTGGATCATCAGGGAACGACACACAGTATTGAGAATCAAGGGTTCATAAACTTTTTAATGGGGTCATTTTAATAAATTCAGCTATTTTTTTGTCTTGTGGACTATATGTAAACATCTTTTATGTAAAATATCTTATTCAGGACAGTACTGAATAAAAAATTATGCATTTTGTATGATCTCTTTTATTTTGTTAAAATGATTCACATTTTCACAGATTCTGCAAGCGGTTCACATACTTTTTCTTACAACTGTATATAGTAAACTTTCCCGGCAGCTCACCTGGTACAGCTTTAAGCTGTTCACACCGCCAGTGACTTTGACTTTTATTCCATGTTGTAGACATGAATCAGTTATCTTTCAGCTAAAACCAAACATTTAGAAGGGGAAAATACCAAATTATGTTTCATTAGCGAAGTTCAGGAATAGCACGTTCAAATGATCTATTCAATCAACACGTTGTCAGCAATTAACATGTCTATCCTATCAGCCTGAGAGGAGGCCTATACACGGGCTCACCTACATTCCAGTTTTCAGCACCCTCCACCACCCCGACTTCTCACTCTTGGCTGGTTCCCACCACAACCAGGAACAGGGCCGTGCACAGACATTTTAAGGGGCAGTGGCCCAAAACAAAAAAAGGGGCACTATAAGGGGGTTGAGCATCATCTTAATATAAAGAATGAATAACATATTGTAAAAACAGTTGTTATGTTTTAGTAGTATGCGTATTTGGCGTGCTGTCCGAGGAGAGGGCTCCGAGCTCGGTATTTTTGCCCAAACCAAGAGTACTCCCCCCGTATCTCTGGTTAATATAGTAACCAGGCGTGTGTGAGGAGACGGGGTGGTGGAGGGATGCTGAAAACTATCGAGGAACATAGGTGAGTTGACTGCATATATTTATACAAGCCTCCACTCATGCTGATTGGGTAGACATGTTGATTACTGATTGGTGACTGCTGGTTGGAATGACATGATGATTGGATAGATCACTTGAACGTGTTCCTCCCGAACTTTGTTAATAAAACATCATGTCTGTAGCCCAAACAATGTAGGATTGGTTAGTGGCTAAGGCCACATCCACACGAAGCCAAAGCTTTCCATATACAATCTTTTTTCCACCCCGTCTCAAGAAATATCTGCATACACACGAAACCACTGAATCCGACTCAATCCGTGTGGACGAAACGCTGATACGATACAACATTTTTACGTATACAGCTAAACGTGTCTCCATGTGGACAGGGCCTAAGTTTAATACTTAAGGTTAGGGTTTTGACAAGATTTATGGTGATGTTTGCTTTAGTTAACACTGTTAATGATCAAAGGATATGCTGACCTTTGGTATCTTGACCACACACATGCTTGTTGTGTGTTTGCCAATTAAGATGGTTAGAAATCCAATTACTGATGAAAACAAAGTGGTCAATAACAAAGAGTCCTGTACAAAGAAATCAAGCACATTGAGAACGGCACCACAACACACACTCTTTGCTTGTATTTGTATGGTATCAGTAGGGGGCTTTTGATGGCAAGTTCCTTTTAAATCAGTTAAAAACTTTGCAGATGGCCTAAAACACAGCCTGAAAAGCTTCTTTGAAGTTTAAAATGGTTATATAACAAAGTGTAATTCTGAGCATCACTTTCTGCCGCAGTAACATGATTGATGGAGGTCACAGATTATTGAAGATATGCTTCCATGAGCATGAATCAGGCTGTGTCAGCAGTGGTGTTTACCAAACCACCATTTACAGACAATTCCTCACTTCAGAGGCATGTTATTTTTGTTCCCAGAGCACAAACTCTATTGAATTGAATTTAAAAGAGAGAAGCAGCTTGCAGATTTGGAGCTGTAATTGTGGGTCTTTAAAAGCCACATTGAGTGCATTAGAATCAAATCCTACACTGAATCCGAAGAGGGCTTGTGAAGGAGCTCTACTGTGTCTTCAGCACCTCTCAGTGTTTAAAGCTCAGACAACCAACCGACCTCTAGAAGAGAGAGAAATAAATAAATCTCCTTTCGTGTTCCACAGAAGAAAATAACAGCATATGGACACAAGTAAATTATTTAGTTTTCACATTTATTTTTGGGTGACATATTCTGTTAAGATTAAAGATGATAAATAGTTACATAATACATCTGAACTTACAAAACATTTCAGTTTAAACACACAGTATTTCATGCATGAGACAATCTGCATGTGGACAGAATGGAATGGAGAAAGAGGGAGAGAGATAGAAAAATCTCTTCCATTATAACCATATTTATTAATATCATTATTGTTATTATTATTTACATACAATCTAATTTCACAAGGCTGTTTATTAGATGTTGTGATAAACACTCCTGGGAAAGTAAGTAAAAAACAAACAACAGGCAGCCATGTCTGGGAAGTATACTTAACATTTGTATTATTCTTGTAAAGAGATACAAAGAGCATGCTGGGTATGTTTCAGTGTCTTATGGCCCATTTATTTGTCTTCTGTTGACTGTTGTGTGAAAACAGCAAAGAATGATCTCAGTCCCAAAGCATTATGTTTTTATGAATATGTGCTTCCTGCCCAAACACAGACTAGTTTTAAGGCATCATCGACTGTTCCAATAGCTGTAATGGTTCTGTTCAGTTCAGTTCCGTTTTCATGGACTTTGTAGTTTGCATGCCCTTTGTGTTTTTGGCTTTTTATCATTTCTAAAAATGAAACGGAAACAAAACTTGCACTCTCTGCTCTCTCAACAAACTTCTCAACAAAGATACAGCAGTTTCTCATTCAGCAGTATCACAGGTTCAAACAGCACAAGTCCCTCAGTCCAGTCCTTTCATTCACTTCCCGTTTCCCGGTGGCTCTTATCCGGTCTCTCCACACCAATTACTGCAACAAGACACATACCCCCACTGCCCAACTCAGGCCAGCGTCCCAGAGGTGGAGTGTGACCTAGAGATGGAGCTTACCACCATGTCTGGTTCTGCCCAGCCACAAGTCTCCTACGTCGCCGCTGGTTCCGCCTAATTCTAAGTCTCCTCCTTTATCGACTCCAGCCAGTTCCTCTGCCCTGTCTCCACTGGCTCCCTTCAGCCCCTCGACTCTTCCTTCGCTCGCTCCACCCATCTGCTCGGATCTTCCTTGGGCTTCCAGGTCTCCTGCTCTGCCCTTGTATTTCGATCCCCTAGCTCCACCTCAGGCCTCCAGGCCCTGGACTGCACCTCGGCCTGTCGACTCATCACCTGTCGGCTCCACATTCCCTCAGCTCCACCGGGCTCCCACGTACCTGCCGGCTCTGCCTTAATCAGTCACCCCCCTGGTTCAAGGCTCAAAATTGCGACCATTTTGGTCGTATATGCTCCCAAAATTTAATCCGTACAACCTCTAAATATATTTGGGAGCATTTGTGCGAGTGCAAATAATTGTTGAGGTGCGACCTGTTTTCCTTTCTCTACAAACCATTCGCTAATAACTGCACAGTATATGCCTGCTGTGAGCTGATACAGTGACCGTTCTATCACATAACCAATTAAACGTAATCTTTACGCTCTTAACTTTTAAGCAGACTTTAGGTTGGTTAATATTATTTATAAATCACTCCCTTTCACTGCGCTCCGTTGTCACGTGACAGGGAGCTAACTAGCATGCAAAATGTAAAGAGCTGAAGATTGAAAATGGTGATTGAAGATATGACATTGATTTCATACAATGGTTCAATAAACAGTTCAACGGTTGAGTGAAAGATTCAATGACCCATTCATAAACAACTGCCTCACTCTTGAATGAATCAGCTGTTTGAACAAATCGTTTGAATGAAGACTCAATGACTCACTCATTGAGAAGGTCACCTGCCGCCACCTACTGGCAGTTTAGTTTCATGTATAAAAGTACCATTTCTTATTTGTATATTAAAAATATATTTAAAATCAGCAGATTTAAAAAATCTCATATTTAATGAGGTTCAATTTTTCATTGTAAATTATTTGATTGGTAACAGCCCTATGTCTTATTATTCTAATTTAATTTACTGATCCACTTTAAGAATTTAAAATGAACGATGAAGCACACATTTAATAAGACCAGGGAAATAAATGCCCTTTATAAAGGTAAAAAAAAATGCCCTTGGGCAGAAATTCCACAAATATGCTGATTTAAATAAATATAAAATGAGAATATTGCTTCAGAATACACAAAACTCCTATTTTTTCCAGACTTGCAACTTTTTTACTTGCACATGACAAGGCTTAAAGGGTTAGTTCACCCAAAAATGAAAATGTTGTCATTAATTACTTACCCTCATGTAGTTTGACACCCGTAAGACCTTTGTTCATCTTCGGAACACAAATTAAGATATTTTTGTTGAAATCCGATGGCTCAGAAAGGCCTCCTTTGGCAACAATGACATTTCCTCTCTCAAGACCCATAAAATGTACTAAAGATGTCGTTAAAAAGTCCATCTCACTCCAGTGGTTCTACAATAATTTTATGAAGCGACGAAAATAGTTTTTGTGCGCAAAAAAAAAATCTAAATAACGACTTTATTCAACTTTATTCTTGTCTTCCGTCTAGGCCTCTGACGTGAACTCACGAAGCACAAAGACGCACGCGCGACAATATGACGTAGAGCTGGCGGAAGCGATGAACTTTGTTTACAAGCAGAGGAAGACGCGCCGTATCTAAGCTGTTGAATTCTACATTGATTGTGCTTTAGGTCTTGGCGTAGTGCTCAAAATGGTGCTAAAGTGTGCATTTCCTGGATGCCTGAACGCCAGCTCTACGTCATATTGTCGTGCATGCGTCGTGGTGCTTCGTGAGTTCACGTCAGAGGCCCACACGGAAGACAAGAATAAAGTTGAATAAAGTTGAATTTTGATTTTTTTATTGTGCACAAAAACTATTCTCGTCGCTTCATAAAACTATTGTAGAACCACTGTACAAACAAAGGTCTTACGGGTGTCGAACGACATGAGGGTAAGTAATTAATGACAGAATTTTCACTTTTGGGTGAACTAACCCTTTAATGTGTGTTTATATACAGGGAGTGCAGAATTATTAGGCAAATGAGTATTTTGACCACATCATCCTCGTTATGCATGTTGTCTTACTCCAAGCTGTATAGGCTGGAAAGCCTACTACCAATTAAGCATATTAGGTGATGTGCATCTCTGTAATGAGAAGGGGTGTGGTCTAATGACATCAACACCCTATATCAGGTGTGCATAATTATTAGGCAACTTCCTTTCCTTTGGCAAAATGGGTCAAAAGAAGGACTTGACAGGCTCAGAAATAGTGAGATATATTGCAGAGGGATGCAGCAGTCTTAAAATAGCCAAGCTTCTGAAGCGTGATCATCGAACAATCAAGCGTTTCATTCAAAATAGTCAACAGGGTCGCAAGAAGCGTGTGGAAAAACCAAGGCGCAAAATAACTGCCCGTGAACTGAGAAAAGTCAAGCGTGCAGCTGCCAAGATGCCACTTGCCACCAGTTTGGCCATATTTCAGAGCTGCAACATCACTGGAGTGCCCAAAAGCACAAGGTGTGCAATACTCAGAGACATGGCCAAGGTAAGAAAGGCAGAAAGTCGACCACCACTGAACAAGACACACAAGCTGAAACGTCAAGACTGGGCCAAGAAATATCTCAAGACTGATTTTTCTAAGGTTTTATGGACTGATGAAATGAGAGTGAGTCTTGATGGGCCAGATGGATGGGCCCGTGGCTGGATTGGTAAAGGGCAGAGAGCTCCAGTCCGACTCAGACGCCAGCAAGGTGGAGGTGGAGTACTGGTTTGGGCTGGTATCATCAAAGATGAGCTTGTGGGGCCTTTTCGGGTTGAGGATGGAGTCAAGCTCAACTCCCAGTCCTACTGCCAGTTTCTGGAAGACACCTTCTTCAGGCAGTGGTACAGGAAGAAGTCTGCATCCTTCAAGAAAAACATGATTTTCATGCAGGACAATGCTCCATCACACGCGTCCAAGTACTCCACAGCGTGGCTGGCAAGAAAGGGTATAAAAGAAGAAAATCGAATGATATGGCCTCCTTGTTCACCTGATCTGAACCCCATTGAGAACCTGTGGTCCATCATCAAATGTGCGATTTACAAGGAGGGAAAACAGTACACCTCTCTGAACAGTGTCTGGGAGGCTGTGGTTGCTGCTGCACGCAATGTTGATGGTGAACAGATCAAAACACTGACAGAATCCATGGATGGCAGGCTTTTGAGTGTCCTTGCAAAGAAAGGTGGCTATATTGGTCACTGATTTGTTTTTGTTTGGTTTTTGAATGTCAGAAATGTATATTTGTGAATGTTGAGATGTTATATTGGTTTCACTGGTAAAAATAAATAATTGAAATGGGTATAAATTTGTTTTTTGTTAAGTTGCCTAATAATTATGCACAGTAATAGTCACCTGCACACACAGATATCCCCCTAAAATAGCTAAAACTAAAAACTACTTAAAATATTGATACAAAAATATTCAGCTTTGATATTAATGAGTTTGTGTTCATTGAGAACATGGTTGTTGTTCAATAATAAAATTAATCCTCAAAAATACAACTTGCCTAATAATTCTGCACTCCCTGTATGTGTATATATATATATATATACACCTATATATCAGCTTTGCCTGGGTCTTCACCCCTCATGGCTCCACCCTGTTAGGTCATCACGTAGTTTGCACTTCCTTGTTTTTATTCCTGTTTCCTTTGTTCCCATTTCTAGTTTGTTTCTATGGTTACTCATTAGTTGATTCTATAGTTACGCATTAGTTGATACTCCTGAGTTTTGAGTTTATATTTGTATTACCTTCTTTGTTTTTGTTGAAAGGGCTTCCTCGTAGATTTACCAAGTTTTTGGGATGTCACGACTTTCTAAGTTAAAGGTAAATCATTTAAAAATAATGTCAGAGGCTAATTGGTATTCGATTATTGGTATTGGTCATAATTAAGTTTTAATTTTGTATGTTGACTGTAATTGTGTATGTTGACTGACTGTTTTGATTTTAATATAGTAATAGCATATAGATTAATAAATGCTTTAGCAATATTTTTCATTGTTAGTTCATGTTAACAAATGAAACCTCATTGTTACCAATATTCCAAATGTTACTTCTGTAGCTAAAATCAGACCCTTTAAAAATCAGCAATGTTTCAAAAATTACTTTTTTAAGAGTTACTACAGCTACCATACTGAGCATTATGGCTTCTCCCATTCATTAATCTCTGAGTGGTCCATCTCTTCTTATTACTGTCTCTGTTGTAATTCTTACATCAAACACAGCCTGATGACATGCATTGCTATCACAGGCAGTATTTTTCCAAGAAAAGGATGCAAGTATACACACGTACACATATCAAACAAATATATCAGTTCTAATATCTAAGATAATCAAGGAAAAATCTAAAAGAGGCAGTGGAGATGTGGTCATGCATGACATTGAATTCCATATTAAAACATGACTTTAGAAATGTTTATCGTAGAAATTTAGGAGAATGAAAATTGTCATTGTTCAAAAGGAAATAGGAACTGTGTTTCTAGAGAATAACTGAGCAATATACACAAGAATTAATTACAATTCTGAAGAATATTGGAGTGACTGATATATTAGGTTTTTTAAACAGATGTTGATTGTGCCAGGGACAAATGTTCACACACCACACACCGTTATTTTATTTTTTATTTTAGTGTCATTATTTTCTCATTTTCATTTTTCATATTAATCTTAATTTTGTTATGTGCTTTTACAGATATTTCTGCCTGAATGAAGGACCACCACCTTCAACTCAACCTTGTAAAGTCAGAACAGCTTGTGGTTTCAGCCAATCCAACACTTCATCACAACTTCTCTATTCAGTTTGTCAACCATCAGTTCATCAGTTCGTCAACCAGTTCGTCAACCGTCAGCCAGGAACCAGGAGTTGTGATTGATGATCATTTAAACTTCACAGACCATATTGCTAGAACGGCCTGGTCCTGCAGATTTGCCTTATACAACATTAGGAAGATCAGGCCCTTCCTATCGGAGCATGCTACACAACTCCTTGTCCAAGCTTTTGTTCTATCCAGATCTTGGCAGGCCTTCCAGGAAACCTGTCAAACCTCTGCAACTGATCCAGAATGCTGCAGGAGGAGCGGTCTTTAATGAGCCGAAGAGAGCGCACGTCACACCTCTCTTCATCAGTTTGCACTGGTTGCCAATAGCCGCTCATATCAAATTCAAGGCACTGATGTTGGCCTACAGAACAACACAGAACACTGGCTCTGCACCCCTATACCTAAACCCACAACTTCAGACCTACGTGTCCTCCAGAAGCTTGTAGTGCCATTCTAAAGAGGCACAAAATCACGTTCACAGATCTTTACCTGGACTGATCCAAGATGGTGTAATGACCTAACTCAACCTGAGCTGCTGAGTCTTCAGTTTTTTTTAAGAACAGTTGACCCATTAATACTAGCATTTTCTATTCTATTCTATTCTAGAAACAAACTTTCGGCATTTTCAATTGTATGCATGTTCATCACTTCTAAGCGGTTTTACGCATGTGGACAAAAAAATCTCTCTCTCTCACATGCACACAGATATGATATTCGACTGAATTTACAAATTCTGATTGAAGTTTTTAGTGTTTAGTACAGGAAACAAAAGGACTAAAGTGCTTTGACACTTCTAAACAAGTAAACTAGTCAATTAGATTGAATTTTATCAGTACTTTCCTAACGCACATCCTGATTTTGCAGAGTTCCTGGGTCAACATATTTTGTTGATCCAGGAACAACATTCCTGTCCAAAAATTTTGTCCTAACCATATCCTTACCCCTTATCCCTAAAATCAGAGGGAAATGATAGGTGAATAACACTGATGTAGAAGCACCAAACCCTGGTTGTAAGCCTAAAATTGCTCAAGAGTTCAAGCATTATAAAATGTTCTTAACAGCAGGCCAGCTTGGAGATCAAAAGGAGAATAAATTGACTTACTCTGCTTTATAGAAATCTGCAATCTCTACAACTGTCTGACTGTACATTATAATATGCAGAATTCCACAGATGGCTCTTTTCAAAGCAATGCAATATGGGTGAGAGTTGTCCTTTACCTCAGTTGTCTGATAACTTTAGTTTTGATCCTTCACCTGTTGGAGATAACATTTTCCCTCTTTTGAGAAACATTTCTTTAAATAAAAATATACACCAATCAGGCATAACATTATGAAGTGAATAACACTGATTATCTCTTCATCACGGCACCTGTTAGTGGGTGGGATATATTAGGCAGCAAGTGAACATTTTGTCCTCAAAGTTGATGTGTTAGAAGCAGGAAAAATGGGCAAGCGTAAGGATTTGAGCGAGTTTGACAAGGGCCAAATTGTGATAGCTAGACGACTGGGTCAGAGCATCTCCAAAACTGCAGCTCTTGTGCGGTGTTCCCGGTCTGCAGTGGTCAGTATCTATCAAAAGTGGTCCAAGGAAGGAACAGTGGTGAACCGGCGACAGGGTCATGGGCAGCCAAGGCTCATTGATGCACGTGGGGAGCGAAGGCTGGCCTGTGTGGTCCAATCAAACAGACGAGCTACTGTAGCTCAAATTGCTCAAGAAGTTAATGCTGGTTCTGATAGAAAGGTGTCAGTTTGATGCATATGGGGCTGCATAGCCGCAGACCAGTCAGGGTACCTATGCTGACCCCTGTCCACCACCGAAAGCGCCAACAGTGGGCATGTGAGCATCAGAACTGGACCACGGAGCAATGGAAGAAGGTGGCCTGGTCTGATGAATCACGTTTTCTTTTACATCACGTGGATGCGTCGCTTATCTGGGGAACACATGGCACCAGGATGCACTATGGGAAGAAGGCAAGCAGACGGAGGCAGTGTGATGCTTTGGGCAATGTTCTGCTGGGAAACCTTGGGTTCTGCCATCCATGTGGATGTTACTTCGACACGTACCACCTACCTAAGCATTGTTGCAGACCATTTCATGGAAACGGTATTCCCTGGTGGCTGTGGCTCTTTCAGCAGGATAATGCGCCCTGCCACAAAGCAAAAATTGTTCAGGAATGGTTTGAGGAGCACAACAACGAGTTTGAGGTGTTGACTTGGCCTCCAAATTCCCCAGATCTCAATCCAATCGAGCATCTGTGAGATGTGCTGAACAAACAAGTCCGATCCATGGAGACCCCACCTCGCAACTTACAGGACTTAAAGGATCTGCTGCTAACATCTTGGTGCCAGATACCACAGCACACCTTCAGGGGTCTAGTGGAGTCCATAAAATCCAGCATATAATGTTAGTTCTGGCAGGTCACATTAGTCAAGCTTGCATCAGCTGACTGTCAGCTGATCACATCTACCTATAGGAATACGATGCCTATCACAGCATACATATATAAGCTCCTTCAGTATTATCAGCTGCTATCACGTTTCTCCGGAGCTAATTACCCTCCTCCATCCCCAGCTCCTCCTCTCGTCAGTCAGGATTGGGCATTCTGATTCCCCCTGAATCAGACTAAATTCCCGAATTAGGTTGTACATTTTAATATTGACATTAATGCTATCTGCAATACATCATTGCTTCTGTTCTGTTTACCCTAGGCTGCATGGATGCGCAGAGAGTTCTTGCCCAGAACAGAACCATACCGCCAATCTAAACTATATGCTAATTGTCTATCACTTTGACGATAGTGATCCTGACAGAAAAAAGATTCTGTTTTTCTGCATAAGTTCTTATTATTTTCTTAAATATATTTGTAAACCAGACTGGCTTATTAAATATATTTTAAAAGCATTGCAATTTGCCTTTATTATTATCGTTGTTATTATTATTATTAGACCCATCAAATTGAAAAAAAAAAAAAAACACAAAAACAAACATTAAACTGATTTTACCTGCCATGCAGACAATTTATTTTCTCATTAGCCTCTCAACCAGGGGTACACAACGACATCACTCCCTGCTTAACCACCAACCATAGTACGATGCATCATTGGAGACACTAACTAACTAGTCGCACATCTGTCATTTGAACCATGTTGGTTCAACAATTTAGTTAATGACAGCACACAGGAGGTGGAGTAATTAATCCATTCTAGATCGAATTAATGTCAGATCATTGCTGTAAATAACGAACATGGCATCTGAAGTCTACTTCGCAATTTTTCTTCTCCTTTGTTTTGATTTATTTCCAGATGTTTCATTCAAAGGAAATTTCCCTCTTACATCACTCCAGGAGTCCCTCAGTGCACTAGAGCACGTACGCACATGCACACTCTTCAAAAACATCACCTTAATTATTTTGACAAACTAAAAGATGTAGAATGGAATATGTATTTGGAATGAAAGATATAGAATGTGCTGCACGTTGCTTGCTTATTTTGCTCAAGAGCATGATTTACAATATTTAAGTCCTGTCGTACTAACAAGAAACGATGTTTTTAACCACAGGTCAAGAGCTGTAGTTCCAACCACACAACTTTGCAATACTGTTTGCGAAAATTTAGCTGGAATTATGGTTTCAGGAAACACAGAATCGTTGATCTATGCTGGTAAAGATGGAACTTGTGGCCATAGTTGGCAAACAGTGCTTTTGAGCAAAGCTGTATACTGGAATGGTTTTAAATATATGGTCACAAATTGCCAAAAAGCACAGTTTCCTACATTAGTGGTGACACAGCTTACCCACTGAGACATCTTACTCCTCTCTGCCTTCTACTGTTTCAGATTCTATTTATTGTCACTTTTCATGATTATAATAGTATTACATTATAGAAAGAAATTATGCTTTAGGTTTGACCCTCTAATGGTCAGAAATAATGCTGTCAACCTTCTTATCTGAGCTTGACTGAATAACTGCGGTCTGTTAATCTGAAATCGAGAATTCCTTTTTCCTTTTTCTCTTTAAAAGGACAAGAGCGGTAGCACGGTGGTGACAGGCAGCAGAGAAATGAGATGAGAGAGGTCAGAGGTCATGTAAGGCAGGGGTGGAGCAATGAACCATGTCAGAGTGTGTTAAACAATTGGGAACCTGCTCTTTCTCTCGCTGTTTGTTTGTTGATGCTATCATGGCTTTTCTTTGGATAAGGGCAGTTCAAAAGATTAATTTGTGGAAGATTGCAGGAGAGAATGTATATATATGTTGGTAAGAACTCACTACTATATAAAGTTTTTTAGGCATTTAAAGACATCTTACACAAAACAAATACAAAAATGCATGTTTAATTTAGGTACACTAGTCATCGTCTTAGAAATAATATCGGTTTGTGCACGAAATGTTGTTTAAAACTTAGAATCCCAGTCAAATAATTCAAGAATGAGAAATGCTGTTGATAGAAGATGACTTTTTTCAAGTAACTAGTAAAATAACACATTTTATATTTATAACAACTTCGTTTTCCCATTTCACCTCTCTGGTCCACATGATGAGAGAAATCGGGAGTAAGTGCAGAGCTGTTGTGTGAATTTGATGCTTATGTAGTTCTAGATTAATGTGAGCATGTATTTATCTTACAAAAACAGATTCAGTATTCTTCAAAATGAATAAAAACAGTCAAATGCAAACTCAGAATATTACGCAAATCTTGCAAGTATTAAATATGCCAAATAACACAAATATACTTTATGTATTCAATATCACTTTATTACGCAGTGTCTTTACTGCTGACCTTCGATAATCCCATTCATCTATGCTTATAAGCAAAAATGACTTTAGAAAAACATCACATTTTTTATTGCTGAAGTAAGAGTGTTGAACTCTCTTCTCCTGCATCCTATTCTTCTGCGATCCAGAATGGCAGCACAGCTGGAAGGCATCTGCATTTACTTTAGTCTGAGGCTTATTTATTTCACTTTCGGTGTAAAAGGGCCTTTACACTTGCCAAAAATATAACTTATTTATTATAAAAAAACAAAAAAGCAAGCCCAACCCAGGTTAGAAAAAGTAACGCAAAAGAAATGTAAGACATTACTTTAAAAAGTAGCGCAATTAGTTATTTTTAGGGAGTAATGAAATATTGTATTGTATTACTTTTCAAAAGTAACTTTCCCCAACACTGGCCATGATGCCAGCTGGACTCTGGCAGCTTGCCTTCTGTAATCTTATGTAAGTTCTGGGAACAAAACTGAGACAAGTCACATATTTGAGTAGCCTCTTAAAGGATTAGTTCACTTTAAAATGGAAATTTCCTGATAATTTACTCATCCAAGATGTTCGTGTCTTTCTTTTTTCAGTCGAAAAGAAATTACGTTTTTGAGGAAAACATTCCAGGATTTTTCTTCACATAATGGACTTCACCAATGGTTGAAGGTCCAAATCAATGCAGTTTCAAAGGGCTTCAGAGGCTCTGCACGATCCCAGACGGGGAATAGGGTTTTATCTAGCGAAACCATCGGTCATTTTCAAGAAAAAATAAACATTTATATACTTTTTAACCTAAATTGCTCATCTTGTGCTGCTCTGCTCTGCGACATGCCACGGATTGCGCAATCACGTCAGAAAGGTCACGCTACACGTAGGCGGCCCCAAACGAACATGCAAAGACTAATACAAACCCCCTTTACAAAACAAACCTCCATCTCCAACTTCAAAATCATCCGACATCATTGTTTAACCTTTTTTTGCTAAAGGATGTTTGTATTAGTCTTCGCATGTGCGCTTTGTAAACACGGGGGCGGTACTTCCGCCTACGTCAAGCGTGATCTTTCCGACGTGATTACGCAATCCGTGGTGTGTCGCAGAGCAGTGCAAGATGAGCAATTTAGGTTAAAAAGTATATAATTTTTTTTTTTTTTTAAGAAAATGGCCGATGGTTTTGCTAGATAAGACCCTATTCCTTAGCTTCAGCCTCTGAAGCCCTTCAAAGCTCTTTGAAACTGCATTGATTTGGACCTTCAACCGTTGGTTGCCATTGAAGTCCATTATATGGAGAAAAATCCTGAAATGTTTTCCTCAAAAAACTTAATTTCTTTTCTCCTGAAGAAAGAAAGACATGAACATCTTGGATGGCATGGGGGTGAGTAAATTATCAGGAAATTTTCATTTTGAAGTGAACTAATGCTTTAAGCATATGCAATTGACATAAAGTGCATAATAACTTATAGAATACTTTGACAACTCCTGTGAAACAGAAGTGTGCTTAATTGTACTGAATGTGTACTTGTATTTTACTTAAAAAATATATATATATTTGTATAGATTTGTATAGCATTAATTGAATACACTTTTCAGTAAAGTGTACTTAAAGAGAGTAGACTTCCATGACTTTGGTACACAAAGTACACACTTATGTACTTTTAAATTAAAATAAAAAAATATGTACTTTAAAGTACATTTGAAATCATTATGTTTTAATAATATTTTGTTATGCTTTATAAGTAAACTTATTTTGATGTGTTGACTAAAAACACACTAAAGCGCATGTAGTTCTTGGTTATGATTTTAACTGTAATGTTATTTGATATTACATTTGGAGTTAATATATTTTAAATGTACTAAATTGCAACTTTATCATTACAAATTTGTAATTACAAATATAAAATATAAATAGCATTAAGGTATGTTTTAGTTTACCATAAATGTTTGTCCGTACATTCGGCAGTGCACTTTAGCCATATTTCAAAAACAATAGCGGTAATTTTGAAATTATATAAATATGTACTTAAGTCCCACTATAATTGGGTTGAAAAAAGCACTCTACAATTCTGTTTGCATTTATTATAAATTCAAACTATAATACATTTTCATTTAATTGCAAATAATGCACTTAAGTGACTGAAAATAATACATTCAGTTCATACTTAAGTGTATCCTTTTAAAGTATATTATTTCTCTTTTTAAAAGTATGCTCAAGTATACCATATTATCACAAAGTTATGGAGACAGTCCAAAATCAGAGAATCTCCCCTCAAAATGTTTTCATTTTATTGTCCACCAGAAGTAAAAGCTGTAATTATATATGATAATACAATAATACAATAATAATAGTGATGTCTGTCTTAGCAAAAACTCCCATGCATGTTCCCGATCTCTCGTTTTTCCTAATAGATTAATAGATGAAGACCTACTCTGTGAGGACAAATGAAACGTGAACAGCACCTGATGATGTGGTTGGTAAGAACTTCCTTATCTCCCTTTATTTTCCCTTATTCCCTAAATCCTATCCTAACATTTCCCTTCCTGCTGTTAAGTTAAATGCAAGCTGACAAGTGATCTGCTAACATCACACAAAACTTAAAAAGACGCTTATTTATTCAAGAAAATCTCAGTTTATCTTCCTGAAAGAAAGCAGAAAATCCAGGTGACAAGTGACTTGCATTCTTGTTTACATTATCTGCTTTGAATGAATGGGACAATGCTACATTTCGTGGCTTTGTTGTCCCACCTGTGTTTTCCTAAATGATGTCACGTGCTAGGCTAAAGTCATCATGCTAAGTGTGGCGTGCAAACATTAACCTTCCTTTCAAGTCAATGCTCTTCTGGGTCAGGGAGAGAGGAATGCTTTGAGTCTGTCAGCAGGTTTTATCATTTGCAGCATTATGATTTGCTGTGGTGTTCGATTGCGTGACCGTCTCTGCCAATTCTTGCGAGATGAGTGGATGGGATTGTCATCAGTAGACCAGGATCAACAGGATCAAGGGTGAAGGCTTTCTAAGGGACTGAGAAAATGAGATCTTAGGCTCAAAGATACAGTATGACGAGCATGCTTTACCCAAGGCTAGTAACGAGAGACACAATCTAACTGAGATAAAGCAATTTCTCAGTTGGTTGAGGGTGTTGGGTTGAGTGAATCCAACCATGTCCAACCAGGAAAAGAACGGTGTGGTCTGGAAGATAGACCACCCAAACAGTCTCAGCCCAATGAATGGTTGAGGTATTGCTGGGGTGTTTCTCATTTTTTATTTGTTCATCCTGGTTTCCTTTCCTTGTGTCTTAGCTCCACCCTCCTTAGGATGCGAGGGAATGATGCAAGGAAAGAAAATGAGGATGGATGAATCAAAGGAAAGCTTATTTGTACATTGGAATATTCTTGGTCACTCAAGCGTCATTTCATCAGCTGCGCTCAAGGATCTGTCAAGTCAAGTCACCTTTATTTATATAGTGCTTTTTACAATACAGATTGTTTCAAAGCAGCTTTACAGTGATAACAGGAAAATAATGCAACAAAATTAGTTTTTCGGCTAATACCCGTTCTGGAGAATACAGTGATGTCATCATCCAGCTCAGTTAAATTCTCATACAATGGTGTAAATGCGGGGAGATCAGTAATATAGTTGAATATTGAGTGTCCAAAAACTAAGCAAGCCAAAGGCGACAGAGGCGACAGTGGCAAGGAACCAAAACTCCATCAGGTGACTGAATGGAGAAAAAAAACAGTTTGGGGTGCCGGGGTGCCAGACAACATTTCAGGTCAGAAGACAGATTAGATCGAACATTCAGAATATTTGTCCAGTTCCATCTGGTTGAAGATTGGAGTCATCACGCCGGAGACGGACTTGTTGAGGATCAATGCTACTGGCTGTCGTGTCAATGAGGCCTTCACAGGGGAGAGTCTAGTTTTCGCAATCTCTGCAGATACGGATGCGTTGTGGTCATGTCTATGCGCAGGTCCACCATCTAATCTGGACACGGCCCGGATGTAAATGAGTACATTGGGTGTTATGGGAAGTGTTCCCGGTTCTGACCTAGTTAATGCAGCCTAATAATCATTTAACTAATTTGAATAATAGAAATTGATCATGTTCTATGTGTATGCCATAGTAAAGAGATGTTTTTAGTCTAGATTTAAACTGATAGAGCGTGTCTTCTTCCCAAACAATGCTAGGAAGACTGTTCCAGAGTTTAGGTGCTAAATAGGAAAAGAATCGACCGCCAGCATTTGATTTTGATATTTTAGGTATTATCAACTGAACAGAATTTTGAGATTGCAGTAGACGTGAAAATTAACAACTATAATGCATTGAGAGCTCACTCAAGTACTGGGGAGCTAAACCATTTAGTGCTTTGTAAGTAATAAGCAAGATTAAAAAATGTATACAATGTTTAATAGGGAGCCAATGCAGTGTTGACAGAACCGGGCTAATATGGTCATACTTCCTGGTTCTAGTAAGAACTCGAGCTGCTGCAATTTGGACCAGCTGGAGTTTGTTTATTAAGCGTGCAGGGCAACCACCCAGTAGAGCATTACAATAATCTAGCCTTGAGGTCATGAACGCATGAACTAACTGTTCAGCATTTTACATTGAGAGCATATGTAGTAATTAAGATATATTTTTGGGATGTAAGAATGCAGTTTTACAGATGCTAAAAAATTTGGCTTTCAAATGAAAGATTGGCATCAAAGAGCACACACAGGTTCCTAATTGACGATCCCTAATCTGCCCGTATGTTGTTAAAATTTAGTTATTTAACAAATTCATAATTAATATTAATAAAGCAAGATGCCCTGTTGAAATGTGTGTTGTACTGTTTATTTAAACTGCAGAGGTAAAACATAAATTCAAATTATTGTGACAGATGTAAAGGGGAAGGTGAATTTATATGTGTGTCAGGATAAGAAAGACTTCCACATTGGATACACCTGTGCTTTCTCGCTCTGGAAGCTTCCTCAATCCTTGCAGTGCAGTTAGATCATTGAGATGTCCTTCAAGATGGCTAACTTGGATTGGTTTCCAGGTCATAGGCTGGAGGAAGGAGGACCAAGGAAATGAGGAAACGTAAATATAAGAACATGTGGCACTTACAAGCTTGAAAACTGAGATATGAAACCACACTCCAACCTCTACAGAGTCAAACTCAAACACGTTCCCTGCATAATTGCATGCTAAGCAATAATATCAGACTGCGGTCATGTGGTTACATCATACAAACAGTTCCTTGAAAAGATGAGCAACTATTCGGTCATTACCAGATGATGACATAAGCCGTAAAAACCACAGACATAGAGGCAAACAAATCCCCCCAATAATCATATATGGTTGATATTTGATATTCTTGAAGCTGCTTTGCTGCACTCCTGTATATGCATCCTTCTGTTAATTGTTAGGATGAAAAAAAGTTTTTGGCTGTCTGCCTCAGTGGTCTAACAGCACTTGTCAATGTCAAAATCAATGAGATGGCCAGTCAAATCAAAGAAGGCTTTACAGTTGACAGAAACCAAGCGATTAACGAATCTGATGTAGCTAAACACTTAGGGCCAGATTTACTAAAGAGGCCAAATTAGTGTGAGAGCGCAATTCCAAAAAAGCGCAGATGGGAGTGGAAATTTCAGTGCGTGATCTACTGACGACGTTCAAATTAAAGAACACAGACGCAGCTGGATCATTTCCATAATGACAAACACAATCTACCAAGAGCTGCGCAAATTAGTGTCTGGTTTAAGACGTGCTTTTTTGGGGCGGTAAATAATGGCGCAAACACCAGAAAATTTACGAGCGCAAACCTTAGTAAATCCCCTTGCGTGATTCAGTTAAATTCTCTCCTCCCATAAAGTTTGCATCTGAAAGGGAAACTCCTACAAATACATATGCAATAGACCCTTTTTGCGCCGACGTCACAATTACGTCACGGTGTTAGCTGGAGGCAAAACAAAGGGAAAACTGGAGGCGGCCAATACAAACCAGCACAGATTCGGAGCTCAAAATGTCATCTTGTTGTGTTTTTGGGTGCCAGAATCGACGAGTACAGGCTCCAAATTGAAATTTTACCGCATACCTGCTGCTACTGCCAGCCAAAAAAACGACGACAGCTGTGGTTAAACGCAATAAAACGAGCGGACTGGAGTGAGTGTGCCAGGCGCTGGCTAGGCAGAACTTTGGATTGGACGACACAAAACTCATCTGTTAAATCTTTGTATTTTAAGTCTTGTACGTGTCCATTTAGCACATAGTTATAGGGATCTAACGATCTAAACTATGCACATTCATGTTTTCACCATGAAGTAAACTAAGAAATTTAGATGTGCAATTTTACAAAAAAAAATTTGCTATTAAATAAACCTGTATATAAATATCATTACTAATTTCGGCAAATACATTTTAAAAATGCCATATATCCCCTTAAAACTGCACAACTGTAGAGTAAAAACATATGTGTTTATAAAAAACTGACATGATTTTTTACAAAATCACACTGAGTACCTAGAAAAGCTGCTTGCATAAAGTTAAAAATAAGCATTTGCCTATTCCTCCTATGCCGCGGGCTGGCCCTGGGTGTAGATGCCAGGCCATTCAACCGGACGTAATCCTGTCAGATCGTCCATCCATTAAGTGAGCGTGTACAGGTCGGTCAATCTGGTTCCGTCCGTTAAGGTTCACTTTTTTAAATAACTGTCACGGCCCCGGACAGAGAGTGACTTTACATATTCAGATAAAATTACTCCAGTCATTGTTTAAAAACCAGCTCACATTAAAAAAAAAACTAGCTGGCTAGCGTTAGTAAAGTGATCAGGGGATTCGTTCTGCCTCCACCTAAAACGTCACCATGTTTACTAACTGCCGCAAAAATAACCCTATCCACGCTTTCTAGCGCTAATTTTTGTGTCTTTAGTAAATCCGGACAGTCGTTTTTTTTAATGCCCAGGGCTTTGCACTGGCGCAAATGTTGTATATATGTTGTAAATCTGGCCCTCAATATTTGACAACTGTTTTATGATAGACATTTTTAACATTAAAGGAGCCGGCATATTAGACAAATTAAGAGTGAATGTCTGCATATTTTAAAATAGAAATATTATTATTTTTGCTTTTTTGCAAATGCATTTATTTATTTTTTATATTTTGATGATGTCTATGTATGTGCATCAATCAATGTTTAAATGTGAATAAAAACTGAAATAAAATCTTTACTAATGACTTTTACAATGTTTTTTTGTTTGTTTTTTTTTCTTTTTGATGCGTGAAAGATTTGGTTGCATGGGCTTTTAATGGATGGACAAAAATTATGAGAGAATAATAAAAATATCTTAATTTGTGGTTAAAACAAGAACAAAAGACTTTGGAATGACATGAGGGTGAGTAAATGATGACAGAATTTTCATTTTTTGGGTGAATTATCCCTTATAAACTCCTGAGACTCTAATCATGGGAACTGCCAAGCCATAATTTATAACACTAGAGACAGTAAATTACTGATTGTATTTCTGAACCATTAATTAACAGTAGTGGTTCTCAACTGGTAAGTTACAACCCAAAATTGAATTGCAGGTCAGTTCGGACAGCAGGGAAAATGGTACAATGGTAAATGCAAATAATTAAACAAAACTAATCCTAATCATGATAGGAAAAAATAAGGCTTATAACTTTTAAAAAGGAAATAAAAAAACACTTTTTTGTTGTTGATGTCCAATTTTTGTGCATATATCTGTCACTTGCTACCCAAATTAGACCGATGCCAGAATAGACAATGTGTATAACATGCCCTTATTCTCAAAAACCATAAACAATACTACACAAGGTAAAAGAATATGCTACCCGAACTAGCATTTTATTTACTTTAGCATGATAAACATTTTGAGATTCAGTTGAGATTCAGGCTGTACTGTATACAGTGAGGAATCGTCTTCTGGATTTGTTATCCAGTTGTGTCTGTGCTGCTCTATCTGATGTGCTGTTGTTTTGTCTTCTGTTTGCTGTATTGTGGTTAAATAAATCATATTTTGAGATAGTATCCATGGGCTGAATTGACTGATGAACACACATTGTCACAGTATGTGCTATGTGTTCCACAATTGTGTGGTCTATTCTTATCAGGTAGAAGTTCTATGACAGTATATCATCAGGACCATACTATACTTATGCTAATGAAAATTTCCACGTCTGTTTTTACAAAGTTCATGGCTTTACATGAACATCAAATACTACAAGTCAGTTTTGATGTGTGCTGCAATCTGTTGCTGCATCCCAATTTGCATACTATCCGTCCTAAATAGTACCCGGATGGTCTACTATTTCCGCTTAGAATTCGAAGTGCGGATCCATCAGAGAGAGAGTTTTATTATAGAAAGTATGCACGTGACGTCACTGTAGGCCCATCCGCATATACATGCAGGATTCACTCTCAAAATTGTGATGACTGACAGTGATAAATATTTATGTATGTATCATAATCAGACTCGTATAAATGTCAGGAAAACACGATTTCTGGCTGCATGTCAATATGGATCACTGGATCATTGATAAGTTGTAAGGAACACTTATATCGAGTCCAACCTTTAGTTTAAATTGATAACCGTTTGTTTTCCTTGTGTTTTCCCCTATTAACTCTTCTGCCACTCAGTCCTAGCTGAGGATGCGTGTTACGGCGGGAAAGTAACGTCAATGCATTCCCTCTATTGGGAGATGCGCGGGTCAGTGGTAATACCATTGGAAACGGTTAACTTGAATCACGTGTGCCTTGATAACCAATCACATTACAGCCTTGACGTCACTGAATTTCATTCAGAGTTGTGCGACAGTCAATCACTGTTTATGAAAACCATAGAAATGAATGAGAAGTGCCATAAACTGAATCATACCTGTCGTGCAATTGTCCGTGACTTCTCTTATATAACAGCATTTTTTTATTTGGTGTAAACTGTAAAAACAGATCAATCCAAAACAGATGTTAAAGAGCAAACATGTTGTAGATTAGCCGATTGGCTGTTGATTCATTAAGGGGTTAGTTCACCCAAACTCACCCTCAAGCCATCCTAGGTGTATATGACATTCTTCTTTCAGCCGAACACAATCTTCCAAGCTTTATATTGTAAGTGAGTAGCACCCAAGATTTTGGTGAACCAAAAAAAGTGTATCCATCTATCATAAAAGTACTCCACACAACTCAAGGGGTTAATAAAGGCCTTCTGAAGTGAAGCCCTGCGTTTTTGTAAGAAAAATATCCATATAAATTTATAAACTATAATCTCTGGCTTCAGGTAATGGCCGTACATGAGTCTATTTCTGGCAGAAGAGTGACCTCTGACCCGATGCATGACGTAGGATGTAGGTTGTAAACTTTAGGATGTAAATCTAAAGTTTTAGACTTTAGATACGTTTGATCATTAAGTTTTAAATGCATCATTATGCAAACACATGAGGAGAGTCTCTGCATGAAAGACCCACGGCTGAATGTGGAGGACTTTAATTGTGACAAGATGATTGACATTTAAACGGTGACAGGATGCACATAACAAAGCGACAGAGCGGTACATTAAGTCAGTTACGATGAAGTAGTGAATGTCCCAAAGCTTGACTACTATTCTGCTACACACTCTGTCAGGGACAGTTGGGAGAAAAGGGAGCGAGGACTCAAGTGCAAAGAGAGGGTGATTTTATTAAATAATAGAATAAAACAAACACAAACAAAATACCCACGAGGGGGAAAACAAAACTTAACATAAACTAAACACGAGGAGCAGGAACGTAAATCACGACAGGGAACAGATGACATCAAACATAAGACAACGATCCAGCACAGGACTGCAAACACAAGGAGACTATAAGGGTAACAAATAAGGCAGGAGATGAGGGAAAACAGGTGGGGCAAATAATCAATAATGAGATAACAAGAGGGGCGGGGTCAGGACAATAGACCAGAGACATGGCGTAAGACCAAAACATGACAAACACTCCACATGTGCTACACAGGACTAGACAAACATGTGACATTACCCCCTCCCTACAGAGCAGCTACCAGACGCTCCACCAGGAAACAAAAAACACTCAGGAGAAAATAAGGGAACAGACAGAATAGGTAGAACCGGCCGGAACGTCGTAGAAAGGACCAGGGACGGGACAGGAGGGACGGACGGGACGGGAGGGACAGACCAGGGAGGGACAGACCAGGGAGGGACAGACCAGGGAGGGACAGACCAGGGAGGGACAGATCAGGGCGGGACCGGAGGGACAGGGACGCTGGTCGGTGGCTGGAGCCATCTCTGGATGCTGGTCAGTGGCTGGAGCCATCTCTGGACTCGGTGCACGGGACGGAGCCTTCTCTGGACTCTGGTCAGGAGCTAGCCACGGCAAGGCAATACATTTGGGCGGCTCTGGACACTCCTCCGAGACGACCGCAGGCTGCTCCGTAACAGCTCCCGAATATCTGGAGGAAGCCCTGTGCTCCTCCCAAGCACGTAGGACTGCCACCACATAAAACCCCAGCACAGCCCTCCTGGCCATGTCAGGACTCGGGATCACCGGACCTGGAACCACCGGACCTGGAACCACCGGACTCGGGGACCACCGGAACTGGGACCACCGGACTCGGGACCACTGGACCTGTCACAGAGGAAGCCATTCTTCTCCTCCGTTTAGAGACCACCGGAACTGGGACCACCGAACTCGGGACCACCAGACCTAGGTGCATGACTAGGGCCCTCCTTCTCCGTCCCCGGGTCATCAGAGGGCTGGGGCCTCCACTGACTGTAGGTGGAAGAGGGGGACAATCAGTGGGCTGGGATGCTGCTGGTCGAAAATGTTTAGGCTCTTTAAGATAGTACACAAAGTCACAGAATCTCAGATTCCCCAGCCTCTCCATCTCCCCCGGGCTGAGTGGCATGTCCAGACATAAGTTAAAAACTTCCTTGCTCTCCGCCTCACTGTGGACCATATGATCAACCTCAATGAGGAACTGGCAAGCGAAATCCCTCACGTCAGCTCCCTGCTGACGGATGTATCGAGAATTTACATAGCTCATGATCTGCAGACGGGTGAAGGGTTCAATGGGTGGAGATTGAGAACGGAAGACATCCATCTTCTGCTGAGTCCTCTAGTGGCTGGATCGTTATGTCAGGGACAGTTGGGAGAAAAGGGAGCGAGGACTCAAGTGCAAAGAAGAGGGTGATTTCATTAAATAATAGAATAAAACAAACACAAACAAAATACCCACGAGGGGGAAAACCAAACTTAACATAAACTAAACACGAGGAGCAGGAATGTAAATCACGACAGGGAACAGATAACATCAAACATAAGACAACGATCCAGCACAGGACTGCAAACACAAGGAGACTATAAGGGTAACAAATAAGGCAGGAGATGAGGGAAAACAGGTGGGGCAAATAATCAATAATGAGATAACAAGAGGGGCAGGGTCAGGACAATAGACATGACTTAAGACAAAAACATGACAAACACTCCACATGTGCTACACAGGACTAGACAGACATGTGACACACTCAAAAGCATAGTTTTAGGGAAAAGTATAAGTAGGCGAATTGGGACACAGCATATATTACATTTTGTGGTCACACTTTAGGGTTTAGGGATCCTATACTAAAGTGTAAAAATAATATCAACCATTAGTTTTTAATTAAAAAATAAATTCAAACAAACTCAAATTAAGCTAAAACACACTAAACTGAAAGATTAGCACTTGATATGAAGATGCCCGGTCAGATTTCCTTCATTCACAAAAATGTACTGCCTTCTAGACACAATTTTTGCGAAGAAATAAATCAAAAGGGAATGTTTGGGTACCACTGTGCACTTGGTATACTGTGAAACCATCTGTGGTCTTGGCTCAGAGTGCTGGGAACTTGGCCTGATCTGGCTTACAATATTGAATTTATGATGGCTGTTAGACCTTAGGTGGGGGGGGGGGGGGGTCAACAGGACTTTTTTTTGTTTTTTATCCTATGGATTCTATGCCATATGTTTGCAATGAACCTAAGTCTGTGAATCTAACAGCATGTTAGTTCTTTCTTAGCTTAATCAAACCAGCATTTATTAAACATCTACACTGTGAGAGCAATCTTGCAATATATATATATATATATATCTTTTATTTTCATAATTGTCTTTAATCTGCAGTCACTGTTAAAAGTTTCAGGCCAAATGAAAAGTGAACATTTGCTCTCAATTATTCTGTGCTGTTTTATGTGGCCATTAAGGAAACATATTGCAGAACTGTACACTAGGGAACATGTGATATGTGAATGTAACACTAATAAGTAACACACATAAGTAATGGTGCAGCTGTTAGGTGTCTTCATTACATTTGGTGTGTTTAGATCTCCACTTTATAGTATATACAGACACAGTGTTTGTATACATATAACTTGGTGTTAGTTTAAAATCTTAGAGGGCGCATGGTGAACTCAGTTGATGGTAAATTCAACATTTTAAATGGAGTCTAAAACTACAGTTTGGGAGGTGCATGATTATAATTCCCCAAATTACAATGGAAAGATATATTACCTCACTCTTTTAAAAATGCTCTGGTCCTGACTAAATGATGATGTGCTGTGAACCTTTTTTATGCACTAGTTTACCAACTGCTGCTGGGGAGTAAGGAACACATGGCAAGACATGGCCTCCTTCACCACCAATTTAGCATTTCTTTTGTTTCAATGTAGTTTCAACATTGCCTTTTTGTCTTCCACTAAATCAGTTTCTTTTCAGTTTGTCTCCTCAACAACTGCAGGGGTCCCACTTTATATTATGTGGCCTTAACTACTATGTACTTACATCAAAAAATAAGTATAATGTACTTATTGTATTCATACTGTATTGCAAAACCCTTTTGCTGATAATGAGGTGGGATACAGGTAAAGTTAGGGACAGGTGTGGTGGTGTGGGTAAGTTTAACGGTAGGGTTAGGTGTAAGGGAAGTGTCAACAGTGCCAATTGTCTACATGATCATGAAGGTCTCTAGAATCATCCAAACAAAACAAATCTTACAAGAGATCTATAGTTTTTTGTATACTTAGTCAAACGTCCAAGCGGCAACTATAGTTGCCGGTGGGCAAATGACTTGTAAGTACATATATCATGGGGAAATGGGGTATACTGTTTTAATAGCTTTTTGCTTTCATAATATCCCACCTAAAACATAACTTAACCCTTTAACTGACACATCTACTGTACAGTAGACCTTAATTCAATAGGGAAAAATATAATATTTTATGATATTATGTCTTGTAAGGGCCAAAATATTGAGGGCCCTTCCTCCAGTTTGGGTGCGTTTCATTCTAATCAGTCAAGGACCCTAATTCATTTTATTACTAGTAGCTTATGATTCCATTATAATGTGGAAATTCAGACAAGTAATGAGTTTACATTTACATTGGATACTATGGGACTATTTTGTGATTTGTTTTTTTTTGTTATATAGATGTATTTTTTTCTTCATTCTGTTTATTTATTTATTTATTTTCATTTAACTTTTTGATACACAATGCCCTGTTGGGGCAACTTAATGCCTGCACTTTGTTCTGCATGTTTCACCACTTTAAGACAAATAGATTTGTTGTTTGTTGTGTTTTCATATTCAAAAGATTATAAGATAGATGCAGCTTTTTTGAGTTTGCATCGAATGTTCTTCGACTTTTATACATAATAAATTTGTTTATGAATAAAGATTGACCTGGTGAAAGCAGTTATTTTGAGTTAGATGCCAAATGTTCTCCTCCTATTCAAATTTGATATTAAAGGGGTGCATACAACATATTTGCCCACCGGCAACTATAGTTGCCGCACATTCAAATACGATTTTCAAGAAAAAAAAAAAAAAAAACGGGGGAAAATAAATGCAGAACATGTGCACATAGGACACTATTAACATGACTATATGCATGAAACTATTAAGAAAAATTTGGGCACAAATGGGTTACATTTTTAAAACAGGAATATCCTATACTAAACCTAACCTAATCTTGACAAACTATATATCATTTGAAAGCTTACAATCTCTAGTTTTCATATTTGGTGACTCATTATTCATTACAGAGGAGCAGTAATTTATCAATAGAATATTTTAATACTTATAAGGTGTGTACAGACCTTTATTTTGAACAGGAAAAATCATGAAAGATTGATAGAAATCTCAGTTTTTATGCCAAGAGTTCAAAAGATAACATCCGTTCAATATTTTGAGAAAAAAAAGGTCTGAAAATGTTTTAAATATAAAGAAAAAAATGATACATTCTCCATTTGTGATGTGACGGCGAGCTATATATATACGTGTTTTTTTATGGGTTTATTAGAGGTTGAATTCAAATCAAAGGCTGCCAAACTGCCCATACTACTTCTGAATAGGATGTCATCTTCATAAATTGTATGAAAATTATGGAAATATATGGATCAGATCACTCAAACCATATATGGAAATGCAGAGTACTGCGCCCAAACAAAATCTCACTGAAAGCTCATTTTTTTTTAGATAGCAACCTAAAATTTGGAACACAACTTTTGGCTTTGATTTTTGATTTTTGCCTTTGATTTTCTTGCAGTTTTAGAGTAAACCAAATATTTTGCAAAAAAAAAAAAAAAAAAAACTCTTTGGTTTTACTCATTTTGATAGATGATTAAGGGAAATGGGCCTTTGTGTCTCCTCATATTTATCCTTTAACAGTTGTTAAAGTTGGGTGTTCCCCAAACTCATCAGGCATTATAGGAGAAGACTCAGAGCTGTTATCTTGGCAAAAGGAGGTTGCAAAAAGTATTTAATAAAAGGGTGCCAATAATTATGGCCAACATGTTTTGGAGAAAAGCATTTATTTCATAATGTGATTTACCCCCCACTTTCAATTCTTTCACAGTGGTGGTCAGAATTATTGGCACCCTTGGTAAATATGATCAAATATGGCTGTAAAAATAAATCTGCATTGTTTATCCTTTTGATCTTTTATTTTTAAAAATCACAAAAATCTAACCTTCCATTGAAGAAAAATAATTTAAAGTGGGGGGTAAATCACATTATGAAATAAATATTCATAAAGAGAAGCAGGACCACTCGCACCCTGGATGTTTCTGGATATATCTATCATAAACACATTTCTGTCATCTCTCAATGATATTTCATCATAAGTTTATTTAGATAGGGACAGATACAAAAAACATAGATACAGTCATCTGATGTATGCATCATAGTGTTTTTAACTAAAGCTAATTCACAACACTTGTCCCTAGTAGGGCTTTTAGTTAAAAATAAAAATACAGGCTAACATTATTAAAAATGAGATAAAGTGGGAGTTTATAAAATAAAATGGAAGAAAAAAAAAGGGTAATGTAAAAACTACATATGTTTTCCTGTCATCATCATCTTAAAATATGTAATATGCACAGTTTAACAAACCCATTAGTAGTAGTATTGTTGCTGTTGCTATAGATTTACTATAGATTAATGCAAAGACCGTCATAGTTATGTATACAATGTCGTCTTGGAAATAAATTATTATTATTATTTTAATAGAAAGTGAGAGAGAGCATGTATTAATCTCACAATATTACACCAATCAGGCATAACTTTATGACATAATGAGGTGAAGTGAATAACACTGATTATCTCTTCATCACGGCACCTGTTAGTGGGTGGGATATATTAGGCAGCAAGTGAACATTTTGTCCTCAAAGTTGATGTGTTAGAAGCAGGAAAAATGGGCAAGCGTATGGATTTGAGCGAGTTTGACAAGGGCCAAATTGTGATAGCTAGACGACTGGGTCAGAGCATCTCCAAAACTGCAGCTCTTGTGGGGTGTTCCCGGTCTAAAGTGGTCAGTATCTATCAAAAGTGGTCCAAGGAAGGAACAGTGGTGAACCAGACCATGTACACCCTCTCATGGAAACAGTATTCCCTGGTGTCTGTGGTCTCTTTCAGCAGGATAATGCTCCCTGCCACAAAGCAAAAATGGTTCAGGAATGGTTTGAGCACAACAACGAGTTTGAGGTGTTGACTTGGCCTCCAAATTCCCCTCAAACCAACTGAGCATCTGTGGGATGTGCTGAACAAACAAGTCCGATCCATGGAGGCCCCACCTCGCAACTTACAGGACTTAAAGGATCTGCTGCTAACATCTTGGTGCCAGATACCACAGCACACCTTCAGGGGTCTAGTGGAGTCCATGCCTCGACAGGTCAAGGCTGTTTCGGCAGCAAAAGGGGGACCAACACAATATTAGGAAGGTCATAATGTTATGCCTGATCGGTGCATATCCTGCATTCATATTGGGAGTTAAGTTTTTCTATGAACAAATTCTATAAATAAATTCTTTAAATAAATGATCATCGTATGGTGATGAATGAGTACATATACACTCACCTAAAGGATTATTAGGAACACCTGTTCAATTTCTCATTAATGCAATTATCTAATCAACCAATCACATGGCAGTTGCTTCAATGCATTTAGGGGTGTGGTCCTGGTCAAGACAATCTCCTGAACTCCAAACTGAATGTCAGAATGGGAAAGAAAGGTGATTTAAGCAATTTTGAGCGTGGCATGGTTGTTGGTGCTAGACGGGCCGGTCTGAGTATTTCACAATCTGCTCAGTTACTGGGATTTTCACGCACAACCATTTCTAGAGTTTACAAAGAATGGTGTGAAAAGGGAAAAACATCCAGTATGCGGCAGTCCTGTGGGCGAAAATGCCTTGTTGATGCTAGAGGTCAGAGGAGAATGGGCCGACTGATTCAAGCTGATAGAAGAGCAACTTTGACTGAAATAACCACTCGTTACAACCGAGGTATGGAGCAAAGCATTTGTGAAGCCACAACACGCACAACCTTGAGGCGGATGGGCTACAACAGCAGAAGACCCCACCGGGTACCACTCATCTCCACTACAAATAGGAAAAAGAGGCTACAATTTGCACGAGCTCACCAAAATTGGACAGTTGAAGACTGGAAAAATGTTGCCTGGTCTGATGAGTCTCGATTTCTGTTGAGACATTCAGATGGTAGAGTCAGAATTTGGCGTAAACAGAATGAGAACATGGATCCATCATGCCTTGTTACCACTGTGCAGGCTGGTGGTGGTGGTGTAATGGTGTGGGGGATGTTTTCTTGGCACACTTTAGGCCCCTTAGTGCCAATTGGGCATCGTTTAAATGCCACGGCCTACCTGAGCATTGTTTCTGACCATGTCCATCCCTTTATGACCACCATGTACCCATCCTCTGATGGCTACTTCCAGCAGGATAATGCACCATGTCACAAAGCTCGAATCATTTCAAATTGGTTTCTTGAACATGACAATGAGTTCACTGTACTAAAATGGCCCCCACAGTCACCAGATCTCAACCCAATAGAGCATCTTTGGGATGTGGTGGAACGGGAGCTTCGTGCCCTGGATGTGCATCCCACAAATCTCCATCAACTGCAAGATGCTATCCTATCAATATGGGCCAACATTTCTAAAGAATGCTTTCAGCACCATGTTGAATCAATGCCACGTAGAATTAAGGCAGTTCTGAAGGCGAAAGGGGGTCAAACACAGTATTAGTATGGTGTTCCTAATAATCCTTTAGGTGAGTGTACAACAGCTGGTGAAATAACACCACCCGCCGGTAAATTCGAGCATGGTCTGAGCGCGTTTAAGCTAAAAACAAGTAGGCTACAAATTAATTTATCTGTAGATTATATAACAGCAACTTGGAAAACAGACAAAAAATAAAAAAATCTACAATTGTTACCATCAAGAGCTATTTCTACCAGATTTAACCAATAAAAATGATTGTTTTTGGGCTGATTCAGCAAATAATATTTTGAACCTAACCAGTCAAAAATAAAAGCAGTTAAATTAAATCTTATCATTTCAAGTTACCTTTTTCTTTTAGTGTACTTGCAACAGAATCTGAAATAATAACAATCCCATCATTTTGCTAATCCAGACCTGATTTTATTCCATTTAGTCCATTACCCGCCTCACTTCTAACTCGGCCATGTTCCAAAGCTACTCAACTTGAGCTATGAAGAGTTCTCTACAGAATGAGCTTGCGTCAAATCCTTACCACTTTACAAATCTCTCAGCTGGCCACAGCATCCAAGAATCAAATGTTTGTTTTATAGCATTTCTAAGCAGTTTTCCCAAATCCTACACATAAACAATTCACACACTAGCAAATTTGCAGAAGTTCTATACCTGCTCAATGCAACTTCAGTTAACTCACAAAAACTCTCTGCAACTGCACTCCCTCACTACACCTGCATTGTATCCGCTGCTTTCTACCTCACTTACAGTATTTTCACATTTGCAAATCTGCATTTCCTTTGTCAAGCTACAAGCTCATTAAATCATAGTAACGAGCCGCGTAATTTAATAAAATATTACACTAAGTGCAAATAGCCCGTCTTGTTGGGAAAGACCATTTACACTAACTAAACTATGCCATTTGTTTGTGCTACGGTTGTTCTTGTCACTATCTCAGGTACCGATTATGTGCTTTAATTATTGTTAAAAGAATTGAATGTGAGTTTGAATATCATTTCGCTTGACCTTATAGGCATACTGAAAGTAACAATGAATTCACCTCAGATTTTGAAAATAAATTAAAGGAAACAAGAATGTTCAAACTGTGAACTCAATGTGAGCAAACAAGTGTATTCGTTTCAGTCACTCATCAGGTGTAATATTCATGAATTTGATTATGTATCCATTGTGTTGAAAGTGCAGACAGACAGATACTGGCTGTGATTTTTGATTGTTTGTGTCGCGTCTCCTAGTCGTGTCACGTCTGGTGTGGACAGACAAATTGCTTGTCGCTGAAATGTTATCGCATTGCGTCTGGTTAGGAAACGGTGGATTTAACTTCTGATGCAAGCAACCAATCCAAGTTCAAATCCATCTTTTTCTGATCCCATTCTTCTCTCTTTTCCCATTGCACATCAGCTTGGAGAGGCGTTTATTTTAAATAAAAAATGAAAATGTTTGAAAACAGGAAATAAGGTGCCCAACAGTACACTGGTGTGCATATAGTATCAGCCACTATTTGCATATTGGGCATTTAAATAATTTAATACCTTAAATTAAGGCTCTGAATTAACCAATTCTTTCGCTCAAATCTTTCAGCCCATAGTGTTGTTTTGGATCACATTGACTTCCATTGTATGGACATTCTTCCAGATATCTTAGAGGAGAAAGAGGATGAGTATATTATGACATAAATGTTTTAATTTTTGAGTGAACTATCCCTTTTACTATGTTAGGGGCATGTTGGCTACTTTAGCTACAACCAACTAAGGTTCATCATTGTATGCTACAGAGCTTGAATCAAGTATCTTTCGGAAGACATCCAGGAAAACTAGTTCATCTCTATTACTGATTATACAAACATTTGAATGCATTAATCTTTTTTTTTTTTTAGGACAGAAAAAAGTCTGTGTGACATGCTCATCATCGGTGAAAGAGTCCAGCTTGTGTGTTTATGCAGCAGCTGCAGTTCAACGATATACTCAAGCAGGCCTGTGTGTGTTTAGTGTGGGTGTTGATGCTGACAGGGCTCATTAAGTTTCTCTGCCAGCACGTTAACATGTTCCTGACATCAGCAAAAGCTAGGGAGGATTTTTCCTGCCTATTTCACCGCTGAAGGAACTTCCCCAATCTAGCATCTCTTTCTTTCGCTCTCTTCAGTTCCTTGCTGACCCCGTCCTCCTCAGTGTAACTCTCTCCATTATTATGCAATGCGTTTACAAGCTCTGTCTTGATCTGCAGCAGCTCATGTTATCGTTATGACTCCCTTGGAAATAGGGCCCAGACAAAATATTTTCACAGAAAGCATGTGAGATGTCTTAAAGGACTCCAACTGGCCTTTAGGATTAAGAAGCAGAGTTTGTGAGGGTGGGTCAGTAGTTAAAACATTGGGTAGGGTCAGTCCTACGAGATCAAGAGACAGCAAAGTTAATGCATCCAGTCCCGAGCGAACAGGTTCGGATATCTTCTTAATTTCACTTAGCAATCTTTTGCGGCTTTCCTTTTTATTTGGAGTGCAGCTGTGAGCAGTACGCTTGTGGATACTCATGGTGTGAATTATCTAAGTGTGTCCTCCAATCTGTGTCAGAAACTATCAGGCCCAATACAGAGACATAATACGCTCAGACTTAGACTACTGGACAAGGTAACAGATAAACCTGGGGGACAGACCTTGGCTGGAGTGAAGCTCAAATGAGGCTCTCAGAGATCACTTCGTAAAAAATAGAGCACAAGTAGTCACTTTACAGTTGACACAACAAAGTAATTGACACTTAAAGTTATTATACTGTAACTTGACTGTGACCAGCTGTAATGATTTGTGTAAAGAAATGTTCATGTCAAAATTTCTGAGTATTAAATTATTTGGCAGTAGAAAAGCAAGAATCCGCATTTCGGATGAACCAGGTACAAATCAGTAGTATTAAACATCCCAATGGTTGTATTAAACAACCTCATTGGTTCTCGCTGAAGCTCAAACGTGCTGCATAACACAAGAATGAACTTCATTGGATTTCGCTGAAGCTCAAACGTGCTGCGTAACACAAGAATGAACCTCATTGGTTCTCGCTGAAGCTCAAACGTGCTGCGTAACACCAGAATGAACCTCATTGGTTCTTGAGGAAGCTCAAACATGCAGCGTAACACAAGAATGAACCTCATTGGTTCTTGAGGAAGCTCAAACATGCTGTGTAACACAAGAATGAACCTCATTGGTTCTTGCAGAAGCTCAAACGTGCTGCGTAACACAAGAATGAACCTCATTGGTTCTCGCTGAAGCTCAAATGTGCTGCGTAACACGAGAATGAACCTCATTGGTTCTCGCTGAACCTCAAACGTGCTGTGTAACACAAGAATGAACCTCAATGGTTCTTGAGGAAGCTCAAACGTGCTGCGTAACACAAGAATGAACCTCATTGGTTCTTGAGGAAGCTCAAACGTGCTGCGTAACACGGGAATGAACCTCATTGGTTCTCGCTGAAGCTCAAACGTGCTGCGTAACACAAGAATGAACCTCAATGGTTCTCGCTGAAGCTCAAATGTGCTGCGTAACACGAGAATTAACCTCATTGGTTCTCGCTGAAGCTCAAACGTGCTGCGTAACACAAGAATGAACCTCATTGGTTCTTGAGGAAGCTCAAACGTTCTGCGTAACACGGGAATGAACCTCATTGGTTCTCGCTGAAGCTCAAACGTGCTGCGTAACACAAGAATGAACCTCAATGGTTCTTGCGGAAGCTCAAACGTGCTGCATTAAATCTGTTCATCATATAAAATGATCATGTCTCTTCAGAATATTTTATCTTAACCACCAAAGTTTTACAATCTCTTTATGAACTTTTTGAAGCATAAGTTGTGTAGCTGTCAATGGAGGGACAGAAAGCTCTCAGATGTCATTATAAAGATCTTCATTTGTCTTCCAAAGATGAACAAAAGTCTTACAGATTTGGAACGACATCAGGGTGAGTAATTGATGACAGAATGTATGTTTGGGTGAACTATCCCTTTAAATGAGCAAAGAACTGGTCATTATGTATGTAGTCTCAGCCTCAGACCGGACCGTTGGCTGAACGTCTGATGCATATGGCACACTAAACTGGAAACACTTCAGGAGTTTCAAAGTCATCATTTGATTGGTTGAATTCTGCAGGATGTCCGCAAGAAGTGTGTGTTGCGTTCTTTAACGGTCCGCCTGAAAAAAAACCTCCTTGTGGAAGAAGAACTAAGAAGTAAACTTGCACAATGTTCTTGAATGAAAAATGTATAGATGCACACCTGTCTGTTATTGCAGGGACATCGACTTTAAATTTTCACACCTCTAAACATGATGCGGAACAAAACGAACTGTGATTGGTTGTGTTACGTCTGTCAAATGTCCTCTTGGGCGGTCCTTGACCAATGAAAGCTGTGAGAGTCCAGACCTTCTGCCATCAGTCTGAAGGTCTGGCTACGCGAGACTATTGTGTATGTGACATCAATATGAAACGCATTCCAAAGATCCAGACTGTGTAAAGTTTCAGTAAAGAAAAGGTACAGAAAGACATTTTTAATTTCTTAATTTTGGTTTTTAAGATGACATGGTTAAAAAAAATCACACCACCGAAGTAAACTGTAGCTGAGGACAACTGAGGACAGGAAGATTATTGTCCTTGAATGACCCAGTCAAAGACGCAACCTTAATCTAAAGTTATCTGGTGTGACTTTAAAAGGACTTTGTACACTCTCATTTTTGTTACAAATTAGTTGTAATAACTAAATAACTATAAAAATATGTCTAGCTCTAACAGTGCAAAGTTAATAAAGATGCAACCAAATGACTTTAATTAAAGCAAAAGATGCTACCATTTGTGTTGACTCTGGGCATGTTCTCCTATTCTACCTATTTGTATTACAATTAAAATAAAAAATAAAAACCAGTGCATCTTTTGGGTTATACTTTTTGTGTAGTGGGTTATATATCATTCATCTGAACACATAATGATGTGCTTTCAAATACAAAATCACTGATATACACTCTTGAATACATATTGATATTTGTGTCGATTGTGGCATGTGATTTGCTGAAACATATGGGCATTTATTCTATTCATGTTACAGATAGTGTTACAGAGCCATTAAACATGGTTACACTTTATTTTAAGGTGTCTGTGTTACAGTGTAATTATACATTTAAGTACTGAGTAATAATAACTAACTACATACTATAGGGTTAGGGTTAGGATTAGGGTTTGTTTTAGGGTAGTTGCATGTAATTATGCATAATTTATAGTTATTACTACAGTAACTACGTGTAACATGTGTAATGGAAACTTTAAAATAAAGTGTTACCAAACACAAGGAGATATACAAAATAAATATTTAGACAAGAACATTAGTTTCTCTTAATTTGCAAACAATTTATTTCTTTAGATGATAATGCTAAGCAGTGTCTACACAGTGCCCTCTATGGGTGAAACCAGAACAAGTACCTGTTCTGCTCAAACAAATGAATTCATTTAATACCTTTATATCAACACAAGCTTTTATTCTTCTCTACATAAGATCAATGAGTTCAACAAAAGATCTCACTGGAAGCATTCGGAAATATGATTTTGCCATACAGGCTGCGGCTGTATTTGACTGTTGGATCACTCTTTAGATACTCAGTCCATGTCCCCAAACATGCTTAATAAAGTTTTACTAAAAGCTAATTTATTATATGAAATCTGTTTTTCTCCAGGATGACATTTATCAGTGAATAGCTGCTGTTATTGTGCCAAACCACGAGTATATGGTTTACCATTTTAACAGATTCCAGAGCGAGAAACATTTTATCCGCCCTATTACACTTATCACTTGAGGATCAAGTTAGCGAGGATAAGGGCAGAACATAAAGAGAAGGAGACTTTAAGTGGCTGGCAACCATAGTAACAGAGTAAAGTGCCTGACTTGGAGCACTGTGGGAGAGAAGGCCGTGACCCATCTCTGTGTTGGGGAACATGGGGAATGAGTTTTTTTGTGTGTGTGTGAGAAAGAGGTCATGGTGATTTTGAAGGGAAATTAAACTACGTCTAAATCTCCCATCTTTCTACTGGGGCGCCATCCTTGAGTCTTCCATTTAGCTGAATTAGATTTTCTCAGCAGCTTGTACTCATGGGAACTTGGAAGCCCTAGTATTACCCCCCCGCCACTTCCTACTGCCCGCCCCAAGGGAGTAAACATCAGCTCAAATTTTCATTCATCCATGTGATCCAGGATAGGTATTTTTTTTCTTCCTGCAGGTTTCAAAATATGACAGGACTGCCAAGGACAGGTATCTGTGACCACTGAGGACATCTGTGAAAACCAAAAACATTTCATGTTTACACACACGTATTTAGAAGATCGGACATAAAGTAGGCATCATTTATAATGCACGTGAACCTGTAATATTAGAAGTCTGTAAATATTATTGTGGTAGTTTGAATGTTTATCACAGGGATTTCAGTGTAATGCCTTAACAGTTAACTAACGGTTTGTGTAACCTCTGCATTACATTCATTAACCAGTTGGATTCTACATTATACCAGAATATTCCTTTTGAAACTAATGTTTCTTTTACGCACTTTATACATATTTTTTTCTTCTTCTTTGGTAAAACAAAGATAAATCTTGCTTTGCTGCATGTGACCTCTATATAGAATAAAAATATAAGGAACATTAAAGAAGAACCCCTTGCAGGACTTTCATGAACGCCTGGTTGAAAACCTGATCTCACTGAAAGAGTTAATATTAACACTTTATTTTAGGGTCCAATTCTCACTATTAACTAGTTTTATTAGCATGCATATTACTAGGATATTGGCTGTTTATTAGTACTTATAAAGCACATATTAATGCCTTATTCTGCATGACCATATTCTACATCCCTTAATCTACCCAATAGCTAAACTACTACCTTACTAACTATTAATAAGGAGTAATTAGGAGTTTACTAAGGCAATAGTCGTACGGTGGTTATAAGTTAGTTAGCAAAAATTGGACCATAATCTAAAGTGTGACTGGGTTAACATTAGTTCACATGAACTAACAATTAAAACTCTTCAAAAGCAAAATCCTTCTTAATGTTAGTTTCAGCATTTACTAATACATTATTAAAATCAAAAGTTGTGCCAGTTAATATTATTCAATGAGCTAACATGAACAATGAACTAAGATTAACAAAGATTAATAAATACTGAAATAAATGTATTGTTCATTGTTAGTTAACTAACGTTAATAGGACCTAATTGTAAAGTGTCACTACTTCATATCCATAATGCCTAAAGTTGCTATACAGAAAGACTAACTATCATGAAGAGTCACATCCCTCCTTTTAGGTCAAACTGGTCAAACCTGTCCAAAACGAACTGGAAGATGTATGAGGAAATATTGGGACATACCGAGGATTTAATGCTTTTGTAAAAGTCAAACCTATTTTTGCTTCTATATGAATCTGAATAGCCCACACGTAAAGCCAAGGGCATTATGCTGTAAATTTCCCACCTTCATAAAAAGTGAGTCAAGCCCTTCGCATTGGAGCATCATAATCTACGTAGCCACCGCCTGGCCAATCAGAGTTCTTGCCATGTGTGCCGATTCTCTCAAGATCTGCAGCATTGAGCAGCAGAAGCGCTGAAAGACAGAGCGAGCGCAAAGTGACAAGACCTCCCCACACTGCGCGATATTATCCACACCGATATGAAACAAGGAGAAAAGACAAAACAATTGCGGAAATAAAACGAGGAAAATACGGAAACGTCTGCTGCAGTTAAACCAGGGATTGCCATTATTGGATCACTGTATACCGGCACAAGTAATGCCCTGCTCTTGGTGATAACCATACGCGCAGAAGCCGTTCTCTGGCCCTAGAGTGGAGGTTGCGCTTGGAAGTATACAAAACTTTTTTTTTTTTTTTTTTTTTTTTGCATCTGACGTTTTGGATTTAGATTTATATATATATTAAAAAAAAATCGACTTTTCGTTATACTGTGGATTTTAAAAGCGAAATACGTGGAGGGGACCAAACCTCCAGTTTCTTTTCTTTAATATTCTCTTATTATTATTATTATTATTATTATTATATTTTCTGGAGGAGCGGGGACGCTTAAGAAGTTAATTTTAGCGGATTCGACGCAGGTGCTTCGGTCCTGAAGGGCAGAATGGAATTATTTTGACCCACGATATCACACGCTTCATTCATATTCCACATTGTTTTGAGAGCCAAAGACTGTTCAGTGACGCTCGCCGCAACACACCACTGGAATTACAATCATGAACTTTGTTGTTTATTCGATACAATTATTTTTTGCGGCTCTCCTTCATCTGTCTGCTGTAAAGGTAAGGGCTATGAGTTTTGAAATGAGAGATAATACAGACGTGTTTTATTAATGTGTGGTCAGATTACACGCACGAGGACGCAATGCATCTGCCCAGTGCCATTGCAACCTTTATACACTAGGTTACCCGAAGTTTCACGTGGAATATCCTGCTTAAAAGTTACTCCAAACGAATATCTGTCACGAGTAGCCTTTTTATCAATACTTTGGCAACCCGTCTTGTTCCTGTCATCAGGGGTACAGGGATTTAATCTCAGTTAGGCTGAGGCAAATAATTTGCTTAATAAATGCAAATGTTCCAGTCATGCGAGACTGCGTAAAGTATATTAGCTACGTGCTGTAACGCGTCACGGGTTATTTCTGTTCTCTTCTTGTACTGAATGTAATTTCTACTCTGCATTCAGTCACAACACTGACTTTATGCATTTTATTAGTGCCAGCTGCTCTCTTGTCGAGAATAATGACAAGATATTACCTGAGCTCCTCCGTTTCTTTGTCTCCCGCCTCATTAATTCATTTACTTGAATAGTGATTTGGCAGTGCACGTAGCCTATATTTAATGTCGTAAAAAATGTGCACGAGGTAAATCGTTTGTTTGTTTTCTGGTTGGGTATTCGTAATTGTCCAAATGTTGAGTGCAGAATATGAACATTGTATGCTTAGATATGAAGCAGATGGTCTGTGAGGCAAACCGGCGAGATTCTCACGCAACACCGAGAGCTGTTGCGCCAGTCCACCACCTGCAGTAACGCGACCAACCGGCGAACGATCGCGAGCGAGACTAATCTGTAGGCGGGAAAATAGAATGGTGTGGATTGTAGTTAGAGAATCATTGGCTCCCTGCAGCCTTTTTGAATGACAAACTGACTCACTTACTAAGATGAAAGAAGATGATCGTTTTAAAAAGATTCTAAATGATTCTATAAAAAAGTCTAAAACATTCGAAAACTACTTTCTGAGAACATTCAACTAGATTCCAAAAGCCTCAGTGGTCATCAAGGGTCCGGGGCCCTCGAAGGGGGCTCAGTAAACTTCCAAGGGAACCTTCATGACTTGACAATTATTTGAAATAACTTAATCCAACTTAATTAAAATTGTGAGTATGTTTGTGATTTACATTGATTGTACACCTGAAGGTGTGCTCTTTAGGGCCAGATAATGCACAAATACCAACATATACCCATGTTAAAGGGTATGGGTGTACCTTTGAAGGTACTGCCCCACTGACAAGCTGTTCTACTGCTAAATGTTTGATTCTTATACTTTTATTTGGACATGACATCATCCTCAGCATAATGGAACTGTGAGATGAACTGCTGTTTATTATCTATTGAGAGTGCAAGTTTATATCAATTAAAAGCTAGAAAACAAGCAGCGTTGCCATCAATACAGCAGTTCCAGAGGAAATATCCTAGTCCAAATGGTGGTGCCTTTGATTATTTTCTTGGCCAATGGGAAGCCCAAAGGTTAAGAACCACTGCAAACTCCTTACTAATATAATAAGCATCTAATTTGTCTAGATTCTGACCATGTATAGCATAATTAAAGTGCTTCTGGTTATGCAAAACTCAAGGAAATGTTCACCTTTGAGAGTTTCCCAAGCATTATTATTGGTTTGTTTCAGTGGCGTATAAAATAGGTCAGATTATAACTTGTTCTAACTGTCACTTCTCTGTCCTGATAGGCTGCCCACATACCCAAAGAAGGGGAAAAGAGCAAAAATGATGGTAAGTCTCTTTATATGTGCAGTGGATGTGAAGTATGTATGATATGAAAAATGTATTTGAAATCGGGCTAAGTGTCTAGCACCACCTGGAGGACGTATATGTAATGACATTTCCAAGGCAAATGGTTTTATCCCAGTTCTTGAGGCTTGAGAGGCAGGTAATAGGCCGTCAAATACTTCTCCTTTGTTACACAACACTCTTTCTCCTCTAACAATTTAATATCACGCTGAGACTGAACTTGCATAAATATTTGCTTGGACGCAAGATTAGAACAAATTTCCCACCCTCATTAGGTTGTGCTGAGAATCGTCAAAGTGAATAATTTTTCTACCCGCAAGCAACCTTGTGTGGAGTCATAGACCATGGCCATGTTTGTTTATTAACAAAAACGCTGCATGATTTATCCTTGATTCGTCCTCAAGGTCACAATTATTTGTTAGCAGTGGACCTGGTTGTTTGTATAGAGTCCCTATTACGTTTCTGAGGGAACGTGTATTGTTATTTTTACATCATTCCCATCTGCTTCCAGTTGTAATCACTTTCCCATAACTTAGGTCCCCTCTGACTTAGCATTAAATGAACATATTAAGTCAGTTTATATTTGCGTAATAACATAATAACTGGTTAAGAGATACTAAATCAAAACTGACCATGTGCGACTTTGCACTTTGCTAAATAAAGATATGAGATACAAACATCATAGCCATAAAGTGTCATGATAGGGGCATTAGGTGAAATGTGGCTTGTACAGTACCACCAACAAATTTCTAGCAATTATGAACGTCATCAGCATCATAAATATAGTTGTGTTTGGTTTCTTGCATTCATGGGTGGCAGGGAGCGCTCACACAGGGTGGGCTTCTTTTAGAGGTCAGGTGTCTGCAGTAAAGCCTGGCGCCACACTGCCTGAGGTCATGCTTTTCCCTGGCAGTCTGCAGGTCATGAGGCACTGGGGTCAAAATGAATGATGGGAAGCCAGCTCAGGAGGGTGCACAGATTAGGGTGGAGTAGGGTGGACGTGCAAGTGGGGCACATGTGCTGGCGTGTGTGCCTCAACATGTGTGACATGTCTTTTTTTGCCCACTTGGGAAATTAAAGTCCCCAATGAACAGAACAGGCCTGTGGGAAGGTGTGGGGCCATGCATCTGACTTGAATGGTTTGTTATTACTCACAGTAGTGGTTTTATATGTCGTTCCAAACCTGTATTCTGTTATTTTGACGGTGGAACACAAGAGGAAGAATCTTCAGGCTGCTCTTTTCATATTTACCATGACTGTTGACTATAAAAAGGACAGAAAAACACAAAAAATTACTTGTGTGCTATATTTCCCCTTGTGAAAAAGCATGCTTTTAAAAGGGGGACTTATTACGGATATATTATACTTAAGCGCGAACTGAATGTAATGTTTTTCGGACACTTAGTTGCATGTTATTTACAATTAAATAAATGTATTATAGTTAAAATGTATAATAAATGCAATTAGCTGAACTTTAGAGTGCTTTTTGGCCTGCATAAATGGTGCATATTTATATGTAATTTCACAATTATTCATAACTATTCATAAATATTGTCTTTGAAATAGGGTAAACGTGTACTGCCGAATGTACTGACAAGCATTTATGGTAAACTAAAATATATTTAATGTCATTCTTGTATTTAAATATATTTGTAATTACAAAGTTGCAATTTAGCACATTTAAAATATATTAACTTTAAATGTAATAACGAATAACACACTACAATTAAAATTATTATCAAGAACTGTACTTGTGCTTTGGTATGTTAGTCAACACATCAAATTAGGTGTACTTATTCAAAGCATGACAAAAGATTAATAAAACATAATTAATTAATTTAACATTATTACAAAGTGCACATTTAAGTGTACTTAAGTAAACAGTCATAGGTACTGTTAAGTATCCTTCTATTTCAATTATATTATTATACTTTTGAGGTATACTGCAAATGCACATCCAGTACTATTTTCACAAGGGTCAAGTCTTCTGAAGATGTACAATAGCTTTGTGTGAGGAACAGACTCAGTTGTGGTTATTATACGAACTTAAAATAACGTCATTAAATGGAAAAGAGCCGCATGGAGATTCTTCAAAAATCCTCTTTTTGTGTTTCACAGACAAAATAACAGCATACAGGTTTTGGAATGATATGAAGGTAAGTAAATGTTGAGAGAACTTTTTTTGTGAACTATCCCTTTAATTTGACCAACAACAAAAAAAAGGGAATAGTGTGAAAATGGTATGATAGTGACTGAACATTCTCACTTTGCTTGCTCTTTAGTGATTCCCTTCTTGGCTGTGTATAAAAAGAGTTGGTGCAATACACGAGAGGTGCTGGTAGACATCATTCAGGAGTATCCCGACGAGATCGAGCACACGTACATCCCGTCCTGTGTGGTTCTCATGCGCTGTGCGGGCTGCTGCAACGACGAAGCGAAAGAGTGTGTCCCTATAGAGACGCGCAACGTCACCATGGAGGTGAGACTGGTTCAATCCAGTGTGTGCAATCCTTCACCCTGCTGCCTATGAAAACATGCTTGCCAAACATGGGACAGTGAGGCGGTGTAACCTGGCATGCCAGTTATGTTGTTTACCGCTGCACTCTGTGTTTACGCCCCGTTTATGTGGTTGAAGGCCACAGCCAAGGCCTGGTCTCAACAGTGTTTAAGAAAACGGAAATAAAAATTTGCTGTTAAATATTTCAAGTTGTGGTTCTACATCACGAGTATTGAAACATAATGCATTACAGACACATTGCATGTAGTGCACGTATGCTCACATGCTAAGTGCTTAATGTGCTTTTTTTGTATTCGTCTAGGTACTGCGAGTCAATCAACGTGTATTGCAGCATAATTTTCAACTGAGTTTCACAGAACACACCAAGTGTGATTGCAGGTATGTCTGTAAAGGAACATTTCTTTCCAAGATTACTGATTTGTTCTCTGTGCTGTTATTTTTCTGTGAAAAGCAATGTATAGTGACTAAAAAGGTCTAAAAGCTCCATAAAGTCTTCTGAAGTCACATGATAGCTTTGTTTAAGTTAAAGTCCCAGTGAACCAGAAGTTGCAACTGATTTTATTTCAGTGCTGTGACGTATTTCCAAGTGAAACGGAATATTGAACAGAGGGCAGGGTTTCACTGTAGCGCTCCTCCTCTCCATCTCTCGCTCATAGCAGACTAACGGGAGGGGAGTGGTTAAGGATATTCAAACCCAAGCCGTCAAACTGCCGTCATCGGAAAGGGAACGCCATTCCAGACCGGAAGTTACTTTTCCGATTTTGATTAAAGATTTAATTGTTTACTCTAAGACCTGTAATGTGTGCTAACAAAGTAAATAAGGTAGATTTTGACTTTTAAAGGTGCCTATGGCGCATATTGGGTGTCAATTACATCGAACATTGTAAGTTCTCATGTGTCTTGTGAGTAGGGATGTTAAAGCTTAATCGATGGTCGATTAATTGTCGATAATACATTTAATCGATAAAACGTATCGATCATCGATTAAACAGGGCCATGTGCGTGCGTGCTGCTCAACTGCGAAACTTATAGTTCATCATGACTATAAGTTTGCGTGTGCATTCGCAGCCTTTTTGTTTTGTGCAAATGCAAGTTGTAATATTGTGTTTATTTTGTGTAGGCCTATTTATTTCTTATTAATCTCATATAGGATGCATTTGGTTAAGAATTAGAGCGGTAGTAAGGCTCAGGGCGCGCAGCTCAAAAAGTAATGCACAACTAATAATGACTATGATCGGGACTGTCATATTACACAACATTAGAGCAATATTGTAATAAAACATTGTGAATTATTTGGGTTTAGTTGCCTATTTCTTTGCGTTGCTCCAGAAGAGCGCGTCCACAACATGAGTCATGCATTCTGACTCGCACGTAACTTAGTTCAAGTTCACTTGTGCATTCGCATCATTTTTAGCAGATGTAATTTGTAATATTATGTTTATTTTGTATATATCTGATCAATCTCATATTGGATGCGTTTCTTTGAGCGAAATAACGTGCTAGCAAAATGCTCAAGTTTCCCGGTGTTCATTCAGCGCGCACAGCTCAAACAGCAGTGCACTACTAATAATAACTATGATTGGGGCTGTCATATTGCATAACATTAATGAGAACACTATTTTATTAAATGGTTGTGAATTAATTGGGTTTAGTTGTCGTTTCAGCGCGTTGTTCTAGGAAGAGCGTGTCCACACATTCTGAATAACAGATCTGAGGTGGCGTTGGTGACACGTTGTATTAGAGGTTATATTTGATTATTAAATAAGTAATTTAATTAAATGATCAATCACATCGACTCATTTTACAACCCTACTAGCCCTTTATTTAGATTTAAACCCCTTGTCATTCTTTTGTTGAGGAACATGGCGTTTTGCACACCGTGTCATGCTGTCGGCTATAATCCACTGCTGTAGACGCATATGCAGTATTAAGGCGAACGATTAATCGGTTAATTGGAATTAATTGGATAAAGGGAATTGTTTATATTTATTTGGAAATAGATCGTAATCAAAGATTCTGCTAAAATTCGTGTTTCACAGAAAACATAACAGCACATATCAAAGATGAGTGACGGAATATTCATTTTTAGCTAACTATTCCTTTAAATCATAAAATGTGAATTAAACCTCTGTTGCATCTGTTTTTTTTTTTCAGGCCAAAGCCAGAAGTCAAAGCAAAGAAAGAAAAGTAAGTTTGTTTATTATTATTATTATTAAAAAAAATTTTATGTCAAGCTTATGGGTGATTTCAAGATAACAGATGCTTCTGAAACAGTTAAGATTCATTTGTTGACTGTGTGGACGGTTCTACATGTAGATGGTGTTGGGCGTTTCTAAATACACAGACAAAAACTGCTATGTCTGGGTTGATTGACTGACGATGAGAAGCAGCCAGCTGGACGCTGTGCTAGCAGCTACTTAGCAGTTAAGCTCACGTGTTGAAGATGCAGTGCATCTTTAGCTGTTCGCCTGGGTTGACCAATACAATTGAGAGCATAAGGTACTTGTAGCAATGTATTCCAGTAGGAACTAGTCATCCAGAAAAATATGCTAGTCAGTGGGTCAGTGTTTATATTATGTAAATGACTCAGAGTAAATGCAGCTTCAGCAGTCTTTTCTGTCTGTGTATGAGTGGAGAGACTGTCCCGGACAGCTGAGATGATGTGGGTGTGCATATCTTCATCACTGCCAGATTCATGCTGCTTGCATTGTCATAATGCTTCATCCCATTTGCTTATTGTTCTATCACTAATTTTATGGCGATTCACAAGAATTTTGCCTTGTATGCGATTTGAACACTCAGATGTCCACAGTGTGTCACTTTGTAAACACACAGCACTCAGTTTACTTTATTTTCACTTATATGTAAAGTTCCAAGAATTCCAGCTCACAACATTTTAGTCATCTTGCCACTGTTTTTTTTAACAAAAAGTGTTAAAATGTTCTTACGTGGCCACTTCTGCAAGTGCCATCAATCCTAAAACCATAAAAAAACATTAACCGATATATATATATATATATATAAGCTAGAACTTCAGTTTAAACTAAATGAAAAATAAATATTGTCTTGTCAATTGCTGAAATAAAAGTTATATATATTAATAACTTAAACATAAATTAATTAATTAATAAAAACTAAAATTAAAATGAAAACATAAAATATAATCCTACATTTCAAAATTCAAAACATTAACAAAACTATAATAATATATCAATGATACTAAAATCACACTGTCTAGACCTTTAGCGCTCCCTCTACTTGGCATTGTAAAGAAATGAATGAATACATATTAAATGTAACAAATATGTAATTAACAGACATTACTGTGAGCGTGTATTAATTGCCACATGAACGGTGCTTTTAAAAGCATGGTATTATCAAAGACTTTAGATATACAAAGACAGTGCACTCATATTACTTATGTATGGGAGACAGTGCAACGCGCATGGTGGAATTTAAGTCCTGCCTTCTAAATAAAACAGCCAATTGGCGACCGGTAAAGTCATTGCATCACTGCAGCTGCCATTAGAAGCTCAGGTTGTGTTGTTCAGAGACAAGCGCTTATGACTACACATGCACATTGGCTCGTCCAGCCAAGGCATAAGAAACAACATTTATGGGATAGCTCATAACAGATTTTGTTGCTGATTGGAAATATGTTATTTAAATGTGTTCTGCAAGCCGTATTTGAGATTACAAGATTCCCCCATTCATTTAGATGGGACTTGGTCTTGGATGCCCGAAATAGCTGCCCGGAGGTGTTGCAAATATGGCCCCCGAGTGAGCAGACTTTTCTTGAAAAGGACTTTGGTATTATTCATGATGATGCTTAATTGCTTGCTAATTTCATATATTGTGAACATTCAATATATCGACTTAAATTCAGTGGGTAAAAATCCCAACAACCACAACTCGTCATGATTCTCACAGCACGCCTTGACACACCCTCAACCCTGTTTCCCCACATCAAAGCTAATAAAGTAAACACTGTTCACACACCCAAACAGTGAAATCAACTTCCACTAAATGTTATAACAGCCGAATCCCTCCTAATCCTCAGGCACAAACTCAAAACTCGCTGCTTTCAACAGGACTTCATCATGACACGACACCCCAAACAAAACCTGCTTTTCCTTTTATTTGTGTTAAGACATCTTTTTATAGCAAGTACATCTCTATATCTGGCAGATAACCATTCATAATTTAATGACTGCCATCAGCTGAACATGGCAGCCTGTCTCACAAAGAAAACTGAAAAAAGTTATTGCATTAGCAGACCCACGCTAAATCTGTGCCCTCAGAAAGCTCTCATGGAATTGCAGTGCCCGCCATTCACAAATTTCTACAAAATCTTCCGCCCCTTGCATGTTTGTTTCTAAAATTGGGGGGGCGTTCACACGTCACATCTAAAAATGCCGGAAAACGCTGGCCGCGCTGCTTTCTCCTCCTTTCCGAATGGATTTCCAGCACCGAAAATAATAGCCGCTTGACAAACCGTACAGCTCTGGGTATCCCTGCATAGCAATGATCAGCTGTTCCTCCATCTTGGCTAAGCTTTCAATGCTGTTACAGGAAGGGTGAAGCTGTTGGTTGGCTCTTGTCACATGACCTGCAGTGCTCTTACGGCATTGGGATTTTTTCATCTCACTTAGTGTTCACAGTGTTGCTCTCTATTGTGAGCATGAAATAACGTAAAATAACGAGCTTGAGCACGCCAAATACATGATATGTGTTGTAATATTAAGCCATGATTGGTTGATTGCTTTTGGTAACAGGAATGTGACCACACTAGATAATTAATTCCTCCAGAAATGTGCCTTCAAACGTGGCTGGCAAAGGTGGCAATTTAATTTTAGAGCAAGAACAATCTGCTCTGAGGGTTTTACAGCCCATAATAAAAGCCTGAATTTCTCTGTATATATCTCTTAAGACCTCTGACCTGAGCACTGCCACTGATAACAGACTCTTGCCAGTGATAACAGACTCTTTTATTGGATGGTTTCAGTTTTTCTTTTTTGGCGAGACTTTTGCTCTGTATGGCAGCTGTAAGATGGTGGCTGTGAAGACCACCCGCTGCCTCTCACACCGCAGTTGCTCAAGGCTGACCCTTGCCTACTTCCCCATACTAATCATAGTAGCAAGTGTCTGTCGTTAACCCACTTTTATTTTTAGCCTTTTAAATAGTAGGTGAGCCTGGGACAGAGGTTATTGTTGGTTACTGTGAACAAACCTCATTTAGTCTTAACCCGTGTGTGTGTGTCTGTTTACATAGTACAGGGAAGTATCTGAAGCCACATAAGCCAGTCATTGTGTTACATAACAGAAATAATAAATCAAATGTCAGTCTTTTTAAGGAAAAAAAGCCCCCCCAAGCAACACATTTACATTTATGCATTTAGCAGGAGCAAAAGCAATTTGTCAAAGAGCCAACAATATTCACAATACACAATGGCAGATTTATTAAGTCAAGTCCCCTTTATAAACAGGAAAGTAGCAGAATTAATGATGCAAACTTCATTGAATATGAGACAAATTCAGATTCCGCTGTAAAGATGGCTGTAGCAAAATAATAGTGTTGTTATTCATCTCAAATCAGTTCAGTAATGATTCAGCTCAGTTCAATAACTGTGTAAAGTTCAATCGTTATGAAACAGGTTTATTCAGCTATACAGCAGAAGACAATCGTGTCATTATTCTGCTCAAGTCAGCTCAATTTTTGTTTAAATGTCAAATGTCATTTAAATGCTCCTGCAGCATTTGATTTTGCTCTGATATTTTATTAGTGCTTTAAGTGTCCAACTGCGGTGGGTTCAGGTCAAGGAACACACCCCGTTTAATTGGATGTGCGGCGGCTTTGTGCATCTCTGCACCTTGCTAGGTTAATGCGAGCGTACAGAGATGGATCAGGTTAGCTGAGAGGGCTAAATGAAATGCGTTCGTCATGGGGCTAAGCGCTGGCTCTACGCGTCGCCTCTACTGCCTGTCTCTCAGCACGTAGGCAAGCGGGGGGCGGGGAGTCCAGCGACTCTGGGTTCTGATTCACAAGCTCAAGTTCAGCTTCTTGTACTTCGATCCTTACCTCTAAGCTCCTCAAACACACACACTCACGCACACACACAGACACACACACATGCTACGGCTCAAACTATTCAGCTGCTTATTTGAACTATAGCGTCTGTCGTGGATTCCTCATGAGGGCTGTCTGTGACGCGCTGCTCCTCGCTTTAATTGGTGGCGAATAGGGTTGTCACAATAGCAGCATTTCAGTAGTCATTAGTCATTACTAACAGCAGTCCAATATCATGATTGATAGTATCAATTCTGAAACCACAGCAAAAATGAATAATGAATATGTATACTGCTTTATTTAAAATGTTAAATATTAATATAAATATACAAATTAGGTTCAAAACAGTGCATGCCTAGCCTTTACACTACCGTTCAAAAGTTTTGGGACTAAGATTTTATGTTTTTGAAAGAAGACTTTTCTGCTCACCAAGACTGCATTTATTTGATTAGAAATACAGAAAAATATGCAATACTGTGAAATATTATTACAATTTAAAAGAACTGTTTTCTATTGTAATATATTTTAAAATGTAATTTATTCCTGTGATCAAAGCTGAATTTTCAGCATCATTACTCCAGTCTTCAGTGTCACATGATCCTTCAGAAATCATTCTAATATGATGATTTGATGCTCAAGAAACATTTCAATGTTCATATTTTTGCGAAAACCACGATACATGTTTTTTTAGGATTCTTTGATGAATAGAAAGTTAAAGAGAACAGGATTTATTTGGAATAGAAAACTTTTGTAATCTTTTTAATGTATCCTTGCTGAATAAAATGATTAATTTTAAGTAAAGAAAACAAAACAAAAAAAACATTTTGATTGGTAGTGTAATAAATGTAATTAAAAAAACAAACAATCATAAGACTTTTTTTTTTTGTATCAACTTGTTACCAGAGGACCTGTACTTTTGACATCCCTAGTGCTGATAGATCTTTATCAGCATGACTGTTCCAAACTTCATTTAGATGTCCTATTTTTGCGTTATTTTCCTTTTTTTTTGCAGAAAACCCAGAGTGGGGAGGGTTAAAAGCCGAAAGAGAGCAAGAGAGGGAGATACGGGCGATCTCAGCGCCTTGGCTCACCTGTGCTCAAGCAGTATTTTGCTCTCAGTCATTGGCTTTGTTTCAGGGCAGTTTGTTTGCTCTTTGTAATCTCACTCAGTCTGCATTTATTTGTACTCATATTCACACTGTTGGCCCAAGGCCCACAAAGAGGAAAGCAACCAAAGGTAAATAAACAGTGGTTGCATGGCTGTCTCTGTCATTATCATACTAATGTGCTGCCACAGCTGGGATGACGGCGCGCTCATGTGATCCCTCACCTGTATTCCGGCCCCATTGACGTTTCTGACAACAGCAGCTTAAATCTCTTGGAGATGGGCTCTTGTCTGCACAACACTGAAACAAGTTAAAGTCTTAGCTCACCCTTACTCATGCTGTTCCAAACCCGTAAGACTTTCATTCATTTTTGAAACACAAATCAAGATATTTTTAATGAAATCTGAGAGATTTCTGCCCCTCCATTGACAGCCACGCAACTAACAGTTTAACGTTCATAAAGAGATCGTAAAACTAATCCATATGAATTGAACGGTTTAGTCTGAATTTTCTGAAGAGACTTGATCGCTTTATATGATGGACAGAATTTAGGTTTTTATTCACATTTAAACATTGATCAGTCAACATAAACATAAGTTTAACCGAACCAGCTTGATGCATGAGAACAAACCTCATTGGTTCTTGCTGAAGCTCAAACGAACATGCTTGAGCTTCTATTTACCATATCCAATGTTTGAGTTGAGATGTTTATATATGAATAAAAGCCTAAATCTGTTCATCATATAAAATGTGATCAAGTATCTTCTGAAAATTCGGACTAAACCACTTAATTCATATGAATTAGTTTTACGGTCTCTTTATGAACTTTTTGAAGCATCAAAGTGGTAGTTGCGTAGCTGTCAATGGAGAGACAGAAATCTCTCAGATTTCATCAAAAATTTCTTCATTTGTGTTTTAAAGATGAACGAAAGTCTTACTGGTTTGGAACAACATGAGGGTTAGTAAAAAATGAAAGAATTTTCATTTTTGGGGCGAACTAAAACATGTTTTGTTCGGTTTAAGCAAGTAACACTCCTAAAAAATTGTTTACATAGTATTTTCACTTGACACCATAGTGTTGATGTACTAGCTTTACTGACTGCAGAAATTATGTGTTTTTGTTTTTTTTTATAACAGAAAACGTTGCATATTTAGAAAAGACATCACAATAAACATTAAAAGCCAGATTTACTAAAAGCTTGCTCCAGTGCAAACCCTCTTTTGGCGTTAAAAAACTACTGCCAGGATTTACTATAATAAAGTAATAAATGAGCGCTGAAAAGGCATGGGCAGGGTTATTTTTGCGGCTGATCTTATTGCATATTCATTTGTCGGAGTTTCCCTTTGAGGTGCAAAATTTATAGGAGGAGAGTATTTAAAGCGAGGTATCATGCGAGGTATCATTTAAAGGAGTATCATGCGAGGTGATTTACTAAGGTTTGCGCTCGTCAATTTACTGGTGTTTGCGGCATTATTTACCGCCCAAAAAAGCACGTCTTAAACCAGACACTAACGGGTAGATTGTGTTGGTCATTACGGAAATGATCCGGCTGCGTCTGTGTGCTTTAATTTGTATGTCGTCAGTAGATCACACGCTGAACTGTCCACTCCCATCGGCGCTTTTTTGGAATTGCGTTCTCACACTAATTTGCCCTGTTTAGTAAATCTGGCCCTAAGGGTTTTACAGCTGTTTTTATTTATAGTAAATAAACTAAATTAAACACTGACAAACAGTTTAGTTTTATCTTAAGTGAAAACCCTGCTGTCATATAGCTAATTTGGCTTTTGTTTATAGTGAAAATATATGAATTAAGTTATGGTCTTTATAATGAAAAATCGGTTTACTTCGTAAGAATGTTTTGGGGAAAATAATATTGCAACAAAATTGAACGTTTGACCCAAACCATAAAATATAATTTGAGCATTTTTTTGCTGGTCCACGTTATCATTTTTCCCCCAGTCTAGGTGCACTCTTACACAATTAAGAAAGTCACATTTTAGAACAGATAATGTGTTTGTGTATGAAACCATTTTAGAAATGATTCAAAATCGTGCTGCTATACTGAGGCAAGTTTCTATAGTTGACCAAGTCATTGTTGCAAACATTGCTTTTGCATCATACTGCTTTCAGCTGTGTATATGTGAAAGTGTGTGTGTATGTGAATGTAGCTGTCTGCGTCCGTCCAATAACTGTTCCTAGCTGAATTCAGTGTTGCCACTAATCACCATGTCTCATGTGTGATGGATGGATGGGTGAATGAAGTCATAATTCACTACCATCACACCCAATCTCAGCTTTCCTTCTGCCACTAATGCTACCCATCTTCAAAACTAAGCAAAAAAGAACACACATTTTTAACAGTTCACGCAGTCTGATCCGGTGGAGGTTGTGTGTGATGGCGAGGTGCATAAGTGTGTGTGTGCGTCACTCCAACGCTCTGCCCAGATCACTAGTGCTTAGATGTCTCTCTGTCTCTCCCTTCTGCTTCCCTTGCAGCAACTGTGAACCTTGCTCAGAGAGAAGAAAGCGCTTGTATGTGCAGGACCCCCTCACCTGTAAATGCTCCTGCAAATTCACACAATTGCAATGCAAGTCAAGACAACTTGAGTTAAACGAAAGAACTTGCAGGTTTGTTTATGAACTTTCACCACGTGCAACATGCATCTTCTCATCCAGTCCCATCTGAAGCTCTTTCTCTTTGCATGCTTATAGCGCTTGTTGCATTTTCCCTCTTATATGTGCATGTGTAGGGTGACGTAGTGTGTGTGTGTGTGTGTGTGTGTGTATGTGGTTTATTGCTGTGAGATTCAAGCTTTGATGTCAGAATCTAGTGCACTACTGCCTCGCACTAATAACGACATCATGTATGGTGTCAACACTTTGCCGTTGATCATAGAAATGATTAATGGACTGAATTCGCTGACATTAACAAGATATTCTGTCAGTAAGCAATATGATTTTGAGAAAACAAACAGGGATGGTGCATATGTGTGTGTGTTTGTAAAGTGCAACTCACAGATCCTGCTCTCATTGATTTATTCTTTTATCATGTCAGTTATTGCCATTTTATGTTCATAATGAGTCAGAACTTAAGCATTATTGATTTTGCCATCATGTATTAGCCCTTCAAGTTTCAGATGCATAATGTGAGATCATGTTGAATTATACAGTATATGTGGATATAAGCGTGTCCATGCTGTTTGCTTCTCATCAACTGTCCCACTAATTTAAACTGTGTGATCTTTTGTGGCCTTTGCTGGCATTCTGTATATGTTGTCCACATTTTAATTGTTATATTTAGTGGAGATCACAGCATACTTTGATCCTGTGGTCGTTCCACCCAAACCAAATTTTAACCCCATCCAAAAGTCTAACCTCTGAACATTTTTACATAACGACATAATCCCGTACTACCATACGTAGTCACGGTATACAACAGATGACTCTGCACAAAATACAGTGTCCCACTATACAATGCAATGTTATAGATCAGACTGCCAACGATCCAAAATAACTGTATCTAGCTTAAAGATGATAACTTGACACACTCTCTGAATAAAACAAGTTAAACTACAAATCTTAAAACTATATTTACTTGCAGATAATATAATATTAATGAAATAAAAAGCCACTTAAGTGCACTTAAAGAGAGTTCACTATCATGACTATGCGTCAAATTAAAAGTATTAAAGATCATTGTTTTGTGCTTTAAATAAGTACACTTATTTTGACATTACGTTTCGCAGTTAAATATATTATTTTAAAGTATATTATTTCATAAGGCCATTCTCATGCAGTATAGTCATCATATTTTCCATTCCGAGTGCTAGTATTCATTCTGTTGGGTGAACAGATTTAACTCTGACTGGTTGTGGGGGTTTTGGGTTGGTGAAGTCACAGATCAATACGTGCATAGGCTTTCCTTGACATATATTGGCATAGCTTCCCCTGTGCAGATCTCTGACCTATCCATTGTTCTCTTTCAGATGTGAAAAACCAAGATGATGAGAGGAACGCTGGGCAGAACACTGAATGAAGGAATTTTTTTTACAGCACAGCACTTTTGAAACCTGAGGATGCATTCCCTGGACGAACTGCAAACACTACCCTGAACGAAAGACAAAGAACGAAATGAGGGCAGGAGATATCATCCCAATGTATATTTTTAAGATATTAATATATGAATATATAGAATATATATTATATATATTAAATGACAATGACAATGTGTGTCGCTGCTATCACCTGAATTACTACAAACAAGTAAACGAAGACGCTGCTTGGCGTGTGAATGGGATATATTGCAGAGTCACTGCACCTGGGCCTGTGATTGGACAGAGCACAGTGAGGTAATGCTTCACTGGATCGGCCGGCTGTGGATTCACATTTAAAGACTCGGATCGAATGTCCAAGACTCCACTGAGAGGTGCAAACGATGACCTCCACCCCTTTATATGAACAGTTACAGACTGTCAATCAAAGGAGAGGAAGTGACATAATAAAGATTCTTTCCGGACTGTACGGATCAGTGGGTCCAGGCACGGGATACGAATGCGGAACTATCTATTTCTGTGATGTCACTCTTACTAGGGTGAAGTCTTAGTCAAAAAGACACCTGTACTGACTAACATCCTATAGGACTTGGTGTGATAATACTAAAGGGATATTACATGCATGTATATATGGAGAAAAAAAAGATAAATGTGACAAAACTTTTGCCAAGGAATGGAATCATTCAGTTCACAGATAACTCAAATATTTAAGGTTCGTAACGTTTTCCAAAGAGAATATTGCACACAACTTTAGGAACTGTTCATTACCACACAAAGTCTGTATATACATATCTAATATCCCTTTATGTAGTTCACTACATCTAATTTATAATGTTAGAATATGTTCAGTATTCTGTGTATTTAATTTGATCTATTTATATGCAGTGTTATTGTTGATATTGTTTTGCTTTGTTTCCTATCGACATTGTCATCAATCTGAAAACTGTGGATGGCTTTTATAGAACGAAAGACAAATGAAAAGAGAGACAAATACTTCAACATTCCTGAAAGCGCCTTTTTTGTTTATTTCAAAATTTTTGTATCAGTGATCAGTTTGGTGGAGATACGAGATCTGAGGAGGAGAAAACAAAACATTCTCTTTGTGTGAAAGTGCCAGAAATGTGTTTTTTTCCCTTTGTTTGTTTTCCATGTACAGCCACATTTTCAGTATATTTTCACAGTAATATATTTATTGGTGCTGTTAAATATTAACATCCTTTTGTGTTTTAGTATAACTATTAAACATATTTATTTTCAAATGATATTGTTTTTTATTAAAGCAAAAATGGATTTCTGTTTGGTGAGTCTGTTTTTGTCAGTTCACAATTTGCAGCTGCACGCACTGATATTATGTCCGAAATGTTGGTAAATTTTTTCAAAAGAAAAAAAAAACCCTCCTGAACTATTCACTAACTGTAGGACAAGGCATTTGTACAAATTACATTAAGACAAGTTCCTGTAACGCAATAAAGACAATGCCTACTATCACATATTCCAACAAAGCTATTATAAAACAACAGATGTAATAAAAAAAAAGTTCACTTTAATTTAGGACATTGAAATGAAAAATATATGCAACTGCATATAAATTATGACTGTATTCCCACCATAATTGATTTTTTTCTCAAAGCTCTGTGGAGAATTAACACCATTTACACACACCCTCATGTCATTTTGATACTGTATTATTATTATTATTTTGAAAACTAGCTTCTCTTTTCCATTCAACAATAGTGTATGGTTATTTATGCTGTCAGCCTCCAAAAAGTATGTACACTATTCCAGGTCTTCTGAAGCCATATAGCTTTGTGTGAGGAAAAGGTCAAAATTTAAGTAATTATGTTTTCTTCATTTTGCATCGGGATATTTGATCACCCTGCTTATTACACGACTACTTGCTCAAAAAAGGACATGAAATATTGATTTGGTTTGAAATTATTTTATTACCTCACCTGACAACTGTAACGTGTAGTGTGGTAAAAAACACGCACAAAGGAATACTTGAAATAGACTTTAATTTTAAATGCAGGAGATCGTTAGGAGTACACAGGAAAATAAACCACACTGTGGCAAGCAGGGCAGGGCCGAGAGCCATGGGAACGGAGCGAGGCCGCGTGCTAATGAGCGTCAACTACGCCACACCGGTCTCGAGTCTCATGGAGGAGCTCCGGAAGGATAAAAGGAGGAATGACGACAGTGCAAGACAAAAGAGAACCAGGCCTGGGTTTTATGTTGTTGTTTTGTTATGTTTTAATTTATGCGGCAGTTGTCTGTGAGGGGCTGCAGCTTTACTTTCGTTTTATTTCTGTTTATTGTTTCATTAAACGTTACATTGATCATTCGCCGGTTCCTGCCTCCTCTTTCACTTATCAACAAACTTCCAACTTTTGAAGGAGGGAGGGGGCTGAGGAGGTGGACGAGGGGCTGATGGAGAGTGGGACACAGGAGGAGAAGACATTGGGATAGACCAGGGCGGCGATGAAGGTGGGAGGAGCCAGGGAGGAGACGAGAGCAGAAGGAGCCATGTTGGAACCCAGAGCACAACCAGGACGAAGGCCCACATTGCAGTCGTAGGAAGGGGGGAGGCATGGTGGAGACCCAGGATGACCCAGGAGGGCAACAGACTGAGATGTAGCCAATGAAAGTGGAGACCCAGGCAAAGCCGAAGAGCCAATGAGACCACACAACACCGATGGTTCAGGAGACAGAGGTGGAGTCGCAAAGACGAGAGCTTGAGGTGGAGCCAGGGTGCAAGAGGACTGATGCGGAGCTGGTGGGACTGAGGACCAAGGTGAATGTGCCAAGGCAGAGCTGAAGACTGGAAGACCAGAAGCAGATCCATGCAGTAGAGTGGAGTCAACTGAGGGGGAGACGAGGGACTAAAGGGAAACAGCAGAGGTGGAGCCAAAGTACTGGCTGTCTTTAGTAGAGTAAGTGGGAGAGGGAGGCTGGGTGGGTGGGATCTTTCTTGTGTGGACCTCCAGGGAACGGTGTGGTGTAAACATACCCTAAATCATACACGAGAACAGACAAGTGAACTGAACATAACAGGGAGTAAAAATTCTAGGCGAATATAATGACAGACAGGTGAAAATCATACGTAACCATAGGAACAAATGAAGATACAACCAGTAACCAAGGAAACCGAAACTAAACAGAGCAGGGAAACAGGAACTAAAAGAAACAAAACAGAATATCAAAATAATATTCCATAGCAAAAACATGGTGTTCAAAGTTTATGTGAGACTAAACAAACAGACTTTTAGATCGCACTGCTGCTGTGGCCATATCTACAAACATCGGTTATTGTCCAGCCCTTTTGTCTGCCCCCTCAAGATACCATTTTCATCAATGAGATAAAAAGTTAAAAAAACAAAACTGCAGTTATGATGTATTTTAGTAGGCCAACACAAAAGTTAGCATCACCCTGGTTTATTCGGCAAATCCCAATTTTCCATTGGGTTTTGGATAATTGCAGAAAAACTCTGTGACCAACAAAAGTTTATACGTTTTGACGTAATCTTCACAAATAAACACAGCTTTAATGAACATTAAAGCCTAAATACAATCGTCAGAAGTAAAACGCTAAATGTAGGCTATAAATAAACTACACAACTCTTTCTTCTTCATAAAATAAAAAAAATAAAAAAAAATCCCCAAAAGTTTAAGTTAGAATAGTTTGCAAGAGCGTGATTATAAACTGTAAAAGCGACTATAGTGAGAAGATGAGTTTTCTCTGAGGAGGCAAGGGAGGCAGTGTCTCCTAAAAAAAACTGGATGAGAAAATAATCGATATTGCAAAAAAAAAAAAAAAAAAATCATGCTGACTGTTTAATGAGCTTTAATCGTTTTGGGGAAATTAAAGGTACATCTTTGTGTCTGTGACCAGTGTGTACAAGCTTGATGACTGCTGAAAATAAGGTGACTAATTAAAAGAAAAGCTGAACATTAGTTTACAAATAATATTGTTTAAATTGTTACTGCCTTTAGTTATTATTTTGGAATAAATATAAGAATGCGTAAAAACACTAACTTGATGAAATTTATACTTGGTTTTAATAAATAGAACATTACAAAAAAATGCTTACAATGTAAAAATACAAAATAGAATTGTATTTGGTCTCTCTTTTTTATGTAATGTTTATTTAACCAGGGAAATAAAGTGTAACAGGGACATGAATTTACATTTGATAAATATTTTTACTTTATTTTTACTATATTTTGACTTTGCCACCTCATTTTAAAACACCACCACTGCTGTTCAGTGTGATGGCACTCAATGTCCTACCTCTATACAACCTCTGCAGTCCCATTTAGACACTTGTTAGCAGCCCCCTAATAAAATAAAAAAAAAGCGAACTTGTTTCCAGCTTTTAGGACTCATTCATTAAAAATGTAAACTTAAATTAAAAGAAAAACTTTATATCTCATTATTGTGACTATCATCAGTTATACTCATCTTGGACTGGGCTATTAAATATTTATTCAACAATAAGAGGATACTTGGGGTAAATGGGATCATGTTTTGTCTGCATTTCCTATATTGAGCACCAAATTACTGGTTCAAACATTGTTTTACCACAGCCCTAAAATGAAACTGAGAGTAAACTGACCCTCTGGGTTACTTACATTTCCTTATTAGATAACAAGAGTTACAGGAACAATTTACTTATGAAACACCCATATTAAGTTTACTGAAATAGATTACAGCACATTTTACAGTAGACCATGTGACTAATCTAAAATCCTGACAGGGATTATAAGCAGTGTTTTATTTCCTCTGCCTTTGGTTCTGTCTAATGAATGTGAGAACCTTCAGAAGGAGATTTAAACAAACATTCACCTTCAGAAAGCTCTCAGATCTTCTGTTTGACTTGTAAGTGATCAGTTCAAAAATGTACTAATTTAATCTCCTCAGGGTTGTTCCAAACATCTTAGGGTTATGTATGTAACCCCGGTTAGAGATGCTGTGTCAATTGCTGACGCTGTGGGGATGCGTCCTCGCGGAACCCAGTGTCTGTGGCACTTGCAACTTCACGCCAAAACCATTGGCTGACGCAGTGTGATGACGTAACATGGAGTGCCCAAACATATAAATAGGGCGCCTGCAAGAACGTCATCAGATTTAAATTGTCTGAAGGAAAGCAAGCATGCCAGAAGCATGGTAATGCAAAGCAGCGTCTTGTTGCCTTCTCAGGGAACCAGGGTTACATACGTAACCCTAAGATGTTCCCTTTTGATGGAACTCGATGCTGCATGAGTTGCTGATGCTCTCAACTAGCCCAGTACTACAGGTGTTAGAACAGAGTCCCAAGCTCCAAGCTCAACCGTTTCTGAAATGAAGACTCCTGCTTGAGACCAGTTAGAGCCACAGCTACAGGACAGCTCAAAGCCCCTACGTGCAGAGCTAACAGGGGAGACTATAGACATAGCCTTAGCTAAGTCCATAGCACCACATCCATCAGCCAATCAGGCGAAGATGAAATACAGAGTTGCTTGAAGCAACCTTACATAGGATCCCAGACCTGAGCACAAGCCTAGGAGAGCAGCATACAGAAGGAAGCATGCAAGCATGCGTCCCCATAGCGTCAGCAGCTGATGCAGCGTTAAGTTCCCTCGAAAGGGAACCCATTTGTCTGATTTTCTTCTGTGAAATAAAGTGTTTGGAACAATGTCAAAGCTTCTGTTTATCACAGAAGGAAAGTGTATAGTGATTTATAGTGATTCATCCAAATAATTTAAGCAATTTTTAACTTTGTTATAAGTTATACGAGATTCAACTCAACTTTTTAAGTCAGTTTAATATAATTTAAGTTGAATTGACTTGTACAGCCAATTTGATTTTAGGCAGCAACTGAACTTTGTCACAAAGGTTAAGCGTGGTGTAGGTAGAAGACAGACGATGATATAGAATTCACAAAATGGCTTTATTAAAAGAAAGATAACCATAACCAAACCATACCATGCGTTGACAAACAGAACTGACACACAGCTGATAACAAGGAACTAATAAGGACTGTAACCATGGTAACTAAAGAGTGGCGGGAAATTCAAACAAAGGAACACATGTGACTGCTGATAAACTAAAAGTCCAAACATAACAGAACTGTGACAAACTTAAGTTTTTAAGGATTTCTTACAGTGGCCAGTCCTCTGAAGTTATATGAGTTTTGTGTGAGAAAGAGACTGAAAAATTAAATCTACTATTCAAGTTGTATGGACTTGTTAAGGCCCCGATATACTCAGAGAAATTATTTAGAGGTAATAAAGAAGTTTGAAATACCTTTTCAGTGGTGTACTGTTAGCAAACATCCCAATGCCATCCACACTGATAAAAGCGGCGTTTAGATGAATATGCAAATATGTGCTGCAACCTTTCATTTCGATCAAAAATAAACACACAACAAAAATGACAGCATTGACAAAACAGCAGTTAAGAAAGCATCTGATCTTAGCAATGTGTGCAACAGCTCTGCAATTCAGCAGCCCATTCAAATCATGTAACGTTTATTTATTTATATTATGTCTTTGCGTCAGTTACATCTACAACAGAAGAAATTAACCGGAGAAGATTTTAAAAGAAGGCGGAGCCTCCGAGCCACACCTACCTTTTATGTAATCATCACGGACCAATGGTAGTTCGAAGGTGTTTACCAGCCGGAGTAAACTTTTCCGCTTTGGCAAGCTGTTCCAAACTCCTTAAACAAGCTCCAAAAGAACTTATTTTTTGCTTGATTTTGTTCAAAATGACATCACACCAGTTCATTCGTTGATTTATCTGATTTCTTTGATACACTTATTTGAGTATATCTTGGCCTTTCTGGTCTTTTTTCTTTTCTTTTTGTAGCTCGACATTATAAATCATAAAAAAAAAAAAATATTGTATTGAAAAGAGCAGTTTGGACATTCTGCTTAACATCTCATTCTGTTACCCTGGAAAAAAATAGGGTCATAATGTTATGATGGTAATTACATTTTCATTTATTCCTCTGTGGTTTTGCAATCCAACATGATTTAGAAACATTTTCTTTGCCTGTTGGCCCATGATCCAGAGGCATCTCTGCTGTTTTAGCCTCTTTCTTTAAACATCTCTTCCCAGGTGCATTAAGTGGGGCCTCTGACTCAGCAAAAAACACACTGAAACCCATTGGAACCGCACTGTACTTTGTACAGACAGACAAAGGTTTGCTCTTTAGTAAGCACGACATAGTTGCAACGTTTAGTTGTAACAGTCAGGTCTCTGGAGACAGCGAGCTCCTGACGGGTAAGAGATTAAATGCTCCCTAAACAGCCCTTGTGTAAACTTGTCTGTTGTAACCACGAACCTTACACCCCCATGCAATGTCTAAAACAGAAGCCAGCAATATTAAATCTGTTTTGTAACCAATTATTTTTCAACTAGACGTTGAATGTGTACCGAGTGAGTTAAAAGGTGTCGCTTTAAGAGTTCTTCCGAGCTTTTCCCAGTTTGCATGTCGTCACCAGAGCAACGTGCCTGCGATCAGGTATTCTGCTGTGGAAACTGCCCTCACAAGGATCCAGTGTACGTCATCCAGTCACCTGCTCTGCAACTGACTGCAAGTGTAGCTCAGCAGTCCTCTAGAGTCACTGTGAGTGTGTGTGTGTGTGTGCGTGTGAGAGAGAGAGAGAGAGAGAGAGAGAGTGAGAGTGTGTGTGTGTGTGCGCGTGTGTGTGCGAGAGAGAGAGAGAGAGACAGGGAGAGGGAGAGGGAGCGAAACTGTTCTCTCATGCTGCTAGACAAGGACTGACCTATATTTAGCTACCTAGGAAATATAACAAGTCATCTGATCTAGAGCAGAACACAGACACAGAAAGAGAGAGGTGTATCTTCCTGTATATCATTCTCATTCACACTGTACTTCAAATGTACTTCATCATAATTCATCCATAATTCATCACATAGTCATTCTACAAAACGGCTTCCATTTCCATTTCTGTCTCCGTTACCCTGTTACCATCATATTTTGATATATTGTATTAATAAAAAAAAGGTTGTACATAATGACATTGGCGTTAACTTTCAAAAAATTATTTTTGCTTTAATGGTTTATGTTTGTCAGTATAGGGATGATTTTAAAACATCAACCCTGTTACCATAACTACTAAACTTGCTTCTTAGATAGAGAATTTTTATAACAAAGTTTGTATTGTCAACCCTGTTATATTTATGAAAGTGTACCAAAAGTGAGATTTTTTTTAAAGATTTTTGAAAATAGTCTCTTATTCTCACAAAGGTTGCATTTATTTGATCAAAATACAGTAAAAACTGTAATATTCTAAAATATTATTGAAATGTAATATAACTGCTTTCTACTGTAATATATTGTAAAATGTAATTTATTCCTGTGTTTCAGCATCATTACTCCAGTCTTCAGTGTCACATGATCCTTCAGAAATCATTCTAACATGTTGAAATGTTTTTTTTCCCCAATGTTTAAATTTTTCAGGATTCTTTGATTAGTAGAAAGTTCAATAGAAAAGCATTTAATTCAAATAAAAATGGTGACATTATAAATGTATTTACTGTCACTTTTGAGCAAGTTAATGTGTGCTTGTTGAATAAAGATGATAATTTCTTTCTTTCAAATAAAAAAAGGTAGTGTAATTATATCCCAACAGATATTAACCCTCCTGTTACCCTCAAATCTGGTAAAAAATTTTACCCACTGGTGTCAATTTGACCCCAGCAATTTAAACCTCCAGATTTTTTTTTTTTTTTTACAAAGGTTTATGTCTCAGGTCATTTATGGCTGACAGCATATCTAGTGGGCCCTGGAACCATTTTGTGTACTAGTGGTTCTCGCAATACTACAGGTATGGTTAGGTTAGGTTAGGTTAGGTTAGAGCCCTAAAACAGAGGGAAGTTGTTTGAATATTATATTGAATATATACAATTATAGCATGTTATAGTGACCTCAATAAAACAACCAAAGCAAATGTGTGTTAAATTTTGTACAGCTTAAAGAGCCTGGGGTCAAATTGACCCCAAAGAACACAGATGCTACAAAATGTGTACAGGACATTGGAAAAAATATCATCATGTTAATTTTATGTTTACAGAGTTGTCCCCATTAAATTAGGAAAAGTCATTCAATCTAAAGCGAAAAAAAATGATGTCAGTCGTGTATTTACAAATGTTAAACATTGAATCGGGTCAAATTGACCCCAAAGATAATAGGAGGGTTAAAATGCATTAGCAGTAGTAGTAGTATTATTTCGATTCAGATGCATTCATTTACACTTAAACACTTTTATTTAATTAGATGTTTAGAATCTTACAAAATTGACTTTCTCAACCTCTTCAGACAGCAGTGTTGGTGTGTTTAAATTTCCTTGATAAAGATAGGTAAGGTAAAAACCATACATGTAAAGCATAATGTGATACTGCAAAAAAAAGTAGCTATTAAAAAAGAAAGGGGAAAAAACTTCACAGGCTGATTCAGTGAATGAAGAACTAACACAGCGTGGTAATAATAATACAAAGCATTTTTCACTCCTTCACCTTTTGCCAGACTTTGGAGTGGATTGAGTAACTGTAGCTTGTGATACTGTAAATGCTTGAGTAATTGTTGGAGCGTAAAGTCAGTGGTTAAGCAAACAATGCTGGTGTCACATTTTCCTGTCTGGAGGGCAGTTCAGACCAGCACTGACTGGAGATGATGGACTGAATCCAGATCATATATCAGCGGCTGACAATACACTGAAGCTTATCAGTGACTTCACTCTTCCCTCTACATATCTGACTAGATATGTCCTTGTTTCTTTCGAGGAGGCAAGGGAGGCAGTGCCTCCTAAAAAAAAAAAAAGATATTACAAAAATAAAACAATGCGATTTAATTTCTCTTGCCTCCCCCATTGATTTTTTAACAGACCCCCTAAAGAGTGCGGGGGGTTTGATGGGGGGTAATTGAGAATGAATGGGGAAGGTCACATGAGAGGAGGCAATCATTGTTTATGAACAGATATGATTGGTTTGTGTGCCTCTTGTTTTTGATGTGCGAGTTCACGAATCGTTCTGAATGAAAAATGACGCCATTGATTGGAAGACTAATTAAAAAGTAAGTAAACAACTCAGCCACTTAGATACTGTATCACCGCTTTATGTCACGTCAATATCAAAATTAAAATGGCCTAAAAACATGATGACTGTGGGTTTTTTAGTGAGCGATCAGCTTGGTGAAATTAGAGTTACATTTTTGTATCTGTGACCAGTGCTTACTGAGCTTTATGACTGATGATCCGAAAATAAGTTGAATATTAAAAAAAACAGCTGAACATCAGTTTGCCTTTAGTTATTATTTTGGAATAAACATAGAAATGCTTAAAAACACTAACTTATACTAACTTAAACTGAAAACAACAACAACATTTAGTGTAGTGTACTTTGGATTGATCCAAAGTACACTACATCTAGATCTACACAAAAATAATTACAGGTTTCCAAACGCTAAAGAATAAAAATACGATTTAAGTGTAGATTTAAAAATGTCCAAAGAAGGAGCAGACCTCACATGATAGCGGAAACCATTTCAAAGCTTGGGCCCAGCCACAGAAAAGGCCCGATCACCCTTTGATTTATAGCGACACAGAGGCACAGTTAAGAGCAAGTGAGTAGAAGATCTAAGTGTACTATCGGGACAGTAGGGCACAAGAAGATCACTTATATACCTTGGTGCACGGCCAGACAACACCTTATATACAAACATAAGGATTTTAAAATCAACTCTAAATTTAATGGGAAGCCAGTGAAGAGATGCTAAAATAGGGGAGATGTCTTGCAGCCGCATTTTGAACAACTTGCAATCGTGATAATGAAGACTGGGGGAGACCAGAAGAAAGTTGAAAATAATAAAGTTGAAAGTTGCAATAATCTAATCATGATGTTACAAGAGCATGAATCACAACTTCTAAATCTTCGCTTGAAAGAAGATGCTTCAATTTTGTAATAGATCTTAAATGGAAAAAGCTTCCTCTAATAACAGCACTAATTTGTTTATAAAAGAATAGTGAAGAGTCAAAGATCACTCCAAGATTTTTGATTTGTTTGTGTGCATTTGTTGAAAGAGATGAATAAACTGAGATTTATACTTGGAACATTAGAACATTAATTACATAGTAATGTAAAAATACAAAACAGAATTGTATTTGGTTTCTCTTTTTTATGTAATGTTTATTTAACCAGGAAACTGTGGCAACATAAGTGTAACTGGGACATGAATTTACATTTTTTTTTATAAAAAAAGAAAAACTGTGATGACTTTGCCTCCTCATTTCAGAACACCACTGCACTCCTCTGATTTAGACACATTTTGGCAACAGGGACAGGGCTGCAATAAAGACCTCACACAATATTAGTTTAACCTCCTGAGGATGATCAGTATTTTCTTAAGTTAAGTAAAGATAATTCACTGGCCATTTAATGAAAGAAAAGACTCATTTATACACTATGGTATTGTCATGGTCGTGTCCAAAAAACATGGTGATAGTATTGCCATTTTTTATATGGGTAATAACAAGAGAATCAATTTAAAAGGCATTTGTAAATTTTCAGTCATTTAAAAAGCCATATTGCTAATTATTTGAGTAGGTGTATATGGTGTGTAAAGCTCTGTGCATTAAAAGACACTCATGTTCAATGTGATGTACACAAAATTCTGGTTTCTATGCATGTTTTCTGTACATGATTTTCTTTATTTTGACTGGCTGGGCAGCACGTGAGAGGAATCAAACTGATTGATCTGGCTGCCACACACACACACACACACACACAGTGTTTTGTGGATTAGGGAATCAACATCAATGAACTAATGTGGGGGTTGAGCAGTGTCGTTAATAGGATCCTGTTGTAAACCTGTCTGTTTCTCTGCTGATAAAACAGATGTATGGAACACTTTTCAAGACAACTCCCCTCTTTCCACTATCATTTGTTCTTTTTCAACCTGTCAATCATATTTGCAAGATTGGGCAAAACATTGCACATTGTATATTTATATATAATATATATAATTTCATAGGTAACACTTTACAATAAGGTTCATTAGTTAACATTAGTTAACATGAACTAATAATGAACTGCACTTATAAAGCATTTATTTATCTTTGTTAATGTTAATGTCAACATTTACTAATACTTTATTAAAATCTTGTTAACATTAGTTAATGCACTGTGAACTAATATGAACAAGCCTTGAACAGCTGTATTTTTATTAACTAACGTTAACAAAGATGAACAAATAAAGTAACAAATGTGCTGCTCATGGTTAGTTCATGTTAGTTAATACATTAACTAATGTTAACTAATGAAACCTTATTGTAAAGTGTTACCATTTTATAAGTTAATTCATAAATTAAGTGAATTTACACTACCATTCAAAAGTTTGGTTATGGTAAGTTTATTAATGTTTATTTTAATGTTTAATGTATTTGTCATGGGTGGTTGCATGTAAACAGACAAAGATGAAGAATAAGGTTCCAACACGAGTTTAATATCAATAATCAATAACACAGGCATACAGGAAGGAGCAATTTGAACACACTAAATGTGAACGTGACCAGACAAACACTGAATGAACAAGAGGAACTTAAATACACATGGTGATTAACTAAAAGACAAACAGCTGTGATGATAGAGTTAGTGTCCATAGTAACAGATGAGTGGTGGGAAAATCAAACAAAGGAACACATGTGACTAGAGAATACAAACTAAAAGTCCAAGAAAACTAAACTAAACTGAATATATTGGTGACAGTATTTTATTAAAAATACAGTAAAACAGTAATATTGATTTAAAAATTTAAAATTGTGATTAAAAATTAAAATAATTTTAAAATAATTTCGTTTTAGAATATATTGTAAAATGTAATTTATTTCTGTGATCAAAGCTGAATTTTCAGCATCATTACTCCAGTCTTCAGTGTCACATGATCTTTCAGAAATCATTCTAATATGATGATTTGATGCTCAAGAAACATGATTATTATCATTATGTTAAAAATAGTTATTAATATTTTTGTGGAAACTGAGACACATTTTGTTCAGGATTCTTTGACAAATAGAAAGTTCAAAAGAACAGCATTTAGTTGAAATAAAAACATTAACTGTCCCTTTTGATCAATTTAATGTGGTGTTGCTAAATAAAACTTTTAATTTCTATATATGAATTATATTAAATGCAAATTTCTTAATTTGCTTAAATCATCTAATTTTGGTAGAAATAACACATTTTGTACAATGCAATATGTTTTTGTTCATGATAAAATATTTACACATAAATATCATACAACATAGTACTTTTTAATACTTTTAGGTATTCTCCAATGAACTGTCTCATTCTCAGTTCTCTCAATGGAGCCCAACCCTGGGGCCTCATTTACGTATTCAAAACGTGAATACGAAGATCTGTTCTTAGAGTGTGCATAGACTAAAATCCATGCCAACGTTCATATTTATAAAAAACGGTCTTTGATGTGGAAAAGTGCTTAGCGCCACATCTGTAACGATGTATGCAGGCAGACCGATGAAGACATATAACTCATAACATATAAAGACAATAACTCGAATGGTATCAAAATGTATTTGGAAATATAAGCAATTCTTGCCACTCAGGTAAAGGATTTTAATGTTGACTGGTGCTCTTATATATGTCAATGATATTAATTAGGCAGCATTTATGGCAGAGAGCTGAAACCATTCAGCTCCCTTTTCAATGAAGAGTTAAACAAATATATAACGCCATATGAGAAACATACACCGTTCACAAGTTTCTCTCCAGCATCTTTATCTTCTGTTCATGTCTACCTCATCTCCATCTTTCTCTCTGTGAAGTTGAAAGTGGTTTTCATGCTGAGTTGGAGACCTAAGAGTTATGAACCTCTCAGCTACTTCATCTCTTACCCAGCATGCCCCTGAGACTCTTAGAAAAATGTCTAGTAGCACAAGCAATAAAAGTGCTGTGCCACAGTGGAGTGACTTCATCTCGCAGTAAAGCTCTCAGTGATATATAACAGAGGGCGAGAAGGGGATCCCAGTGTGAGTGTGGGGCACCATGGACCTTATCACCCCCATGTACCCCTCAGTAATTTAGAGCAGCTGTTACTTTGTACATAATCTCTATGTAAACTGCTGCAGTGTTTAGCCCCATAAATTTGCTAAAATCCACTGGGATCCTAATTTTACTACAGGAAGGTATTTTTTAGTGGTCTTCACATGAGAGCTCTACACCCATCCAGCTCTTCCAGAGAGATCTCGACATGATTGACCATAGCCACTAGAGGTTAGGAGCGTATTCCCATGCCCAGGAGTCAAGAGTGTGAATACTTAATTATCGGGTTGCTAAGATGGGTCAAGTGTCCATATCACGCCCATCTGCCAGGTATACATACCTTATGAGACCTCATTGCATGTCACAGTCAGCTTTGCTCACTGGGGGTTTACAGACAAATGTATAGGCATACTACTTTTTTATTTTTGAATGGAGCATATGGACAATGTGCAATGTGAAGCTGTATATAAATGACATGCTTAGACCAATGCACTAAAGTAGAATTTAGCATACTCATAAAAAGAATACTTATTATTAAATTAAAACTAAATGTAATGTTTCTGGACGCTTAATTGCATGTTAATTGGAATTAAAAGAAAACATATTGTAATATAAATTTATATGAAATGCAGTTCGTTTAACTTAAGAGTATTTTTCTGTTGTATTTGAAATGTTTAAAGTGTACTGTCAAATGAACTGATTTATTTATGGTAAACTAAAATATTCTTAATGTCATTTTTATTGAAACTTGTATGTCATGTATTATATTTGTCATTGCAGATTTGTAATAATGATGAAGCTGCAATTTCATGCATTTAAAATATATTACATTTTGCAATTTGACATGATTGCAAAGTTCACTTTTTAAAAATGTACTTGTCACGATCTGGTCCACAAAGGATGACGATGAGAAAGGTATCCGTTCAAATAGCAGAGTAACTGTTTAATTAAACAACTAAAGATGAGAAGCAAAGTAACAGTGTTACTTAAACACAAACAACACCAGACAAAGAACTGACAGAAACTGAAGGCTTAAGTGCAATGGCAAACAAAGAAGCTAACAAGATAATTAACAAAACACACCTGAACTGAAAACTCAAATCAATCTGTAACCATAAAAACAAACAATCAGGAAATGGAGTATAACTGAAACAATTAACAAACTAACAGCAAACACTAGAACAGGAAAGGAAGGTTAAAACCATACAAAATTTGGCTGTTCTGGAGGCTGATGCAGCGCTGGAGAATGGAATAACCAGGGTGGCGCTGGCAGGATGGGAAGCTTCCAGGGCGGTGCTATTTGCATGGGGTGCCAGGGACGAGTTGGAGGCTCAGGAAGCCGTCAGGGTGGCGCCAGAAGCTCAGGGAGCGAGGGCTTTGCAGGCAGTTCAGGGCATCAGGGAGGTACTGGTAGCTTAGGGAGCCAGAGAGGTGCAGGCAGTTCTGGGAACCAAGGAGGTGCCAGTAGCTCAAAGAGCTAGGGAGGTGTAGGCAGTTCAGGGGGCCAGGGAGGTAACGGTACCTCAGGGAGGTGCCGATAGTTTAGGGAGCCATGGAGGCGGCGGCAGTTCAGGGAGCCTGGAAAGCACCGGCAGTTCAGGTAGCCTGGGAGGATTGGCTTCTGTGGCCTTTCCAGGGGAGCTTGGCTCGGCCACTATGGCCGGGAAAATATAGCTCATGGGCTGGAGCGGACTCTGGAGCGGGCTCATGGGCTGGAGCCGACACTTGTCTGTGCTCATGGGCTGAAGCAGACTCTGGAGTGGACTCAGGGGCTGGAGCCGTCACTGGAGCGGACTCAGGAATTTTTCTCACTGGAATGGACTCAGGGATTTCAGTCTTTGGAGCAGACTCAGTTATTTCACTCTCTGGAACAGACTCTGGAATTTCAGTCTCTAGAAAGGGGATTGGGAGTGGACTCTGGATGTGGGGAAGATTTGATCCGGGTTTGGCAGCATGAGTGAGCTCATCCTCTGTGTGGATGTTGTGCAGGAAGTCCTCTGACTCCATCTCCTTACTCCTGGGTAGTGGTGAACCGCTTATGGAGAGTACTATATGCACAAATAAACCTCCCTCAAAGATTAAAAATAGCATCTGCTACATTGACACCCAAAATAAATACAAGCACGTCAAGAAAGAGACAGCCCGAAGGTCCACCGAGAGGCGGGATGGAAGATGGACCATTTAGAATGGACAACATGGTTACGACCGGCATGGTAACGACTAATAAACAACAGATCCTGAGAGAATGCCATTGTGGGTGGTCCAAGGTGACAACCAATCTTGGCTTGTGCATCCACCAAGGGAAGGCTAAGTGTGGCTGGAGTAACCAGATTTAAGCTTGCACTGCAGCAGCAGGTCAGACAAGGAGGAATCAAAGTCAGATCAAAGTCACAGCGCTGCTGATTCCACCACTGCATCTGGTGAGGGCGTACCAACAACCGGACAGCACACAGAAACAGCATTATGTACATATAGCCACCAGTGTTGTTCCAAGCAAAACACCAAAGGAGCCATCCTGCAATCCCAAAGGTAACTGTCCGAAAGCCAGCAATAAGGACGCATGGTGAAGCTTCGACTCAAGTCTCACTCTCCAGAACACACTAAGAGGTAGCACTGCTTCCAAGTTAAACACGTTCGGACATGTCATCTATGAGGAAGGTTGGGAGAGGTTTGGAGAACTGCCCCAGAGGAGGTCTATTCCCAAACAGGCTGGGAGACAGGAGAGGGAAATCCTCCAGCTAGTGAAGAAAAAGCGGCTGTTGCAGAAGGCGTGGAGTTAAGCCAAAGACCAGGAGAAGGAGGGCTCGAAGAACCTGTGGAACCAGATCAAGGCAAGACTAACAGATCTGAGGCGTACTGAGAGGATCAGAAAACGTAGAAGCCGCAAGGAGAAAGCAAGGCTGAGCTTCCTTCAGGACCCTTTCAAATTCGCCTGAAAAAAAGGAGAAGAAATCTGGCAAGTTGCAAATAACCCAGCAGGAGTTTGAGGTTTACATCAAATCACAGCTCCAGTGACAACCAGAAGGAATCCCCACTAGGATCTCCAGGTTACATACCACAGCCCCCCAAGCCCACCTCGCAGTTTGACACTGCTCTTCCAAAATGGTCTGAGGTCAAGCAGGTCGTGGAGCGAGCAAGAGCAGCATCAGCACCCAGACATAACGTTGTACCCTACCGGGTATATATAAACTACCCTATGCTTTTGAAGCTCTTGTGTAAGCTGATGGGAGTGGCCTGGAAAACAAAATCCATCCCGGAAGATTGGAGTAAAGCAACCACCACCTTTATTCCAAAGGAGAAAGAATCCCGCAACACCAGCCAGTTCAGAGGCATTGCCCTGCTAAATGTAGAGGGGAAGATATTCTTTTCGATTTTGGCAAAACATTTAACAGGCTACCTCTTGGCAAATAATTGCATCAATACCAGCTGCCAGAAGGCAGGAGTTCCAGGTTTCCCTGGCTGCGTGGAACACTCAGCTATGATCTGGATCTAAATCCAGACAGCCAAAAGGGATAGATTGGATCTGCACGTCGTCTGGTTGGACGTCGCAAATGCATATGGGTCAGTTCTCCACCAACTAATCTCCTTTGCACTCAACTTCTTACATGTGCCATTACCTATTCAGACCATAGTGGTCAAGTACTTTAACTTTAACTCCAAGCGTGCTACACAACCGAAGAGATCTCAACCGGTTGGTACCTGCTGGAGAAGTGCATAGCGATGGGATGTTCAATCTCCCCTATCCTGTTTACTGTTTCGAGGAGTCAGGTCCCACATAGGCCATAGGCTTCCAGCCATAAGAAGTTACATGGACGATATCACCATGCTCCTCCAGACAGCTGCGTGCACATCCAGACTACTCAAAAGGCTGAAGGAGCTGCTAGCATGGGCTCGGATGAGGATAAAGCCAGCAAAGTCCCGTAGCCTTTCAATCCGTAAGGGAGTTAGGAACAATAACTTCTGCTTCAGTGAGAAAATTCCCTCCTTGTGCACCAGCCTGTCCGAAGCCTAGGAAGGCCCATTTCTGACAGGTACATGGCTGATTTGAAGTACACTACAAGTGCATATTCAATGCAATTAAGCACAATTCTTTTGAAACCAGAATAAATTAAATAGACTCATTAAATTAGAGTAAATAAATTACTTCAAATGAAGTAATTGAATCACTGTTTCGATTTCTTTTACACTGTTCCAATTGCCTTAGTTTGTTACTATGGTTTTTGATTAGTTTTAGACCTGTTCCTTGTTTTGTTAATTATCATTCACTATGTATATAAGCCCTTAGTATTCCCAGTTCTGTGTTTGTCGTTGTAAGTGTTTAATGTGTAGTTGCTGGTTTATTCTCTGTGCACATTTGTGGATTACACTACAACGCGTATTTGTGACAAAAAGATGAAACACACAAAATAAAATGAGTGAGAGGAGAAAATATGGATATAACTGCCGTCAGACTTTCAAGATGAACATGCGTGAGAGTTTGTACCAAACAACTTACCCGGATAACTGCCTCTGCACCTTTTACTAGTTATCCGGGGAGGATTGTCGAGGGAATTTTTGTAAATATATAGTTGGTACAGTGCGGATCGCCATCCCCACTTCAAATTTAGAGCCCAGCCAGCCAAGGACCAGCAGCCAGAACCCACTATAGACTCTGAGTCTGAGCCTACCACGAATCATGAGCCAGATTTTGCCTGAGGCCAATTTAATGACACAAGCCCATCGCAAAGTCTGACCAGGTGTGTGAGCCGGCATCCATCAGCAAAGGAATTTTAGTGGAGGTCAACGGCATGGATTGGAGCCCTGCCCACACTCCCATCGTTAAGATGCATGCAATGAGCTGGGTCCCCTATAAATGGTTATTGCATGATCAGGATGATATAATGTTTTAAGAGCTCTAGTATCCACTGGTCCTGTCCAATCTACAGTCTCATTCATTGCCGCTGGTTCTGCCAAGCCCCAAGTCTCCTTCTTAACTAATGGTCCCACACAGCCTCCCTCTATCTCTACCTGCTCCTCAGCCAATGCCATCCAGTTCCTGCCTTGCTCCACCTTGGTGTGGTGATCCCTTGTCTCCCGGTCTCTTCATCTCCTTGGTTCTGCCCGGGTCTCCACCTCTGTCGGCTGGGTTTCTGGCTCCATCCTGGCTCCTCCCTCCTTCAGTTCCTCTGTGGGCCTTCGTCCTGATGGCTCTTCGCAGGGTTGCTCTCTGGCAGCTCCTCTGATTTCCAGTCCATCTCTGGCTCTTTGTCCAGTTCCAGAACCCCTCCCTCCATCCTTCCTCAGCTGGACTTGTTATTGAGTGAGGACACGTTTACTGGGAGGGAGAGGTACTATATGTTCTTTTTTGGTTTCCTTTTCACTGTTCTCGTCATTGTTTATTACTATGGTTTCTGATTAGTTTCACACATTTTCCTTGTTTTGTTATTTATCATTCACTGTGTTCTTTGTCATCAGTGTTTAATGTGTAGTTACTTGTTTATTCTGTGTGTTTACTAAAATACCAATATTGTTCATTTCTTCATCTTGTTTGTTTATGATTACACTACACAGCATTGTGACATTGATCAAAAACATACAGTATGTAATAAAGTTCATCTCATGTGGTTATCACAATTAGAGAACTTAATCATTTTACAGCTTAGATACAGCTAAACAGATAAATATGAAATTTGGAACAAGATTTTCAGCTCCCATCTTGCTTTGCATGAAACTGGATGAGAAGAGAAACAACTATTTTGCATGCGTTTCTGGGAAAGTGACTAGTTAGTGTTTAACGTAACTGTTAAGTTGAGATTTAGAAAGGGGTTATTTTGAGGGTTACTGTTGTGGTGATGAGTGGAGACTGTGGTTGGGACAGAAACAAGCAGTTATTAAACGAAATTGTTCTGTAAGTTGTTTCAGTGAGCAAGCACATTTCTGATACACTGTTTGCATACGTTATTGTGTTATTATAATAAGACCTGAACTTGTTCTAAAAGAACAAAATCTGTACAATTTACATTTACTAATTTTCTTTGCAATTATTTGTTAAATTATCTAGTAAACCATACTCCAAATTTTCTTTAGTGTAGTGTAAAACTTACCTTGCTGAGTTTGTTCAGTTCACAAAAATTAATTCACAAAAGTACAAATATGTATTTTTTAAATTCACATAATATACAATACTTGTGTGATCTGTTTGTGTGTGTTTTTAAGTAAATATAACTACACATAGGGGCTTGCAGAGTGTTCAATGCAGCCTTTCCACAAATAATAATAATAATAATAATAAATTCCAGTAGGAAAAATAAAGCAAAAAGAATCCCAAGAATCTGGTCATTGCATGACTGAGGAATATATACTGGTTTAGGTATGATAATCATTTTAAAGAATGTGAGTGTGTGCTTGTGTGTATTTTGCTGTGGACAGACATAATGCCAGAAATATTGAAAAAACAAAAGATGACAGTTGGGCAAGTCCAGACCTGCCAAATGCATTCCAGAGCAAAGTACCAGGAAACAACATCTCAGGAAACAGGGGATTTCCACTGCAACTCAATTGCTTGGAAATAATAGAAATGAGTTCAGGTGAACATATCAAGCACACAGCAATCAAACCATTCACCTGACCTCTCTTATTATGTGCAGTGTTGGGGTAATGCATTACAAGTAACTTGAGTTACGTAATCAGATTACGTTTTTCAAGTAACTAGTAAAGTAATGCATTACTTTTCAAATTTGCAACAAAATATCTGAGTTACTTTTTTAAATAAGTAACGCAAGTTACTTTGTTTTCCCATTTTTTGATTGACAGCTCTCTTGTCCTCATGTTGAGAGAAATCGTAATTGCAGAGGAGTTGTATTCCTCAAAATGAATAAAATCAGAGAAATGCAAAATCAGAATATTACGCAAACCTCCAATAATAAAATATGTTATAAAAACAACTATTTGAATGCATTTAATCTCACTTTATTGACCAATGTACTTGCTGCTGACCTTCAATGATTTAGTTAAACCATCAGCCATAATGGCATAATAATGGCATAATGGCAGCATAGCTGAAAGGTTTGTTTGAGCTGTGCCCTCTACTGTACACACGTAAATTTGCATTTCCTTCAGCCTTATTATTTCAATTTTGGTCTGAAAGGGCCTTTACATTTACCAAAAAATAAAACTTTTTTGTTATAAAAAAAAACAAGCCCATCCCAGGTGAGAAAAAGTAACGCAAAAGTAAAGTAACATTACTTTTCTTAAAAAGTAGCTAAGGCAATTAGTTACATTTTAAGGGAGTAACGCAATATTGTAATGCATTTCTTTTCAAAGTAACTTTCCCCAACACTGATTATATGTAGATTAAAATCTACTTTCATTGCATATCATGAGAATGGCCCTGTTACGCCTGCCTATGAGATATTGGGGAGTAAATGACAGCAAATGCACCACCTCTACTAGAACACACATTCCAGAGCCCATTCATGCAGTAAAACAGTGCCAAAGATAACACCTACACACCAGAGCAATCACTTTCCCAAGACAACGCTGATCACATGGACTATGTAAGCAATGCTCGGAGGACGGCGGTGGGCCTGTCTGAACACACCTCTCTTACACATACGCTGATAGAATGTAAACAAACTGAAGGCCTTGATTTGATTGGCCATCTTTTTGTAAAGTGCCGCCTCTACCTGCTCAGGTGATTTCTGACTTCCTGTTGCACAGAATGTATGAGCCACATGGTTGAGATTGAGTTACACCCTTTACAAACATCTAATGAAGTCAATGACCTGAAAGTTACTACATAACAAACCCTGGTGCCACTGTCACTTCAGGGTTCGTGTCATGCGAAAGTTCAACGATTCAACAACATGGCCACATAGGCCAAATAACAGATGCTGATCTAATAGTTAAGATGAATTGTTATGACATCAACATTGGCAGTTTACAGCAGTCTGTTCATATCCTGCATCTTAATAGATATATTATTATTAAATAAATATTTAATAAATATATTTTTACTGAGCCCATTCCCCACTCTTCTTCCAATAAATTTTAAGCTCTCTCTCTTTTGGCAAAATACATTAGAAGTATTTCTTCTTTCATGAAATGTGTATATTCTAGTTTGATAAGGGCATTTTTGAGTTTATATATGCATGAAGGTTTAATCAGATAGTCTTAATAAATTCAAGCTAATTTGGCATTACAAAATGAAACAAAATAATGCTGACATTTCTACAAATATTCACTGTTTTATTATCAATTGTATACAAAACACAATCTTAGTAAGAGGGTTGACCTTTTTAAGATCGACCTACTGATAAACAGAACAACACATAAGATAAAGCAAAGTTGTCCTTGAAGAGAATCAGTGTCATTGTAACAAAGTTTTCCGCTAATTTATGGAATAATTGCCAGAGTAACAGAGTTGACGCACAACATTTAAGGACGCACCTACATTGTCAAATAAAATCTAACTTGGTGTGATACACAAGATTGTGAAACAACAAAATGCTTCATTAGAATTTTTTTTTTTTTTTTTTTTACAAATATCTATTATTCAAATATCAATTCTTTACAAAATCTTAGTAACAGGGTTGACCTTTTAATAACAACTCATAAGCAAAGTTGTGCTAGAAGAATTTGCTTCATGAAACAATGCCATTGCAAACACTGTGGTGCTGTTGTTGTTAATTTATGGAATAATTAGCAAAGTTGATGCTATTTTATTTTTTATTTTTATATACAGTTTTATGCACAAGTTTGGGCACCTCTCAGAGGCTGCATGATCATTTGCTCAATCTTTTTCAAGAAAAGATTGTAGTCATATGCCATTCAGTTCCTAGAGAAAGCTTGATAAAGCAATGTTTTTCAGACCAACATTCTTAGTGTACCAGTATTTAGTTGTATGAAATAAAATGTGAAAAAATAGGCGGTGCACAAGTTTGGCCACCCTTTCAACTGTGTGAATACCTGTAGTCACTTAATGCTGATTGATTGCAACACAAAATTGATGTAGATCTAGTTGTGCTTCTCTTTGATTCTCTACTGGAAAGTAGCAACATGGGAACCTCAAAAACTAGGATAATTCATCAATATGAATTAGGAGAAGGATACAAAATGTTATCACAAAGGTTTAAGGTCTCTGTCTCCACAGTCAGAAATATAGTTAGAAAATGGAGGGCCACAGGAACAGTCCTTGTGAAGGAAAGATGTGGTAGGCCAAGAAAGATATCTGAAAGGCAAAGGCGAAGAATGGTTAGAATGGTCACAGACAAACCACAGACCACCTCCACAGATCTCCAAGATCATCTTGCTGCTGATGGTGTCATTGTACGTCGTTCCACAGTCCAGCGTACTTTGCACAAGTAACAGCTCAATGGAAGGGTGATGTGAAAAAAGCCTTTTCTGCGTAAGAATGGTCAAAAATACCTGCAACCAGAATTCAGGGACTTATCAGTGGCTATAAGAAGCGACTACAGGCTGTCCTTTCAGCAAAAGGAGGCTCTCCTTAATATTAATGTGATAATTCCATTGGGGTGCCCACATTTTTGCACCTGTCTGTTTTTGTTATGACTCAAATTGTATTGTTTCTGTTGAGTCAATAAATGTCATTTCAGAACTGAAATGTTACTGTTTTCATATGGTATAAATCATATCCAAATGAAGTTGTTGCTTCGAAAGCCCAGCAGATTATAAACTGAAATTATGATAATTATCAGGGGTGCTTTTGCATAAAACTGTATGGTCAAATAAAATCGAACCCTTTGTCCAAACATGCACATTTCCCTATATCGTAATCAGAAATCAGTATGTGCAAATAAGTAGGACGTCCGAATTTGCAGTATTCGTGAAACAGTAGGTGACCAACACCCAGGTGACCTATTGAAAGCGCTGAGTGGCTCTTTTCAAGTGCAAGTGTTATAGGTGCATATTATCCATGTGGTTAAAGTTACTTGTTTATCAACACTGAAGAAAATTGTTTTCGTGTTTGTTGTTAGTTAAAAACCTACTTTCAGCTTTTCTTCTAAAGCAAAATGTATTTCCTATTATCACTGTACAGCTGCTATGAAGCAATTTGTGTTGTAAAAAGCGCTATATAAATGAAGGTGACTTGACTTGACTTAGTACATCATAGGTCAAAGAACGTATGGGTCAAAGGACAATGCCAACATGTCAGATGTTTTATGTTTATGAATGTATCCATATTTGTATCCATATATATATATCTGTATTAACACACATTAAACGTTAGCATTAACTATTCTCTGTTAAGTAGGTGCGGTCACATTAGCTAAACAAAAAAAGGTGCATTATCCTTTATCAATAGTGTAGCAATGTGTGGCAAAGCTTTCTATTGGTCGGTGCAGTCTGACCAACTTGAATCTGTTGCAAAATCTGCTTGGGGAAATATTTCGCCCTTACGTAAAATTTCCAAAATTCCCAATTGCATGTAATCCTTTTGAATGACTTGATTTCGACTGTGACATTTCATTGAACAACACTAAAAGTGACCGCACCTTTAGAGCCAGTTTTTACTTTTTCTGTGTTTTTGAAGGACACAATTGCCTGTTTTTTTGAATGACTTCTATAATTAATTAAAAGAAGCATGATGTCCTTTCTTCTGCATAGCAGCATGTTTTAGGGTGTTAGCTGCTGACTCATGGAGTAAAGGAGGGGGTAAACTCTTGTGTCGTCTCTACCCGCCTGCACTTGTACTTTCAGATTTTCAGACAGCTATGTCCAACTTCGGCGCCAGTCTTTTCGGAGCTACTCATTTTCTCTCTGTGCTTCATTTCAGCTGGATCAGCACATCCTCGGCATCACTGTCATAAAGTTTTGTGTTTCCCATGGAGAAATCCAAAAAAAAAAAATCCAAAAGTTGCTCAAATTAACAATTAGATTACTGTGTGAAATATATTTAAAGACGGCTGCATGGCGGTATTTTCTAAGTTTAGGGTCAGATCTGGAAGGCTTGTGAGGGACGTCTACAACACCTGTATATTTCTGTAAACATAAAAGTAGTGTTAAGGAAATATATATATATGTGTGTGTATGTGTATGTGTGTGTTACTCAACATCATGCAGTACTAAGCATGCTAAATGGAGATATCTGATATTCATCAAGGCAACTAACAATTTCTTGTTAAGCAAATTATCAATTAGGAACACAGTTAACTGATCTATCATTTTGGTAGCCTTATATTGTTTTGTAGGACACTTAAGCCCACGGTATACTTCAATTTCCGCGTCCGGACGCGTCTCGTGCACAGTCGTGTCCGCACAGCTTTTAAAGTACACTCGGATGGCCGAGTTCGGCACATGTGCAGTACAATTGTTGTGACTCTTCTGGCTTTCTGCGCTGTTGTACGCATACTGTCCGCGCGGTCTCAAAAATTGGGCTGCACGCGGACGGGGTGTGCGGATGCCCGCAAACCCTCCTGATGACGAAAATTATGTCATGCGGACGGTGCACGAACGTGGATGGCCGAAGTATACTTTGGGCTTTAGGGCCCTATTTTAACAATCTGAGCACATGGTCTGAAGCGCATGGCACAGGTACACGTAGGGCGTGTCCGAATCCACTTTTGCTAGTTTAACGACATAAAAAACTATTGAAGCGCCAAAAGGGTTGTACCTAGTCTCTTAATGAGTAATGGGTGTGTTTTGGGCGTAACGTGCAATAAACCAATCAGAGTCTCATCTCCCATTCCCTTTAAAAGCCATTTGCGCTTGCACCATGGCGGATTCGCTACTTACACGGCGGAATTTGCGAGAGGAAAGACTGAACGCTTCTCCAGAGAGGAATCCTTTTATTTTTAATATTTAAAAATGTTTGTGTGCTGCTGCCCTGTGTGTGTAATAAGAGTGTACACACATTGTGCACCCGCCTATAGGCACATATTACTAATGCGCCCTTTAAATAACACAAAAAATACTGCGCTATTGACTTTAGAGCAGGTTTGTGTTGGTCAATGGCGCATTTAGAAAACGTTATTTCTAAATGTTCTCTGAACATCCCGTTTTTTGAATGTTGAAAAAACTTTTTTTGTCTTTGTTATTTGAACTTTAAAGGGTTACTTCAGCGATTAGCATTAAGCTTTGTATCAGTAGAAACCCGGTAGTATATTCGAATGATCGTGCTTCCCCCCCTTCATAACCCCCTGAAATGAGAGATTTATGTATTTTAAGTCTGGAAAAAGCCTCCAATGACGCAAATATCGTCATTTTGCATCATCGGAGGCTTTTTTGGCCAGAGGCTAGAGACTACAGCCAGTAGTAGGAGCTAGTTCCGCATGTTTTCAACCAGCCCATAGGGGGTGGGATCTCACTCACAGAATGTAAGACACAGACGGCTGCAAGGACATTCATAACGGATCGGTGCAAAAAGAGAGTTTTCAATTAATTCCTATGAAAGTTAAGCTTCCATAGGCATGAACTGAAAACACGCTAGACTGGACACGCACCGTGAATGACTGTGAGGCTGTGAATGAACGACAATGTGGCCGTGAATGAATGCCGGGCGGCCGTGCTCATTTTAGTTTCAGTTTAAAATTAGTGCCAATTCGGGGGCAGGTTGCTTGAATTGTGGGTTCATGAAAACACAACAACAAAACAGTACAATGACAAACTCACTTAAATAGGCGCATTTCGCTTTAAAAAAAAAACAAATCTTCCGCAATCATCTTGTCTGTCAGCTCCTCACTCTCGTGATGAATGAAATCTGACTCCTGCTGCGCTTGTGCTGCGTTTGGCTCATGCCGTATTGAGCAGACACGTTCAGTTTTTAATTGTAGTGTCTGTTCTCTAACTGAACTTAATTATTTTATTACTATAAAAATAAACACGACGGTGGGGTGGTGCCGTGGTGGGCAAGAGATGTAACCGGTAGGCGTGGCTTGGGAGTGGCCTCGCAGGGCAGCCAAGCAAGTGCATTCTGGGAGCTATTGTCTTTCATCCATATAAGCCAAAAATACATTTTCTGGCTTTTCTCAGTCTAGAAGGCACCAAATTCAAAATTAATTTCACATTTTTACTGCATAAATGATTGCGTAGATAATTTCTCAAATGTGCGTATGTGTGATTCAGAGAACGAATGTATGTGAAATCTATAAATAGCAAATAATCTTGAAATTGTGCGCAGCTGAATGGTTTCAGATCTCTGCCATAAGGAAAAGTACGTACGTCTGCTCAGACTCGGACATGGCACTAAATACTTTTTTCATGGCTTTTCAAAAGACCGTTTTTATTACTATGAACGCTGACGTGGATTTTAGAGTATGCATACTCTAAGATCAAATCTGATAACTTTGATAACTTTGAAAAAACATTCTGTTAATGTTACTGGAAGAATGTATGTTCATATCTTTGAGAGAATCTTGCCAGAACATTAGCCAAAGTTCTGAGAATGTTCCCTGTTAGTTGGATAACAAAAATAGCATCATTTATTCATGCATAATTTATTGGGAATAAGCCATTAACAAATTCAGCAATATTGTTCAATTTGAAATTCTTTCAGAGAATTGTTTTGACATTTGGATGATTCTGTTGATCTAACATGGCATTTGTATTCGTGACTCAGAAGTTCCTGTGAACTTAAAAATATGTAGTTGCTTTTTTACAGTGTGAGTAACAAAACCTGTTTAATTAAACAGAGATTTAGAGTAATGAGGTTAAAGTTGGTGGTGTGTCACAACAGAAGGAACTCTCTTTATAACAGAGATTGGCTGATGACATCTCACCCAAAAGTTGCAAGTCAGAATGATACATATAGAGATGCATGCATACACCAATTGAGCTTTTGGGAAGAGCACCTGGGCTCATTCATATTACATATTTTACTCCTCCCTTTACAGGTGCTTGCTTCACTGAAGATTTCCAAGGGTGGAAACATAAGTGTGCATGTACTAACATCAAGCAACTGTAAACCGTGACCTCACAGCCTCCCACCCGGTTGACAGTGATTAGACCTAAGATGGCTCTAAGCTACGATTAAAACATTCCAAATGTTCATAGTTCAAATGTCGATTTGTGGCTGTTCACATCATTCACAACCAATCGCCTTCCACTTGAATAAACACGCTAAGCTGGCTCCATCTCCAGGAGTAGACCTGAATATGGAAAGTGATCCAAGTCTCAGAAGCTCTGAGAATGTCCAAAGGAATTTAAAAGGGTCATGACATGAGAAATCAAATTTGCCTTGATCTTTTGACATATAAGAGGTCTTTGTACCGTTAAAACATCCTACTCATTATAAATAAAGCATTTATTTAATCATGCTCCAAAATCTGCTAATTTTGATATTGTTGGATTTGTGATGTTATGACTGCCTCCAGAGCAAGACACTGACGAACAGTATTGCATCGTCACACCATAAGTTTAATTGCTTAACTGCTGACATTTGCCTACACCGGATGCTTCCGCCGCATCAAAAGCAAATATAACCCATTATAATTACTGACACTGTCTACATACAGTATACAGATGCGTGTTCAGGTTATAACTTACTCCAAGCGCTTGAGTCAGTCAACAAGATGACAAATAGAAGAGTAAATGGAAATCTAAAAGAACATCCTGTTTAAACAGTTTATTTACTAATTTCTGTAGAGAGCGCAGAAGGATACCAGCGTTAGGAATAGATGGATGGTTTATTTTTAATGGCATCCCGGATTGCTTCGGAGGATTATATGTTTGTTCGGAGCATTTTGTTTTGTAAACAAGGCAGTGTAATTGAGCGTTCGCAAAGGACTTGATGAGGCAGCCAACTGTATTGGATCTGACAGCAGCTGCATCACAAACCGTAAGTAAACGATTTCATAATGCTTTGTCTGTAAATGACGGTTTTATATGGATAATGTTTTAAAAACACTTACTCACGTGCAATAGCAAGTGGGCGTTGATACTGTTTCCTATGCAATGACGTTAGCCAGTCATAACAGTGGTCGTTTACTGACAAGCCTTAAAGCTACCCCTTAAACATGGGTTATTTTAGACAGAGGGTAGAAATTATTTTTTTTGTGTGTGGAAAATGTTTTTTTTATCAACATTATAAGTGAACCTCAAGGAACATATTAAAATAATAATAAAAATAAAATTTAATTAAATATTTACATGAAAAATCATCACTGCTCATCATCTCTCATCTCTTTTGTTTAATTTTAATCTGCATCCTTATTTTGTTACTGTTTTTATGCTTAGGGTCACAGAGACCCCAAGATCTATGCACGTCACAACAATTCACAATAAGACTTAATTTGTTAGCATTAGTTAATGCATTAGGTTTCATAGCTAACAGTGGACATTTTTTTGTTAAGATAAGTTATAGATAATGTTAATGTCACATTCAGCTATAATGAACGTGCACGACAAAAGAGATAACATAAACTGTCAAAAAACAAAAACAGTCTTTAATATTTCCAAAACAGAACACAGGAGAATAACGTAACATAACCACATTAAACACTGATGATACCGGACAAAGGAACGGAATGAAACTCAGGGCTTAAATACATGGATAACAAAATCAAGGAGAACAGAACAGGTGGAGGACGAGGAGCTGGAGAGGGACCTAACCAATCAGGAGCAGGCAGTACAGTCCATGGGGGAGTGGAGGAAAGGAGGAGCCAGGAGCAGGAGGAGCCAGGTGGGGACCCAAAGCATAACCAGGATGACCCATAGCGGAGTTGAGTGAGGGAGGAGCCATGGTGGAGATTTGGCTGATGACACCAGGGGGATGACTGATGGAGATAGAGGCCATGGAAGTGGAGACCAGGGTGCAGACAGAGAGCTGATACAGGGCAACACAGATGGTCCTGGAAGCTCTAATGAGTGTCCGAGGTGGAGCCGGGTGCCAGGGAATGGAGGTGCAGCCGATGGAACTGAGGATCAAAGCGGAGCTGGAGAGAAGGCGGCGCTGGAAGGAAGGCAGAGTAAGTCTGTGGCACAGGCATAGCGACGTCTGACCAAGGCGAAACCGGAGGGATGGGGAAGTCTGCTGGAGCCATAAGGATGATGGTCCCAGGTGAAGCCAAGGGAGGAAGGAGCCAAGGCAGAGCAGAGAGTTTGACGGGCTAAGGTGGAGCGACAAGATCGACGACTGTAGGTGAAGCCAGGGGATTGTCTAGACTGTGCAGAGCTGGAGACCAAAAGAGACCTGAGGCAGATCCACAAAACAGAGTGGCAGGAGAAGTCGAGGGGCTGAATTGAACCAATGGAGGTGGGGCGAAGGAACTGACTGATTTTGGAAGAGGAGGCAGAAGAGGGAGGCTGGGTGGGGACTCTGGAGTCTTCGAGCTGGGCAGAACCAGCGGGGGCACAGAAAACTTTGAGCAGTACGGAACCAGTGGGGACACTGAAGACTTTGTGCTGGGTGGGACCAGATAGGACGGCAGATTAATGTAAATATACTCTTCCAAATAAAAATAACCTGCAGAGGTCAGCAGCAGCTCACCCTCGGTGGTGGCAGTGTGGGCGGGGTCTTCCTCCATTCCCTCAAACTCATGGCGAATGCTGATTATTCACCAACACCCAATCCACAAAAGCAACAAAACCCTTTCGAGGACCATTCCCAGGGAGGTGTGCTTTGAGGCTGGTGATGTAAAAAACGCAGTGCGAGCGTTCCGGATATTTGGTTAGGCATGCCAGGTCTAAAAAGTCCTTATTGTGGTCCTTCAGGAAACAGTCCTTCTGCTCAAGGCAGAGCAGTTCGACGGCAGGTAGGTCTAGAAGATAGATAAAACATATACAAAACAGAACACTCAGGAGATCACAGGAGAATAATGTAGCATAACCATATTAAACACAGGTGACACCGGACAAAGGAACTATCACTGATATGTGGTTGCGAAAGGCGCAAGACGAAGGAAATGGTGAGAATGATAAAGTCATTTAAATCAAATAACAAACTCAAAAGAATTACCACGTTCACACAAACAATAATCAACAAAAAAAGTTAACAGAAACACGTGTTCTTGTGCCATAACGAAAATAGTCCCACAGGAGGAAAGAGGGCGGAGGCTTAGGTGGAGGGTGTGGAGCTGGTAAAGGACAGGAGCCTGGAATAGTTGGCCACAGGCACCATGGTGGTGCTGACGGTGGAATGATCCAGGGCAGATTCCTGACTGAAGGGGTGGACGGAACCCTGGGACCGATCTGCAGAGGCGGAATTATGGTGAGTGGAGGAACTGGCGAAACAGAGAGGCTGACGGACCTGGGCGACATTGCAGGCCTGGAAGGCTGGCACTGAGCTGCTGGCTTACAGGACCACAGATGCGATGCGGGAGCGGTAAACCGAGGTGATGGTGACAGGATGACAGGTCGAGGTGGAGACATGGGCCTGGAGGCCCGAGGTGCAGCTGGGGACTCGGCCTCAAGCCTAGCTGGTGAGGGGAAGCCAGAGGCGGTGTCGACGAGCTGCACGGAGATAGCGGCGAAAGCAGAGCCAAGAAGCTGGACAGCAGCAGCAGGGCAAACGGATCCAGGAGACTGGCCTTGACTAGAATAGAAGGGATCAGGACATCGGAAGGTATTAGATGATGAAGTCAGCTTAGCTAAACGGGACCAGTGAAGAAGGCGAGGACTCAGGGGTAGGTCTTTGGGTGGGAGTAGGATCCGTGGTCCATAGATCGATCAGGTCCCGGTCCGCTTCTGGCTCTGGGGTGGACTGATCAGCGTGCTTTGTCTCCAGCGATGAAATGGTCTCTGGCTCTTTGACTTGGATGATCTGGGTGGTGGCCTCGGGGTTGCAGGTGGTGAGGGAAAGGCCGGCATGTTTCACCATCCAGCCCAAGTACCACAGAAGACTCGGGTTCTCGAGTTGGAGGAGAAACTGCAGTGCCAGTAAGTACATATCTTTTTCTCCTTGTACCCGTTTTAGAGAGGTCGGTTATTCTGTCACGGCTAGATGGTTGAAAAAGGCAATTTATAAAGATAATTTATAAATATTGTTAATTCAGGTTTGTTCATAATATATTAATGTTAACTTATACTTATAACTTGAAGTAATAAAAAGATATTAGTATGTAGAAATTAACATTAACCAAGTTTAATAAATGCTGTCAAATATTGTTTCTTGTTAGTTCATGATACAGGTTATATGGGTTAAGGCAGGGGTGGGCACTTCCAGTCCTGGAGGGCCACTGTCCTGCAGAGTTTAGCTCCAACCCTGATCAAACTCACCTGCCTGTAGCCTTCTAGTAATCCTGAAGACATTAATTAACAGGTTCATGTGTGTTTGATTAGGGTTGGAGCCATTGGCGTCAGAAGCAAAAAAAATGTGGGTGGGTCCCCCCGAAATTTTTACTGGAGTAGATGCAATTTACATTAAGTGCAAATAGTCTGCATTGTTTACTAAACATCTGGTTGGGCCAGACAAAATGATAAAAGTCACCAAATCATTTACAGTGACAATAGTGTAGGGGTAAGACGCATGGCAGAAAATTCGACCCGAGGTTCGCTCTAATCCCTTTTCCTATCACATATCAGATCGGAAAGGCATTTATTTTCAATAAAAATGAAGAAAGCGTTCGAAAAGTGGAAATAAAACGTCTAACTTGTGTTTAATAATAAAGTGTTTATTGGTTAGGGGTAGGTGAACAGAATTATATCATTGGTCTTAAAAAGTGGGTGGGTCTTGTCCCACCCACATACAATGGTTCCGACACCCATGGTTGGAGCTAAACTCTGCAGGACAGTGGCCCTCCAGGACTGGAAGTGCCCACCCATGGGTTAAGGTTTATGGGTAGGTTCAGGGTTAGTACTTATAACTCAGTTATTGTAATTACTATAACAAGTGCACAGTATGTACATGCGGAACAGGGTTGTAAAGTGCTACTATTACTTAGTTAACAAACTGAACCTTAATGAAAAGTGTTACAAAAATTAAAATGTAATGCTGAATTTATTTTATTTTCACAGATCAAATCCCATTTGTCAAATATAATTAAAGCTTTAACTCTTTTAAAGCACTTGGACATCTCTACAGTATGTACATATGCAGAAACTCTTATCAAGTTAACATTTATCCTTTTTTTTTTTTTAAATTACCTATTCATAAATAATGCAATGTTTCAATTTTTGTTTATGGTTAGCTCTCATAAAGTTAAGAAAAATGTATATATGTTGTATTTCAGAATATGTTTTTCAAGGTATTGAATGGAAATCCTTCAGTGCAAAGCTCGTCCTGCAAGTGAACAGCTCGTGCTGTAATACTTCCCAGGCATTATAATCTTTACTTGGTAACTTATTTTCAACCCTGTGTTTTATAAATTCCAAAGTCTCTGAGGAGCCGGTTGTTGCCATAGAGACGTAACATTTCGTTTGTTGTAGATGTTACTTGGTGGAATGTTTCAAAAGATTGAAAGATTGTCATAAAATGTGTGTAGAGAGAACTCAAAAACTGTGAAAAACTGATCAGAATGATACAAAATTATGTCAAAATGTACCAATACACAGTTGCATGTTCTACTCTACGATAATATCTGTCATAAAAGATTGTTTTTTCTCAACTATATTTAGGCAATATTTCATTATAAAATTATAAAAGCAACTTTTGATTCTATTTATAAAACAAATCATATAATTATAAAAAAATATGCTTGATTTTTATAGTTTAAAACTATAGTGTGGGTCTGCAACAAGGGGCAATAAAATACACACACACACACAAACACACGCACACACACGCATACAAATGCATTAGAAAGTAGTGAACCCTCTTTATATTAAGAGTAGTTAACTACTATGTACTAACCTTTAAATTATTAATTTGATACAAAACACTTATTGTGTACGTACATGTTTTTATTTTGTGCACATATTTAAAAAATATACCTGCACGTAACTGCATCAGTAATTAATTTATACAGTAATTACATACCCCCTAACCCACCCTTAAACCTACCCATACCACCAAATTTCCCTAACCTTACCCCTATCCCATCTCAATAGCAGCAAAAATATTTAGCAAATACAACATGAACAAAATGAGAGCACTGTACCTAAACATTTTTTTTTTACTCAAGTACATAGAAATTACTGACATCAATTATAAAGTTTTAATGCGACTCAAAATTTGTACAGAAACGTATCTATATTTTAATAAAGGCTTAGAATGCAGTTTTAATCTCAAAAGTTTGTTCTACTAAATTGACAATGAGAAAGACAACTACAGTAGTAAAGTTGTCGGTTAGGGACAATGACTTCTCTTACGTCTCTTATCCTTTCGTAATGTCTTCTGTTGCACTCTTTCTCCACATTATAATCTGTGAATCTGCAAGCTTCTATCTTCTGTTGCACAGACAAGAATATCAGAGTTAAATCAAGTCTGTAGGAGAGTCTTTCAGATCAGATAGCAGTATCACTGACTCTGTGCCCACACTTCACCTTATCTCTGAGGATTCCATCTGTCGCAAAGAGCAGACATTTAGTCACAGTCTCATTGATTCATGCACAGCACACCACACTAATGTCTCACAGCCTATGATAACCAGCAGATGCAGACAGACTCAGGTAATGACACACACAAACAGAGAACAGAAGCCAGTTTCTCCATTTTTCAGGTTACTTTCCTCTCAACACTTGTAACATGTTGTTCCATACCAGGCACTGCAGTGGGTTTGTTGTTTTCTCCAGCTATCAGACGTGATAAGCCAATGTTGACACAGCAGTGTATAAGAGTATACATTTTTTCATTTGCACTGTTCTTTGTCCTGATTCAAAGGGTCTTTATGTAATAGAATTCTCCATCAGCTGTTTAGAATGACATAAACATGGTGGATCAGAGCTTTGCATAAACACACTCCAAAATTATACTTAATCCCCGCCATAAATTACAAATCCTGGAATCTTGGAATGCTTAAACCTGTCTTGGAGTATAATAGTTGAGTGGATATAGTAGGAGTCTTTGCAATAAATGCTACATTCCGATCTCATGAGAAAACATAACTATTTTATGAGGTGGCAATTTCAAATGAATTTGTATGATGTGATTCATACGAAAACGTATGATTTTTAGAAAAAAAGTAAGCATGAATATCCACCCCTAAACATAACTATCAATGGGGTGGAGGCAGAACATACAAATTAGCCACCGATTTGCCAAAACATGAAATTGAGTGAGGTGCGAATTGCCTTGAGATTTTGTTGGAATGTTATGAGTGACATTTGTGTGTGACAGTAAAGACAAAATAATTCTTTGTAACATTAAGCAGATTAAAAATAAGCTTCTTTACTGGGATTTAAGGTCCATGAATGGATAATTGCTTATATCTCCAAAGTAAACGAAAAATATGTGGCTAATATGTGGCTACTGGTCTACTTTTTTTCTTTTTTTTTTTGGCCAGGATTATGCAACAGCTTTGGGGGTGAATCAAACGATAAATTATGAATACGGAAGCATTTCAGTTTTAGACAAGTTGGTGATTCATCATTCTGAATGTTAATTAATCAAAAATAACATAATTCATACATTTGACACATTTAAAAACCCTTGCATGTTTTTAAATATCCAAAGTTTACATTCATTTAAAAGCATCATAAGTTATATGATGCATTCATCAAAAACATTTCTTAACAGTTGTAATATATAATCAAAGAATTAGCCCTGTTAAATATCTTCAAAGTCTTTAAAGTAATGGTTTACTCTTTCACTTCCTGTTTGATTTGTTTTTAAATCCAGCTTCTACTACTGTGTGAACGTGCAATGCAATTCAATCCACAAACGGATGTGTCAGGATTATGTTTTGTTTAGTTCTCTTTTCGTTCCTATGTTTGTTTCCGGTGCATTTGTTTGCGAGTCCGATGGTTAAGTAGAGAGGTTTAGATAAAGGGGCTTGAGTGATCAATTATCAGTATTTAACCTGACAAAAAGATATTTATTCAATGTCATCCACATTATATTTCACCTGCAGCAGCATTGTGAACTTTTGTAAAGATACGTTTGGCCATTAACTTTTAAATGCATCATTATATTTCAATTGCAAACAAATGAGGAGAGTCTCTGCATTAAAGATCCACAAATGGCAGATCAACGCGCTACTAACTACATTTCTCTCCGATACGGTAGGAAATGAAATTGAATGTGGAGAGTTTTAACTGTGACGATGATTGACAGGGCAGTTTAAACGGTGAAGGGATGCACGTAACTAAGCGACAGAGTCCGTTAAAGATGACGAAGTAGTATGTCCCAAAGCTTACTCTTCTGCTACAAAAAGAGTACATACTTTTAGGTCGTAGTATAAGTAGGCGAATTGGGATGCAGCATCTGTGTATAAGTACTCCCTGATTTGTTTAGTTCTTTGTTGGTGATCGTCATTATTAAGTGTGGGAAACATGTATGTAGCTACTCCTGAGATTCTCCTGTGTATTTCTGTTTGTGGATTAAAGTATATTTAGATTGAATTCCTTTGTCATGCGTGTTGGACTGCAACCACAACTGTGATAGGATTACTAGAATAGCATTTCACCTGCAGCAAACTGCATCATTCACACACATTTTAAAATGATGAGGTAGTTTTTTCAAGAGGTTATATCAGGATAAAAATGACATGTTGCTTCTTGATTTGCTGTTGATATTTTCCCAGGAGAACTGTTGTAAAGACACTCTGGAAACGCTTAAAGGAACTGCCATAATTCATTGGAACAGAGATCAAAAGAAACCAAAGTCAGAAATCATGTAGGGGAGAGCGGGGCACAACCTAACACTTTATGTTATCTGATATAAACAAAAAAATATCCAAGATAAACTAAATTATTTTGTCAATGAAATACATTTATTAACTTTTTCAAATAAAATAATGATTTTAATCATTAAAAATAAAAAACATTTTGAGCTTGACAACGAACACATCGTTAAACACAGTTATACAGCATTGTTCAAAACATAATAATAAATAATAATTTCTGAACATTGACTCTCAGTCTTTATTCACCTTTTTCTTATGGTTTCTCAATATAATTAATAAAAGTATAGAATATAATAGCATAGTTCTGATAGGGGCTCATTGTAACGCAGTGTGACAACATGCCCCACCTGTGCAACTGGGATTTAACCCCCGCTCGTGTCTTCTGCTGGTTAGATCAGCATTAAAGAACAATCTCAATTGTTAAATAACAGATATAAGATTACAATAATATCAGATTTGTCTAGTTTTAAAGAAACACAAAAAGATGAAAAATGGACTTAAGTAAGAAATGTACTTTTGCTATGGTTAAATAAATGTTCAGTGATATCTTCCAAAGATTTTTTTTTTTTTTTCTCTAAATAATGTTGATATGGCAACTAGTAAATACACTAAGTTTCGTCATGCTGGCATGTGTGGAAAGTGTTAAACCATGTGTGTTACAACTAACCCCGCGTTAGGTTGTGACCCGCGCTCCCCTATACAATTTTCTTGGGTATGTTGACACTATCAAAGAGAGAGAAAAAAAACAGACAGTCTGCTGAACATACAACTGAAGTGAAGTTTAAACATCTGTAAAAGTGGTACAAATACAAAACTAGAACCATTCTGTGATGTTTTATATCATAAGATAACATCTGAGCAGTGAAATATATCATTACATCAGGAGTTACCTGACAAGCAGCTCCAGTGCCTGCCAACAGTCACAGAACAACTTGCAGCGACGTGAGATAGCTGGGAGGTTTCAGCTAAATTAAACGGAAATACAAGAGAAAAAAACTGAAACCAGTGAAGAAATTCCAAATGCCACATTCAAAGTCTCCACTACATGCATTCCAATCATGACAACTCTTAGAATAGTTTAGCATGTGAATGCATATGAAAATGTTATGAAAATCATCTGAGATGATTTGACAGATCCCAGATCTTCTAATCGTGATAACTGATCTCTGGCTAATTTGGTTCTTCAAAAGAATTTGCGGATTGGATTAAAATATGTGGATTAAATTGTCTGAGATTACTGCGCGTTCCTTGTGTTCCCTGAAGAGGGCAGATGCATCGAAACCACGATCAGCAATGCAGCGATTGGCTGGCGGCAAGACAGCAACGTATGTCACGGACTCGTTTTGTTCTGTGTTGTGCTTGAGTGTAGGTGTCTGTGTGGTTGTGGGTGTGGCCGCTAATTACCACAGTTAGCTGATTACCATTGTTACATGGGTCTACTTATACTCATTGCAGTGCGTCTTGTGTGTGTGTGTGTGTCAGTCTCAGTCTCCTGTAGGTTCCTGAGTTTACGTGTCTGCCAGTTCACGGAGGATCACTCTGCCTAATCACGGAGGATCGCTCTGCCCAGTTCACGGAGGATCGCTCTGCCTTGTTCACGGAGGATCGCTTTGCCTTGTTCACGGAGGATCGTTTCACTCACAGGTTCTGCACTTCACCAGAGATCAGACACTCACCGTGGTTCGGTCACGGATGTTCGGGTTGTCCATTGGGTCCCTGCGCTGCCTACATCATCGGCTTCCCTACAGCTGACTTTTATGATCTACTCTCTGGTTTTCAATAAACTTGCATTTGAATCCTTTGTATTTTTCCCGTCACAGAACGATCTGACCAACTATGGAATCAGCGAGTGCGCCAGATTTGTCAGACTATCTGTCCAGGTGTGCTTCCCGTATCGATCAACAGGAGGAGCAGATGGCCGTTACGGGCTGAGTGGTTCAAGCCTTGGTAGCGCAGGTGTCCAGGCTCACCCAACAGCTCCAACTACTTCGTGTGCCCACTGCGCCACCCACACAGCCTGTTCCTTCCACTCCGTCATCAGTGGAGAATCACCGCGAGCCACGTCTGCCGACTCCAGAGTCCTATTCTGGTGAGCCTAATTTTTGTCGACCATTTCTGAACAATTGTTCGCTGTTCTTCTCACTTCAGCAGATTACCTTCGTGTCTGAAGCCTCAAGGGTGGCATTCGTATTGACCAAGTTGACTGGACATGTGGCTCAGTGGGGGACGGCGGTGTGGGAGAACCACCTACCATGCTGCTCTTCGTTCCAGGCCCTGTTTGAGGAGATGCGTCGTGTGTTCGACCGGGGGGTAACCAGACGGGAGGCCGCCCGAGTGCTGGCAGATCTGCACCAAGGAGGCAGATCAGTGTCAGACTATTCCATCGAATTCCGAACGCCAATGGAACGAGGAGCCGCAGTGGGACATGTTCTTGCATGGGTTGGCTGACCGTGTCCAGAAGGAGATCTACGCGCTTGACCTGCCAAAGAGTTTAGAGAGTCTCATTGCTTGTCTTCACCGTGTGGAAGACACAGTGCTGTCCTGGCTTGGAGCAATGAGTGTTATGCGTCATGTCTTGTTTCTGCTTGTTCATCTGTGTCTAGTTCTGTCTTGCAGGAGGAGTCAGTGAATTTGTCTAACATGCCCGCGGAGTACCTCAACCTGAAGGAAGTGTTCAGGAAGTCCCGTGCTGCTTCTCTGCCTCCGCACCGTCCCTACGACTGTGCTATAGATTTACAGCCAGGTACATCTCTGCCTAAGGGCAAGTTATACTCACTCTCGGTTCCGGAGAGGGAGGCCATGGAGAAATACATTTCTTCTTCTCCAGCAGGGCGGGGTTCTTTTTTGTGGGTAAGAAGGATGGTTCTCTGTGACCTTGTATTGACTACCGAGGGCTGAACAACATCACAGTAAAGAATACCTTCGTTTGCCGTTAATGTCTTCCGCCTTCGGAGCATCATTCTTCACTAAATTGGACTTACGTAATGCATATCATTTGGTTCGCATAAGAGATGGGGATGAGTGGAAAACGGCGTTCAATACCCCTAGGGGCCATTTTGGATACTTGGTCATGCTCTTCGGGCTGTCCAACTCCCCTGCGGTTTTCCAAGCACTCGTCAATGACGTGCTGAGAGACATGGTAGATCAGTTCATTTATGTCTACCTGGATGACATACTGATATTTTCTTTTCTCCAGGAATACGTTCAGCACATCAGACGAGTGCTTCAGAGGTTGCTAGTGAATGGGCTTTTTGTCAAGGCGGAGAAATGCACTTTTCATGCACAGTCTGTTCCTTTCTTAAGTTACATCATCTCGTCCGAGGGAATGCGCATGGATCCCGAGAAGGTTAAGGCTGTGGTAGATTGGCCAAGTCCAGATTCCCGTAAGGCCCTACAGAGGTTTCTGGGGTTTGCTAATTTCTACCGCCGTTTTATTCGCAATTTCAGCCAACTAGCCGCTCCTCTGACAGCCTTGAGTTCCCCCAGGACTACGTTCAGGTGGTCTGGTGTAGCCGAGGCTACATTCTCCAAACTCAAGAGCCGTTTTGTTTCGGCTCCCATTCTCATAACCCCTGATCCTTCACGTCAGTTCGTGGTGGATGCGTCAGAGGTGGGGGTAGGAGCGGTTCTATCCCAGCGCTCTTCCTCGGATGACAAGATGCATCCTTGCGCATTTCTTTCACATCGTCTATCGTCTGCCGAACGTAACTATGACAATGGTAACAGAGAGTTGTTGGCGGTCAAGCTAGCGTTGGAAGAGTGGCGTCATTGATTAGAGGGGTCAGGGGTACCTTTTATCGTCTGGACCGATCATAAGAACCTGGAATATATTAGATCCGCTAAAAGACTTAACTCCAGGCAGGCTCGGTGGGCTCTGTTTTTCGGTCGCTTCGATTTTTCGCTCTCTTACCGCCCGGGTTCCAAGAACATCAAACCCAACGAGTTGTCTCATGTTTTTGACCGATCTGAACGCCCGTCTACTCCCGAGTGCATTTTACCAGAGAACATCATTGTCTCCACACTCACATGGGAGATCGAATCGTACGTCAAATCGGCCTTAGAAGGGGTAACGCCTCCGCCCGGTGGTCCACCGAGTCGGTTGTTTGTGCTGGAGGGATTACGGTTCGACGTTATCCGATGGGGTCATTGCTCCAACGTGGCATGTCATCCAGGGGGTAACCAAACTAGTTTTTTTAGTCAAGCAACGATTCTGGTGGCCAGTTATAGCTTGTGACATTCAAAGTTTTGTTTTGGCTTGCTCGGTTTGTGCCACTGGTAAGACCTCCAATCGTCCTCCAGATGGGTTACTCCAACCGCTGTCCGTTCCTTCGAGACCCTGGTTTCACATAGCGCTAGATTTTATTACCGCCCTCCCAGGCCAAGACGGGTCAGTCTGTCTTCGGGTTTCCATCCCCAGAGCAATGGGCAGACGAAGCGAGCCAACCAAGATCTTGAGAGAGTGCTGCGATGTTTGGTTGCCAAGAATCCTTCCTCGTGGAGCCACCAACTCTCAATGGTTGAGTACGCACACAATTCGTTACCAGTGTCATCCACGGGCCTCACTCCGTTTGAATGAAGTTTAGGGTACCAGCCACCTATTTTTCCTAGTCTGGAATCCGAAGTCACGGTTCCCTCTGCTCATGCCTTCGTCCAGAGGTGCCGTCGAACATGGAGCAGAGCCCACGAGACTCTCCTCCAGGTGGGAGCACGCACCAAGGCTAAGGCCAATCGCCACCTGTCGAAGCCTCCCGTTTATGTCGTTGGTCAGAAGCTGTGGCTTTCAACCAAGAACATTCCTCTCCGCTCCATTAGTAATAAGTTAGCTCCCAGATTTATCGTCCCGTTCACTGTCACCAAGATCATTAATCCGGTGGCAGTCCGCCTCAAACTTCCTCCAGCGTACAGGAGAATCCATTCCGTCTTTCATGTGTCCAAATTAAAACCCGTGTTTCATTCACCTATTAATCTGCCTGTCCCGGTGATTTCAATCAACGTGTAAGCTCTTCAGGGAACGCCAGGGGGCGCTCCTAGGGGAGGGGGTACTGTCACGGTTCATGAATTCACTGACTCGTTTTGTTCTGTGTTGTGCTTGAGTGTAGGTGTCTGTGTGGTTGTGGCCGCTGATTACCACTCAGCTGATTACCAGCTCCAGCTGCCACTTGTTACATGGGTCTACTTATACTCATTGTGGTGCGTCTTGTGTTTTTCAGATCGTTGGGTTAGTTCGGTGTGTGTGTCAGTCTCCTGTAGGTTTCGAGTTTACATGTCTGCCAGTTCACGGAGGATCACTCTTGCTAATTCACGGAGGATCGCTCTGCCTTGTTCACGGAGGATCGGTTACAGTCCATTCTGCCTGACCATCTCTGTTCTGGTGTGGATTATCTCAGTCTGCCTGTCGTTTGGAGGATTGCTCTGCCTTGTTCACGGAGGATCGTTTCACTCACGGGTTCTGCACTTCTCCGTGGTTCGGTCACGGAGGTTCAGGTTGTCCATTGGGTCCCTGCGCTGCCTACATCATCGGCTTCCCTACACCATCATCTGCTGACTTTTATGATCTACTCTCTGGTTTTCAATAAACTTGCATTTGAATCCTTTGTATTTTTCCCGTCACAACGTAATGACATCATATAATTAAAAAAGACACCTGGTGAAAAACTTATATGGACCTTATAAGGAAACAACCCCCTGCACTGTTTTTTTTTTTAAACATGATTGCCAATTTATATTTACGATTTTATAGTATTTGTACACCCTTTACATTTTTATTTCAATGTTGTAATTAGCAATTCATTTAATTTTTAATTCAATTTTAAAGCAGATTTGTTACGTGACAGTATTAATTAAAGTTTCTTAAGGGTCAAGATCAAGTTATCTGCATCTCCTGCGCTGCATCAAGACACTCCCATAATATCCATCATCACTCAAATTAATGCACGGCTCAGAGTAACTGTACAACATGTGTGTAAACCTCCAACAAAATGATAAAGTAATTATTCCATCACAAAATAAATCTCTCAATCAAGTGGCTGTGTCTATAGTATTATACACAACATTATAATATTATTTTCAAATACATTTTAATATTATTATTATTGCCCCTGGTTCAGTAAGGAACTCTTGTAATAAAGTAGCAGTAGCTGGGACAGATTTTAAGTATCAACGGCGCTTAAAAAGATCCAATCTAATCCTGTTTACATGAAATATGCTGCTCCCTAGCAGGTTTAAGCTTAGGTACCTGTTGCTATGACAGCAAGTCCAGGATGAACTTCGAAGAACCAAACAATCCAAGATCATGCCAAATCATCAACAATCAAATCCAGCTAACTGAGTTAGCGACGTACGAAGAATGGACCCCTGATCTTTAATCTGATATTCAACAAAACCAACAGGAGAAGAACACACAATGCTGATAAACTACAACAATGCAAAACAAGGAACAGACAGAAACTGAGGGCTTAAATACATGAGGGCAAACAAAGGAGCTGATGAGTTAATTAACGAGACACACCTGAACAGAATAATTTAATCAATCTGTAACCTAGGAGACAAATGGGCAGGGAACGGAGGAGAATGAACTAATTAACAAAATAACTGCAAACAAAAAAAGAACGCAATGAAAACTGAATAAAAAACAGAACATACACATGGCATAGCAGACTAGATTTACTAAACAGCGCAAATATGTACTTGCTACTGCTAATAGACACGCTGCTTTGAGCATGTAGGATATGCTGCTGCTGCATAAATAGACATACATTAATCCTATAGCAGATCTAGACAGGTGGAGCTGGGGGAGGTGGAGGGTTGGAATCAGGACCAGCTTATAGCAAACACTGAACCAGGGTACATAAATGTTGAGCAAGCAATGGCTGCAGAATCAGAAAAGGCAAATTAGCTTGTGCTGTGTAGTAAATGTAGATAAGTGATTGCTAGCAGATTGCATGTACGTAAAGGACCTATCAGCCTACAGTATCTAGAGTTTCAAGACTGAATTATATTTGTCACTAACCTGAAATTTGTCTTCATTCTTCCTCCAAACCAGTCATGATCCATTGAACATAACCAATACATACCCTGATATACACTCACCTAAAGGATTATTAGGAACACCATACTAATACTGTGACCCCCTTTCGCCTTCAGAACTGCCTTAATTCTACGTGGCATTGATTCAACAAGGTGCTGAAAGCATTCTTTAGAAATGTTGGCCCATATTGATAGGATAGCATCTTGCAGTTGATGGAGATTTGTGGGATGCACATCCAGGGCACGAAGCTCCCATTCCACCACATCCCAAAGATGCTCTATTGGGTTGAGATCTGGTGTCTGTGGGGGCCATTTTAGTACAGTGAACTCATTGTCATGTTCAAGAAACCAATTTGAAATGATTCGAGCTTTGTGACATGGTGCATTATCCTGCTGGAAGTAGCCATCAGAGGATGGGTACATGGTAGTCATAAAGGGATGGACATGGTCAGAAACAATGCTCAGGTAGGCCGTGGCATTTAAACGATGCCCAATTGGCACTAAGGGGCCTAAAGTGTGCCAAGAAAACATCCCCCACACCATTACACCACCACCACCAGCCTGCACAGTGGTAACAAGGCATGATGGATCAATGTTCTCATTCTGTTTACGCCAAATTCTGACTCCATCTGAATGTCTCAACAGAAATCGAGACTCATCAGACCAGGCAACATTTTTCCAGTCTTCAACTGTCCAATTTTGGTGAGCTCGTGCAAATTGTAGCCTCTTTTTCCTATTTGTAGTGGAGATGAGTGGTACCCGGTTGGGTCTTCTGCTGTTGTAGCCCATTCGCCTCAAGGTTGTGCGTGTTGTGGCTTTACAAATGCTTTGCTGCATACCTCGGTTGTAACGAGTGGTTATTTCAGTCAAAGTTGCTCTTCTATCAGCTTGAATCAGTCGGCCCATTCTCCTCTGACCTCTAGCATCAACAAAGCATTTTCGCCCACAGGACTGCCGCATACTGGATGTTTTTCCCTTTTCACACCATTCTTTGTAATCTCTAGAAATGGTTGTGCGTGAAAATCCCAGTAACTGAGCAAATACTCAGACCGGCCCGTCTGGCACCAACAACCATGCCACGCTCAAAAGTTCTTAAATCACCTTTCTTTCCCATTCTGACATTCAGTTTGGAGTTCAGGAGATTGTCTTGACCAGGACCACACCCCTAAATGCATTGAAGCAACTGCCATGTGATTGGTTGATTAGATAATTGCATTAATGAGAAATTGAACAGGTGTTCCTAATAATCCTTTAGGTGAGTGTATGTCAAAAAGTAAATTATACCATCTCAGTCATGCAATTCAAAAGTAATGGACTCACCTGCAAATGATGTGTACAATAACATGAAGGGATAGAAAAGGTATGTGTAGCAACATTAAAGGTTCAGGGAAGAAGGAGGCGGGAACCGGCGAATGTTTAGGAGATCATCTGGCTTCTATTGGCTGAATGAAAACACCTGAAAAATATGGTTTCCGCCGGCTGAATGACAATCACTTGGAGACAGGATTTTCAGGTAAAGCCAGGATGATGACTCAGCTCACACAATTACCATCGTTATGCAGACGTCCACTTCATAGAGTAATGACCACCAAAGAGATGAACGGTTAACCCCACCCATCCATAAACCAGGTCTTAATTATGAAAGAAAGTAAAACAACTTTATATGAGTCAGATCACATTAACTCAACTTTAATAAGCACGTGTGCAGAGTGCGAGACAATTGGATGTTACCTGACCATGAGTCAGAATGTCAGAATAAGATTGATCCCATTCTTTGAAATTAATGTTATATTGTCATACTGTTATATACTTGTAATAAGGTGTGTGTGTGGATGCATGTGTATGCGGGCCTAAAAAGGAAGTGTTCCAGGTTTCAGCAATCAGACGTCAGTATAACATGTCATCTAAAAGGTTATTGGAAGTATTGCCTTGCATGTCAAAATATATTTTAATATAAGTACCTGTGTTATAGTCAACTGTGGTGTCTTTAAACGTGGGATAGGCGTAATTAGTAGTATCAAAGAGCTCTGGAACCAAAAGTGAAGAACAGTATGTGCTGATCTCTTGTTAATGGTTAGACAGGATCAGCACGACCTGCATCCGTATTTCAAAGGGTTTTATTTATTTCCTGACAGACATAGTTTCACTAACGAGACAATTAATCACTGGCAAACAAAGGGCGACGAAATCCGGAATGGCTAGTCTGAATGCTAAATAACTGTTCAATAAGGTCACAGCACCGCCACACGATAAGAAACGCCTGTAAATCGAACTGCTATGAAGATTAATGTGGAACGAAATAGAGAGAACGTTACAGGCAAAAACATAAATCAATAAGCTTAAGCTCTGAGGAGGCTAGAAGTTTGTTGTAAAGGGAAATAGGCGGCTTTTTACATGTCCTATTTTTCCAAATTTCCCATTCTGAAATTCCACAGACTTAATCTCTGAACAGAGGCTCATTCCAACCCCACGTGTGTGGCAGCTCAAATCCAAACAGGAAAATCTGCACAAACCTCAGAATCATGTGAATTATGAAGTGTAATAATTACAGCTCAAAATATTCATTCATATTGATTTAAAGGGTTAGTTCATCTAAATTGAAAAATCTGTCATTTACTCACCCTCATGTCATTCCAAACCCATAAGTCTTTCGTTCATCTTTGAAAAAGATGAAGATATTTTTAAAATTGCAATGCAACAAAAATTTGCAAGCTTCAAACAGGTTATAAAGACATGCTAATATGGTTCGAGCGAATTAATCCAAGTCTTCTGTTGAGACACGATTGCTTTATTTGATGAACAGATTTAATTAAACTAAATGGAAGCTCAATCATTATGAGTTTGAGCAATGAGTTTGTCCTTCGTTTCAAGCAAGATGAGACTTTTATATATATTTTATATATATACTAATGTATATACTTATTACATTTCACATTTGCTAAAAAAAAGTGTATTTGTTTGAAACAAAAATCAGCTGCAGTGTTTGTCCTACAAAAATACTATCAAGACAATTACCTAATATCTAGTGTGAATGTCAGTGTGAGCTATTGACTTTGTGAACAAAAGCACATCATAGCTCAGGATGAAATAATGACATTGCTTTAAGATTCCCACGGGTATTGACGTACCAAGACATCTGTTAAGTACCTTCTCTCTAGTAATAGGTTCCAAGTTTTCGATGCTTGCTTGACATGCTTATTTGACAAAACCCTCTCAAATCTCAAAAACAAAGATTAAATATTTAGACTAGTAGAAGTTTAGAGGATGAATGTTTCAATCGTAAAGATAATAAATACATAAAAAACTGCACCACATTTTTCTGTGACGTCTTTGAAAATGACCTTTTACTAGTCAGATTAGGCACAGCTGTACACAGCTTTTTTTTTTGACTCTTTTGCACAAGGAGCATTAATACACTCTCCCTCTCACACACATACACCCTTTCTTTAGGTCCACTAATGCCCCACCAGCACATCTCAGCCGCCTCATGGATGAAATGTGAGAGGGTCCAGGAGGAGAACTGTGCACTCATTGACACTCTATCACTGTTCTCCTCCATTTCATCTAAATTAAGACTAGCACAGTGGAAAAACGTCTTATTATAAATATAGTATGCCTTCACCTGGCAACACTTAAAGAGCACTGGTCATAAGATCTTGCGTCTGTTAACTAGGCCTGTCAGGAGGTTATCAGGACTGTTATGATTATCATATACTGTATAATCAGATGTTAATCCATGGTGCACTAAGTGTAACCTGACTAATTCCATGGACTGAATGAATTCGGTGACACGAAAAGCAGTATTTCATGACAAACACAGTTAGACTTTAATGCATTATTTGGTACACAAAGACTAGGGGTGTGCAGCAAAGCAGTATCTGTTTTTTGTTTAGTTTTTTTGGCTTTATTGAAATAGGACAGTACAGAGAACAGACAGGTAGCAAAGTGGGAGAGAGAGAGGGGAACGTGATCAGGAAAGGTACCCAGGCAAAGACTCAAACTCAGGTTGCCCGAACAGCTTCATGTCGGAGCGTTGCCCACGAGGTTAACGGCTCCAACATATTAGTTGCAATGGTCAAATTATTTGTATCTGTATTCAGGTAAAATCATATGTGGGTGGGGCTTAACCCAGAAGGTTTTCCAAACAACATACAATTTTGGTTACACTTTATTTTACAGTGTCCTTGTTACATATGTTACATGTGTAGTAATAACAGTAGATTATGAATAATTACATGCAACTAGCCCTTAACCAAACCCTAATCCTACCCTAACCCTATAGTAAGTACATGTTGTTAATTAATATTTCTCAGTACTTAAATATATAATTACACTGTAACAATGACACCTTAAAATAAAGTGTAACCCTTTATTTTACAGTATGTATACTTACAGTGTACTTACCCAAAAAGTACTGGCAATATACAGTAACTACATGGGTTAAGGTTAGGTTAGTAGGGGTAGGTTCAGGGTTAGTACCTAGTTATAACTCCGTTATTGTAATTGCTATAATAAGTACATAGTATGTACATGCGGAACTAGGGGTGTCGCAATATACCGGTATTGGCGATAATCGTGATATTCAAAGCACGAAATATCGACATTGTGTTAATTTAGGGTGTGACAATATACCGGTATTGGCGATAACCACAATATTTAAAATGAATAGGACTCTTATGATAACATGACACGTAAATACTCCAGTGTCCCGAGTCCGACAAGCCTGTGTTTTTTTTTTTCCTTTTTTCCTATTACACACTGTTGCAGCCATAAAAATAGTTCAGCTTTGTTTTTAATGTCAAAGTAGTTATATTTTGTTTCGTTTCTTTATTAAGTTAATTTATAAAAAATGTTTGGAGCAATTTTTGTTTGTTAAATTAAAGTTTTTTAAAGTAACAACCAAGCGACCAGCGGCCGACAGTGAGTTAACCACGTTTGATCAATTTAGCCTCTCAAATCAACACTTGACTTATCTTGCCTGTAATAAAATCCATAGATATAAAACACTTCAAGCATATCACAATGTTAGTTTAAATGTTTACTATCACCACCACAGTGAAAAGGCATTTTTGACAAGCTGAGGCAGGCTGCTGCTGCTCGCAACAGCGTGCAAACGAAATGGGCTATACAATCTAAACTAATAAACAAAATAAAAATAAAAAAACATGCAGGTTGTCTTACCTTACACCTCTCCGCAAAATGAATATAAATCTGATCTTCAATTCCCGCGCTATAGGCTATGCAAATTTAATGGAGTTCACGTCAACGAAAGCAAAAGATTCGAGCTGCATTTTAGCCTATTTATCATCAGCTAATTTCAAGATCAAAGGCCGCAATAGGAGCAATGGAGAATATATAATATGGAGAAAGAGCGACCTAAGCACTGGTAAGAGCATTTAGTCTCATTAGTTTTAATGAAGATGACTGTGTTTTGGAGCATCTGAGACTTTCAGTTTCACTGGCGACTCATTTGCGGTGATGCGTGTTGCAGTGGCGCCGTCATATCTGACTACGTCATATATAGCCCATAACACGCTCTCACACGTTTATTTTTAACAATTTGCCAGGAGTAAAATGTATATATGTGGTTTAAACAACCAGATGCATTCACACTTGTCCAGTTTCGTCTGAAAATGCGTCCCAGACTACCTTCCGAATTTATTTGATTAAGTGATCGGATTTAAATCCGCCTCGAAAGAATTTCGGAAGACATTTACTCCTGATCTTTTCACAATATGATAGATATCTGATCAGCTGCTGGCGGGGACTCTAAACACCAGTCAGAGCCAGTCGACGGTAGGGGCTGAACGACTTCAAGTCGACATTTATGTAATGAAAGCCGAGTCAACGTCAACTAGTCGCTGATGAAGTCATTAATGAACAAATAACCCTGAACTTCGGGCTGAGACGTGAACACTGGTTTTCTTGTGCACAGGACAGCTATGGCATATGACATAGCGCTGCCCATTAGGTTATTTCTGCTACATAACAGCTTTTATCAGTTCTTTTGTCTTTGGGTTGTTATATTTCTCACAGATTTCTGCTCATTCTGAATCAGATACGGATAAAGTAGCACAATAAAGATTACATGTATATGAAATTTAATGCATTAGAGAGAGCGATTGCGTGTTAATTAATTCTACCTTCCAGCATCTCTCTACTAATAGTGAAGCTGTGAGTTTTAGTTACTAAGAAATATATGCTAGAACTGTAAGAGCAGTTTCTAAGCTATTTTATTGATGAATCACAGAACAGTGTTGACAATACATTGCTGTGCTACTGAATGATTTTGTGTGAGGCGCGCGCGATCTCCACGTGATGTGCTAGCTATGTGTGTGTGTTACAATGGATGCAGCACGCATTAGTTTAGAACGGTGATCTTACCTGTACAATAAGCGTGCATTCTCCCGATCAAGCATCCAGATGGTATAATCAAACATGTCTTGTGGAGAGCTCTCTGAGTATGCATTTATTTGTCATTTTAACTGTTGGAAACAGCCTGCGCGTCAGGAAATGGCTTATCCTGTTGCGCCCTCTTTAGGCCAGCGACTAGTCGACGTCAAGCTTAAAGCGTCATGGCAGAGCATTAAAGTCTGTGCAACCCCTAGTCGATGGTCGTGGTAATCTATTACACGATTAAAACTGATCTAGAAAAACTGTGCGACCACATTGCTACATTAAACTCTGTAAAATGTTACGTTGGTTGCTGTGTCATGCACTTAATGTCTCATCTGCAGCCGTTCTAGGTGCACATTAAAACTGAATTAGATGCGTGCTTACTGTATGACTTCATTGGCGCCGGCGCAATGATAGGTTAAAGAGCTTAACATACACAAGTTAACAGGTTAAAGTATCGGTTTTGATGTTAATATTTATTCATCATACTGTTGAACTTGACAGTATTTTCTCTCTTGTTATTTCATAGGGAGCTTCAAAGAAGATGCATGTGCCCTGTGTTTATCAGTATCCAATTAGGCCCATGTTCTATGGGTAAAAAAAGAAAAACTAAATAAACAAAGTAAAAATTAATTTGATAACTTTTTCCCCCAAGGTTTCTATAAATATCGCCATATATCGATATCGTGAATTCTTTTGGCCACAATAATCGTGGTGTGAAAAATCGCTAGTGCTACCGAAATTTTTAATTTAATTATGTTCCCTTCTTGGTTAACATTTAGCAAATATGCCTTGTATAGTTTATTAAATTATTCATAAAATATTTTTTTACTTACAAAATTGTTATAAATATCTTTTAATTAAAACAATTATACTATATGGTAATGAAAAAGCTCAGCCACACTTTTATATTAGGTGTCTTCAACTACTATATACTTACATCAAAACAAATAATTGTTTGGTACAATGTACTTATTGTGTTTATGTTTTATTGCAAACACTTTTGCTGCTTTTTATAGCACATACCCAAAAATATAATGCATATTATTATTTCAAAGTTGTCTTTTATTACAGTAAGTAAACAAAATTAAACATTTGACTAACACAATGTTTTTTAGTTTTATCTAAAAGGGTTAGTTTACCCAAAAATGAAAATTCTGTCATCATTTACTCACCCTCATGTCATTCCACACCCCTAAGACTTTCGTTCATCTTCAGAACACAAATGAAGATATTTTTAATTAAATATTACAGATTTCTCTCCCTCCATAGACAGTCCATGCATACCACTTAGATGCTTCAAAAAAGTTGATAAAGAGATCGTAATAATATTCCAATTTAGCGGTTTAGTGCTTGCTTGATGTGCAAGAACCAATGAGGTTCATTCTCGTGTTACAAAGCATGTCTGAGCTTCCGCAGGAACCAGTGAGGTTTGTTCTCGCGTGTAAAGCATGTATGGTTGTTCTTCTGTTTAAAGTCTCTGATCAGTGTTTATATGTGAATAAAAGCCTAAATTAAATCTCTTCATCATATAAAGCAATTGTGTCTCTAAAGAAAATTTGGACGAAACCTCTCAATATATATTTATCTACGCATAAATAATGATGATAACTGAAAATGAACAGAACTAAACATGGGGTGGGTATATATACTGTATATACACACACACAAGGGAACTAAATGAGGCACTAAATGGTTTAACTAATTGGTAACCAAGGAAACTAACAAGGGGATTAACAAGACAAAACAAAGGAAACATAGACACATGAACAAAAAGACACTAGCTATGTTCCATCCACCTATTTTTATGTACATTTTGGTATATCGCATAAAATAACGCTGGATGGAAACACCAAGATTCTAAAAATGCACATAAAAAATGTATGCACTCAATTATGTGCATAAACTACGATGGAAAGTCAAGTCAAGTCAACTTTATTTATATAGCGCTTTTTACAATGCAGATTGTTTCAAAGCAGCTTCACAGTGTTAAACAGGAAAATAATGCAACCGAATTTGATTCGGCTGTACAGCCGCTCTGGAGAAAACGGTGATGTCATCTAGCTCATTTCAATTATCATATATATTGAAGTAATGTAGTTGATTTAGTTAATTTAGTTTAGTAGTTAAATTTATTTGGATATTTACTGAGCAAGCCAAAGGCGACAGTGGCAAGGAACCAAAACTCCATCAGGTGGCCTAATGGAGAAAATAAACCTTGGGAGAAACCAGGCTCAGTCGGGGTGCCAGTTCTCCTCTGGCCAATTAACAAACAGTGTATGTTTATTAGTTTGGCAGCCTTATAGGTCAGAAGTAATATTAGATCAGAATATTCGAAAGATCGGAGGCATCACGCCGGAGACGGGTTTATTGAGGATGACTTGTCGATTAAACAATTATTAAATAGGAATATTCGAAATATCGGAGTCATCACACCGGAGATGGATCCATTGAGGATGCCATGTCAATGAGCAATTTCAGAGGGTAGACTAATTGACACGGTCTCTGCAGACACTTCAGGGATGCGTTGGTAATGTCTGGGCGCTGGTCCACCATCTGATCTGGATACGGCCCGGATCCGGCTGACTGCAGTAAACCTCAGGATAAACAGAGAGACTAACATTAGCGTAGATGTCATTCCTCTTATGATGTAACGAGTACATCAGGTGTTATGGGAAGTGTTCCCGGTTCCGGCTGACCTAGTTAATGCAGCCTAACAATTAGAATAAAATATAAATTAAAAAAGTTTTATGTGTATGCCATAGTAAAGAGATGCGTTTTTAGTCTAGATTTAAACTGACAGAGTGTGTCTGCTTCCCGAACAATGCTAGGAAGACTGTTCCAGAGTTTAGATGCTAAATAGGAAAAGGATCGACCGCCTGCAGTTGATTTTGATATTCTAGGTATTATCAGCTGGCTAGAGTTTTGAGACCGCAATAGACGTGATGGAGTATAATGCGTTAAGAGCTTGCTCAAGTACTGGGGAGCTAAACCATTTAGTGATTTGTAAGTAATTAGCAAGATTTTAAAATGTATGCGATGTTTAATAGGGAGCCAATGCAGTGTTGACAGAACCGGGCTAATATGATCATACTTCCTGGTTCTAGTAAGAACTCGAGCTGCTGCGTTTTGGACCAGCTGCAGTTTATTTATTAAGCGAGCAGGGCAACCACCCAGTAGAGCATTACAATATCTAGCCTTGAGGTCATGAACGCATGAACTAACTGTTCAGCATTTTGCATTGAAAGCATATGCCGTAATTTAGATATATTTTTCAGATGATAGAATGCAGTTTTACAGATGCTAGAAACGTGGCTTTCAAATGAAAGATTGGTATCAAAGAGCACACCCAGGTTCCTAACTGACGACGAGGACTTGACAGAGCAGCCATCAAGTGTTAGATAGTATTCTAGGTTACTATATGTGGAGTTTTTTTGTCCAATAATTAAAAATTAAGTTTTTTCTGAATTAAGTTGCAGGAAATTACTAGTCATCCAATTTTTTATATCAGCTATGCATTCCGTTAATCTTGTGAATTGGTAAGTTTCGTCAGGGCGTGAAGAAATATAGAGCTGAGTATCGTCAGCATAACAATGAAAACTAACGCCATGCTTCCTAATGATATCTCCCAGTGGTAGCATGTACAGGGTGAAAAGCAACGGTCCTAACACTAAGCCCTGCGGTACTCCATACTGAACTTGTGATCGGTGTGACATCTCATCATTTACTGCTACAAAACACACTTGCCTGATAATTCCCTCAAAGCACAACAAAAAATTTGATAATATAACTGGACTAACCAGCAGATCAGTTTCATTGCACAGCATCTCAAATGTTGGTTTGATCATTCTGAAATGCCTGAGTCAAAGTCTGTCATCAGAATGCTTTGGTTTAATTCCCTCCCAGAAGCGTCTCACACGATTGAGTTCCCAAACACCAGGCATCCAAACGGAAGATAACATGTCAGTGTTGATTGCCTTTCGTCATTTATGATTTAGGAAAAAAGAGCCACAGCGGCGTCCCTAATTGCAGCAACTTCCATTTTTATTACAGATAATTTGCGCCAATTTCCCAGGAAGTGACCATTTTGTTCTCTTGAATACAAGGGATGGAAACGCCGCTATTTTTCCAAATGTTTTATGCAATATTCCAAATTTGTGCATTAGTTAAATTCACAATTTTGAACGGAAACATTGCTACTGAAACCAAATATAATCCTGACAAATACATGCACTAAAATATGATGAAAATCCTGCTGCATTTTTTAAGATATCAGTTGATTTGATATCTTGCACCTAATTACAATGGCATTTAGACAAATGTGACTTAACTCTTTCCCCACCAGCGTTTTTGAAAAAAGTTGCCAGCCACCGCCAGCATTTTTTTGTAACATTTTTTAAGTTTCATGGCCCCCAGAATATTTTGTTGCATAAATATCTGAACATGCTGGTGTAAAGAACAGACCCTCATAAAGAACAGAGCCTCTGCTTTTAAACAAAAATAACCACTTCATTCTTGTCACAGGTGTGTGCAGGCAGGAAGACGAAGACAGGTAAATACAGTTCCCAAATGTAGCTTAATTTAAAGTACTCTCAAAGCAGGCAGACAGGCAATAGCACAACACGTCTAACATAACAGCGATCAGACAAAGACAGAGTGAACAGAAGGAACTTAAATAGCAAATACAAACGAGGATAATTACCATATCACAGCTGACACAAATTAACTAATGATAATGGTAACTAGGGAGACAGACTAGAGGCGGGAAACTGAACAAAGGAACATGTGACAGAATCAAACAAACTGAAAGTCCAATCAAACTGAATACAGTGGTGACAATTCTAGCTTCATTTATTCCTTTTTTATCAATATAGGTATATAGGTAGGTGAGTTTCATAAAAAAGCAACATTTTGAGGAAAGACGTTTTTTGTCAAACGATGATCAAAATACAGATGGAGTAGATGGAGTCCATCAACACCCCCAAAGCTTCACAGTCCTATAGCTCGTCCTGGGTCGACATTTTATTCAGTGACATTAGGCAGTCTACATAACAAAAATAACAAACTTGAGCGTGCAAAAGACGCAACATATGTGTACAGCCTCATAGTCAGTGGTTAGATCAGCGTAGCAGTCAATAAACGGGACAAGGGAGGTCACGTACGGAAAATTTAGGCCCAATAAACGGGACGTCCAGGCTAATACAGGACAGTTAGCAACCCTACTTTTATATCATGCTGTGTTTAATAGTATAGAGCATATACATATCCTAATGTTGTACGTGTATCTTATTTAGCATTGAAAGGTTGCCTACCTATTTCATATTTCAACATGTTTCCGTATATTTTAGTCTGGCAATAGTTCAACTAGTAGCCTACAATGTGAAGTTTATGCATCAATAACGCTAATATAGGTAAGAAGAAATGTTTTACCTTAAAAATTCTCATGGTAAAATCGTGTGTTGTTTCTTCTGAGGTAAATCCAAGGTAAACTCACAGCGTGTCTTCCGAACTCGATGAAAATCAGAAGAATGATGAAGCTGATGCTTTGTTTTGAGGTGATGGGGGGCATTTACAGTTTCGCGTTCCTTCACGTGGACGATTAGCATGTGAATCGCTTTGTGCGCACTTTCCAAGCTTTATAGAGATATCTGTCGTGTCTGTGTGGCAAGTATTCGCTGAGTTACAGTTCTTTTTCAGACGCATTTCAGAGTGGACTTCACAGGGAGACAGACGGGAGAATGCGCATCCTGTTTGTTTTCTTTATTTAGCGAAAAGCACAACATTTAGTTTTTATTTTGAGTGTACATAAATAAAAGTAGACACTTTAAGCTTTGTAAAGACATATCTTTCATGTCTGTGAGACATATCTTTCATCCCAACCAAGGATCAGCTGAGCGTGATGATGTAGCGACGGCGTAGTATGTCACACAGCAGCGGGTCTCGCACTGGATCACTGATGTGATTTCCCTCTTTTATGAGGCATGCAGAATGGCTTCGCCTCTAGGGGTTAGGGCCCACTCCACTAGAAGTATTGTGTCTTCCAAAGCTCTTGCTTGGGGTGCACCATTGCGAGATGTTTGTGCTCCGGCAGGATGGTCCTCTCCACATACATTCATCAGGTTTTATAGTCTGGATATGGATTCAACCCCAGGGTCTCGGGTCCTTCAGGGTTGATCCGGGTCTAAGCCCACACTCACAATTGTCTGTGCAGAAACACAGCCTTGTGGGGCAGGCATTGACCAGTTAAATGGAGATATTGGTATTAAAGTTTGCATAGCACCAAGCCACTGGAAAGGGAATGTCTCAGGTTATGTATGTAACCCAGAGGAATCTGGCGACGTCCTGGCACGGTGTCTATTTATGGTATTGGTGATGTACTACGCTATGTCATCACACTCAGCCAATCCTCGGTAGGTGTGTAAACATGTGCTTCAGACACTGGCTCAATCAAGCAGTTGAGATTTCCCATAACGTCAAGCCATGATGCAATATCTCATTCCCATCTCATTCCCCTTACATACGTAACCTGAGATGTTTGATTCCCAGGGTATAAAATGTATTGAATTAATATGTAGCTTGAATACAGTTGCTGTAGATAAAAGTATCTGCAAATTCATAAATGTAAATGTGAATATAACATTTATATATATTTTGCATAACCGCTGAATGGGATATGATGCAGGTAGAAGCTGGTCTTTTTTTTCCTTTACTTAAAAGGAGGTCATTCCCTCAGCAGTCTTTTCCTACTCCCATGTTGTTCCACCTCCGTCAAATGAAAATATCACCACCATATTAGATTCTCATGATGTATCTCTCTGTGTTATCAATTTACTTGCTCTCCATAAATGGCAGATCTTCTTTTGGCTGACCTCTCAGAACACAGGCATGCCCTGGCAAAGGCACAGGGGTAATTCTAAGTCATCCACAAACCTAATGAAGCACCCACAATTCCTCCCCAGCTTAGATTGATTAATACTTTCTGGGGTGGTTGTAACTGTGCTATTTGGCGTGGTCTGTAAGGTAATAAGAGACTAATTTGATTTTGCTTTCTCACAATCATCAGTCCATTTTACCTTTTTATTAAAATCAGTGTAAAACAGCATTTGTAGCCCATTTTACTTATGTAATCTGACATATTAGCAAGTGACAATAAATAAAAATCTCAACTGCTTGATTTTTAAAATGTCCAAAAATGTTAACTATATTACCGTCAAGTGATATATTAAAGGATGAATATTTAGTCCAGACCAAAAAAGAAAATGTTACATTTAGTCCTGGTTCACTTAGTGTTCACACTGTCAGTTTTAACCCCTAACGACTTTTATGGCATATATTTTGCGACGGAACATACCAAACATCCAAATCAATGCTGTGCTGGCCTAAATGTGCTCACTGTATGTGACTACATATGATGGTATATTGACCAGCTGAGCTTATAACGTGTAAAGGAGTCAAAGCAGCGCTAGGGTTCTTCCATTACACACACAAATGAAGATCTGCTGCAAGAAGACACTGTTCCGATGCCTGTGCAAAATTGTAATGGGTAACATTGCGACAATGATGAGGAAAACCGGGTATGCTTGAGCATTATGTCCTTTTTAGGGTTGCATCACATCCTGTTTTCAGTTAGTTTAGAAGTCTTTGATCTTTGTTGCATTCATAGATGATGTTAAGATATTCTAAACATTAACATTGTGATTTTCTGTAAAGCTGATTTCATGAAAAGTGGGCACTTATTACCAGAATGGCTATTAATAATTTTACATTTATGCCACTGGCTGATGCTTTTGTCCAAAGCAACTTACAATGCATTCATTTATACATTTTATCAGTTCATGCATTCCCTGGGAATCGAATCCATGAACTTATCTCACAAGAGGTTGAGATACTAGCAACAGATTATTTTGAAAAGAAAAAATGATGCATACTTTATTAAGAGGACATCCCTGATAATTCCTATGGTTACATATTCATTCTCTGACTCCAATGCCTGAGGAAGCAATGAGTTTGTGTACCGGGGGAACGCCTCTCCGTTGTCCAATATGCGACGTGGCTCCTGTCTGTTTATTTGTAGACGTCAGAGATTCTCAGTGTGGTCAAGTGACTGCTGACTTCATGGACCGTGTGAGTTCTCCGTTGCTCTGAGAAGGTGACCTTGCCCTCATTGTCTATAAACATCTCCTGGAGGTCAGCCAGCAGTCAGACCACACCAAGGAACATTTCCCGACCGGACTGCCACCACGGCACTGCTCACTCAACTGCTGACTGAAACCTTGAGGATCTACTTTATCCATCTGTAAAGAGCATACAGCTTTAAATATTTACAGAAGCAAATGTCAAATATCAAGAGCCTTCCATGACATTACCCCTTAATGGGTTTAGCTGTACCAATACGTCATGAGCTGAAGAATGTTTTCCATCATCTTGTGACTGAGCCAACACCAAATATAACCAGGAAAGAAATTAACACCTGGTAAAGCAGTAAATACAGCTTCATCAGATGTCACCACAATGGGTTAATGATTTGTTGCTTTTCATTAAATCATGCAGTGTTCAGTGTGTTTTGTTTACTTCATGCCATACTAATTTCAAAGCAGAACCAATGCACTAAGAGTGCTGTATGTCAGCAGTGAGAGATGGGTTTGGAAATGGTTACATAATAAGACTGCATAACATAACATTTCTTACTTACCTTTCACTTTGAGAGTTAAGGTGACTCTTGGAGATTCCTGTGTATGATCCAGCATCCATGACATCTGAAAGTATCACGGCAGCCTATGCTACTTTTAGCATATCCAGCCTCATGACTGGACTCACTTGTCATGGAATCCATCCAGAATATCCCTGCAGAACATTTCACAAGGCCCCTTGTAAACACCATTCACTGAAACTTTGATATAAAAGCTTGTCTTTTGACTTTATCGAATAAATAATTGGGAGTAATTAGACTACACAAGATGTGTTATAGTTCAAAAAACAAATAAAAACAAACAGTACATACAGGATGGAACATCTTAGCTTGGACTTCTTGTTCTTTGGCATCCATTACTGCAGAAGCCTTGAAGACTTCAGAAATCGGCTCAACTATTTTTCTATTAATAAACCAAGACAGGTGATGTAAAGATGGCCTGATGACAAACTGCCAGTAGCAGTGGGGTTACCAGTCTTTGCTGGTTAAGCTAGTCAGGAAACCTGCACCAGCATCCAAACACAGCAAAGAATCTAAATATAGTAACCAGGACAGCAATACAAATATCCTAATTAAGTAGTGAGAGATAAACACAAGAATTGAAGTCAAACTTTGTGATGTAGTTGGAGACTGCACTTTACATAGATGTAAGCGGGGATACGTTTTGCTAAGTGTTTAACCCCTCTGATGCATGTGACCCGCTACAGCATCCACCTCCCATGAAATCAAATTTAAAGTTTTCTGACTTTAAAGTCTATGTTTGTTAGCTTTGAGGTTTTGTATAAACTAGTGTAGTGAAAGAATTAACTTGCCGAGTTGTCTTTGTCACCACTAGTCTCATCCAGCACAGAGTTGTCTTCGTTGCCATTGGTCCAGTCCTACACCAATCCTGTTTCATCGCCCAGTACCAAAGTCTATGTTATTTACGTTCACACCCAGCCTGCCTTTCCTGCCTGCTCCACAAAGGCAGCCATTCCTTTGGCTCCACCCTTGCTGGTTCCCTTCAGCCCTTCGGCTCCCCTACTGGCTCCACCATGCAAGTTGCATGGCTTCCAGTCACCAGCTCTGCCATGACATGGGGATTCCCTGGCTCTGCCTCATCTCTCCAAGCCCTCAGCTCCACCTCGACCTATTGGCTTTTAGCTCTGGCTCCTCACCCCTTCTTCTCCATCTGGGACCATCATCCTTCCGGCTCCACCGGGCTCCCTTGTCCCACAGGCTTCACCTTGGTCAATCGTTGCTCTACCATCACCACTGACTTCCAGGCCTTTTGCTGCGCCTCATACCTACACCCCTATGGCTCTGTCGGCCTCCTCCTTCCCTCTGACCTCACTCACATTGTCGTTGCCTCAGTCCTCCGGCATTCTATTTTCACCCTGGCATCTCCACTTTGGTCTCCTGATCCATTGATGTCGCCTGGTCTCTTGGTCCATCAGACTCCTCCTTGGCCTCCACATATATCTGCGACACCGCTGTCAGTTGGGCTCAGGTTTCTTCCTTGGCTCCTCCCTCCATCAGTTCCGCCGTGGGTCACCTTCCTCCTGGCTGTCGCACACTTGGATGCACACAACTCGACCTCTGACAGATGATTATGGGGAATGAAGGTAACTCTTGGAGGTAAACGCTGGAGAATAGAACTCAGGAGAAATCACTGGAGATACAAGTAATAGTCCGTGTAGCATGAACGAGACCAGACAAATAACTGAGGTGAGGTGTGTTCTTATAAAGCCAGTTGATGAGGGTGCAGATGAGGTGCAGGTGTGCGTGATTAATACTCAGGTGATTGGATGCGCTGTGGTTGACTGGTGAGAGAGCCTGGCAGAAGCTGCTTTGAAACCATTTTTATTGTATAAAGCTCTACAGGTGCTGGTCATATAATTAGAATATCATCACTAATTATTTCACTTATTTCACTAATTCCATTCAAAAAGTGAAACTTGTATATTATATTCATTCATTACACACAGACTGATATATTTCAAATGTTTATTTCTTTTAATTTTGATGATTATAACTGACAACTAAGGAAAATCCCAAATTCAGTATCTCAGAAAATTAGAATATTGTGAAAAGGTTCAATATTGAAGACACCTGGTGCCACACTCTAATCGGCTAATTAACTCAAAACACCTGCAAAGGCCTTTAAATGGTCTCTCAGTCTAGTTCTGTAGGCTACACAATTATGGGGAAGACTGCTGACTTGACAGTTGTCCAAAAGACGACCATTGACACCTTGCACAAGGAGGGCAAGACACAAAAGGTCATTGCAAAAGAGGCTGGCTGTTCACAGAGCTCTGTGTCCAAGCACATTAATAGAGAGGCGAAGGGAAGGAAAATATGTGGTAGAAAAAAGTGTACAAACAATAGGGATAACCGCACCCTGGAGAGGATTGTGAAACAAAACCCATTCAAAAATGTGGGGGAGATTCACAAAGAGTGGACTGCAGCTGGAGTCAGTGCTTCAAGAACCACTACGCACAGACGTATGCAAGACATGGGTTTCAGCTGTCGCATTCCTTGTGTCAAGCCACTCTTGAACAACAGACAGCGTCAGAAGCGTCTCGCCTAGGCTAAAGACAAAAAGGACTGGACTGCTGCTGAGTTGTCCAAAGTTATGTTCTCTGATGAAAGTAAATTTTGCATTTCTTTGGAAATCAGTGTCCCAGAGTCTGGAGGAAGAGAGGAGAGGCACACAATCCACGTTGCTTGAGGTCCAGTGTAAAGTTTCCACAGTCAGTGATGGTTTGGGGTGCCATGTCATCTGCTGGTGTTGGTCCACTGTGTTTTCTGAGGTCCAAGGTCAACGCAGCCGTATACCAGGAAGTTTTAGAGCACTTCATGCTTCCTGCTGCTGACCAACTTTATGGAGATGCAGATTTCATTTTCCAACAGGACTTGGCACCTGCACACAGTGCCAAAGCAACCAGTACCTGGTTTAAGGACCATGGTATCCCTGTTCTTAATTGGCCAGCAAACTCGCCTGACCTTAACCCCATAGAAAATCTATGGGGTATTGTGAAGAGGAAGATGCGATATGCCAGACCCAACAATGCAGAAGAGCTGAAGGCCACTATCAGAGCAACCTGGGCTCTCATAACACCTGAGCAGTGCCACAGACTGACGACTGCCGCATTGCTGCAGTAATTCAGGCAAAAGGAGCCCCAACTAAGTATTGAGTGCTGTACATGCTCATACTTTTCATGTTCATACTTTTCAGTTGGCCAAGATTTCTAAAAATCCTTTCTTTGTATTGGTCTTAAGTAATATTCTAATTTTCTGAGATACTGAATTTGGGATTTTCCTTAGTTGTCAGTTATAATCATCAAAATGAAAAGAAATAAACATTTGTTTCACTTTTTGAATGGAATTATTGAAATAAATCAACTTTTTGATGATATTCTAATTATATGACCAGCACCTATATATAAATAAAGTTGACTTGACCTCCCTCACTAATTTTGACTCCTGACGTGTATCTGGAAAATCTTGCAGAGTATTAACAATATCAATTCATTTCTTACAGTTTGGCAAGCAGCAGCTTAACGTCTACTGCTACATTGTATCCAGTCATCAACGACATCAAACAATGGAGGTTGGTATCTTAAAATGCATTGAAATATAATCATGGTGAATGGACTGGTTTGGGAATTCTGGGTATGTTCTGCTTGGGGAAGATACATGCCTTTGAAAATAGATCAATAGTAATTAGATTAGTAACCCCTTGAAATACTATAAGATCAATGATGAACAATGAAAGAGGCCTGTGCAGAAAGGTGCATTTATTTACACAGGCTACTACTTCTTAATCCACAATTAGCCCCTAACCTTTTCCCTAACCCTACTGAACCTAGTTTAGAATCTATCATTTTTATTGATTGTTATGAATGTTTTTAAGCTCATAATTATGTATACCATTTGTATACGCATTTTCATTCTTTTGTCTCCATGGCTGGTCTGAATACAGCGGGTTACCTGACACTGCTAACTCAGACAGCGTTGCTTAGGGTGACAAACAGGCATAAGTGAATGTTATATTGACAGATTACTTCCATTAGCAATGTGTGCTATGGGCCGCACGTCACCAAGCAAAGGCAGTGTGGGGAGATTTTGCCTATGTAAGCAAATAGAGTTTTCCCTTAAGTACACAATACCATCTGTGTGGGGAATTTTAAAAAAGTTGAATGCTAAAGCACATCTTGCTCAGTCTCAGGCTGCGTCCCAATTGTCATTAAATAATGGTTTTCACAATTCTCATTCCTACTCATGTGTCATTTAAACACTGTTGCTCTCCACCATGTTTTTAGAAGGAAAGTATGTTTTTATCCCTGTAATTTACTAGCTATGTTTTCATCCACATATTTGTATCCGAATTTTGAGGTATTACAAAAAAAGCATGAAAATGCATGTGCTCAATCGAGGCAGATTCTTTCTGATTCAGTAAGAAAACATGCACATAAATTATAATGAAAACAGATTTAACAAATAAAGGTGGGTGTGGAGTGGGTGCTGCTAAATAACAACTACCCATTTACCATCGGCCTGGCAGAGCACCAGCCCCACTTCACATCCAGAGATTAGCCATCTGCCACTGACGACTGGCACAATGGAGATGTGAGAGCCCACCGCAGACAAAGGAGATCGGTCTGCTGCGATGAACGAGCCCAAGCCCACTATGAGGACGAGAGCTTCCCAGAGCCAGATCAACACAGAGAGTCTGACATGTGTGTGAGCCCACAATACCATGCGTCGCTGAGGGAGTATTAGTGGAGTACGAGGGCTGGGAGGAAAGCCCTGCCCAAAACTCCACCACTGTGGATGTGATGGACATGGCCTCAGGAGACTATTTAGAGGAATTGATGGAGGTGTTTGAGGAGGTAAATTACCTGTTTTTCCTACCCCCGCTTGTCCCGCCCAGCACTGAACTTCATGTTACCCTGCTTGTTTTCCGCCCAGCCCTGAATTTCCTGTCTCTTTGCTGGTCATGCCCAGTCCTTTGTCACCTGTGATCCCTCCCAGCCTCCCTCTCCTGCCTCCTCTGACAGCCAGTTCTTCAGCCTCACCTCCGCTGGTTCCCCTCAGCCCCTCTGCATCTCCTACACCAGTTTGTGTGGAACTACCTCTGAGCTTCAGTCCTCCAGCTTCGCCTATCCCTAAGGATCCCCTGGCTCCACCTCCAGCCTCTGTACCCACCGCTCCACCGCGGCCTGTCGACCTTTCAGTTCTGCCTTGGCTTCTCCCTCCCTCTGCTCCACCAGAAACCATCGTCCTGGTCAGACATCATGCTGCCTACACCTTCGGCTCCATCGGGCTCTGTCTCCCTCCCACCCTTCAATGGGGAGTGTGGACTGTTTTGGTTTTCATTTACTGTGTTTTTCCCTCTCCTCTTCCACACCCATCCATCTCCTCCAGAGCTGGTCATTGTTCATGTTCATGAGTTCTCGTTTAGTTTAGTTAATTATTCTGTTCATCTGTGATCTCTTTAATCATCTCATTAGAAAACAAACAATAAGGGTGATCTTCTTTCTCAATACTCCACTTTTATGGCATGTTTGTGGATGCCAAGTTTCAGCTATAGAAGCACACAACATCCCGTAGGTGATGCTTGCTCAATCTCATTGGCTATCGCGGGTATAATGTCACAGGTAGTGTTAATTTCGGCAGACAAGACGAGACTAAATATGTTCGTCAACTACCTTTTTTTCCATGACTAAGACGAGACGATGATGAGACTGCACCAATGTCCAAAAATGCTGACTAAGACTAAATTAACATGCATTATTGTTGACGAAAAAAGACGAGACTAAAATGTTTTGCATAAAATAAAAACTAAGATAAAATCTCTCTTCATTTTCGTCTACAGTCATCTCTACTTTTTCATCATGAGATAGAATATTCAGCTGTTACGCCTTCAAAATATTCCGAATGAGTTAGCGCTGTTGCTCAAGTACAGGTCTCATACTCCTGTTGCTGCCAGCCTGTGACTGCAACACGAAACTACATGGAGCAAAAACACAACACCCATAGACAGTAGCGAACACGAGCGCCGACGACATGCTAGGTAGAAGGTAGAAGCTCGATATTTGGTTACATTTTACGTACAGTGATATTGACAAAAAGTCAGAATGTGTCATTATAACTTACGGGAAGCACTACGGACAAAAAAAATCGGGGAAAAATATCACCAACCTTAAAGGCTAACCACCCACACATTCAGGGATAGTTCACCATGAAAATAAAGCCATCTTTTACTCACCCTGCTGTTGTTCCAATGTCCTATGTCCTTCTATCTTTTTCAGACCTCAAAAGCAGAAATTTTAAAAATAGTCGTGCACGCGCTCCTTACTATAATGGCAGTAAATAGCGACCAGGCTAAAACATTCATTTTGAGAAATCAGGCTCAATAGAAATAAACGAGACTCTCGTCTTTTCTATAAGGTATATGATAAGAAATAATTTATATGTAAGGAAATCAAGTTTAACAATTACATGTAGCCTAAGTGCACATGTACGTACATGTAGTTACATGTAGTTGTCTTTTGACTAAAACTAGACTAAAAGGATGAGACTTTTAGTCACCTAAATCTTGACTAACAAAAAAAAATATAACTAAAACTAACAAGGACATTTGGCACAAGACTAAGGCTAAGACTAAATTAAAAATAGGTGACAAAATTAACACTAGTCACAGGCAGCCGAATCAAGAGTCGGAAATATCAAACATGTTTGATATTTACGATTTGGGATCGTGGAGGCTTTGACGCGATCAGGAGCAGTAAAATAATCGTAATGAGGATTTTTTTTGGACAAAAAGTAATTTGCGACAAGCCTCGAATCGGGACACGCCCCCTGATCTCAAAACGGGCTTAAAATCTTCAAGGCCTTAGTCTCTGTCCTTTCTCATCTATGTTTTACGTGGTTGTGTTCTCCAATGTTTGGATTTGATCATTAAATACTATTATTATTTTGGAATATTCCTGCACTTCATTCAACACACCGTATCATGACAGTTTTTTTTGTGTTTCTTCTCTTGAACGTATGGGATGGAAACGGTCTTTATTCGCAAGTTTAATTTGCAACTTCAGATTGAAAACATAGCAGCTAAATAGATCAAAGCACAAGAGGCTGTGGGTAACGTTATTCGAGAAAAGACAGGCAAACACATACAAAAATAACTGCATGTTCAGATGATAAATCTGAGTGGTGCTTACACGTGCAAAACTTGCCATCACAATGTTAGGGTTTGAGCAAAAGTAATAGCTTGCCTTAGCAAACAACTAATTACTGTAAATGTTTTAGTACATGAAAGAGCATGTTCTGGTAATATTCATAAATCAATCTTGTGCTTGCATGATTTTCCTCATTACATTTCTGTTGCTCATTCTTTATTTAAAATGGGTGGCACTATATCTGTAACCATGCAGTTATGTCTAAATTTGTCATGCATATTTGCGTGGGCGGCTTTTGTTGATTACAAGAAAATGGCCTTAACATGGAATGGGAAAATTCATGCTTCTCAGAGGTTAATGAATGGTTGAAAAGAGAAGCTGTCATCTGCAATGCTTGGCAACCCTCAAACGCACCAAATTTGCTCACTTTCCCTTCATGTTATGTTCCTGTAAAAGCACGGTCTGCAAGAATCAGCAATTACAGAAAATCGCCCGTGTGATTATGACCTTCAACAGAAGTATGTTGCATGGTTGCCAACAGATTAAGACGATCGGTATGATGCATTTGCTTATAGTTATCCATGTCCTACATCACCATTTGGTCTGCTGTTAAAACCTCAATGTCTTGAGCCTGAACTAGACGGGTTTTGTAACATTCATGTTACAGCATCTTTTTTAAATCCCAGTACACACCACAATAAGTTGGTTAACCAAACTATTTAGCAATGCTGCTTCTTAAATAGAGCACAACAGTGACTGCTCTCTTTAACAGCAGCCTTAGTTCTGGAAATGTTTTTATTTTCTGTATGAGGATTTCTAAAAATTCTCTGATAGGATATTAACCCAAGTGGCAACAAGCCGGATCAGAACACAAAATAGTTTTCATGCATTGTATTTCGTGATTCAGCATGAACCACCTTTTTATTTTATGATTGAATGAACTGCTCATCCCAAGAAGCCTTGTGAATATCTTTATCGAACGTCATGATCATGCAAAACAAAACTACCAACAGTTACGACCCGGGTCTTCTGTGAGGCTTTCCATTAACACTTTATAGAATCTAGATGGATGACTCCGTCCCCCTAATTGTTTCATAGTTTTATTGTAGACACTTTGGCGTTGAAGTTCATCTAAGAATGTTCACTAACATCTACTAATCAGCTGCTTGATGCTTAATTTAGGCAACAGTAAGTTATTTAACCTGGTAAAGCCTTACATATGAAATAGTCGTCAGAAAAATCTTTATTTTTCTTTCTTTTTTTAGAGGAACCTTTAGATTAAATTAAAAACAAATAAAAAATAAAAAAAGGATGCATATATGGTTTAGGTTTTGTTTCGTATAGAGGGTATGCATCGACATCAATTTCTCGCCGGAACATGCCCCCTCAGCCGGACTGAGTGGCAGAAGAACTGCTGCATGACTTTAAGCTAATTGGGGAACACGCAAGTTTAAACTAAAGGTTGGATTCTATATAGTGTTTCTTACAACTTACCAAAGACCCAGTAATCCATGGATATTGACATGCAGCCAGGAATTGTGTTTTCCTGACATTTTTCCTGAGTCTGATTTCGATACATAAATATTTATCATTGTCAGTCATCACAATTTCGAGAGTGAATCCCACATTTATATGCGGATATGGGCCTATGTATTGAAGCGTGTATGTGCCTGTTTGTCAAGAATGTAAAACAAAAGTTTTATTCAAATCCTGAATTTATTATAGGCCTATTAATTATTTTTTATATCGCCTAAACAGCACGCAAAGAGCACTCCCTTTATAATCACTAAAAGCTGTCACTCATTCAATGAACACAATCTCACAAAGTTCCGTTATATTAATCAGTGAAGCTGACGACACAAGTCACACTTGAGTGGTGAGTGGATTCTAACTTCAACACCTGTGATTGGCCATTGCATTCTAGAAATCAACAAACATGTCTGTGATTGGCTTCATTAATCACCGAAGCGAAAACACGTTGGAAACTGAATCCAGACACTGGATCTTTTGCCAACTCTTTTTTGCTAATAATATGCTATTATTACAAAGAAAACAGATCCTAGACCAGCAGTTATGGTCAGCTTTTCCCTCTAAAAGCAATCAGTAGCAGAAGCAACAGGCAGCAGGGGTTTGAGTGAGAAAATTAGGCTACATACTATTATCAAGTCCGTCTCCCTCGGTCAGGAGGGGGGCACAAGGATGTCCATGGGGTCTGTGGCCAAGCCCACCCCGACCACCCCTCTGGCGCCGGGCCTGGTTTTGTGTTTTTCGCGGCATTCACGCTGAAAACCAGTGCTGCCTCTCAGTCTTTTTGCCACTCAGTGGGCGTAACCGCAGTCACCCCCCAAGATCTGTTCCTGTTCGTCCTCCGCATATAAGCTTAATAAAACCTGAACCTCGTCGTCGGTTCATCGGTCGTATTTTTGAAACTCCATTGTTGATTCAAATAGCAACTCTTACTGCACGCACTGCAACAGACTTTTAAAAATTGTGGATGAAAGTCAACCAATCAAAATGCTGTGTGAACTCAACCAATCAGCATATTCAGTGCCCAAGTCCCACTCCCAAAAGTTAATGAAGGGGGACATTTTTTACCTGGAAGACCCTGGTCCCTGCGGTCGAAACACACAGAGTACCACCCCAAAGTCTTTAGTTCCTGGGAAAAGTTCCCGTGGTGGAAACGTGGCTTTTATCTCCCAATAATATGCCTTAGTAAGATGATATTTAAATGCTTAGTTTTATTATCAAAGCTCTGTAGTTTTAAAACACATAGGCCTGGTTTCACAGATTTGGACATTTAAGTAGCTTTTATACATGTGCCTTTGAAAAAAGAGAGAGAGAGAGAGAGAGAGAGAGAGAGAGAGAGACAAAACAATGGCACTGATGTATTTTAAGATATGTCAGTGCAAGTTGCTTTCAGATAAAACAGCTCAAACATGCATTTAGTCTGGGACTAGGTTTAACCTTGTCTTTAAAACTGGTAATGCAATGCAATACAACGATTATCGAGATTTAAAAAAAAAAAAAAAAAAAAACATTCCTCAAAAGCCTGATGGATCATATTTCTTACATTTTAACATGATAAAAATTTTTTTTGAAAAAAAGATGTATGAATAATCCAGTCCAGTTACTGTTCATATTTAAATATTACAAACAATATAAAAGTTGTTCTTATGTTTAATGTATAAAAATCAGTAAAGATTTCACCGTAAAAAGACATGTGAACCACAACCTGAAGGGGGAAGTTTTTGGAATTATAATAAAAGTTTTTTTTTACTTGCTAAAAAAGCATAAACTATTTATAGGGGATAAATATATACAAAATAAAATGATGGCAAATATTTCATACATATAATTATTCTAAATAAAATCAATATTTAATTTGGATGGTGTAATGAAATGTCTGCAATGGATGCTTCCAGTGGAGACAGCTTTATTTATTAGAATTGTGATGCACTTTCATCATGTTACAATGTGTCGTCCTGTCCAGTGTGACTGATGGAGCGTTATTTCACTTAAAATCTGTCAGTTATACACTTTTTAAAATTAAAGTTGAAATTACAGACTTGTGGCCTCTAGCTATATGTCTTTTTCTGAGCATTGCCCATTGCAAAATTACCATCCGAATGGTTTACTATAAGGTTAACATATCCTAGACCATGGCATAGTAGGTGGGCTATGTGGACACAGATGACACAGGTCAAAGGCTTGAAATGCCCTCATTTAAACCTATGACCTAAGTGATTCTCTCTGGTTTAAAACACACATGGACACACACACACACACAGGCTCAACCACCCCTGCCCACACAAGCTTAGTCATTTGCAAAGTAGCCATTAAAATCAGTTGGCAGAGACCTCACACCATGTCACAAAAGACCCCACACACCATCTCTAGAGCTGTCACATTGAAATATACTCAGTGACCTTAACAGGTGTCCACAGTGGTCCAGGACCCATGTGAGATTCAAATCTGGGCCCTGCTAAATGTCTTTAAGTCAACATGACGTGCTGTTCACAATAAATTTTTCTTCCGTTATGTAACTTTCAGAGTGAAACATGATTTCAAACAAGAAAAATGTAGAATGGAATTGAAAAGATCGGACCCACTTTATATTAGTTGGCCTTAACTACTATGTAGTAACATTTAAATTAATCATTTGATACAATGCACTTATTGTGTACATACATGTTTTTACAATGCACTTACATTTTAAAAATTACCTGCATATAATTACATCTGTAATTAATTTCTGTAATTACATGTATAATTACACTGTTGACACTTCCCTTACACCTAACCCTACCCTTAAACTTACCCACACCACCACACCTGTCCCTAACTTTACCCGTATCCCACCTCAATATCAGCAAAAGTGTTTTGCAATACAATATGAACACAATAAGTACATTGTACTTATTTTTTGATGTAAGTACATAGTAGTTAAGGCCACCTAATATAAAGTGGGACCAAACGATCTATAACACCTGGAGAAGCAATTCATTAGCATTTTTATTGATCTGGCAAAAATGCCACCAAAATGAATAAAATTCTCACAAAATTCAGGATATGGGGGAAAAGAAATGCCCCTGAGTTCTTGTGTTTTTTTTTTCATGTTTATAACATGGTATCGTTAATCAGTATCACATGAGAAAGAGTGCTGCTTTCTTGCATTTGCAAATGTGATATTGATTTTATATTCAATAAATTACAATTGATTTTATAAATCAATATTTCACAAATTACATTAGACACATTATTTCCAGTTCCACAATATTTCAGTTCCAACCAAATCCACTGCAGAAGTGTTGCGTCAACACAATGGTGTTTCGTTACTGAATAACTCCACGGTTTTGAACAAATTGGTTAAGTGTATGATTCAATGGATGAATGAATATTTCCTGAATAAATCTGTCATTTTAAATTAATTGGTTGAATGAACAATTCAATGACGCAATGACTTGCTAACACCTACGGGCGGTTTTAGTTTATAAAAGTATATTTTTTTATTAAATGTTATATTTAAAACATTAATCCCATAGCATTATTTATGCACATGTAATTTGACCATTACGGTGCATGTACACTCTGTGCAGCTAAAAATGCGACAATAGCTCCGTTTTAGGGTGTGTCTGTAGCAAATGTGCTTAATCTATTTATTTATTTTTTCAGTTCACAACCAATAATCAGCATATATACACATGATGGCTGCAATTGGAAAAAGGTAGTGTTTCTTTCTAAATGTGCAAAGTAAGCGTTTCTCGGTAGGGGACGAGAAAATATATTGTAGCCTATACACCCACTTTTTCTTTATCCAAGAAATGATAGAAATTTGTTCTTATGCAGTTGACGAAATATAGTCAAAATGCAGAATCCCTAGAAACTGCAAGCACGAGAGAGAATATGAGTCTGTACAAATTTCCCACTTTTTGGGGGGGATTGGGTTTTTAATGCTTTATTTTACATCTCACATAAGAAATTTAATACTAGGGGTCAAGTAGACCAATTATTACATTTTGACTTCACAAACAAGGAATAACCAGATTTTAAAACCTGTAAACACGGGTTTCTTGTGTTGCTGGGTTTTTAGTTTGCAAACTGGTAAAATGGTTTATTTAATTAAGCTGATTTTTGGTAATTATTATCAAACTGGTGTTCATGTAAACAGGATCATTGTGTCGGCATTGGTAACATGTAACAAATGTCTAAACATTGCTGTTTTTCAGTCAATGATTTTGAACATTTCACTTCCCTTTGATGTAACCAAAATCTTCTGCGATGTTTCTACAGGCTCAATGAAGGGTCTGCAATCCTGTTGTGAGGTCTTGTTCAAGGCAGATGCATTCATGCCATTATGTTATAGCTCCCCCATGTGGTAGGGAATTTGACTCGGAATGTTGGGGGTATTTAATAGTTTTTAGTTAATAGATAGATAGAGGCCCCTACATATGCAAAGCACAAATATAAAAGATGCTATAACATGCAAATAAATAAATAAAACTAAATAATCATATAAATATATCATATTAATAAAAAAATATCTTACAACAAAACTTTCGTCATAAATGAGTAAAATGTAGGAAACATTTTGTGATGTTAAACGTCATGCATTTATTTGCACCTATTCGCGTATCTTAATGTCTGTGCCAATGTAGATATTCAACAGGGAATAAAAACTGAGCCAACCAACCACGGTTTCTCCTTCATACACTCATTTATCCTTGAAATATAGGAACATACTTTTTTTTTTTCTTGAGACAGAAAATTCTAGGTAAGTTTTAAAGAAAGACAACATTAAACATCTTTTAAAGCATTATTATCATTTAAAACATTAAAACTCCATAGTATATAAGCTGCATGAAGGCAGATTAGCTGAAGAGAGTGAGAGTGTTATCATGAATTAAGACTAAACAAGACATTCACCCTTGTTCTGCAACAAATATGAAATCACTAAGTGTTGGATGATATGGCTACTGCTGTGGATGATATGATTTCCATTTCTTTCAGCCAAAATAATATACAAGCACATGCTCTTTGGAGGATAACAAGAGATAGCAACCAATGAGTATGGTGTGCTGTAGTGGTTAGCATGATCCATGCTCTATCATCATTGTGTCTTTGAGCATGAGTTACTCCAGGAGGACTGTTAGATGTACTATAAGTTACTCAAAAGGAAAGTTTCTCAGTGATTCAGATTCAGTGATCTTGTGAAGGATAAGGTAATCAAAGCACTTAATAATGGGTAGTTGTGGCAAGCAGGCCGTGAGAATGATAATGAATTGATAATGAGCATCGCCTGCGCACCGCACCGGCCTCGTATCTCATACACCACATGAGATCAACATACACCAGCAGCCATATCACCCTGTAGCCCAAGACTGGTTTCCCACTGAAACTAAGCAGGGCTGAGCCTGGTCAGTACCTGGATGGGAGACCTCCTGGGAAAACTAGGCTGCTGCTGGTAGAGGTGTTAGTGAGGCCAACAGGGGGTGCTCACCCTGTGGTCTGTGTGGGTCCTAACACCCCAGTATAGTGATGGGGACACTGTACTGTAACAAGCACCGTCCTTCGGGTGAGACGTTAAACCGAGGTCCTGACTCTCTGTGGTCATTAAAAATCCCAGGATGTCCTTCGGAAAAGAATAGGTGTGTAACCCCGGCATCCTGGCCAAATTTGCCCATTGGCCTTAGTCCATCATGGCCTCCTAATGAGAAGTGATGAAGCCAATCAGGAGACAGAGTGATGAAGCCAATCAGTATATGGCATCCCCATATACTGATTGGCTTCTTCACTCTGTCTCCTCTCCACCAATCAGCTGGTGTGTGGTGGGCGTTCTGGCGCAATATGGCTGCCGTCACGTCGTCCAGGTGGATGCTGCACATTGGTGGTGGTTGAGGAGATTCCCCCTGTCACATGCCTGTCCTGTCTTGTGTAGCACATGTGGTGTTTTGTTATTTTGGGCCATGTGTTCGTGTCTCTGTCTGATCCCTCCCCCTTGTTTTCTGATTAGTGTTTGATTTCTCCCACCTGTTCCCTCCTGATTATTTTCCCTTTTTAAGTCCCATTGTGTTTGCAGTCTGTGTCAGATTGTTGTCTAACGTCTCCCGTTTCCCTGTGATCCTTATAGTATGTTTTGAGTTATTATTTGTTAATTTTGATTATGTGTTTTTCCCCCTTGTGGGTTTTGTTTTGCTGTTATGTTTATTTTCTTATGAATAAATCCTTTTTCCCGCATTTGAGTCCTCACCTTAGTTTTCCTCCATTTCCCCTGACACCCCCCTTCTATATGTAAAGCGTTTTGAGTACCCAGAAAAGCGCTATATAAATGTAACAAATTATTATTATTTTTATTGGAGCAACGACTTTGAAGGACGAGAGAGGACCAAGCCGTTGTGTTTTGTTTATGTGTCGTCGGTTTACTTTCATTTTGTTGTTTGTTTATTTTATGTGATTAAAGTGTTTGAATGTTCGCCGGTTCCCAATTTCTTTTTCCCTGATCCTTTAACTGCGTTGTAACCCTGTGTTTCAGTTTCATTGGCTCCTATGTTCCATTTCTTTATTGCTTGCTATGGTTTTTGATTAGTGCTCATGTGTCTCAGCTGTTAATTATCTTGTTTTTATTCTCAATTTAAACCCTCGGTTTAGTTTATTTGTTGTCTGGTGACAAGAGTGTTAAGGTTGGTTTGTGTTGCTCCTGTTTTCTTTTCCTGTGCCTTACAATGCCAGAGTGTTTTATTTGGTTTATTTAGTTTAATAAAGTTTGGCTGCTTTAATTGGATCCTCTACTTGCTTCCTTGTGGAGCCAATCCATTACAGTACATCAGACCTCAGAAAGGATTCAAAATATGGATCTAGCAGCCAACCAGCTGTTGTCTCTATCCAAAAAAATGGCAAACCTCTAGAGGAATATGTTTGGAAATTTTGTGGATGTTGTTGGAAGGTTGAGTTTAATGAAGTAGCATTAATGGACTGATTTCATGGTGGTTTGGATGAGCCCCTGTATTCTCCTTGTGAGATGTCTGGTCAAGTGTGTGTGCCGGCTACATCGTCCGTCATTGTGAGAGTTCCCGTGGAGTTTGAGGGGATGGAAAGGAGCCCTGCCCACACTCCCGCCACTTCCAAAAACAGCCAGTTCCTCAGCCCCACCTCCACCTCCGCTGGTTCCCTTCAGTCCCTCGGCTCCTCCTCTGACACCTCTTCGTAGTGTGGATTTACCTCGGGTCTACCGGTCTCCAGCTCTGCCCAGTAAAGAGTATCCCGGCTCCACCTCCAGCCGCTGATCCCATCACTCCACCTCAGCTGGTTCCTCCTTCGGCTCCACCATGGACCATTGTCCTCATGGCTTTACTGCCCTTCGTCCTCTTTCACCCCTCCTGCTCTGCCTTGGTCAGAGGTCACCCTGCCTGCACCACGGACTTATTAGCCATCTGCTGCACTCCGTCTCTCCACCCCTTCGGCTCCATCTGGCTTCGCCTTCCCTCCGGCTCTGCCTTGGTCCCACCAGCTCCGCCTCAGTCCTCCGCTACCATGGCTCAACCTCGGATGCTCATTGCTGCGGCTCCGCCTCAGCCTCCAGGACCATCAGTGTCACAGTCCCATCTGCTCTCCGTCTGCACCCTGGACTCTACCTCCATCGGCTTCATCTCTGTCCATTGTTCCCCTGGTGTCGACAGCCAAGCCTCCACCATGCACAACCCCCCCCATTACAATACATTTTATTCCTGTGATTCAAAGCTGAATTTTTTTAATCATTACTCAGCATCACATGATCCTTCAGAAATCATTCTAATATGCTGATTTGCTTCTCAAGAAAGAAAGAAAAACAAAGACTTTTATTGACCCCAATCATGTAAATGGTAGGATAGCAATGTTATGGACATGTTTAGTTCTACACAGAATGAAGTTGTAAAAGGTCACACAAGTTCAAGGCTATGTGTGAAATCTTGTGTCAAAACCTTGAAATTTGTGTTTATTATTCCAGTACTTTCCTCTAAAGTTAGACTGGACATCTGTTAATCAACCTGTTATCAAGTGTACACAGACAAACAGATGGAAACTTCCAAAGTTAGCGACCAACACATTTGTTCATTTGAAAATTTAAAATTCAGAGCAGGACCGTAAATGGAGGGCAACCAGTTGTCCTGGGCCTTGTGATGGAATGACAATTCATATTTTCTAAATGCATGTTATTGATCTTATTGTGAACAATTCATCCATGTTTATTTTTATTTATTTATTTTTTTTGTTTAATCAAAATGTCATAACTGGATCTTCTAGTGAAATGTCATCTATTATGTATCCTACAGGGCCATTAGGAGCAGTTTTGTTTGGTAGTCCTGATTCAGAGAGGAAAGTACAGCTTGCAGAAAGCATGACCAGGGATGCTGTCCACATGTATCATTCCTCGACGGGTATGACAAAGCACAAGGTTCCAGCTTTGGAAAAACATACCTCTCCAATGTAAATGTCAGCCCCTGGTGCGTTTATTTATAAAAGTGTTTATCAAGGTTGGCTATTTCTGCCTCTAGTCTTGCACATTCTCATGCACAGCTGATTGTGTCCCTCGGCTGACAGCGTGAGGAACAGGCCGAACAGAATAGCTTGTTCCTCAGAGTGTTCTGTCTTTGGGTTTTTATGAGTGATGACAGCGCATGTGATGAAGTAATGAAATTAAGTGTTTTAGTCCTCCCTGCAGACCAAAGGGGCAGTCAAGACAAAGTCATACAGATATCTCACTCATAATGTGATCTAATCTAGATATCAAACTTGTAATGTTACATAACATTTACTTATAAGGTTAGGATTGTGGTTTGGTTTAGGGTAAGTTGCATGTAGTTATGCATAATTTACTGTTACAAGAACACTGTAAAGTTTAACTGACTTTTTATTGTTTTGAAAGAAGTGTCTTATGTTTATTGTTGTTTATTGACCTTTTCAGCATTACTGCAGGTTTTTAAAGACATTTGTCATTGAACAACACAGAATTACTTTGCTGTTACAATAAATGTAAATAGTAATTAACCACAATTTAAACCAAATGATTATTTTGGTCTTAATGAGTCTACTCGCCCAGGCTACTGTTATACGCACGAGTCCCGTCTGATTGGTCGTGGTGGCATGTTGCAATATAGAAATATATATATAGAGAGAGATATTCTTATGTTTTCTCAGAAAACTTGTGCTTAATGTTACACTTTCAGATATAAGAGAAAAAAACCTTACTATCTCTTTGTCAGGAGTATGCTTTGTTTGTTCCTGTCTTGACCTAATTTCTGGTCTTTGTTAGTTTCATTTACTTCACCTGTTGTCAATTAATTAGCCTATTAGTCATCATTGGTTTAGTATTTATAGTTCCATGTTTCCTGAGTTCAATGTCCTGTCTTAACTTGGTGTTTAGTGAGTGTTTTGACCGGTTTCTCTGTATTTTGGATTAAAAGACTGTTCTCTTTGTTAATTCATCTTTGCGAGTGGGCAACGTACCGTGACACTCTTGCTTTGGTCTCCAGGGCCCTATGTTGATTTCCTGAAAGAGTTTGCAGATTTTCTCTCAGACCTATTGGTCAACGGCGATAAAGCGTTGATTATGGGAGATTTTAATATTTATGTAGATAATACGAATGATCAGAGGTTGGTAGAGTATCCAAAAACTGTACTCAAGTAAAAGCACTAATCTGAATAGTTACTTGAGTAAGAGTAAAAAAGTATCCAACGAAAAAAACTACTCAAGTAGCTAGTTACTAGTTACTTCGGCTCATATATAGCCTATATAACAACAACAATAACAACATGTTAATATTTAGATGGATATTGAATTTAAATGGTTATTATTATCATAATTAGATATCTTTGCAACAGGCAGAAGAGGCAAGCATTATTTCTGGCATCTGTAGCCCAAAAATCATTGCATATCCTTTGCTTTGTATAATAATAATGTTTTGGATTAATAGACAATGTCGAAATAAAGTGAACCTGCAGATTTTTGCGTTCAAAGGCATGTAAAGGGAACTGTAGTGTTTTGAGCTGTATGTAAACTCAGGAATAAGCACTGTTTGGCCACTCTAGAGATTAACTCTGGGTTAGTTTTTGGTGGGCCAGTTCATTGTCACAGAGTTTGGCTATTCATATTGCGCAGTAAACTCTTATTTGTGTTATTTGAACAGTTTTAAAACACATCAGGAACCACTGAAAGTGAAAACTCTTCAAATGTGCTCACACATATAACTGCTACTGCATATCTGAACACAAAAAATGATCAAATACACATTGACAGTTCTTCCATCTGCTCTCAAAAATGCAATCAAATGTATATTTCTGCAGCTGCGTGTAAACTAGTTAACTGTGTCTAAGTAAAGACATTCGTTTTCAAGACGAACCGATCGCTTCCACTGCACACACAAATTACTGCGGGATGGCGGGTGTTCATTCAGTACAGTGCAGTTTTTTCATTAGAAATGTACTCGAGTTAAAGTAAAAGTAACCACATTTAAATGTAAAATTTCGAACGAAGTAAATGTACTTTGTTACTACCCACCTCTGCGAACGATGCGTTCGTGGTTGCGTTTACAGATTTACTAAACTCCTTTGTGGTCAAATCATACACTAGATTTAATTATCACATGGAACCAATATTACTAATATAGATATTCTACGGCAAAGTGATGATGTCACTAATCACTACCTTGTAACGTGCATACTGCTGATATTTCCCATATCACTCCACATTATCGACTAGGTAGGTCAATTATCCCAACAATTATAGATAGTTTCACAAATAACCTACCTAATCTGTCTCAGCTGCTCAGTGTACCCAAACACACAAATTAACTTGAGGAAATGACTAGCAGTAGGGGCACTATCTTCTCTAGTACATTATAAACTGTTGCACACATCAGATTAAACAAGTTTAAAGAGAAAAGTACTGCACCATGGTACAACAGTATTACTCACGCTATAAAGAGAGAGACTGTAGAGCATAAATGGAAACAAACTCATTTCGAGGTCTTTAGAATTGTGTGAAAAGACAGCATGTCCTGCTATAAAAAGGCTCTAAAAGTAGCCAGGGCCGAGCATCTCCGCCAACTCAATAGTAATAATCTCAACATGGCAGCCAAAATGGCCTTTTAATGTGGAGTCTTCATCTCATGTGAGTGAAATAAATTTATCACAAATATAGTATTTAAAATTACACCAAAAGAAAACATTTCAAACATCTAAATTTTTGCATTTTCAGAAGAGTTGGAGAAGAGCTGGAATAATGTGGGATGCTTAGCAAGCGTCACCAAATTTATATCTTCCTATATGTCATGCTGATGGCTTTTTCTAAGATTAAGTAGCGACTAGCTGAACAGAATTAAACCTGGATGACTGATTTAGTTTTGAACATCACATGAGTCTTCAGAGTCAAATCATATAACCCCACCAAAAGCATGCAGACAGATATTCTATGATAGTCAGTGAATGTCTTTTATCACAGATAAAATAAGATTGTGCTCCCTCTGACTCGTGCTGTTTTATAGGTGTTAAAGCATGTGGGTTCACAGAGTCTCCACATGACAGTGACAATGTCAGTCGAGCAATGTCTATGGCTGTCATCATCGCAACTGTCTTTGTCCATCATTCTATAGTCCTGTCTGCACTTGTCATAACTCAATGTAGGCTTATAAAACTTGGTTAGAGCTTGGTCATATTAGAGCTTTTAGATTAGTGCAGCAACAACTTAATCTGTTGATTTGTTTTTTTCAATTAATCAAAGGATCTGACATTCTAGAGCTGCACTGAATGATAAATGTCTTTTGAAATGTGTAATATAAAATAAAATATTTGTTTTCATTAGATGTTTTTTTCTTATTTAAGTAATTATGACAGTTGCATTGTAGCCGAACTGTTGTATCTCACAAACGAGTACAAACATATAGGATATTCAACTCAATGAAAATGCTGCAGCCTCAATTTCTTTTTTACTCCTTTTTTACTCTCCAGTAAATGTGATGTAAAGTATATGAGTCTTCTCTTATTCCTTATGCCGTTTGCGGTGCCCTTCATACTGAGCGTTTATGGATTTGAATCTCTCTTAAGATGTTGGTGGGTATACCAAGAGAGATCTTAAGAGAGATTCAGATCCATAAATAATATAAAAATAAATCCATATAAAAAAAATTGGATGACTAGTAATTAAGTTTTTAATTATTGGACAAAACACCTCCACATGTATTAACCTAGAATACTGTCTAACACTTGATGGCTGCTCTGTCAATTCCTCGTCGTCAGTTAGGAACCTGGGTGTGCTCTTTGATACCAATCTCTTATTTGAAAGCCACGTTTCTAGCATCTGTAAAACCGCATTCTTCCAGCTTAAAAATATATGTAATCTACGACATATGCTTTCAATTCAAAATGCTGAAAAGTTAATGCGTTCATGACCTCAAGGCTAGATTATTGTAATGCTCTATGGACCCTTTTCACAGATTGTGATGACGCATTTTAACGGTCATCAATATCGTAAATCCTGCAAAGTTTTTTGTATTTTCATTTTTTTTAAATATTTAATGTATTCTCTCATTCACCGCTATAATAGTTAACCCAACTATGACGACTTCCGCTTTGAGAAACCCGGAAATGTGAAAAGGGTCTATTGGGTGGTTGCTTAACCCTTGAGTGTCAAAGATTGCTGACGGCCCCAGATTACTGTTGTTCAACATTCACTGCTCGTTAAAACATCACAGTCTTACTTTATCTGGACAAACTCAGTATCATTATACAGATTAAAGACTCCAGCTTCGATATTTGAACACTGATTATGGTAAAACTGGGTTGCACTGACATGCAAAGGCACTTCAAATTTAAATCGATCTTTAATAAACAATATTTTGAATTGAATATCACACGCAAATGAATTCTCTCTCATCTGCTGCGGTTCAGTTGTGTCTAGTGATGTGTCGTTCATGAACGGTTCGTTCATTTTGAACGAATCTTTAATATGACTCGAGAACAACGAGTTGTCTCAGAGAGCGATTCGTTCATTTTGTGTTGACCGCGCATGCACAACATCCCATATGTTCTGTACAGGAAACAGAACTGATTAGTTCATCTCTCGAGTCTTCGGGTTCGAGTCATTCGTTCATCAAGCCCAGCCCCATAGGCAAGGCTATGCAGTCTGTACCGGAAACAGAAAAGATTAGTTCATCTCTCGAGTCTTCGGGTTCGAGTCGTTCGTTCTTTTGTCACGTGACAGCTGTGTTGGATACTGAAATGAGTTAATTCACAACCTTCCTTACAAGCAAGTGAGTAGTTTTTTTGCTGGTTTAGTTCAGTTTTTTAGCTAGTATAATAATTGATTTTCCTATGAAGACTGGACACATTGGGTTGGTTAGAATGGATAGGCATAACATACAGGTGCTGGTCATATAATTAGAATATCATCAAAAAGTTGATTTATTTCACTAATTCCATTCAAAAAGTGAAACTTGTATATTATATTCATTCATTACACACAGACTGATATATTTCAAATGTTTATTTATTTTAATTTTGATGATTATAACTGACAACTAAGGAAAATCCCAAATTCAGTATCTCAGAAAATTAGAATATTACTTAAGACCAATACAAAGAAAGGATTTTTAGAAATCTTGGCCAACTGAAAAGTATGAACATGAAAAGTATGAGCATGTACAGCACTCAATACTTAGTTGGGGCTCCTTTTGCCTGAATTACTGCAGCAATGCGGCGTGGCATGGAGTCGATCAGTCTGTGGCACTGCTCAGGTGTTATGAGAGCCCAGGTTGCTCTGATAGTGGCCTTCAGCTCTTCTGCATTGTTGGGTCTGGCATATCGCATCTTCCTCTTCACAATACCCCATAGATTTTCTATGGGGTTAAGGTCAGGCGAGTTTGCTGGCCAATTAAGAACAGGGATACCATGGTCCTTAAACCAGGTACTGGTTGCTTTGGCACTGTGTGCAGGTGCCAAGTCCTGTTGGAAAATGAAATCTGCATCTCCATAAAGTTGGTCAGCAGCAGGAAGCATGAAGTGCTCTAAAACTTCCTGGTATACGGCTGCGTTGACCTTGGACCTCAGAAAACACAGTGGACCAACACCAGCAGATGACATGGCACCCCAAACCATCACTGACTGTGGAAACTTTACACTGGACCTCAAGCAACGTGGATTGTGTGCCTCTCCTCTCTTCCTCCAGACTCTGGGACCCTGATTTCCAAAGGAAATGCAAAATTTACTTTCATCAGAGAACATAACTTTGGACAACTCAGCAGCAGTCCAGTCCTTTTTGTCTTTAGCCTAGGTGAGACGCTTCTGACGCTGTCTGTTGTTCAAGAGTGGCTTGACACAAGGAATGCGACAGCTGAAACCCATGTCTTGCATACGTCTGTGCGTAGTGGTTCTTGAAGCACTGACTCCAGCTGCAGTCCACTCTTTGTGAATCTCCCCCACATTTTTGAATGGGTTTTGTTTCACAATCCTCTCCAGTGTGCGGTTATCCCTATTGCTTGTACACTTTTTTCTACCACATCTTTTCCTTCCCTTCGCCTCTCTATTAATGTGCTTGGACACAGAGCTCTGTGAACAGCCAGCCTCTTTTGCAATGACCTTTTGTGTCTCGAGAGACTCGAGAGATGAACTTATCATTTCTGTTTCTGCATTCAGCCTATGGGGACTTGAACGAATGCCTCGAACCCGAAGATTCGAGGTGAACTAATCAGTTCTGTTTCCGGACTGCATGCCTTGCATATGAGGCTGTCACAGCCCAGATCAGACATGATGACGGCTAACGGCTCGAACCCGAAGACACGAGAGGTGTACTAATCTTTCCAGGGAACAGACGTGATTAAATGTTAAGTGACAAAAGAAAGAACGATTTGGATCGGGAGGTGAGGTGAACTAACAGAATGCATACATAGCCTGAAGACCCAGCTAAGCAACTAATTAATCATTTCTTTCTCAAAGTTGCTGCATTAACTTATAGTTAATTTTTTATTCCAAAAGTACAAAATGTGTTGGAAAATTTTATATGTAACATTTTAATTATATTCTGCTGAAAGGAATGAAATGAACGAAATTACTTGAAAAAAGATTCATTCATTTTGCTGAACGAGATTCAAAGATCCGAGTCAGTAAAATGATCCGAACTTTTTGTTTTTATGTTTGAGCCTATATATCTCCATATTAATAACTGTCTGAGTAATTATGAGTATTCCACTGTAAACTCTCAAGTGTTGGTTTTCTAGAAATATGTTGGTTATGTGTCTATTCAGAATAACTTTTGAGCAGCAGCCTTTTTACTATGGGTATGTCAAAATGCCCCACTTGCCAAAATAGTGGGTGACAGGCAAGGGGTTAATAAACAAACTCCAGCTGGTCCAAAATGCAGCAGCTCGAGTTCTTACTAGAACCAGGAAGTATGACCATATTAGCCCGGTTCTGTCACCACTGCATTGGCTCCCTATTAAACATTGTATACATTTTAAAATCTTACTTATTACTTACAAAGCACTAAATGGTTTAGCTCCCCAGTACTTGAGCGAGCTCTTAACGCAGCTTTTCAATCTCCTTTGTAAAAGCTTTACGAGGCATAAATCATCCTCACTTTAGATGAGCTCCAAAAATTGTTAACTGACAATTACTAAATGTTTTATAACTACCTGTTAATCACGAATTACAGTAGGAATACATTTTAATAAAGAATTTATTAATACACTGAGTAACTATTACTATATGTCTAAATAATAAGATGTATAAATGTACATTTAAATAGTTTATTAATAATTTACTTACACTTTCTAAATGATCTTATGATCCACTGACAACTCCAGTTTTTTAAATAATGTAATACTTAATTTAGAAATTATAAATTGATCATTTATAAAGTATGAAAATACAATTATTAAACACATTATAGATATGCTTATGAATCAAGAATAAAGCATTTATAGCTGTATTTATAAACTGCTTATTAATGTCTATTAATGCTTTATAATTGATGAATTAACTATTTACTAATGCTTAACTAATGATCATGCAGTTATTATAAAGTGTTACCAACTTTTCCCTCTGATAAAGTAGATATTTTGAGGAATGTTTTAACTGCTTTTGTCTATATAGTGTAAGTAAATAGGGTTCAAAATGCCAGAACAACATGCAGGGTGAGTGCATGATGACAGAATTGTCCTTTTTGGGTAATCTATCCCTGTAAGTTTGCATCATACTGTACATCTGCACAGCAAAGGTCTGTTTCTGATATTATTGCAGATGCAGACAACAAATTTCAAACTGGTTTGAAATCTGGTCAACCAGATTAGCCATCAGGCATGCTCAATGTATAGCGAGAGAGCAGCGATGAGCGTCAACCAATGAAATCGCAAAACAGCCCAAGATGAGGGAGAAGAACAAGGAAGCCAAGAAAATAAACATGCCATCAAAGAATCAGTTAGCTCCATATAACTGTCTCCATATAGTTCAGGTAAACGTGTTTTGTGCAAAATCACTCGCCCATAAACCTTTACTGCAATCTTTTTTGTTGACATGTTGTCAAGAATCAGTTATTGTGCTGCTATGTATGTGAGTCATTTTTTTTTTTAAATGTGTGCAATTGTGACAAGCTTCACTCTTGTAGCATGGCCTAAGAGTACGCAAAGGTTATAGAGGACAAAATCAGTTAGTGACCTCCTTAGTCATAATATTCATAACAGACCTTCAGCAGATATCCTCTTGTTTTAAATATTAACCTTGCACAGCTGCTGTTATCTCAGGACCCTGGCAGGAATGTGTTAGGGAGGAGGAGGTGCTAAAAGAAAAGAGATACAGTCCAGATGATCTTCAGGCACTGACCTCGCCAGTATTTCCCTAACTGCAATGTGGCACAGTGGAACAAAGTGGATCTCATAACACTTTTTTGGCTGTAATCCGTCACCCTTCCTGCTGCTTTCAAACTATACAGCATACAGTCTAAACTCTTCATCAATCAAGTTTGGTATTCCCATCTCTTCCGATGACCTTTGTGGAAACATGTATATAATTCACTGCTTATGTTAAATGATTATGTACAATTGTTGCAGTTAGACAAATGTTTTGCTTCTAATATACATCTAATATACATTTTTACAGTCTATTTCAAGAACAAATTGTCTGATGCAAGACATAAAATACATATAAACCCTCAAAGCAATAGAATCAGTAAAAGAAGAGTGCTGTTTGAGTCTTTTGCACACACTGGTAAACCTAACAAATGTCCATAATACATCATGGTTGATGGAATTGTGTAAATCTTGCCATTTATTTGCATATCATCCCTTAGTTACCTCTCGTTTAGATTTGTACCATTTTTGTGATGGAAGTGAAACATTTTTGAGGGGTTATTGAATGATCAATAATTTTCCCAAATTATGCAGTTATCTTTCATATATGACCCTTCATGCCAGTAGGGAAATAAATCATGTTTTGGGGGGCTGTCAAAGGAAGTGTATGAAGTAGTGTGGATGGGCTATTTTTAAAAAAGAATCTGGTTCAGGACTTGTTGCGGTATGAAAGTATGATGTATCAACTTTGCAAATGACATCTATATCGTGGACAATTAATATTTGTAATAAAGTGGGCTGATACAGGACCCATACAATTCTGACAATACCATGCAAATGACCTCAATAGGATTTGTGTTGAAACGCACAGGCATCAATATTCAGCATGCACAACACCACAATTGTAACAATCAAATTATTTTAGATAGTAAGATAAGACTTTGGACATTACACAACAGTTTGGTGATACTGACAACAACAATAGCAAATAAACCTGAATGTAGCAACTGCAAAGTACTTGTTGCTGAAACTAGATGAAGTGTATTCACAATCATTCGTTTATACCAGGGTTCCCCTTAAATCTGGCCCTGGAGTGCCACTGCCCTGCAGAGTTTAACTCCAACCCTAATCAAAGACACCTGAACAAGCTTGTCAAGGTCTGCAGAGTTACAGAGAGGCGAGTTTGATCAAGCAGGGCATCGACCCTCCAGGACAGGATTTGAGGAACCCTGGTTTATATTGTGAAGAAATTACAATATCTTAAAGTTTCACCCATTGTGGTGAAAATCTAGTTTTTAATGTTGTTTATATGTCTATGTGGTGTTTTTAATATGCTTTAAGGCAAACCATATGCAAATTCATAAGCCAACACCATTGCTGAGTATTTTCTCCTTAAAACTGCAGTGAACTAAAGACAAAAACACGGTTTGAAATCGTCAGTTTTTCTTCCATCACAAACTACCTTGTAACCAATCACGTCAACATGTGGGCGGGCTTTAGCATATCATTAACTATTCTCTGAAGCAGGAGAGTCTCAAGAGAAAAATCAGGTACATTTAGCAACATAGCGGGTGATTTATGTATATAATGTATATTACAATGTTATGATGAACTACAATGGTGGCCAAAATTATTAGAACACCTGACAGATCTAAAAAAATATTGACTTTTTTTTGCCTCCAAAACATGATTTAATTTCATAATGTTCATGAAACATGCAGCAGCACATCTCTCTGGCTTAGTGTAAATATATTTCCTCTGAGAACTTCGACACTAATGTTATCCCATGCCTTCTGCAACTGAAGCCAAAGGCTTTCCTTTGAATGTACAATAGATCTGTCCAGTTTATTTTCCAACTCGCCCCAAATGTCCTCGATATGGTTGAGGACCGGACTTTGAGGGGGCCAGTCCATCATTTTCAATGTTCTAGCAGATTCCTTACGTCACAGGTAGTTCCAGCAATAGTTAGAAGAATGTTTCCGGTCATTGTCCTCTTTGAAAATAAATCCAGGCCTAATAAGATGACTCCCAGATTCTAATAATTTTGGCCACCACTGTATATGCAGGGGTGCACATAACTGGTGCGCATGCGGGGTAAAAATAAACGATACGCGGCAGAAAATGTGGAGGGAAGCACTTTTGAGTACAAACATTTTTTGGGACGGGGACACATTTACTTACTGGAGTAGGATTTTGTTCCATATCTGGTAAAATAGCAATAATCATAATGATAAGTGTGTTAATTAATTATTAGTTGTTAAATGTCTTTCTTGTTGGCTTTTTCTAGGGCCCTATGATTTCCACAATACAGATAACGTGGACGTAATCACGGAATCCAGTCATAAAAACTAATTTATCGTTTTTGAAAGCAAAGCAGGCAGCCCCTCACGGACGGCTGCCGCACACACATAATAAAACATAAAAAAACACAATGTAAAGTCCAGGCCTGGTCCTCTCTCGTCCTCCACTGTTGTCACTCCGCCTTTTATGCATCCGAAGCTCCTCCGTGAGAGATACACAATAAAATAAAACACAATAAACAATAAAAAGCAGGTCAGTACACTTACATTACAGACTATATATAGATATAGACTAGTGTCTGTGAATAAAACCGCAAGAAGACCATTTAAATACAAATCCTGCATGTTCTGCATGTCTCTGTGTGAATGAATGGTTACTGAAGCATGCGTGACGCTCGCGGTGTTTTCAGCCTCGGCCACCTCACTATATGAGGATATGAAAACATCTGAACTTCATCTCCAGAGCTGCTCTGAGGGTCACTTCATCAGCATTCTACCGTTTATCATCATACCATAAACACACAGAAACTCAAAGGTCAAGGCAACCTGTCAAAATAAAAGTTTGGTTTAACTTGACAGAAATATACATTCACTTGTCTAAGATGACAACAGAGACTTTTGACCCAATACCAACTGTATGCAAACAGCACATCGCATGCTTAACCAGGGAAAGGAAGCAGGCCTACATCATCTATCTTGTTCGAGAGAAAAGAAGATAGTAGGGAGAGCAGTCAGGAGGAAAGTGATGATGACAGCTTGTAGGATAAGTATGCCGGGTAAAGTGTGAGTACCAAGCAGCATCTCCAGGTGCTCCCTTAAGAACTAAAACAAAAAAGTTATGTGCACCCTTGACTATATGCCTTTCTCCACTGACGTTCTGAGTTGTTCAAAGTCTTTTTTTAAGGATACTGATTTTTTTAAGAAGGCAGCTGTCTGACTCTGAGATGGTTAATGGGAATATGGCTTGTGTAAAATTAGCAACACATTATTAGCTATTTGTTTGTAGTCAAGCCAAAGGCTAATCATATTAATTACTTTAAGTCAGTAAATTATTTTGAACCAGTGAATGCAATATTGATTGTTTCCTTGTTTTGAAACAAGCCCTGTCTGAGGAATCAGACACCTTGTGAGTGATGCTACTGATACAGTCGTACCATCATCAGACTTGTGAATCACCAGATCAATCATCAGGGAGAAAAAACTCAACCTTTAAATGAAAGATTGCTCATTAGTATCAGGCCACAATCCACACTGATGATTCCATAGTGAATACAGTCTCACAATAAACATGTCATTTGACTTCCAGAAAGCCCTTATCAAGGTGCACTTTGTGCTGTGAGTAAACCTGTGTAAAACTCCAGGGAAGTTCTGTGTTATCTTGCAAGTATTCTTTGCTATATGGTTTTACCAGTGCCCCCAATGAAGCTTAGCGTGGCATTAACTTTCACCCACCCATTAATGGCAGCTGATAGACTGGATCTCCGCCAACCAAGCCACTGCAAACGTGCGGCTGCCCATGTAGGCACTTGGACTCAGCCCCACAGAAAGGAAAGCACTGCAAAGACAGAATTCATTCATTTGTGAATACGAAACCTAAATGTTGTAGATTGTCTCATCAAAACAGGTGGGAAAAAATTATGCTTTTGATATACATTTTGCAAATGTAAATGGATTCAGTAAAAGCAATGCAAGATTCCTCACATGGCTTGTAGAACGGTGTCAGATGTGGTCATGCATAATAATATATTGTAGAAAGTAATTGGTTACATAACAGTATTTGAGTCTGGTACATATTTGAGTCTGGTAATTGCTTAGGTTCTCCGTGACACCGTTCAGGGGTGCTTTTTATAACGATGTAACTCGCTTCATAGTACGATGCAACTAGCAAGTCAAGTCTGTTTCCTGATACCATGTTAACATGGTCACACATCTGTCATTTTAAACAAGTTGGTTTAACAATATACAACTGTCGTTACTGACGTTACATATAGGTGGTGGAGTAATAACTTTTGCTAATGAATCAAAGATTCAATTCAATGTCAGATTATTATAGTTCATTTACACAAGCAGCAGAAAGCTGTTTTCGAATCACATTAGCATGCAGTATGTAACTGCCGTACACTTTACTCCCATATACATTCAGTCACCAGCATTCTCCACAACGTAATTTTTCAGAGATGCTGCTGTAACAATCATGTCTACTTCACTGTTTTTGTTCCCTTTTGTTTTGCTTCATTTAATGTTTGATTAATTGCGGATTCCCTCTTACATCATACTCCGGGGTTACCATACTCATTTATGTGCATGCGATTCTGTATATAGTAAGTGCACAAAGATGAATAGCTCATTCAATACAGTCTTTAATTTAATAAATCACAAAGCAGGCAGGAGAAACTCAGGAAACACAACCACTAACATCAACAAGACCAGACCAGACAAATAACTTAACAAAACAGGGTACTAAATAGGATACTAGGTCAAATGACAGGGCACACAGGCAAACAGGAACAGACCTAAAAAACAATGAAACTAAGACAAAACAGAACAGAACATAACGTAATATAATTGTTACAGTACACCCTTCCCCCCTCCCTGGAGAGGCGTGTCCTCACCCGTAACAGTCCAACTGAGGGGGGAGGGGGGGAAACAGGAGAGGGATGAAAACAGTAAGGGGCAGGCAAAACAGTCCATGGGCGAGTGGAAAGAAGGAGGAGCCAGGGAGAAGCCAGGCAGGGACCCAGGCCACAGCCAGTGAGATGTTCTATGGCAGAGACGCAGGAGGGAGGAGCCATGGTGGAGGCTTGGGAAGATGGACCAAGGATGCAATCTCTTGTGACGGAGCCGGCCCCAGTGGCGACCCAGACTGAGCCGCAGATTCGCGGAGCCAGGGTGACATGGCAGGTCTGGAGGGCCAAGTTGGAGCTGATGGCTCATGGGAATGAGGCAGAGGCAGGGATCCGGAGGACCTCTGTGGAGCTAGTGTGACAGAGGACAACGGTGGAGCCGGAGGGAAGGTGGAGTCCAGTGGAGCCGAAGGGGTGGAAGACAGAGGTGTAACCTGGAAGCCAGGAATCCCATAGTGGCACCTGGGTGATGCCTGACCAAGGCTGAGATGGGGGACGAGGGAGCCTGGTGGAACTGGTGGGATGATGGGCCATGGTGGAGATGAGGGAGCATGGAGCTAAGGCGAAGCCAATGGGCCGGAGGATCGAGGTGGAGTCCGAGGCTTGGTGTCTGGAGGCGGAGACTGGGGACACAGGAAACTCTGGGCTGGGCGGAACCAGCAGGGGAGGGAGACCTGACTTGTGCACCTGGTCTGACATGACCTTGCCTTCAGGCTCCGGGGCGGGGTACGGCTCAGATGGGTCCGTGGGAAGGTTAGGGTTAGGGCACTGGCTCCGTGTCTGTGGTGGGCACAGGCATCTGTTCTGTCCGGCAGGGTGAAGGCTGACTGGGCTCTGGGTCTAGAGTGGGGCTGGTTGTCCTCCGCATGGCCGATGGTGAATACCAACTCTATAAATGCAGCTCGCTGAGGCTGGAGATGTAGAACATGCAGATCGAGAAGTCTGGATAGTACGTTTGACACGCAAACTACAAAAAACTTCCTGGTGTGAGACTCCAGAGAACAGTCCTTCTGCTCCAAGCATAACAGGAGAACCGTGAGAAGGTCCATGGGGACAAAAGAAAACAAATAGGGGAAAGAAAACGCTGCAAATAATTCTTTGTTTTAGGTCAATTCTTCTGTCACGGGTAGCTGTACATTATACAATAAGCACACAAAGACGAATAGCTCAATCAATACAGTCTTTAATTCAATAATTCACGAAACAGGCAGGAGAAACTCAGCAAAATACAACCACTAACATCAACGAGACCAATATGTGACCTGTGCTGGCAAAAGGAGTCGGAATACGCACAAGATAATTTCGAGCTACAAGCAAAACAAGTGAAAAATGCAGATTTTGGACGATTTTAAGGTTTTCACAAACATGAGTTCATTAAGCCCTCATCTAGCAATCCCAATGCTGCAACTTGCAATTAAACATCTAAAAGTATCTTTATTTGTACGTGTATTTGAGGAGTACCTTTCTTTTGTCCATGAAAACAATCTCACTCGCACTGACTGACAGATGCCTCTCACAGTGCGCAATCCTGATATACACAGAATAACAGTATTTCAAAATATCTGTCTTGGCAAGTATAACATTATTTGTTATGTCTTATGTGAACGTTTGGTTAACTGTTTGGGAAAACCATCTGATGTGTTACATTATATTATATGCGTGCTGTACAGTAGGTCTTAATATATAAACTGTTTCATTAATGTTTGTGGTTGACTTGGTGTGTGTCAAATTTGGTGTTATTACCAGGGATTGTTAGGTATGGTTGTTAGGTGATATTGTTTTGGAACCTTCAGAAAATGTTAACTCAATTTGTCTCGAAATTGACTATGCTGACTCAACTGACTTCAAACCGGTGTACCTCAGTAATTTTTTGTCCTGGTAAGGGACTCGATACTGCCAATACATGCACGACACACTGCTGTGAGGAAGTAAGACATGCTGCTGCTGTACAATATAACATACAAGAATTACCCGTACCAGATCTATACAGGTGGAGCTGGGGATGGTGGAGGGTTTCTAAAAGCGCACTGCAACTGCTACAGCAAATAAATTGCACTGTCTTTTAACTTTTTTCAGTGTATTTTATGCATGGTATTCCCCCCCAAAAACACAACAGCATTAAGCTGTAAATGTACATCACAGCACTTCAAACATGCCTGCTTCAATAGATTGTATGTCAAGCTTCTCATCTGCATCTCGTGCCTCTATCCAGACATATTAGTCATTCCAAATGAATAATTGATGCTGTTGATGGGGCTTTATTTTACAATGGAGCATCAAAGTCAGATGGCCTCAATGAGTTCGCCAAGTGAGATTCATTGCCAAGTTCCAGTGGGATTTGCACAATGACAATCAGGTCCTTTATTCCACTGATGTCAGTTCCCATTCACAAAGACAAAGCATATCACACGGCCAGATCACGCTGCTAAATACACTGAGCCATTGACAACAGTGTCATCTTCTACAGATTAATAAATTATACATTTATGGTTACACTTTATTTTGATGGCCCCCTTTAGGCATTCTGTTGACGTACTTGCAAAGTTACTTATAGTCAGTATAATGGGGAGCATCACGATAAAGTGTCAGCAGATATTAAGCAGACAGTCTATTAATTCTCTGACATGTATGTGAAACGTTACTTATAGTCAACAGGATGTCAAAGGGAGCCATCAAAATAAAGTGTTACCAGATTTATACTTCACATTGCCATCTTCAGTGCTTTTAGACTGTGATCCATTTTGATTTCTTTGTCAGTTGATTTCATTGATAGTTTCAAATAATTTAAATCTATTATCTTTTCAAGTTGATCCATGTGTTAATTAAAAAAGTTAATCTTTCTAGTATATATAAATGCAATGTAATATACAATCAGTAATTTCTCACTGGCAATTTCTCTTTTGTGTGGATGGGAATAGGCATTGTGGGAAAATGCTGCAGATGTGTGCATGTCACTGAGCCTTTGGACCTGAACTTGGGCGCGTCTCTTTCTTTGTCTTTATGACATTCTTCAGTTCTTCATTTGTGTTAACAGGGTCAAATATGTTCTGCTTGGGGAAAGAGCTGTAAAAGAATGTCCAATACCAATGTTGCAATACATTACGTATTATTAACATAAGGCATCAGTCGTGTGATATGTTTGTACTGTGGCCAACACAAATACTTTTCTAACAAATCACTAACAATTGTAACCAAAGGGCCCTTTCTTCTCAACTTTGTCTTGCTGGGTTATAAATGCCAATAACATCAATAACACATGCCTATTCTCCTCTTTGTTCTAGCTTGCCTCAAACGTGGAAAAGCACAGGAAAGATCCTGCTGTGAAGAATCTGCTGGGAAAATATGTCCCAAAGAAGTCAGGCTGCATCTGAAGTATACTAAAACCAATACATAAAAATAATAAAACCTATATAGACATATTATTCTATATATTCTAAATTATTGTTGTACTCTTGTCCAGACTCAGACTTTCCAAATCTGAAAATTCATCATAAAGATATGAATTATGACACCTTAAGTACTGTATGTGAAAACTATGATAATATAAACACAAACTATTTCAATATATATTATATTAATATGGCATATCAGTGTTTACATAAATCACGATTTCAATTTCTGCCACATTTAGCCTAACATTTAGCCCCATAAAGTTTTTTTCTTCAAAAGTTAGCATACTTGCTAACCGAGGAGACATCAGATTGATTTATTGAATCATTAATACATAATACATAACATGAGCAAATACAACAAGAAACAGAACAAGCACGTCGTTATGACACGCTAGATTCACACAAACAAGCTTTGTTGCTATGTGAACAGTGATGCTGTTGTATGAGGATTCTGAGCATGCTCAGATGATCGGAGCTCCCTCACTGGTCAGTGTGCGCTCGCCTCACACGTGCACATGCAGAGGGCCGGGCGACAGGAGATGTCCTTTAAAACAAACTGCATCTTTTGATCAATCAGTATTCAATTTGAACTTTACTCTGGAATGGACATATTTGTGTCTTGACAGGTATCTGTCATTAATGCCAAACACCCAAAAAATTTGATTATTTGCCCTTACAGCACCCGAGAGCACAGACCACCAGAGATGGACACAACTGGTATAATATGAATTGGTCGCACAACACAGGTTGATGAACTGCAATGACAGGAAGAATTCAAAGAAATTTGAGATTCGCATAACAAAGGAATTTGAATAGTCCAACACAAGCTTACAGATAGGACAATAATTTAAAATAATTCTTATTTTCTTACTCTCCATGTTATTCTCCTCTTCTTTCATTTTATTTGATGAAATAAAAAAAAAGTATATCCATCATCACACCATGAGCCTCATTCATTAAACAAAAGCAGAATTAATTTTTGGTTTGCACTTTATTTTACTGTACTATGTACTTAAATGTACTTACAGTGTACTTACCTAAGAAAATACTGGGTAATATAAGGTAACTACATGGGTTAAGGTTAGGTTTATGGGTAGTTCAGGGTAAGTACCTAGATATTACCCAGTTATTATAATTACTGTAATAAGTACATAGTATGTAGATGGGGAACAGAACTGTAAAATAAGGTGCTAACAATTTTTGTGAAAATCTTTCGTAATCATTTTGACATACATTTTCAGATGCATGAAAGTATTCATATTTTTACAATGTTAGTTGAAACAGGGGGGGGGGGATGTACACCTGCTTCCAGCCACGTGCAAAACATCTGAAAACTTTGTGTTTCTTTTAGGAAAACTAATTCATGGCAGGGAATTATGCTAATTGGGAATAACGTTCTGCCTATTAACGCATAACTGGAATTGATTAAAGTCACTACGAAATCAAAATGAACAATTCTTTTTATGGAATATTGCAGTGTTTAATATTATAAATTATTTATCTGTCAACATTTTTTTTTTCAAATTCATCTGCTCTTAATCTTGAATCAGAATAACTTCTCTGATGACGAGGGCGGGGCAACCCATCACTCACATGAGATCCACCAATAGCAAACCACAACCATCCAATCAATTCCCCATGGACAAAATCAAAGCCCCGCCCTACATTTTTCTTGTTCCAGATTTCATTTCACTCAGATATACGTCACAATAGGGAAGAAAAGGCTATTGCAACTTCTGTTTCATGCCAACTTTAACATACACACTTTAACTAATCAAATCTGAGGTTTGCGAAGTGTTTGTGTATCAGAAAGGCCCATAATCAGTGTTTCCTATATATTTCTGAAAATGTCACGAATGTGGCCCATTGTGATAAACTACCACTGTGAATTTCTGTCAAGCTGTACATTTCTAGTGTATCCATGAAGAGTTTAGGGTCACACTCATATTGATGATGATTTGGTTATGACCAGCTGGAATGACATGCTGACTGATCTACTCTGCAGTGGATGGAAGAAGACAGTGGCACTGGTTAGTGATTTTAATGGTGTTTTCCACCCTCTAGTGGCAATTTTGTTTTGTTTTGCATTTGTCAACCACTTCTTGAGAGAGAGAAATCTAATTTCCGGTTAACTTGTGAATATTGGGTTAATATGTCAAATAACAATGCCAGATGGATTGATTGACATGTGTCAACCCTTTTTCATCATTACATGATATTACCTGCAAGGTTAGAGACAGAACATCAAAATTACAGTTACTGATTATGTGATATCAAAAGAAGAGTTAGTAGTGAAAGTTTTATTTTAAAAGGGGCTCAGGTTGTTCTCACAGTGCATGTTTTTCACTATATAAAAGATAATAGAAGAATAATTGCATTCTGAGACTTTATGACTGGCAACAGGAAAACCATGATTCTGACATTTTAATATTTGACACTTGTCACCATACTACATTATTGTTCAATTGTTTGATTTTAATTTAGTTCAGTTTGTTGGGTGTAGTTGGTAACACTTTCTATGAAGCCTGTATTTATAATATATTATAAGGGAATTCTTAATGCATTATAATACAGGCTTCATCTGGTGTTATAATGCATTGTACTCTTAAAAGTTATAACAACAAATAGGTAAGTATTATAATGTAATGTAACTGTTGTTGTGATTATTTATCAGATGATACGATAAGTTTGTTTATATGGCATTATGCATGTATTATAATGCTTTAAGAATACCCTTATAATGCATTATAAATTCTTCATAGAAAGTGTTACCTGTATACAGTACTATTCAATATATTTTATCTGAAAACAAGTCTTAATATCTAAAACATGTTTGCCTATAAGGAAAATACTTATTGTGTTCATATTGTAATGCGAAACACTTTTGCTGATATTGAGGTGGATACAGGTAAAGTTAGGGACAGGTGTGGTGGTGTGGGTAAGTTTAAGGGTAGGGTTAGGTGTAAGGGAAGTGTCAACAGTGTAATTATACATGTAACTACAGAAATTAATTACAGATGTAATTACATGCAGGTATTTTTTCAAATGTAAGTACAATGTAAAAACATGTATGTACACAATAAGTGCATTGTATCAAATTATTAATTGAAATGTTAGTACATAGTAGTTAAGGCCAACTAATATAAAGTGGATATTCAAGTAAACCTAACAGTCTTGTTTTTTAACCCTGTAAAGCCTGACATATGAAATAATTCAAATCAATTATACCACGTTCTGTCTGAATACTCGATTCTGATTGGCTGGAAGGTGTGCAATAAAACCGTTTAATGCACAGGTCATTCTAAGTACACTGTTCTATATTAATGCGCTGTTTTTATTGAAGCACACACACACGTCACTCGCACACAGAGAGAGGACATCATGCTGCTCACACAGAAACATTCAGGAGCACAGGATCTTATCAATGCTACCCTGTGACTTTTAGTAATTAATTCAAATAAATGCTATAATTTATTAATTCAAATAAATCTTATGCACTACTTTATCTCTGTGTCTCATTTAAAGCGGGCAGAATGCTAGATCTAACGAGCCGTAACTAACCATTAATTTTATGATAATCCACGGCTAGCTGTGCATTAAACGATTGTCCTCCGCTTTGCGTCGGGCGGTTCTTTGCCTCCACGTCGTGCATTAAAATCGCTTAATGCACAGCTAGTCGTGGATTATCTCTTACTTATAATATTTTGAGTATAGTTTATTGGACCTTCAGACAAAATCTTTAAAAAAAAATATTGTTGTTATTATGGCTCATATAGTAATGAGTAACTCATATAGTAACTCAAACACCTATTTTTTATTCAGAAGCCAAAAATAAGTAATTTGTTGCGGTATTTTTATAAAGTAAGATGAAATTCTGATGTCTTGTAATGTAAATTAATGAGATCTTTATAACAGTATAGCAACTACTTACATAAAATCATATAAATATCACTTGTCACTCTATACCTCCCAATAATATGTCTTAGCAAGATGATATTTAAATGCTTACTTTTATGATCAAAACTGTAGTTTTAAAACATATAATGCAATACAATACAATGTTCGGTCCCACTTTATATTAGGTGGCCTTAACTACTATGTACTTACATCAAAAAATAAGTACAATGTACTTATTGTGTTCATATTGTAATGCGAAACACTTTTGCTGATATTGAGGTGGATACAGGTAAAGTTAGGGACAGGTGTGGTGGTGTGGGTAAGTTTAAGGGTAGGGTTAGGTGTAAGGGAAGTGTCAACAGTGTAATTATACATGTAACTACAGAAATTAATTACAGATGTAATTACATGCAGGTATTTTTTCAAATGTAAGTACAATGTAAAAACATGTATGTACACAATAAGTGCATTGTATCAAATTATTAATTGAAATGTTAGTACATAGTAGTTAAGGCCAACTAATATAAAGTGGATATTCAAGTAAACCTAACAGTCCAGTGAATGTTCATCTTGAAATACTAACAAAAGTCAAAGTTATTCTTACATTTACTTTATAAAAATAAGTAATGATTTCACAGCAAAAAGACAAAAAAAAGAAGCATAATCATCATGAAGCACCACATACACTGCAATAAAGTCCAGAGAGGCTGATTCTTGCCAAGCCCATCCCATTACTAAAAAGAACATCATAGCATTTCAATAAAGATTTGTCATTGCAAAAATGTATGCCACACATACCTGAAGCCCTATTTTAACAATGTCCCACTTTCCAAAGACCCAAAGGCCAAAGATCATCCCAGCAGTGGTTCCTATTGTTCCTCCCCATGAGGACGATTTCACTGCTACAGCTGCAGCTCCTCCCATGGACACACCAGCCGCTCCAGCCGCCCCCAACAAAGCCCCCGCCGTACCACCTACTCCCAGCATCAACGGCGACACTTGAACCATCATCAAAACAACCACTGCAATTACAGACGCCCCCACAATCACCTTTCCTCCAGCCTCTCGTGCCATTGGACCACCGACTGTTGCACCTAAACCAACCTGACACACTTCTGACACAAAGAATCCAGCAGAAATTGCCTGCAAGGAGGATGTGTGGGTCATCCAGATGCTAACGTTCTCCTTGCTTATGTTTAGTCCAGCCCTGCGCATTTTTACAGACATGCCTGCCACCTCCTGCCCGGCATGAACAGTCAGCACAGCAATGGCAAATGTGGCAAACATTGCCATGCATCCCGTTAACATCCAAAAGTTCAAACGCCGTGACCTCATGAGCCAAAATGACATGCTCAACACCAAAACTAACAGGATAACAAAAACAAATCTGTAATCTCCAAACCCAAAGATGCCTAAGCCAGTGGTCACAAATGCAGTCACAGTCATCGGAATGCCAGATAATGCAAGAAACTCCATGTATTTGTCCACCGCTTTGAGCAGCCGTTGTCGAGAAGTCCTCTGTTCAATGCCCTTCCTTTGCTGTCTCTTTATTTCTTCTCTTTCTCTTTGTTGGGCCTCCCAAGCAGCTAGACCTCCCTCTTTCGGTTTCTCCATCTTGCAGGCAATAATCCGCTGTTCCATTTCCATTTGTACCCGCTGTCTTAGATCTACTTCTATAGCAAGTAGTCTCACCTGTTCTTTCTTGCTAAGTTCAGAAAAAAATCCACAGAATTCCCGTTCAGTGCATGTAAACTTAACAAGGATGTACATTAATAGTTTCAAGACTGTGAAAATCCCCAATGCCCAAAGCAGGCTGACCATCCCGTAGCTCATGCTCAGTTTTTCAATGACGGCCCCTAGTGCTGCACCGCTTGAAGTTGTGGCGAGGGCCGCGGCCAGTCCTGCCGCCACCCATCCCTCACTCTTCCTCACTCTTAAAAGAAACAAGGCCACAGAAGCAGCTATGATGACCCCCGTAACCACCGCTGTCATTGATGTGATGAGTGCAGTAGTTCCTAGAAGTGAGCCCAGTCCCAGAGCCCCAACACTCTTGATGCCAGATTTGATGGGTTTCAGTTGGGTTCCTGAGATGATCCCTGTCATAATCTGATTCACTGGTGCCTCCATGGCTCCCAGCGTACTTCCAGCCACTGCTCCAAACACAAAGCTAATGGCAAACTCCATTACTGGGCTCTTGGTCCCTGGAAAAAAAAGTTAAAAACCAGCTGTTACAAGTTATTATTACCTGGCTCAGTGGAATACTTGATTCTGATTGGTCAATCACACCCTCCAGCGGTATGTTATTCCCCCAATAACAACCAGTAAAAACTGATAACACAAGCTCATCCTGGTAACTGTCACTGAAGTCAGCACTATACAATTGCTAGGAACGTTTCTTCTTAATGGAAGTTTTGCGTTTGGTGAGCTAATAAAATATAAAAATTAAAATTAATATTTTGTGTACAATTATTTAATTATGTCATCCAGGTATCACGGACTCGCTCTCTTGTTTCATGCAAACGCAGCTGCTGTCATTTTGTGATGATTGTTTTGAAAATAGAAAGGGTGAATTATAAAAATAGAAAGGGTGAATTATCATTTCATGCTGACTTTTCATGCTGAAATTTCCGTCTTTCTGTGTTTTCACTGTTATATGGTAGGGGGCGCTATTACACATCTCCTGAACGAGTACAGAATCTCCAGATCAAAACACATGTGAAGAAGAGGCAGAAACGGCTCGGTTACATATGTAACCCTCGTTCCCTGAGGAGGGAACGGAGACATTACGTCAGTGACTGATGAATGGGGGTTTCGCTTAGAAGCCTATCATCTTTGAGATCTTAGAAAACGCCCAATGGCGATGAAATGCCATGGGCCTGCGGAATTTGCATAGCGTAACTCCACCCCACCTCATAGGTATATAAGGAAGTTTGCTGGCAATGTCGCATTATGTTACCTGCTGAGGAGCCGAGATCTGAACTCCCGGCCGTTCCAGCGGTACAGCGGAAGTGACAGAGGGACGTAACGTCTCAGAGGGCTGACCATCCGGGCATGCACTCTGGTGTCGGCATCAACAGTGCTGGAGGAACTCAGGGCTTCAGGGAAGCTCACCTGAGGAAATATTGCACGTATCCAGTCCGTGGAGTGGAATGGCGAGCAAGCAAAGACACCTGAGCCAGTCCAGTTACCGGCCACTACTTGAGGCGAGTACATAAGGGGACACTGGCTCCACTCGGAGGTTATAAAACCTGGCAAATGTGTTGGGTGTTGCCCAGCCTGCAGCTCTGCAGATGTCTGTCAGCGAGGCGTCATGCTCTAGAGCCCAAGAGGAGGCCACACTCCTGGTGGACAATGGCGTCCACTATCCAGTGTGACAACCTTTGCTTGGAGAGAGCCTTTTTACCTTCAGCTTCCCACCATGACAGACAAAGAGCTGGTCTGAGGTTCTGAAACACTGCGTTCTGTCTACGTAAGCACGGAGGGCGCGTACTGGACAGAGCAGTGCCAAGGCTGGGTCTGCCTTCTCCAAAGGAAGTGCTTGCAGTTTCACCACCTGGTCCCTGAATGGAGTGGTGGGAACCTTGGGCACATATCCAGGCCGGGGTCTCAGGATCACGTGAGAATCGGCCGGCCCGAATTCTAGGCACGCTTTGTCAACCGAAAACGCCTGCAGGTCCCCTATCCTCTTGATGGAGGCCAAAGCGATCAGAAGCACTGTCTTCATAGACAGGAACTTAAGCTTGACTGATCGCAAAGGCTCAAATGGAGCTCTCTGCAGGGCTGATAAGACCACTACGAGGTCCCAAGAGGGTACCCCCTCAGGAACCTGACGACCAGATCGTGCTGACTTACCTTTTTCGTCTCCACGAGGTCGTGGTAGGCTGAGATAGCAGCCACATAGACTTACAGGGTGGAAGGAGACAGCCTTCGTTCCAACCCTTCTTGGAGTAACGAGAGCACAGACCCGATCGGAAGAGCACCAGGTGACGAAGAGGTTCCACTTCAACGCATAGGCGTGTCTGGTAGACAAGGCCCTAGCGGAAGTGATGGTAGCCACCACCTGAGGTGGTAGGGTACTCAAACCTGCCGCATCCTGTCCAGGTCCGACACGTGCAGGTTCCAGAGATCCAGGAAGTGGCATGTGTGAATGGCATGAAGCGACCTCAGATGGTTCTGACTCCATATGAGGAGATGGTGGGCGAGTTGTGACATACGGCTGGAGCGTAGACCACCTTGTTGATTGATGTACGCTACTGTGGCCGTGTTGTCTGTCTGGACTAGTACGTGTTGACCCTTGAGCAACGCTCGGAAGCGGTGCAGGGCGAACCATACTGCCAGCAACTCGAGGCAATTGACATGCAGGCGGCGCTGGGGTCCTGTCCATGAGCCCGCGGCAGCATGTCTATAGCACATGGCACCCCAGCCTGTGGCAGAGGCATCTGTTGATGTTTGATGGCCTCCGTCTGCTTTTAGGCAGGCCGAGAACTGTTGGGCGAAGTTCTCGACCGCGCCACCGAAGGGCGGAGGGAGCATGGCTGTCAGCTCTGGGTCCTACTCGGACAATGCTGGCACACCCGAAGGCGGCAGCACAGTCAAATCATCATCCTCAGAGGACTCTAGCCCACCTTGAGATGCGGCAATCAACATCTCGTCGTCCTCTGGAGCGCCGAACGAAACATGCGGGGCGGCAGGAGCAGGGGCCGCTGTTTCAGTAGCAGTGCGCTAAAGGGGGGCGTGGCCCAAGGAACTAGCGTCGGGGCTTTGTTCCACACTGTCATCCCTCAGGTCACCCTGGCCACCAGCCAAAGTACCGCCTCCCATAGAGACGGTAGATTGGGGTGTGGCAGAGGGGACTCTCGTTCATTGAGTCTCGACCACAGCACCGAGATGGTCATGTTCCCGCAGTGGGAACATGACGCATCCACAAACGCTGCCTGAGCGTGCTGTAAGCTCAAACATGTCAGGCAGTGATTGTGCCCATCAGAGGACGGCAAAGACCGACCGCATCCAGAAGTGCAAGGGCGAGACATCTTTAAAAAGATGCGCCGCATGCAAGCTCTTTTGTGAGAGGAAACTCCGCAGTAGTGCTGAAGCACCCAGGGAAACACACACCAGCTGTATGCAGATCGCTGGAACGCGCCGTAACACCAACACCGACTGGAGAGTTGTTCGTCTCGAAGAAGCTGACAAAACTCAGTATCAGGCTTGATGAGTGAAGTGATACTCTTGGCTCCGAAGCAGAAACATAATGCAACATTGCCAGCGTACTTCCTTATATACCCACGAGGTGGGGCGGAGTTACGCTATGCAAATTCCACAGGCCCATGGCATTTCATCACCATTGGGCATTTTCTAAGATCTCGAAGATGATAGGCTTCTAAGCGAAACCCCCATTCGTCAGTCACTGACATAACTCGGAATGACTGAACGAAAGGGAACCAGCGATATCATATGTAATCATATGCATATGTAAAATAACTTGATCATCAACATTAAACAGCTTATAAATTAATACTGCCTGTTACTGAATTAAATGTCGCCCCAGGACGAGCTATAGGAGCATGTGCTGTAGGACTGTGAAGTTTTGGGGGTGTTGATGGACTCCATCTACTCCATCTGTGTTTTGATCATCGTTCTGAATCCGATCTGGATGTAGACTTTGACAAAAATGTGATTTTCTCAGCTTTTTGCTCAAAATGTTGCTTTTTTAATTAAAATAAAATGTTTGGCTCTGTTCTTTCTTTCAATATATTGTTCAGATATTCATACAACAAAATATTTTGGGGGTCATGAAATTGCTGGCAGTGACTGGTAACTTTTTTTTTAATGCTGGCGAGGAAAGAGTTAATAGTAAAGACTTCACACTTTAACTCCGATCAAAAGTAAAAAAAATTTAAAACATATTATCCAGAGGAAAGAGAGTGGACTGAAACATGTTAAGCCAGTTTACCCAGGTGCCCTACAACATGATGATGTGTATATTGTCAACATGCAGGTTGTAGTTAAATATGAATGTGACAACATAGGTTTTTACTTTAGTCAACAAAACGTAATACCTTAATACTTAATATGTTTTCCTTAATACGGTTTATGTAACAGTATGTTCTTCCATACTTTTCCATACATTCCAACCATTTCCTGCCCACTGCACTTTACATACACTTTATTCACACTTTAATTATATGACATCCATTATACAGAATGGTCAGTTCATTGTCAGTTCAGTTTAAATGTTTGTAAATCAGAATTGCACAAAACATTTTTCAAACTGTAGCACAGTTTTTTTTTTTTAAATGGTCGTCTTTTCTAGGGTATATGAAACATACTGTAAAGTGTGCATTATAATTTTTTTGTTAAGATTTTACCAATATTTAAGTATTAGTCCATGTATTTTCAATTAATATGCAGCTTTATAACATATACATGCATATTACATATATAAGAATTAACAAAATGGTGCACAAAAATTGTTTTAGATGGAATTTAACATATCATACCAGAGGACATTTCAGCTTTCCAAAAGTATTCTGTGTTTACTACCCAAATGTCTATTTCAGAACTGAACAATGGTAAAGAAAAACAACACTACAGATATTATAATATGTCACCTGTCCAACCAGTCATAATTGTATACCTTAACAGTCTTCAATAACAGCTCTGACCTCTTAGTTTTATGACTATTTTTCATCATTGTTAAATGTTAATCGGGTTTTGTCTTACCCTGCTGTGATGACACCATGGTGATCCAGTCTAACAGGTAAAGTCCTTCCACTTGAGTGTGTAGATATCACTCGCTCCGGCTCTCTCCTTTCCTTCAGTGCACCTCTGCAGCTGAGACAGCAGCTCCTTTGCTGACAGCTCTGTATGTGTGTGTGGTTATACCAGCCAATTTTGACCTTGTGGGGACATTTTTTGACCCCATGAGGAAAACAGCTTATCATCAAAAAGTTGATTTATTTCACTAATTCCATTCAAAAAGTGAAACTTTTATATTATATTCATTCATTACACACAGACTGATATATTTCAAATGTTTATTTCTTTTAATTTTGATGATTATAACTGACAACTAAGGAAAATCCCAAAATCAGTATCTCAGAAAATTAGAATATTGTGAAAAGGTTCAATATTGAAGACACCTGGTGCCACACTCTAATCAGCTAATTAACTCAAAACACCTGCAAAGGCCTTTAAATGGTCTCTCAGTCTAGTTCTGTAGGCTACACAATCATGGGGAAGACTGCTGACTTGACAGTTGTCCAAAAGACGAACATTGACACCTTGCACAAGGAGGGCAAGACACAAAAGGTCATTGCAAAAGAGGCTGGCTGTTCACAGAGCTCTGTGTCCAAGCACATTACTAGAGAGGCGAAGGAAAGGAAAAGATGTGGTAGAAAAAAGTGTACAAGCAATAGGGATAACCGCACCCTGGAGAAGATTGTGAAACAAAACCCATTCAAAAATGTGGGGGAGATTCACAAAGAGTGGACTGCAGCTGGAGTCAGTGCTTCAAGAACCACTACGCACAGACGTATGCAAGACATGGGTTTCAGCGGTCGCATTCCTTGTGTCAAGCCACTCTTGAACAACAGACAGCGTCAGAAGCTTCTCGTCTGGGCTAAAGACAAAAAGGACTGGACTGCTGCTGAGTGGTCCAAAGTTATGTTCTCTGATGAAAGTAAATTTTGCATTTCCTTTGGAAATCAGGGTCCCAGAGTCTGGGAAAGAGAGGAGAGGCACACAATCCACGTTGCCTGAGGTCCAGTGTAAAGTTTCCACAGTCAGTGATGGTTTGGGGTGCCATGTCATCTGCTGGTGTTGGTCCACTGTGTTTTCTGAGGTCCAAGGTCAACGCAGCCATATACCAGGAAGTTTTAGAGCACTTCATGCTTCCTGCTGCTGACCAACTTTATGGAGATGCAGATTTCATTTTCCAACAGGACTTGGCACCTGCACACAGTGCCAAAGCAACCAGTACCTGGTTTAAGGACCATGGTATCCCTGTTCTTAATTGGCCAGCAAACTCGCCTGACCTTAACCCCATAGAAAATCTATGGGGTATTGTGAAGAGGAAGATGCGATATGCCAGACCCAACAATGCAGAAGAGCTGAAGGCCACTATCAGAGCAACCTGGGCTCTCATAACACCTGAGCAGTGCCACAGACTGACGACTCCATGCCACGCCGCATTGCTGCAGTAATTCAGGCAAAAGGAGCCCCAACTAAGTATTGAGTGCTGTACATGCTCATACTTTTCATGTTCATACTTTTCAGTTGGCCAAGATTTCTAAAAATCCTTTCTTTGTATTGGTCTTCAGTAATATTCTAATTTTCTGAGATACTGAATTTGGGATTTTCCTTAGTTGTCAGTTATAATCATCAAAATTAAAAGAACTAAACATTTGAAATATATCAGTCTGTGTGTAATGAATGAATATAATATACAAGTTTCACTTTTTGAATGGAATTAGTTAAATAAATAAACTTTTTGATGATATTCTAATTATATGACCAGCACCTGTATATATATATGTATATATATATATATATATATATATATATATATATATATATATATATATATATATATGTGGTGGGTAGTGTTAGTGTACTGTAGGGGGATAGAATATACGGTTTGTACAGTATAAAAAACATTACTCCTATGGAGAGTCTCCGTAAATGACATATTCAAGAATGTGTGTATGTGTGTGTGTCTTCACATTTCTCTGTGCACCTGCACATATCTTTCTGCTGTTTCTCCACCAACATCCTCAAAGCACTACTAGCCATTTCTTTTCATTCCACTCACACAATCACATGACACATTCCTCTTCTCTCTGGAATCTTTTTGTCATTCATCACCTGTGACTTTTTATGTAAATGGGTCACATATCAGGAATTCATATTACAGCATTTTACAAACGCTAGGACACATTTCTCAATACTTTGGTCACTTTTTAAAAGATTCTTCACATGATTCTCCAAAACAACTTCCAACTTGGCACAGAAGTAAATTTCACATTCAAAATGCACTAAAACTACAAAAAACACTTCATACATGTCTCAAAGCAAGTCATTCTTTCATAAGCCCAACAAGCACAATAAAACAATGACATAAAAACCCTATCAACAGGCAGGATTATACAAAGTTCCCTTTTGAAGTGGAACTTTGACACTGCATCATTGTATTGATGCTATGGGAATGCTTTATGTGAACCGGTGTCTGAAGCATGTGTTGTGATTGGCTACCGCAGTCAGATGACATCACAGGTGCGCCAACAGACTATAAAAGAGTGCCTAAAGAAAACGTCATTAGCTTCGTCTTCAGTCTGTTTATGTGAATTCCCTGCATGTCTGTGTTTTAAAAAGAAAAGAAACCATGACTAGTAGATTTCGGAAATGTATCACACTGTGTGTGAGGTACATCACACCTGACGACACATGTAGGACACTGTATAAGGGAAACAGGTCTATTTAGCTCAAAGGAAATTATTAATTCATAGGGAATTTTGAAAGAGTCATTTTACAGCCGAGCAAATGACTCGTCCAGCGTTCATTTGAACAGGCCGTAACTATCAACTCTGCAGCGGATATTGCTATCCAAACATGCAGCCTCTTCCAGTCCTTAAGGACAGGATGCTTAATTCTACGGCATAAATTCCTTTGGTTAGGTTGCCCTTTAGAGCTGATCGGGGTAGCAGTACTTTGCAGGTAAGTATATGTGGGTCTCACACCTCAGGCACCTAAGCTCTTGGTCACTAGGTGCGCTGTATGGCAACCTTTTAGCTACAGCCTAGCACGCTGGTAATACTGTATCTTCACAGCACAGTGAGCAATCATTGTTTCAGTATGGCGCAGTGGGTATTGTGTTCCCATAGCATCAATACCATGACGCAGCGTTGAATTCTAAACTAAACGTCTAGGTTACATAAGTAACCTGGTTCCCTGTGAAGGGCAACAAGTCGCTGTGTCTCTTTGCCATACTTCAGGCATGCCTGTACGTCTTCCTTCAGACAATCTGAAGCTCATGAAATTTTTTCTAGGTGCCCTTTTATAGCCTTTTGCATGCATGTGATGTCACCTGACTTTTAATGTATTTGTCACGGACATTCAGTTATTTTTGTATTTTCATTATCATGGATGCTTTCACAAGTTTCCTGTCTTCCTTTGTTCAGTTATCCCGTCACCTTTTAGTTGTCATGGTAATTCATTATATCAGCACAGGTGTCTTTCATTATTTCATTCATATAGCTTGTACAGCAGCCTCGTCCAGCCACACCGCATAGACGTCTCGCAAGCTAACCCAGAACACAGCCCACCAACACCCCGCACCACGGAGACGTCAACACCTGAGCCCCCCGCAGACGGAGAGCTTCTGCCCACCGCTAGCACTGAGCCTGTGATGACAGTGTCCACTAACGCCCCGGAGACGAAGTTCCCATGTGAGTCTGACCAGGGGTGTGAGCCGGCAACAGCCGTCCCAGTGGGAATATTGGTGGAGTTTGACACCGGGGAGGACTGGCTAATTGACTGGAACACATAACTACTGCTTCCCACTCTGCCCCACCCAGATCTGGAAACCCTTTCTTCATCATCGCTGGTTATAACCAGCACAGAAACAGAATTATCGGACTGTATTAACTAAGAACTGTTATCTGTGATCCCGCCCAACATCTTTCTCCCACCTCCACTATTTAATGCTGCCAGTCCTCCAGCACTACCTCAGCTGTCTTCCTGCAGCCCTTTGTCTTATTCTGTATTGCCCTGCAGTGTGGTGAAGCCTCAGGACTTGCACTCACCAGCCTCGCCATATCGAGTGGATCCTTTAGCTCCAGCCTCTGATCCTCTCGATCCTCCTCGGAAAGATCTGCAAATCCAACAGGCCTTGCTTATAAAACATTTGTCACCGAAAATGCCAGGAACACACTTGAAAAACAAACTGCATCCACTGTTCCCTTAACGCTGGGTTATTTGGGAAGGTTATCTTTCCCTCACAACCAAAAACACACTTCTTTAGTAACATTGTTGAAAAATCCTTCACGACTTGCGTTACCTGAACGATGGGCGTGCTCTCTCTTGCTCTGGTTGGTGTGTGCGCGCACTTTTCAAGTGTCCATACAGCGATTTTCCGCCCTCTATTACGACATACAGGGCCATACTCGGAAAACACTTTCCGAATCTTGTGAGAAACCGGGAGTATTTTTGGCACAGAAACCGGAAGGAGTATTTTTGGCATACGTCCAACTCATTTTTTTTAAACTTTGGCTATGTTTAGCATGAGAATCAACTCTTTAACAGTGTAAAAAACTCTGAATGCATGAAATAACATGATACTTAGGCACTTAGTTGTGATGGGTAGGGTTAGGGTAAGGATCTAGAGATTGCATTGTGTCAATGAATGTCCTCACAAAGATACTGTAGATAAACAAGAGTGTGTGTGTGTGTATTGTGTGGTTTAATCTCATGAATGCACTATAAAATGTTATATTATCTTTAAGGTAATGAGAGAGAGAATTTTCTAAATTGTCAAGAGGATATTTATTTAGGCAATTGTTTGTTTGTTATACAATATGTCCCTGATGACGTCTGATTTCTTGAAATATTGAAATATTTTCTAAGAAATATTAATTTCTTAACTCTTCTGAAGTTTAAAAAAATTAATATAAACTTGTTTTCTTTGCATTTTTCAAGGTCTGAAAATAACTTATTTTTTGTTATTTTGACTAGTTATCATTTCCTGCAAATAAATGCTCTAAATGACAATAATTTTATTTGAAATCTGGAAGATATTTTATTAGCAGTTTATAAAATAAAACAAAAATGTTAATTTTACTCAAACACATATAAATAGTAAATTCAGAGAAAATGCTAATTTTGCAGTGGTATACATTTTTTCCAGAGCTGTATAATTTTCCTCATTATTATTATTATTAATACATTCTAAAAAAAAAAGAAAAGAAAAATAAATATATTACTACATAAATACTAGTTACTGTAAAAGAAAATAATGATCATCATCATAATAATAATTAACACGTTAATAGACATAGCGCGTTCTTACAACCTTGCATTGTTATAATTCATTAAATAAAGTTAAGCCGATATTTACCATAGACTGTAAAAAATATTTTAGATTTACTCGCAGTTGTCTGTGTGCACCCTGCTATTATGTACCTATGAATGTTTATGTATGGGCTTCCTTGATTTCTGGTTCTTCTCAAGAGTCCTCCTTCATCTTATCAACTACCTTAAGGAGTTTTTCTTTGCCAAGTCGATTTGGGGTTTTTAATAGGGGTTTGTAATGTTCTGTAATGGTTTGCAATATTCGTGACAGGGCTACACGAAGAAAATGTCGAAACTAAATAGATGCGGAACCTTTCCTGAGCGCCTCTTGTTTCACACGGACTGTTTAGAGAGTACTCGTAAATATCAGTAAAGATGGCGACGCTCATGAAGAAGCCACATGTCGTTGTTGAAGATGGAAATGGTGAGAAATTTTACTTTTACAGTCAAATTATAATGTAGCACATGTTACATGTTCTTTTCTTCCAGGATACGTATTATTAATCAAACGACTGTTCTTAACTCGAACTGTTTAACTGCCTGCCACACAAGTGTCGTTTTGCAGAATGGAAACTCTAACGTTACACATAGTTAGAATACACAATCATCCCTTTTGCAATATTTAGTGACTTGTTGGACATCTGACTTGTCTTTGCCAAAATGTCATGCGTTTTTTTATCTCCATGGATTACATTTTAACTGGCTAGAATGGTACAGTTTGGGGTCATTCTAGCTTTACTGTACATACAACATGTGACTGCAAAATCTCTGAACATATCTTGTGATGTTTACATGCAATTCGTATATTTGAATTGTGTGTGTGTGTGTGTGTGTGTGTGTGTATATATATAACAAATTTCAAGCATCTAAGCCTTTTGAAGAATTTCTTAAAATTAGGAGAAACTTCTGTCATTTGTGTTTAACATTTCACTGGTTGTGTCTGACATTTGGTCACTTTTAAAATTAAGTAGCAACTGCCTAAACACAAGCTGTGATGTCATAACTGTGTGAAATTGATATTGCATTGAAATAGATTTTATTTTTTTTCTGTGATCTGTATGTTCAGAGGACGAGTGTGGAGTTTCTGATGACAGCAACAGTAATGATGGAGAGAGCGGACCAAGAAGTGATCAGGAGGGTTCTGATGTGGGAAGTGATGGAGAAGACAGCGGTGATCAGGATGGAAAGAGTGAAGAAGAACAGAATGAAGAGGCTGAGGAAAATCCCAACGCTGGATGGGCCGAGGCCATGGCCAAAATCCTGGGGAAAAAAACGCCAGAGAGCAAACCCAGCATTCTTCTGAAGAACAAAGAGCTGGACAAGATCAAAGAGAAGGAGAAGAAAGAGCGTCTTGAAAGAAAGAAAAAGGTGAACTTAAGATATATGTATAAAGTGAGCTTTTGCTTTTTTTTTCATGTCTAGAGGCAGGGCTATTTAATATTAAGCTTTCAAGGGCTGGAATGAATTGTGACATTGCGTTTTTATCTGCAAATTTTCGGTCAAGAAATTTAATTAGTAATGAGTAATTTATCCAAGTAACACAGTCAAGTGAAATAAGAAGCGCAACTAAGTGTACAAAACTGTTACTCACTATGGTACTAAAAACTACTAATTCAGAATTTTCACTGGCCAAAATTTTGTTGTCGGGAAATTTGCCGATGGCTACACACCCAAATCAAGTCTACATGAGATGTATAACATGACAGGTAATCAAACAGGCCTATTTAGCTCTGATAAGGTTGTGTGTAAAGCTCCTTAATAGACGCATACTCGAACATTTGCATGTCTGAAAAAAAAACAAAAAACATTTGGTGTAAATATAATTTATTCTCATTCCCATCTGTGTTCTATCAGCTATGACATATTTGGCATATTTTGTGTATGAGCCCATACAGTAGCCTGGTGAAATACATATCCATATATTCATGTGATTTGACAGTTTATTTTAATAAATATCAAAAACTTAAAAGGTGTGTATCATACCTGACATCTAGATGAACACTTTACAGTTGGTTTTATGAGTGTAAGTCATTCTCTTCAAATGCTATTGAAGTTAGAAACGTCTATACCAATGTCGAATGTAACTTTAGAAACGGTCCCTAAATTTGTGAATATCGATGGTGTAACGTCAAGCTTTATGCCAGTCACATCAGATGCGCTGTGGTTCTGCTGTGATCTTTGTTTGAAACTATTTTAGCTGCTGAAATAGAACAAAAACAGTCAATCACTGTATGATGAATGAATCTCCCATGTACATCTCTGCTTTGTTTATGATGAGAGTTCAGATTTCAGTGAGAGCGCACTCTGAACAAAACTCCATGACTAATCTGAACGCCTCTGATTATTAGACATCGCATTCATAAGCTCAACAGAATCGCGTTTGATTGGTTATAATGCGCAACACGATTATAACAGATGCCTTTTGAGAAGACTACAATAAAATTCAACCCGCCAAAGTCGCTAGTTGGAGTGATTATTCAAATCCACCCACAAATGGCGGGTTGGTGGGTGTTAATGTCAAGCCCTGGTCACTTCTAAAAATGAGCATGTAAATGAAAAGAAATTTCATTACTTTGTCTTGGAGTAAATATAAACGTTGCTTAGAGATGTTCTAAATGTTGGCAACAGTTTAATGCACAGTATGAACTTCTAAACATTTGAAGTAAGATTAAAAAACGGGTGAAAAACACAGTTTCTTCATTGCATTCATTGGAGAGGTGTTAAAAGGCACATCACATCGGAGCATTTATTTTCCTCTTATATCTACATATATAATGGACAGATTGAGAAGAAACGAGCATGGGAGAATATGTGCCGAGAGAAGCCTGATGTGGTTCGAGACCGAGAGCATGAGAGGAACCTACAAAGAACTGCTACCAGGTGAAACATCACTCAGACCGCTTTTGCCAACACTATTGTGATTAGCCACGCAATATATGACCTTGTGTGCTATTTCCAGTTTAATGTAGTTCATTCTTTCTTTGTGTGATGCCTTTAGAGGTGTGGTGCAGTTGTTTAATGCGCTGAAGAAACATCAGAAGAATGTGGATGAAAAGATGAAGGAAGTTGGGGGATCAGAGAGAAAGAAATCCAAAATTCTGTCCTCCGTGTCCAAGAAGGACTTCATTGATGTCCTTAGAGGAGCAAATTCGGCTCACACAACCAAGAAAGAGAAAGTGGTGAGATTACTTTGCTTTCTCTCTTTCCTCTTCCTTTTTGCATGGCACACTTTCCTTGCTTCAAGTCAACATGAAGTCAAAATGTACTCTATTTACTAGGCTTGCTGTGATAGTCGTTGTTAACGGTGTTCAGCCGCACACCGATTACATCACTTGCCCACAGCGGCACCTCCACCTCAGACGTGTTTTTTTTTACGTGAATGGCATTTCATGTTTCATGTTTTATAGTAATAAAACTAATTTAGTTCATTTAGAGAACAGACACTACAATTAAAAACCGAACACGGCTGCTCAATTCAGCGAGAGGCGCGTCACAGACCAGCAGCAGGAGTCAGATTTCATTCAACATGTGACTAGAGTGAGGCGAGCTGACTGACAAGATGATGGCGGAAGATTTGGTTTCAAAGTGAAATGTAAAAGCTCCTATTTGGCAGTATTTTGTAGTGTTTTGTTGTTTTTCATTAAGAATAATAATAATGAACCCACCATTCAATCAATCGCCACTAATTCAAAAGAGAAAGTAAAATACACACGGCCGCATGGGCATTCATAAGAGATTAAAAAGAGAGCTGGAAAAGAGGGAAAATCTCACGTTCATGGTTATCGTAAACTGAGACAAAATCAATTTCATTAAAATAAATATTGGATGAAAAAACTAAATGAACATTAGAATGATGCCTTAATATTTAACTGAAATAAGATTAAGTTGAAGTACTAAAAATATATTTTAAAAAAAATATATATATTATTTAGCTTTAATTTATTTTTATATAAAATAACTCAAACTAATAAAAATAAATGCATCTTTTTTACTCAGCAATAAACATAATGGAAGTAAAATGGGTTGTGAATGGCATTTCATGTTCATTTTAAAATAACAGCATTGTCATTCAGTGTAGATTTACGGTAATCAAATTATTGACCATTTGCACAAAACAATTTGTTGCTGCTTTTTGTCAAAAGGGTCTCAAAGATCTTCACAGATCATATCCTTAATCACAGTTGTCCTTGGCATTTAATGTTCAAGATTTTTGTTTTTACTCATTCTCAAATATGACTGAATATTTAGATTACATATAATTGTCAGGTTGGAAATGCATTGTTCTGTTTAGGGATGTCCCGAGTTGATCTCAAGGATTGGTATCGGGGGCCAATTGAGTATTTTTGTTTTTTATTATAATAATTTTTTTTTCTTTTTTTTTTACTGATTGTTATCAGCTATCCTGAGCCCGATCCTTTATTTGACATCAGCTGTCATGCAGGTGTCGTGCAGTAGGTGGCAGTATGTACCTTTAAGTGGGTTTGCCAACCTCCATTAAAAGAAAAAGCTAAATTGTGCATGATGTGCGAGAACCAATGAGGCCTGTTCTAGCAAGTCACACACATTCGAGCTTCCGTGTTTAGCATATTTGATGCACACTTTTGTAACAAATCACTCAAGTCATTTGTTTAATGTATTTATATCTTCAGTTAGACGGTCTGAATGCCTAATGTACTTGAAGTGTGCACCAAACACTAGGACAATACAAGTATAGGATCAGTTTTGGCAGATACTAAATATTCAGTAGCTACACTATATTGTCAAAAGTTTTGGGACATCTGCCTTTACATGCACATGAACTTGACATCCCATTCTTAATTTGTAGGTTTTAATATGGAGTTGGCCCACCCTTTGCAGCTGTAACGGCTTCAACTCTTCTGGGAAGGCTTTCCACAAGGTTTAGAAGTGTGTTTATGGGAGTTTTTGACCATTATTTTAGAAGCGCATTTGTGAGGTCAGGCACTGATGTTGGACGAGAAGGCCTGGCTCGTAGTCTCCGCTCTAATTCATCCTAAAGGTGTTCTATCGGGTTGACAACTTAGTCGACATTTATGTGATGAAAGTCGAGTCTGCGTTGACTAGTCACTGAAGACGTTATTAGTGAACAAATAAGCCTGAACCTTGAGCTGATTTTTTTTTTGGCCACAGCTATGGCATATGACACAGCGTTGCCCAAAAGGTTATTGCTCCTACAAAACAGCTTTTGTTTATCAATTATTTTGTCTTTGAGTCGTTATATTTCTCACAGATTTCCGCTCGTTTTGAATCAGATACAGATAAAGTAGCCCAGTAAAGATTACATTTTATATTAATGCATCAGTGAGGGAGCGATTGCGTGTGAATTAATTCTACCCGGCAGCATCTCTCTACTAATAGTGAAGCTGTGGGTTTTAGTTATCAAGAAATATATGTTAGAACTTTTCAGTTTCTATGCTATTTTATTGATAAATCACAGAACGGTGTTGACAATACATTTCTGCTCTACTGAATGATTCTGTGTGCAGCGAGCGCGATCTTCACGTGATGTGCGAGCTATGTGTGTGTGTTACAATGCAGCATGCATTAGTTTAGAACATTCAGCTGTTTAAAACGTGCATTCTCCCGATCAATTTTGAGCATCTAGATGGCGTAATCAAACATGTCTTGTGGAGAGCTCTCAGAGCATGCATTCATTTGTCATTTTAATTGTTGGAAACGGAGCGTGCGTTTCAGGAAATGGCTTATCCTGTTTCGCCCTCTATAGGCCAGCGACTAGTCGACGTCAAGCTTAAAGCGCCATGGCAGAGCATTAAAGTCGACTAGTCTGTGCAACACCTATCGGGTTGAGGTCAGGACTCTGTGCAGGCCAGTCAAGCTCCTCCACAGCAAACTCGCTCATCCATGTCTTTATGAAACTTGCTTTATGCACTGGTGCGCAGTCATGTTGGAACAGGGAGGGGCCATCCCCAAACTGTTCCCACAAAGTTGGGAGCATGAAATTGTCCAAAATGTCTTGGTATGCTGAAGCATTAAGAGTTCCTTTCACTGGAACTAAGGGGCCAAGCCCAACCCCACACCATAATCACAAACTTTACACTTGGCACAATGCAGTCAGGCAAGTACCGTTCTCCTGGCAACCGCCAAATCCAGACTCGTCCATCGGATTTCCAGTTAGAGAAGCGTGATTGGTCACTCCAGAGAACTTGTCTCCACTGCTCTAGAGTCCAGTGGCGGCGTGCTTTACACCACTGAATCAGACGCTTCACATTGCACTTGATGTAAGGCTTGGATGCAGCTGCTCGGCCATGGAAACCCATTCCATGAAGCTCTCTACGCACTGTTCTTGAGCTAATCTGAAGGCCACATAAAGTTTATAAGTTATAGACTCTTACATATGTTGTTTACATGCTCATGCACTAAAAATCATCTTGCACTGTTCCTCAGCCAGCTGCTTGCCTTACAGTGTTTCTCTTTGCACATGTCATGTACAGTGTTTATGTGAGAGGATTTGTATATTTTTATATTTCTATGTATAGGTAAATATTTATATATAGTATATTTATAGTCAGACTCTCAGTAGGTTAGTTGTGTATAGGTTTATACTGTCTGTATTTATGTAGCACCGTGGTCCTGTGAGGCACAACGTTTCGTTCCATTGTATGTCACCACATGTAGCAGAATGACAATAAAGCTCAACTTGACTTGAAGTTTGGAGGTCTCTAGCTATTGACTCTGCAGGAAGTTGGTGACTTCTGCTCACTGTACGCCTCAGCATGTGCTGACCCCGCTCTGTGATTTTTTTTTTTTTTTTTTTTTTTTTACACGTGGCCTACCACTTCGTGGCTGAGTTGCCGTTGCTCCCAATTGCTTCCACTTTGTCCATTTCACAAATGGACTTATGGCACAGGTGGCAGCCTATCACGGTACCACGCTTGAATTCACTGAGCTCCTGAGAGCGACCCATTCTTTCACAAAGGTTTGTAGAAGCGTATGCATGCCTTGATTTTATACACCTGTGGCCATGGAGGTAATTGCACCTGAACTGAATTAAATTATTTGGATGGGTGTCCCAATGCTTTTGGCAATATAGTGCATGTTTCCATCCAAAGCTGCAAATTTAACTTATGTGCAAAAATGGAATATTGCATAAAACATTTGTGAATAAAGCACTGTTTCCATCCAGGGAGTCCAAGAGAACAATATCGTCACTTCCTCATAAACTGCCGCTAAATATCAATAAGAAATATGTAAGTTGATACAGTAGGAGAAGCCACTGTATATAATAATTTTGCCTATAATAAATTATTTAAGATGTTATCTTATCTAGGATAAAGTTATCTTGCTTTCTCTTTCTGAGGTGGATGCAGCTGTTTGGGAACACTGTCGTGTAGGACAGTTCTGGGAGGTAATTGTACTGAAACACTTTTGGCGACAGACTTTGCTCAGAATTTATTCGGTAAATGTGTTTCCATCCTAGTTTGTGTAGTAGTGTGCTTGTTTTCTTATCGGATAAGAAGTTTATCCGACTCAATTGAGCACATAAGTTTGGTTATGCGTATTTTTAGAATTGATGCATGTTTTACCATTTCCATCCAGAATGTTTTTATGCGATATCCCAAAATGAGCATAAAAATAGGTTTTGACTCCAATTAGGGGGACAAAAAACTTGATCGGGACATCCCTAGTTCTTTGCTTAACCTAATTTAATCACTCATTGTGTCCACTTGGTGGCATTGTTTACATTACAGGCCTAACATAGCACTTGTTCTCTTGAAGGTGAAAGTGGAGAATCCATCCTGGAGCGTGTTGAAGGATGATTTCATGATGGGCGCATCCATGAAGGACTGGGATAAGGAGAGTGATGAAGAGGATGGAGGAGAAGACGAAGAGGACAGCCATGAGCCTTCTGAAGACTATAGCAGTGAATCAGACTGATCCATGTGCATTGTGTAGTGCATACATACAGGTGTATTTCCAGCCCGACATTGCCCTGCGCACAGCGAGAGAAGAATCGATATTACCCAGAGTTCTCAGAGGGTGGATTAATGATACTGGAGTAGGGAGAGACACTCGTCTGTGATGTTGCCCTAATCTCCTAGTGAAGCTGGGTCTTTTTCTGAGTGCATTGATTAGCCAAACCTCAGAGCTCTATTTCTGTATATAGTCATTTATATCAGTGTTTTTTGATAATAAATAATTTCTGTGTCATGATTTCTGTTGGTTTTTATATTGATACAGTATATCATGTTGCAGATAAAGTGAGCGGTATGGAGAATCATGGCTGTTAATTTCAAAATATTATTAGACCAATCCAAATACAGTGAATTGATGATTAGTAAGATACTGTGCCTTAAATATGTGCTCATTGTCATTCTTTGTTCACTCACACAAAACATGTTGTTCAGCACAACCATGTTTATCCTTGCTGCAAGCAAGCTTGCGATTTTCTTTTAACTTTGTGTAGTTTTGTTCATGATTTGAGGATGTGATGCCATGCAACTTGGCCATCATTTTCCATAATTTGATGAATTTGTGCACAAGTACTGTATGATACTGTATAAGTACTATACACTTTGTTGTTTTAAGTTCATTGTCTGGCAAATTGATGTCCAATCCTGGTCTTGGAGGCCAAACGTATTGCAGAGTTTAACTCCAACTTTACCCAACACACCTGACTGTGAGGCTGTGTCTGAAATCGCCCCCAGCGCTATTTGAGGGCACAGCCATTTGTAGTGGTGTCCGAAACCATAGTGGACGTTATCGAGTGCACTCATTCAATCCCATAATGCACAGCAATAACAGGTGTACAACTGATGTACACTCAACAGCTAGAGAATACCCATTATGCACTGTGAAGGTTGTGCCGAATTAGTTCCCACGTCTGACCAAAAGATGGCGCCCTCAGCTGATTCATCCATCCATCCATTTTCCAAACCGCTGGTCCAATGTGTCTACAGTGTATTACCATGCAGGTATAAATTCCTTTTTGATTATGAAATCATTTAATTTGTATGTGCTAGTTTCCATGGCAGAGTTCATGATAAATATTGTCATTACTACTGGAGCTGCCAGTTTGCTAAGTTTCAAATAATTATTTAACATCAAGCACAAACTCTGCAAAGCGTCAGCCCTTCCGGCGCACTCAGTGTCCGAATTCACTCACTCGTTTTCATTAACTCCTTCAAGTGGACTATTAGTGGAGTAATGTAGGGAATAATGATTGCGGGTATAGGGGGCAATTTCGAACACAGCCTAAGTTTCTAGTAAAGGTCCTGAAGACCTTGATTACCTTGGTTTAGATGTGTTTAATAAAGATTGGAGCAAAACTCTGCAGAACAGTGTCACTCCAGGAGCAAGATTGGGCACCCCTGCCTTAAAACAAGCCTGCAGTAGACCAGTGTCTTCCTAATCAAACGTACATGAATCAACTAATCAGCTCACCTAAAAATAGGTGTTTCGAAAAAGGGAGTCATCCAACATGTGAACAGTTTGGAGGTACTATAGGAGCAGGGCTGGCTCCCAAGTAGGGTACTTAGGTTAGGGTTGATCATACGCACCTAAATAAGCCAATAAAGGTCTTCAAGATTGCTTAAAAGTTACAGGCAGGTGTTTGATCAGGGTTGGAACTAAACTCTGAGGACAGTGGGGCCCGTTTCAGAAAGGAGGTTAAGTGAAAATGAGTTTTCTGTTTCAGAATGGGAGGTATGTCAATCCCATTTCTGAAAGAGCGGTAACTTATACTCAGAGTCAGTTACCATGGTAACTCACTCTGTGAACCTAACCTGGTCAGGAGCAGGTTTTCTTTGGTAAACTCAGAGTCTCTTTTGGTCTCATTTTTAAAGCGTCAGCGGTGTTTAAATACTTAATTTGTTCATTCACGCTGCACAAATTATTTTCTTACTGAGTATTTTGTACAATTATTACATTATTTCAAGTACAAATATCTAAAAATTATAAATTAAATCTAAAATCCAAAGTAAGCACATTTTACTTAAAACAAGTAAAATTACTAGATAATTTTCTAAATAATACATTTATTTCATTATGTCATTTTTCTTATTTAGAAAATGCATCTTGATTTAAGAATCTTTAGATATTTTGACTGGGAACAACAAGACAAAAATACAAAGTAAGAAAAGCATTCTTTGCAGTGCAGGTACTTTCATTCATTGCACATATTTTCATCATGAGGACACCGTCAAAAGGACAAAAATGGCATGTCCTTTTATACAGGATCCTGACGTTCACTTGATAAACCTCTAGAAGTAACCTAATAATTAGAATTTCCTTTAGGATTTCCAGTGGTTGGATGGATTGATGACACGCATATTCCCATCATCACACTTTCTGAAAAGGATTAGCCTACTGTATGGAATGGAAGGATGTCAGATGGAAGGGTAGTCCAAGATATAGCTGTTAAATTAACACAAATTATTTTATGGTCATCTTTATTTCCTACAAAGACTTCAATATTAATATTCTTCCTCCTTTTTTTGGCTGTGGGATACCATACAATACTTACATACTGACCCGGAAGTATGCAGATGTCTTTTTGTCGGGTGCTGTTGCCATGGTGAATCGTAATTTCGGAGCTCCATTGATCATGGCTTTTCATAGTCGTGGCGCACGCGCTTAACTCAGAGTCAGTCTACTCCGAGTTGATTGAACTACCTCAATTCAGCTGTTCTGAAACCCAAAACTCAGAGTTTCCCATCTCTGGGTAAGTCAACTCAGAGTTCAAGTTTCAACTCAAAATTGGAACAGGAGCACAAGAATCCTGATGTAGCTACTTTTAATCTGATTGTTACATGGGCCCCTGGTTTCACAGACAGGGCTTAGATTAAGCCAGGATTAAGCCATAGTTCAATTAGGGCATTTAAGTAGCTTTTATAAACGTGCCTTAGAAAAAAAACACATCCCTGGTGTGCATCTTGAGACAAAACAATGGTACTGACATATTTTAAGACATGTCAGTGCAAGTTGTGTTCAGTTAAAAGAGCTCATACATGCATTTTAGTCTGGGACTAGGTTTAAGCCTTGTCTGTAAAACTGGGGGTAGTGTGTGTGTTTTTTGTGTGTTTCACAAACACAAAAGGGTAAGTCTTGAAATACTTATTGGATCATTGTGACCTTAGTCAGGGGGTCTAATTCTGCTTATGGGGGGCCTACATCATGCACAGTTTAGCTCCAATTTTCCCCATCACACCAGCCTAGAAGCTTCTAGTAATCCTGAAGATCTTGATTTGCTGGTTCAAGTGTTTGATTAGGTTTGGAGCAGGATAGTGACTCTCCAGAAGCAAGGTTGGACACCATTGGCTTTAGCAATGTTTTAGTTGACCACAGGGAGGCGCTGCTGTCAAAGTAGTGCAGTGCTTTACCGCTGGTTTGACACTCTGACCTCTAGAAGAAGCCGGTTCTGTACATGCAATCTGAACTCCTACAGAATTCATGCTTTCCATCATGATGTGGGCCATATGGTGTATTTTATTCTCTTGAGCTCATTAGGATTGTTGTAATATAACAGGCCCTTTTAGCAGAAGTGCACTGTCAGCCTCTCTGATTGGAGGGTTGCCAGGAGTTGACCTTTGACCTTCAAGGGTGCAGCTTTGCCGGAATGACAGTTGTGCTGATTCTAGACTTTCTCTTTATCACTCTCAGTCCAGCTATGTGTACACACCCAGTTGAGATATATTTACCCAGTGTCTGAGAGGGTACGCTATCACCCTCAGAGGGTACAGCACTTCATTTTGGCCAACGTAAAACACCCATTTGTCACGAAAACACTGTGACCTGCCACTCAGGAATGCCCGCCCTCTCCAGGGCATGTTGACAGAGCGCCCTAGAATGGGTCAAGCTCCTCTGTTGCTCATCTTTTGCCTGTATCACAAAACCTCTTCCTCATTTCTTTAGCTTGCTTGAGTCACAGCAAGAGATTGTGAGAACAATCAGTTGGACCATGCAGAAAAATAAAAAATGTTGTGCAATTTTTCTACACTTAATATGATTTGGCATATTCCTTTACATCCTTACCCTTTTTCTCCCTCACTCTCATACAGTCTTACATCTGTCTTTGTTGGTACTGATTTAGTGATAACATCTGGTTTACAGCAGTTGGTATAGGCCCGTCGGTGGGGTTCTGAAGGCCTGTCATGCCTGATAGATTACTGGAGTGTGGGCCGGGTACAAAAGGCTTTGGCAAATGATGATTTTTTTTTTTTAAACATAAGCTCAAGGGATGGAAGAGTAAATCAAGCAGGTGCGTTGAGGGAGCCTGCCTGTTACACGTTCCACACAGAGAATCTGCCTCGGCCCTGTGATCCCCCAACTCCCAAAATGGGTTATCAGCTAGATTTTTATGCACTGATGCTACAGCTGGGCCTGCTTTCTCCTTCCTTATCAGTTGCCTGTGTCATAACAGTAGTAATAACATAAGCTACTATTTGTAACTTTTTTTGCACTATTCCAAATGAAGCAAGATAACAGTACATATTAAAGGGGTGGTTTTATACTAAGACTTCTCTGTCTTATTTCATTGAATTTATAAAGGCTATAAATACAAACTACACCACACTGCAGAATAATGAAGTCAATATTTTATGCCTGAAACCTTAATGCTGTTTGCCTGGTGATGGATATCCTACATGAAGACCGTGATATATGATTGATAATGTTTAATCTGCAATCTTAAAATATCAACCGTTACCATGATTTTGTACTGTAAACAACTGATAAGTGGATGTTTGTAAAAATAATATTACACTTTTTTTTTTTCTCTGAGAAGCAGAATCTTGAACACACAAGACTTGTAATGTCAAATTAAACTTTCTGAAGGCATAATTATGACCAAACTACTTATTTAAAAATGTTAATTGAGCCATTAATCAACAATGTAATTCATTATACAATATTTAAATCTGGTTACACTTTCATTTAAGGTGTTATTGTTACAGTGTAATTATATATTTAAGCACTGAGTAATATTAGTTAACAACATGTACTTACTATAGGGTTAGGGTAGGATTAAGGTTTGGTTGAGGGTTAGTTGCATGTAATTATGCCTAATTTACTGTTATTACTATGGTAAGTACATGTAACATATGTAACAAGGACACTGTAAAATAAATTGTTACCTTAAAACCTTACAATAATTACAGTTTAATTGCAATCTTTCAAATGACCCAGTTTATTTATGTATAGTATTTCCACTTTATCCTCAATGTCAACCATCTGAAAGACTTAAACAAAACACTAAAGCTTTTAATTACCTCGTTATATGTAACTCTTTAATTAAGTGATAAATATTTACAGTTGATGTGCCATCTGGGACTAATGGTTACACGAGCGTTTTTGCGCAGCTGAGTACTTTGGCTCCTTGAAATCTTTTTCTTGCTATGTTGTGGTTTACTTTGACTTTCTATTGGGGAGGTTCAAATTAGAGAGGCCAGGCCCCCCAGTCTGGTTGTGCCAGAGCGAAAGTACCCAGTGGGCGTTAGGACCTGGCCGCAGTGCTGAAGCAAACGACACGCTGAGATATTTACACTCAAGTGCTCGGTAAACCCGCGCGCTGACGAATCTCCCGGACTCACCGTGATGACCACAACCACGTGGTGAAGTCAGTCCTATATAAATCTCCCTCTCCAGCCGGCTGCCTTCAGATGTGCATGTGTGTGCTGGCACAGGGACCGTTGTTTTCCACCAGAAGGAATGGAGGAGTGCGTAAACTGAAAAGGAACTCGCTTTTACCTGCTCTTACAGTAATTTATCCCATCACTCCGTGCTCTTTTCTGTTCCGCTACTTCAGGACGCGTGAGACCGGTACAGCTTTATTTCCTTCAGCATCTGCTGGTGCCAAACGCGCAAACCTGTGCGTCAGTGGAGAGGCGATGCGACTTGCGGAGTGAGCAGAGGCTTTTCCTGGACCTCCACATCTTCTCATAGAGTGAGGGCGAGTGGGAGGCGTGATTGCGCGGCGGTTTGGAGAGAGTTCGCGGCGCTCTGATGCGGTGGAGGTGCGCGCAAAAAGCCCGCAGGCGACGCGTCTGTCATCAACAACTGCATCAACAGAGCTTTGAGAAGCAGAAACTTTTGATGGCCAAATCAATGGCTGTTTTAGTGCCCCGTGCTTTTGTGCACTTACCATGAAGTGATTTGGAATGAAGATCTTAGTTTCTGTCCCGCATATAACGGATCTGACAGACCATTTCATGTTGGCACCTCGGATGGATTTGCAGGTACAATAAAAAGAGATAGATAATAGTGCGCAAACGCGCAACGTTTGAAGTTGGATAAAGATATTTTATTGAAATGATTGGGCTTCTGCGTGACTTAATTCATTAATTAGCATTAGCTGGTACAAAAACAAAAGCACAAAATGAACTTGTACGTCTTGAGTCTCCTTCTGACCTTGGATTTAGCCACAGTGGCCGTCAGTTTATCCACATGCAGCACTCTGGACATGGACCAGTTCAAAAAGAAGCGGATCGAGGCCATCCGCGGTCAGATCCTCAGTAAACTCAAGCTGAGCAGTCCTCCTGAGATCTACCCCGAGCCCGAGGAGGTGTCCCGGGACATCATCGCCATCTATAACAGCACACGGGACCTGCTTCAGGAGAAAGCCAACGAGCGCGCGGCCACCTGCGAGAGACAGCGCAGCGAGGAGGAGTACTACGCCAAAGAAGTGCACAAGATAGACATGCAGCCCTTCTACCCTGCCGAGAGTGAGTGTTTTAAACCTGTTTCTGGGGTGGGGTGGGGTGGGGAACTTGTAACTGAAAGCTTGTAGGACATCACTGTGCATGGGGTGTAAGTCCAGTATAGTGTAAATAGGATCTTTTATGGGCCCCAGTGCAAAAAAACACTTGATGGGCTCCCTGCCACCACCACCCTCCCTCAGCCCAAATGAAAGAATGCAAATCGGAATACATGTAAACAGTGTTATTCATTACAATCATGGTTTGTGATACCCTCAAATCACCTTTTTTAACTATAAGTACCAACAATGCACAGGATAATTGAGTGTCTTTTTGGTATTTTATTGAGTTGAAATGTAAGAAAATATAATATAAAAATTTAAATTGGGCATTTACTCAGTTATTATTTAACATTGTGACTTGTGGTTTCGGCTGTCACGGCACCCCAGATCTACAGGCCCCTCCACCTGCATCGCTGATAGTGGCGCCACTGTTTAAATCACTTTCGATAAAAGAACCAGCAAAATGATTTCACCTCCCGTGCTAAAAAATATAATTGTGCTGGTTATGCTCTGCAGGTCATTCCCCCAATCTATAGATAACTATTGTTTTGTGTAGCTCTGGTTTATGGTTTATTATCTTCATTATAAAATTTGTATTGTAAATAATGCTGTCAAATCGATTAATCGTGATTAATCACATCCAAAATAAAAGTTTGTGTTTACATAATATATGTGTGTACTGTGTATAATTATTATGTATATATAAATACACACTAATTCATGTATATTCAAGAAATATTTTCATATATATATATATAAATATTTTATATATAAATATAAAAAAAAAATTCTTAAAAATATACATGTGTGTGTATTTATATATACATAATAATTATACACAGTACACACATATATTATGTAAACACAAACTTTTATTTTGAATTTATCGATTTGATGATTTGATGATTATAGAGTTCAGTGTGGGCGATATGACCAAAATTTTATATCACGATATGAGTTTTTTTTTTTTTTTACGATAACAATGTATATCACTTCATAGTTATTTTTGTTTTAAAAAAGGTTTTTATGACATAAATATTTTTGATACCATTGAAATTTCATAATTCTTGTCACCATTTTAAATATCAATTTCAAAAATCCTTAATCTTACTGAATACAAGTAAACTGTGATAAATAAAGAGCAAAGAAACAAATTACAAGCATATAGAAAAACAAACTACAATAGAACAAAGACAAATGAAATAAACCTGAAAAACCTTAAGCAGTAGAAATATTACATAAAATTTATAAAGTAATCAAATGTATAAGAAAACACTGCATCGTCTTCACTGTGTAAATATACATTTATTCTTATTAAAGTTACAAAAGTGATTCCGTCAAGAGCAGTGTGAGATTTTGTTGTTTGATTAGCATTAATAATAAAAGCAGGTCAATTTGGACGCTGTCACTTTAAGAGCGGCTGCACGGATCCAATATACTTGTGCGTTTTCTCTCTCAACTGTTTACATTCACTTAAGACATAAATTACTGTGTTTACTTGCAAAGACATAGTCACTTTGACACATAATTCTGTTTATTCAACCAATTAGACGGCAAAAAGCACTCAGTTCAGTTTTATGAGCATTGGCTTCATGTCGAGCGTCCCTCAGAGAGTCTCTCTGACAGCATGCGCATATAACAAAATAAGTTGTCTTTCGCTGCTTACTGTGTGCGCTTCAACGGTTTAAAATCACTTTTTAAACCACAATTCCTAAATGCATGCAATGTCACGTGAGCATAACTACAAAAGAGACGATAGTCCAGAATCTCTATCGGTTGACAAATTAGTCGTGTCTACCGGTATATCGCCCACCCCTACCTGGAGTACTCCGTTATTGTTGTCTAATGTGAACCTCGTGTCAAATGTAAGGTAGGATTTACTTTGCTATCCAAGAACTGATTCTTGACTACATTCTAATGACTAGTTTGTCTTTTAGTTCACATATTAAAGGTTCAGTCCCTCTGGAATAACCAGGCTCCTCTTTCAAGCACACAGTGGCAGTGCGTCACCCCTTGGAGGGGTTTAAATCCACAGCCTTTCAGTTGCAGCACAGATTTCACCACTAAGCCACAGTCACCACATCACAGGCGATAGCGTGGTCTCCCCTGATCAATATTTGTGCAGCTGTCGGCAGTGAGGACGTCAACCCTCCTGCACCATCTTTACATTATTTACGGAAATTAGCTGGGCTGAGCAATCATTTGAAAGGATATTTCATGTTCTCATTTAGCAACCAGAATGTTATCCTCATTCCTTCCCCCCATTACACTCACACACACATGCACAGCACGTTTGAATAATGCTACTCAGTGTACCGAAATACTACCCCACTGTGTCTTGAAAGTCAGTCCTATATAAGCAAATCAATGCTTTTAAATTCCCTTATTGTGCCATTAATTATGTAATCGTTTTGAGTTCCCAGATCAAATGTGAGTATACAGCATAAAAAGAAATAAATGAGGACATCTTTTATGCCCCGAGGTATATTTTGCATTAAATGTTATTCTTGGCTCTGCCGGCTGTATAAATACTCCAAATATGAATAGAGATGGCACAGTGCCAGCCCCAGTCAGTTTACGGGATATAAATAATCCCGTGTCAACGATCAGAGAAACGCTGATTATTTTAGAATTGAACTTTGGCAATCTGCACTTTGGGATTGTGGGTTAGATCACTGTGGCTCTGCTCCAAAACCTGAGCTGCCTACGTAGTTCGCATTTGAAGGCATCATAGGCACGTTCCCTTGGATAAAGGATAATATGCATAACCTTCTCTAATCGAATTCAACAGTTTGAGCTGGGGTTTTTTAATACACCAAATGTATCGAATCCACTTTGTTCATTCTGGAAGTGAACTTTTGCCTGTATGGTGATTAGATTCACTGTTTTGGACGTCTGCCTTGAACTTGAGCATGCGAGTACAGAATGGCTTGTCTGGTTTGTGATGTGAGTTGTCTGCGACAGGTTTAAAACAGTATCACATGTGTCCCTAATGGATATTGAAATCCCAGAGTGCATTGCGACAAGCTCAAACAAAGCAAAACAGAAATGTTGATTAGGGTATAACGGGGCTAACCTTAAGGAAAATGTGCTTCCCAATTCTCAATTGAGAATGAGAATTAAGAATGCACAAAAAATATCTTAAAAAAGTAAAGATTATAAAAGCTTTGCAGTAGTAACAATACATATATTTTATTATATGTTATGATTAACCCTCAAATGCATATGCAGGTCTTTAGCGACCTGGGACGTCATTCACGCCCCTACTCATTAATTTTTTTAAGTTAGACATCAGTCTTCTCGGTATTCCTTAATCAATTCATTATAAACAATATAACAAGAAAAATAAAATATATATAAAAGAATACCTGTTTTCCCATTTTCATTTTTTTATAAAGATTGTATAGGGTCGCTAACGACCCGAGGTGTGTAACAGTGTAACGTTTTCTGCACAACAGTAATTGAATCTTTGCTGACTGAATAAGTGCCATTCACCTTTATTCCACAAGGTGTCTGATACACAATGGTGAAGTTTCACTCATAGTTACCGCAGGCAGAAAACAAAAGAATAGGAAGATTTACTGAACGCAATCAAATATTTGTGTCACTGTCTCTTGATGGTGGATGGATCTGGTGAAGAGGCTGTCAGTGATCAAAATATTGATTTTGAAGATGTTGAAAATGATAGTTTTGAGGATATGTTTGAGATGGCGAATATGAGCCAGATGCTGAATGTACTGGGAAATGAGATGACGAGGACAGTGATGATGGTAAAACATCTGCTCAAACTGAACCCTTCCAAGCTCCAAAAGCTAACAAAATATGCTTTATTTTATTCTTCTGTTATTGCTACTCTAATATCAGGAGAGTTTTTTACTGAAAATCATTACAAGACATTTGTCTCAAAAAATATGTTTAGCAATTGTATAGATTCTCATTTGCTACATAAAACATTTTAAATATTAAATATTAGATCAAATTAGCATGGTATGATCGCATCAAAAATCAGCCAAATTTCCATGTGCATCGTAAAACAAGAGTTTTTGTGCAATCTAGTGGTTTAGAGGAGAATATAATCAAATGCGCCTTTTACCACAGTGTGAATATAGCCCTGTCGTACCCTTTAAATATAATTAAAAGTATGTAAAAATTAAAAGAAATGGACAAAAAAATTGTTCCATCTAGTTAAAAAGGAACAAATGTACCAAATATTTCTGTGCTATGTATTTTATTTAAAGTTTAACAACGTTAGCTTAGCAACACGCTAACATGCTATCAACATGTTAACTTTACAGAAATCAATTGTGAGTCAAGCGTCCCGTGCACTTCCTGTGAGGAGTGTTATTTGTAGTCACTGATTATGTAGAGCGTTCCAAATCGGTCAGTTGTGAGATTCCATTTCAGTCCAGAATCCTTAGAAGGCAGCTGCCTATGAAGATAGTGCAGATTCTGGAGCTGAGCCAATGTGTGGCAAAGAAACAAAGAGCAATAGAAAAGAAAGAAGAATATATAGGACATGGTTAACTTTTTCCTGGACTCGGAATGAAGTGTCTTGTGTCAGAATAATGTGTTGGCTAATAAACACATACGGGCTATCAGCCTTATTTGGTTGGGCGCCAGGAAGCGCTCGCAGGCAGCGCCGCAGGGCACAACGGCACTGGAAGCCACACAAATATGTGAGAGAGAAAGAGAGAGATATAGAGTGGGGCTCATGCAGAGACAGAGCGCTGGCAGAGCCCACACAGCACTATTTAAACTAGAGAGCAGTGTGCGTATACTCCGCACCGTGCCACATGCTCCATGGAAAATTCCACCCTGAGACCCACTGTTGCTGGGGTGTGGAGCTGGAGTCACTGGAGAGGTTCTCCCCTCTCCCCCACCTCCAGCCAATGTCATGTGCTCTTAAAAATAAAGGTTCTTCAGTTGCTCTTGGGTTCAGCAAAGAACTCTCTTCTGATCAAGTGTTGGCTGGATGGTTCTGTGGAGTTTAAAGGGGACCTACATTTTCAACTTTTGTGTAATGTTGCTTTTTGAGCATGAAAAATGCCTGCTAAGCTCCAAAGCACAGAGTCCCTTCAGTGGGAGTTCTTCTCTATATCAGTGTCACTGTTTCTGAACTCCCTGAATGTCAAAATATTCCTCATTTAAATAATTCATACGCAGAATAAAGGGGCGGGGCCTGGTTGAGTTAGTTAGTAGTGTGTTGAAGATGGCTGTTATGGTAAGGGGCGGGACATTTCCCAAACATGCTGGAAGCGTTTGACCAATCACAACACACTGATCCAGCCGACCAATCAAAGCACATGGTGCTTTTCAGAAGGAGGGGCTTCACAGAGACAGGAACTAAACAGAGTGTTACTGACAGACTGGTAAGAGAGGAGCTGCAACAATGGAGAATATTCAAGCAAGAAAATCTGTTCTAGTAGAGCTCAAAAACTAAATCAAGACTTTGTAAAAAGGCATGATATGGTCTCTTTAAAAAGTTCTTGTGGTGCATTATGGTTTCTTCAGAACAACATAGACCTACTGGTATGGGGGTTCTTTAAAAGCAACAAAATAAAATGCTACACTTTTAAAAATAAAGGTTATTTATTTGCATTGATGAAGAACCTTTAACATCCACGGAACATTTCCATTCTACAAAAGGTTCTTCTAAGTGAACAAAAATTCTTAAATTATTAAAATATTCTACACACTAAGATAAAAATCGTTCTTTGGGGAACCAGAAATGGTTATTCTATGGAATTTGATGCATACTAGGGTCGGTTAAAATATTTTAATGTTTTTTGTAATGTTCTGCTCACTAAGGCTGCATATATTTGATCAATAATACAGTAAAAAAAAATGTAATATTGTGAAATATTATTGCAATTTAAAATAATTGTTTTCTATCTGAATATATTGTAAAATGTAATTTATTCCTGTGATCAAAGCTGAATTTTCAGCATCATTACTCCAGTCTTCAGTGTCACATGATCCTTCAGAAATCATTCTAATATGCTGATTTGCTGCGCAAGAAACATTTATTATTATTAACAATGTTGAAAACAGTTGTGCTGCTTAATATAATTTCAGGATTCTTTAATAAATAGAAAGTTTAAAAGAACAGCATTTATTTGAAATGTGAATGCTGAATGAAAGTATTTTATTTATTTTTTTTCTTCTAAATCAGACTGACCTCAAACTTATGAACAGTAATGTATGTTCTTGCATTGATGGAGTTCTTGGAGTGTAAAATGGTTCTCCAGTGAAACCAGGCTCTAAAACTCATTTTGGTTCTATTTGGAATCTTTATTTTTAACAGTATTTTTATTCACCAAAAAAAGCATAAATTTCTAGTTTACTGCTTTATTAATAGCAAGAATGTTGCTCATACATCATTCACACAGTGAAGTTTCCAACAGTAAACACACACACACAACACCAGTTATTTACAGCCACTCTCGTGATAAATGGATTATTCTGCCCCGTTATTTAAGAAACAAACCAACTCGTTCAAATACTGTCCGTCCTGCAGGAACGTGCATTAAATCTAATGTCCCATACAGCTCAACAGGTCCGTATGTTTTCACTGTGGTATTAAATGTCCATGCATGCATAAATGCTAACATACCGTGGCCCCACAGGTCTGTTTTTAAACGCAGGTCTCTTGGAGCCCAGTACAGAGCTCCCTTGTGACTGTACGCACAGGAACACAAGGCCGCCTCTGTGCAGCGGGACCAGGCTCTAGGAAATGGTTTATGTTGCAGCCGTTTTATGACTTTGTGTGGTTTATGCTGTTCAAGAGTATATGACTTAGTATATATGTGCTTTGAGTGCTTGCTGAAGTATGCTCTCTGTTTGCGCTGGATATCAGCACCATATTTTTTTTGCCACTAACACACCTAACCTGTTAAAAAAAATGACAGTGAGTCATTGAGCAAAAACAGCTGGACGTGGCTGTTAAACTTCTTAGCGTTATCTCCTCCGAGCAACTAAAATAACACTCGTGATTACACTGTTAAACCAACTTTCATGCAATTAATAACTAGCCAAACAAAAACAATATCTTAGCATTAATCCAGCTAACAGGGAACATTCTCAGAAAGTTTTAGCAATATTCTCTCACAGTTATGAACAAACATTCTTCCAGTAATGTTAACAGAAAATTCTTTCAAAGTTATCTGCTATTCTCAAAATATTACGTCATTCATGGAACTTTTTTATTGAAACTGAAATGTTTAAATTAAATGTAACATCTAAAATTTTACACTTTACATTATATTTTGATAGTCCACTTTAGACATTCTACTAACTATAAGTAACTACATCAGCTGACTCTCATTAACTCTTTCCCCACCAGCTTAAAAAAAAAAAAAACGTTTTCATACATTTTTTTCACGTTGCTTAAAAATTTCATGAGCAAAAAGCTGAGAAAACCACATTTTTGTCAAAGACTACATCTGGATCGGATTCAGAAAGATGATCAAAACCAAAGTCCCTTTAAGACAAGTCATTTCACTCGGCGGCCATCTTTGAAACACCTCTTGGGCATGCAGAGTCCTATCTCTTTGAATGGGGAAACATCAAATTCTCCAAAACTGATCGCCAAGCTTACGATTAAATTTCATATTTGAAATCACCAATGAAATCTGACAACACTTGTCTCATAAATGAACTTATAAATCTGACAACAACTGTCTCATGTTTCTAAACATTCAAATCATGACAACAAATGTTCTCAGCCTGGACAAAGCTAATGCGCATGCGCAGTCCTAAGCGCACGTCTCAGAACACTTGACTGTTTCTATAGCAACCGGAGCTTCTAACGGCAGCTGCAGTGATGTGATGACTTTACTAATCAATGATTGGCTCTTTCATTTAAAAGGCGGAGCTTATTCACTATATTGGGCGTTGCGCTTTCTCCCATTCATAAGTAATCGGAGTGCACCGTCTTCCTATATATAAAGTCTTTGTCAAAACACAGATGGAGCAGATCGAGTCCATCAACACCCCGAAAGCTTCACAGTCCTATAGCAACATTTCATTCAGTGACATTAGGCAGATGTTGATGATTGCATTATTTTACATATGAATCTGCTTACATATGATATTGTTTGTTTCTGCTTTTTCTTTGCATGTGTTTTGATCTGGAGATGTTGTACTCTTTCAGAAGATGTGTAATAGCGGCCCCCCTATCGAATAACATGGAAACCCGGAAAATTCCGTCAGTGGCAAGGAAGCGTATTCTCACAAATAACGGAAAATTTTGTGTTTGGCTGGGAAAGAGTTAATATGAGAGTTAATAATACATGTCAAATAACTCATTAGAATATTAGTAGACTGTTAGGTTAGGGTTAAGGTCCGTTCACAACAAGAACGATAACTATATTAGTGTCCACACCAGCAGATGATATTGTTCTGTTTATTCTTAGCGCACACTGCGGTTCTGCAGGTCTGTCGCTTTAAATGCTCAAGCTTTTAAAGCAGGATTGATTCTGATTGGCTGTCAAAGTTTTTATCATTCATCATCTGAAAAAAAAAAAACTATTATTCTGAAAGTGATTTCAATTATATTGTTCCTCTGTGCTGTAATTGTTATAGTTGTGATGACTATGCTATTAGTTTATATTTAGAATATCTTTATTGTTATTGTTGCAGTTATCCTTGGTGTGAATGGGCCTCTAGGTTTTGGGTTATTAGAATAAGTTTTGACGTAGTTGTAAAGTTACTTATAGTCAGTATAATGTCTGTTGGGGAGCATCAAAATAAAGCGTTAGCAGATATTAAGCAGACAGACTCTAATGACTGCTAGTTGACATGCAGATGCAAAGTTACTTAGGCCTATAGTTAGTAGAATGTAGTAAAGTGGACTATCAAAATAAAGTGTTACCAATGTGTTTTAAGTGTTATACAGTACTTTTGAATGTTCTCTGAACATTCCGCCACATCCCCAAAAGGTTTGCAAAATGTTAAAATGGAATATTCCCTTAACATTCACACAGCCAAGAAAAAAAGTGTTTAAAACATTTTAAATGCTGGATGTTTTAAATGCTCAAAAATAACATTTTGGGATCTTAATGGGAACTTTGGCAAAACATTTTTAGAGAATAGTTTTGTTAGCTGGGGATATCATTCATGCTCCCCATTATTTGTAATAGCTTAAATCTACATTTTCATAAAACGAATTAGATAAATTGAGCAGTTTTACATTGACTTGATCATTGCTTTAGTTTGAACTCAGTATTTGGCATTGTAGAAATGAAATATTTTGAACTCTTACACTCTTTTAATGATTGTTCAGCACAGTAATCATAGTGAAAACCTTTCCAGTTTTCACATAGACAGCTTTATATGATTTATTATAGAACATTAATCATTACAGGAGTTTGTACAAATGTTTGATTTGTGTTTATTTAATCACCTTCTGGACAAAAATGCAGCCTTTCATGAGTGAATGTACTGAACTATAGCAGGATACCTGTAACAGTGTAGTTCACGGAGTAAATAAACGTTGTCTCCTGTACATTACACATACTAACATAAACCTAAATGTTCCTCAAAATGAAGAATGACTGCAGTCAGTGCCAGATGGCTCACTTTCTACCCTGTGGGTAAAATCACTGAGAATGCCAAAGGATCCAGATCATACGCTCATTTTCACTAATATATCATTAACAAGCATTATGCTCAACATATCAGTCGTTCTTGTACAACCAATGGAGGAATGTTTGTGAAATCGCTTCATCAGAATGTACATTAAGTAATGATTTGTTGAGAGTTATATAATGTACTAATGTACTTTGATGAAGTTATTATGAAGTGTTACCCAATCCTCTGTGACAGTGAGGTTTTGTCTCTAAGCAAACATGCATTCATGAAAAGGTTTGCAAACACCCTAAATTTAAACACGCATTGAAACACTATTGCTTTTGTTGCTATTTCTGCTCGTCTGAGGTCAGCCGTTTTGTTAGTTTAAGAGCAAAATAATTTGTGCCTTTTAACACAGTTGTAGACAGAAGTTGCTCTTTTATCTCTGAGAAAATTACAGGGTGTACAAACTAATTTGTTACATATGGCAAACGGAGCTGAGCTAATTTTACCCAAATAACGAAATATTCCATATCTGTCCTGCTGTATAAACACGCTCACAAGTTGATAATAAATGAATCATAGATAGATGAGAAAGTAAATAGTGGCACACTATTGAAACCTGACACACTTACTTTAGAAAAGTAAATGCTTGTACCATCATCTTTCTTTAAAATAAAAACCACTTGCTTTTTGACATTCAGTCCAAAATACAGGGTCCTCTGTGCGTATGCAGTAATGCTTGTTTAGAAAGTTGAAGTTGTTCTTGAGTGTGTTTGGAGTGCATGGGTGTAAGAAGTGTGTCAGCATTTGTGTATGTTCCAGAAGAGGCCGGTGCGTGTGCATGACGGATTATGTTTAGTGACTCTGAGAGATCTCCCAGCACCTCTCCCTCTGTAAATAAACACAGGCGTGCGGACAGGCCATCCCAAAAACAACCCAACACACCAGAGCGTGTGGGCCAAGGGCGGGCGCTTGAACCTCCACTGCGCTGCCTGTCACAGCCACTCATGTCAGCACTTCTGGGGCCTGCGTAGCTGTTTTTCCCAGCTGATTTGAGTGATAACGATGGATACAAAAGGATTTTGAGCTCGAGAAACCTGTAGGGAGAAAGCGTGCATGACATCGTACAGCCAGCCAATCAGAGCATGGGTAACGCTTTATTTTGATGGTCCACTTAATTCCCGGTGATCAACGCAACATGGCGCTAAAACTTAAAACTACTTACCTCAAGCTCCATTTGCAAAATTGGCATGCCAAGTTGCCCTCTTATCCCTAGCCATGACCATGTCAATATTCTCCTCTTTTGCTTCCTCCTCTTTTTTAGCGCACATAAAAACCACAATTGCCAAAGTGTGATTCATCTTGCTCTATTTGCTTACCACTAGCGCACGCTGATGACGTTTTTTTTTTCTAAGCTAACTTGCGTCATAGCCTACGATTCAATGTGTCATCATCGTACAGTCATAAATGTCGTACCCAAGTTTATAAGATCCATGTCATACAGTGTGATTTGTAATGATCTTTAAGGATTGCCAAAATCACACAGTTAATATCTGCTTACACTTTATTTTGATGCTCCCCAACATACATTCTACTGACTATAAATAATTTTGCAACTACATGTCATCTTATACTACTTACCTGAACCCTAACCTAACCATTTACTAAGAGTCTACTACGGTCTACTCTTTACTCTAATGAGAGTTAGTTGACATGAACCAACTGTCCACCATTTTGAATTTGGTCATAAATTGCAATATCTTTTAAAAAATGTGACATATCTTCACACAATTTGGTAGGGATCATCATCAGCATGTCCTGAAGGTACCTGAAAAGTTTAAGCACAGCGCCTCCTTGCATTTATATACAAAATCTTCATTTTGAGTTGATTCTCACTTGAACTATGGAACTTCGGCAGCTGTGTGAACGCATGTCTGTTTTTGTTCATTCTGTGTTTGTTCTCATATGAAGTTATGTTCAGTTTGAGTTCATTCTCACCTTTTCTCGTCTGTTTTTCATGTTTCTTCTATTTCTGTTGTTTTTGCTCTTTTGGCTCTGCACTGCTGTTGCTGCTGCTTCAGGGGCTTGGCCCTGTATCGCTGCTTGCAGCTATATTTATTATACTAATACTCTAATAAATGTTAGTTGACATGTAGTTGCAAAGTTACTTATAGTTAGTAGAATGTCTAAAGGGGACAGTCAAAATAAAGTGTTACCAGGGCATGTTGTCCACCAGCTTTGATTCCAATCCCACAAATGTATATTGCACATACAAATGGAAAGCACTGTATCATACTGGCAAGCTCTAATCTGTCTAATCTAGGAGTTTAAGCAACTTCCAAGAGTAAAATGTTTTTAATCACTCTGCCTGGAAACAGTTGCTTACAAGGTAACAGGTTCATACAATGAGTTTTGTCTTAGTAGCAAGTAAACTAGATATTCACAAGATGTGACGCTATGCTTTCTGAGTTATGTCAATGAAATAATAGGTTCTTATCTTTTAGACTTGAGTTTTCTGAGTCATTATTTCAAGTTTAATGTTTCTGAAAGAAGTCTCTTATGCTCAGCAAAGGCTGCATTTATTAAAACAAAAATACAGGGAAACATAATATTGTTTTCTATGTTAATGTGTCACACGATCCTTCAGAAATCATTCTAATATGCTGATTTGCTGCTCAAGAAACATTTCTGATAATTATCAATGTTAAAAAAAACAGTTGTGCTGATTAATATTTTTTTCAGGATTCTTTGATGGATAGAATCTACATCTATTTGAAATAGAAATATTTTGCAACATTATAAATGTCTTTACTGATACTTTTGAGCAATTTAATGCATCCTTACTGACCCCAGACTCTTGAATGTCAGCAACCTATTATTGTGGTATAATCTATTTCTATAGTCTACATAATGTAAATGCACCCCTAAATTGAAGATTAAAAAACAAACTACGGCTGGCTGCTTTACACGTCAGTCAGTCTTTTCTTGTCTATGTGGGCGGTTCTTTACCAGAATGAGCTGCGATGTGGACCAGACATTTGCAATTTAGTCAAAGTTGGTCTGGCTGAGTGAGATTATCCACCAGCTATTTATTTATGAACGTCTACTTTTGCACATTTCTTTGGGTTCCCCTCAGATGTGAGTGCGAGCTGTTGATATTATGAAAGCTTGGGGGGAAATGTACCGAGTTGGACCCGAGCATTAGGAGTAGACTGAGTGCAGATTTACCGCCTGTGTGTTTATACAGAACATCCTGATCACAAAACCCTTAGTTTCCTCATAGCTGCCTTGAGAGATTTGGTTTTGGTCCACCAAACATCTCTCGGTGAGATTCTCGAGTGGGGTTATTGTCGAAAAAGGGGGACTCAGTACTTACGCAAGACCTGGACCCTCTTCTGCTTCTACTAGGGAGTTAGCGACAGCCAAGCTGCATTGCGTAACAGGGAAAGAGTGAAAGGGAGTGAGAAAGAGTTTGAGTAAAGGATGAGAGAGTGAGAGAGAGAGAGAGATTGTGAAAGAATAACAACTGCTCTTCCAATGCTTTTATACTGTTTACAGGCAGAGCGCAGGTCTCATGTAATACAATACTCTAACACGAGCTCAGCACAGTGTGGGAATGAAATCTGGGGCCCTTCTATGTGTCCAGGGCCTCTAAAGAAGCGAGAAAGGAAGATTGAGATGCTCTGGGAGGTTAGGAAGGAGAGGACGGACAGATGGCCGCAGGAACAGAGTTACTTTTCCATGCATGCTGAGTTACGAATCTTTTTTTTTGTACATACTCAATGTGAATATTCAACCACATATCTGACATTTTAACATGCAGAAATGTGGAGCAGGCCAATGAAATTTAGATTTAGACAAAAATTCTGATTTACATGGAAAAGTTTGCAACTTGTATATTATCAGTAATATTTCAAGATGAACTGAACTGGACTGAAGCACCGTAGGTTTACTTGGTTATCCATACATCTTTTTTAGAAAAATCATGTTAAAATGTGAGTATCAAAAATGATCCAGGAAACTTTATTTGTTCATCTCTCAGTCACCATTACATTGCGTTGATTTTATCTCATTACTGAGACATATTATTGGGACATCTAGAGTGACAAGTGACATCTATAAGCATTTTATGTCAGTAGTCTGTTATACTGTTATAATTTTGATCTCATTGATTTACATTGCAAGATATCAGAATTTCATTGCACTTTTTTTTTGTGCAGAGTCTGCACCAAATTGCATATTTTTGCTCAGTTTGAACCTCTGGAAAAAAATACTGAGCTGTTTTTCCTCCTCTAGTATGAGCTCTATATTCTCACTATATCATACTATATGAGCAATAAAAGCCTGATATATCAAATATGATCCTCAACAACAACAACAAATAGATTTTTACTAATATTTCATTTCCTTTATTTTGAAGGTTCAATCAAATTTCAAAAATGCACTTTTTCCCCCTGACTGTTATTTCATATGTCAGGCTTTACAGAGTTAAGGATTTGAACTCTGGTATTACATGTCATCCAGAAACATTTGTGCTAGAGATATGATTCCTCAAATCATACAGCTTGTTGAGGAGAGGTGTGCTATACATACAGGCACCCAAGGCATATACACAGAGACTTGAGAATGGACTCATGAATTTTTTGGTCAGTAAACAACCACTTCTAACATTCTGGAAACCAAGAAAATGTATATTACGGGGCTGTTGAATGCTTGAATCTGATTGATCTGAACGTTCTAAGGTGCACAATTATTTTCAGGAAAATGCACAGCTAAAGTAGTTCCAGGCAGATCACGCATTACAGTTCCATATCACTCCACCAAATGATTGCAGTTATTTCAAAGGTCCTTACAACAGCAAAATAACCAAAACCCATAATGACACTGAACAAGCAAATAAATATAGTCATTGTTTTTTCCAGAAAATTACGTTTTATTATGTACAGCACAACTACAAAACAACTTTGACAACAATGACATTTCTCACTAGTGAGGTAATAACGGCGCTGTTCTTGAAGCAGATAAACATACAATTTTGCTATTAGTAGAGACGCTGCTGCTAAACACTGTGACGCAGACTCACGCTTAACCTCTCTCACTCCCTCTCTGTCTCTCTAATAACTGCATTAAGCCAAGATCAGACAGAATGCATTTTTGCAGTGAGAGGCGCCTTTTTTAAATTGTTTTCTATTGGCAGTGAGCGGTTTGCACGCTGTTTATGGGCGCCCCGCGTTTTAGCCACCTGCTGCGCCTCGCATTTTTGTAGGAGCGCTCTAAGCGGCTCAAGTTGAAAAAAAAAATCAACTCTGAGCAGAAACGCGTTTCATCGCGTTTTTTCCATTGTCCAATCGAATGAACGGAGAGGCGGCCTTCTGTTGTGGTGACGGTTACCTTGATTAGACTGACAGGACAGCTGATTCGGGGGTTGCCTAGCAACATAAACAAAAGCAGTGCACTGCTCTTTTCTAAATAAAAAAAACGTCAAGCAATAAAGGCATTGCGGTGCGCCTCGCATTTTTAAACCTGAAAAACGTGTTCTGTCTGATCGGGGCTTTACTCTGCCATTAATGGCTCAAGTCTCCTTTATAGCTCAAAAATTACATTTTGGAATTAGCGACTGAGGCTAGGGATTTAACACACAAGAACGTTTTAGGGCTAAAAACCTGACAAATGTCTTGAAATACATCATTTGAACAATATTGTTTTGAGTTGTGGTAACCGTAGCATAAGCGGAATAATTGACTCCGGGCCGTTGAATTAGTGAAAAATAATGCACAGCCGAGGTGGTAAAGTGTGTTGTGGCCGTTACACCTCGGATGTGCATACATCATAAAAACAATTACTAGTTATTTATTACTCTTAGAAAAAAAAATGTGCAAAGCTTGCACCTTTAGGGGTACAACAGTTGACACTGGGGCAGTTCCTCACCTTATCTACCCATAAATGTTCATAATATTACCTTGAGGGTGCATATTACTACTCTAAGTGTATTGCCCCTGAGACAAGCTGTTGTACCCCAAGAGGTACAATTTTTGTACATTTCTGACAGTTCAGCATGCATATTGGCAATCACACACAACACCTTAGCTTTGCTGCAGCAACTTTTTGCATGGCAAGAACTAATTACATTTTCTTTAGAAAAAAAGATTTTTTTTTTTATTGCGGATTCAAATTAAAGTGGCAATATATATTCTTCCAGCTCTCTGTCTATCATTTTTCTGTGTGTGTGTGTTTTGGACGGTTGTTCAGAAGGAGTCCTGCGAGGACTAAGCAGCCTTCATGGAAGGACCTTCAAAAGTATGGGGTATTTTTAGTTCCCAGGGATTATGAACAGAGTTGTTTTCAATTTGCTATTGGCAGGTGAGCGTCAGGGCGGAGGGAAGAACTCTTCCATCTCACATTCCCTCTCTTTATTTCTCTCTCTGTTTTCCCTCTCAGTCACTTTTCTCCCTCCCACTCTTTCTCAGTCTTTCATTTCTTTCCCAGCATTCCCTTCTCTTCCCACTCCCACTTCTCTGCCCTCGCTGCTTAATCTGGCTTCCGTTCGGCCTCTCAAGGCTTCGGCTCTCAGCAGCACTTTCTTGGAAGCTACTTTGGCTGCTTCCACACAGTGTTCGAGATCGGAAAAACAGTGTTTACTAACAGGTGCGAGTCGTGCGACTCTCCAAATGTCCTGTACATACAACAGCAGACAGGAAGAGAAAAATGTCTGTATGAACAGGTCACCGAAGTCATTTTTGATTTGTGGAATGCAGGTAACCATACTAAATGTCTTGAATTTTTATTGCATTTCATTTTTATCTCTAAAAAGCAGCTCCCAATGCTTTTATCCTCTGCAGCCAAAGATCTGGCTTGTTTTTTCTCTCTTTCTCTTCTGCACAAGCACTTAACAGGAGTTTTGTCTAGCTTTATGACTGCACAGTACCACTATATTGTGCCAGTTTTCACTATATTGTGCCAACGAATTGCTTATTGCCATATGTATGTCAAAGACGTAACAGAAAACTAGCTGTCATGCAGCACATATGTATATATCAACCAAACCCTGAAAATGCATGGTAGATGCTTGGGTTATAGTATGCTGTTGTCAGTCTCTGAGTTTAAACAGAATTTTATGTGGTGCTTTAAACAAAACTAACTACTGTATTCTGCGGCTGTTTGATTTTTAGCATTGGAAACTAAGTTACTATTTAAGTAGCTAAACTACAGTTAAGTAGTTAGCTTTACTATAAGCTACTAATACAAAGCAGCTAACATCATTTAGCTTATGTGTGGAGGTGGGCAATATCAAAGCTATTTAAAGGGGTAATAAATTTTTTTAAATGAAAAAATGCCAAAAACTATTTTTTCTCCAATCTGACCATTTGAACAGATGAATTTACACTAAATACCAGTTTTAGAAAACTAGAAGAAAATGATTCATACACACTTCCATTCAAAGGTTTGGGGTCAGAAAACGATTTTTTGAACAAAGTCTCTTCTGCTCACCAATGCTGCATTATATAATAAAAAACAGTAGTATTGTGAAATATTTTTACAATTTAAAATGTTTTGTATGTGAATATATTGTAAAAAGTTATTTATTCCTGTGATAAAATCTGAATTTTCAGCATCATTACTCTAGTCTTCAGTGTCACATGATCCTTCAGAAATCATTTAAATATGTCAAAAAACATTTATCTTATTATCAATGTTAAAATAAATAACAGTTGTGCTGCTTCATATTGTGAAACTGTGACACTGAATTATTTAATGAAAGTTAAAAGAACAGCATTTAATCACACTGAAAGTGTGAACAGAAAGTTCCTTTGGCTAACATTCTGACAAGGTTGTCTCAAAGTTATAAACAAATGTTCTTCCAGTAACAAAATATCAGCACAAAAAACATTATTTATGCTTCACATATTATTATATATTAGTAATTGTATTAGTATTAGTCATATTAGTCATTGTGTATATATATATATAGGTGTTAGTGAGGCCAACAGGGGGTGCTCACCCTGTGGTCTGTGTGGGTCCTAACACCCCAGTATAGTGATGGGGACACTATACTGTCAAAGTGCACCGTCCTTCGGATGAGACGTTAAACCGAGGTCCTGACTCTCTGTGGTAAAAAATCCCAGGATGTCCTTCGGAAATAGAGTAGGGGTGTAACCCTGACACCCTGGCCAAATTTGACCATTGGCCTCTGTCCATCATGGCCTCTAATCCTCCCCATATCCTGATTGGCTTCATCACTCGGTCTCCTCTCCACCAATCAGCTGGTGTGTGGTGGGCGTTCTGGCGCAATATGGCTGCCGTCACGTCATCCAGGTGGATGCTGCACAATGGTGGTGGTTGAGGAGATTCCCCCTTCTATATGTAAAGGGCTTTGAGTACCCAGAAAAGCGCTATATAAATGTGACGAATTATTAATCAATTATTATAACAAACACTCTAAAAAAGGCTGTGTTAAAAACATCCCAGGCAACCCAGTGTTTGTGTGTCAAGAAGTTTTCAAAAATGGAAGTTTTGAACACTCAGAGAACCTTCTGAAATAATGTTTTCATAATTAATGGGAATGTTCTTAGAACATATTTTTGTTAGTTGGGGATGTAGCATTTTAACATGCTTTGCTTCACTGAATGGAAAAAGTAGCTCATTATTGGAAAGGCAACAATGTCTTGAAAACAGTTTAACTACTGTCATGTTATTGAACTGTTGTTCTAGTTAGTACTAGAGTCACTACTGTCTTGGTTACGCCCGAACAACACCTCCCAGCAGCAGCTACAGTGTGAGGTTCACCTCTCTGCCTCAGGTCAGCCTGTGCTCTCCTGTTTCCTCTCTCTCTTACCCTCACAGGACAGGACAGGACGAGAGCAGCGCGTCCTGCTGAGGGAACGGGGGAATCCGAGAGCATGTCTTACAGAAGTGAGAAATGCTCAAAAGTAGGTCAAATGCTTTCCCTCCGCTCTCCTTCCCGGAGTTTTAGCACAGTGCTACCAGTATTTGGTCTCACTTTCCATTTTCAAATGGTAAAAGTGACTCGGAGGTTGCAAACAGTTGCATCCGGCAATTTCGCGAAGTCATAAATCAGGATCAAGTCTTTTGAATGTGAACAAACGTTTGAATATTTTCCTCATAATTCACTGCTTGTAAAAACTGAGAAAACGAATATATCCCCATAAATAAGGCCCTTAATGTCATAGTTTTATTGAAGCCACATGTCGTGCCATAGGTCTCCACGGTAACTAAAACTTATACCTTTGAAAATAATATAAACACTATTCTGTGTGTTAAACATAAGTAAGCATCTGCTCAAGTACCCATTAAGCACACTACTATCTTTGAGCTCAGATTACAAAAAGAAAAAAAAAATTTATCATCCTACTTGATGTCGTAACCAATTGATGTGTTTGTTACTATATACCTCCTGTAATTTCATACTAATCAGACCATTGCACACTGAGATATGGGTATCTGTGTGTTCATACTGTCTGGTGGCCATTTTGAAAGCTGTCTGAAAACTTTCACCAAAAGTGGAACCCCTTAAATGTGCATTTTTTAGATGTTTAAGCCTTTATTTTAGATAAGTATAACTTCTTATTGCAAAATTAAGAGATTCATGTTTAGACTTTTACATACTTTAAATATTAACTGATGGTTGTCACTTCAAGTTAATCTTTATAAAAATTATTCTTTAAAAATGTTGTTTAAAATAAACAAGAATTGAAAAAAAAACATGTTGTGAGCTTAATGGGAACAGGGGTGTAAAGGGTACAAACATGTACCCATTAAGCACAGCCAGACTTTTTGCATTTAATGATGTACATCTTAATTTAAATGCCTTTGTCATTTAAAATAAAATTAAATATTATTGTGTGAGAGATTAATCTTTTATTTTAACAACTTCTTGTACTGAAACCAATACCCTGTGCACTAAAATGTCTCAATGTAGACTTTGGTGAGCTTAATAGGTATGTTTACCCTATTTAAGGCTCAAAAAAAGAAAGCTCTTCTTTTGCTTGCTCAGCTCTTTAAAGGAATAGTTCACTCTTTAAAAAAAATGAATGTCCACTTTAGACATTCCACTGACTATGAGTAACATATGTACATGTCAACTTTTTCTACTAATACTAATGAGAGTTATTTGACATGTAGTTGCAAAATTACTAGTTAGAATGTCTAACCAAAGTGTAACCAAAACCTCTACAGTCATATGGTAGCTTTGTATAGGACAACTTTGTTAACTTTTGGGTTATTTACTTTGTTATTCAGTAAACATCTTCCTTTCTGCTGTAGCTCTCAGATCTCGACATGATGGTGAGTAAATGGGACAGAATTTAAAGGGTTAGTTCACCCAAAAATGATTCTGTCATCAATTACTTCCCCTCATTGAGTTTTGATCTTACACATCAATCAAGTGTCAAAATATTGGTGGAGGGACAGGAATGTGTCAGATTTCATTAAACATATCATAATTTGTGCGTCAATAGCCCTGTTTCCACCGCAGGAACTTTCCCCAGGAACTAGGGACTTTGGGGGGGTGGTACTTGGTGTGTTTCGACCACAGGAACTGGGATCTAAATAAAGTTCCGGGTAAAAATGTCCCCCTCAAAACGGCCCTGCTTGCGAGGTAGTACTTTTCAAAGTTCAGGAACTTTCGGGGGTAGGACTTGGGTGCTGAACATGCTGACTGGTTGAGTTCACGCAGCATTTTATTTCAACCCAAAGTCTGTTGCGGTGTGTGCAGTAAGAGTTGTTTACTATTTGAATCAACATTGGAGTTTAAAAAATACGACTGATTATCTGACGACTAGGTTTTATTAAGCTTATATGCAGAGGACGAAATCCAGTGGGAACTGGAAAGTCGCACGCAGTCCTACGTCACCGGACTAATCTTCACGGTACTATAGATCGCGATGGAAACGCAGACAGCAACAGGTCTGGGGGAAAGAGAGCTCCTGGGACAAATTGTTCCTGGTAATTTCGGTGGAAACAAAAGTCTTATTGGTCAACTGTGTGACCTTTTTCAGCTGTTCTCCTCTGGCCACTGTCTGTCACATGTTTATGATGGCCACCATACTCTGCTGATGCAATATGATGTGGCATACATTTAAAAAATGCTGAATATACACAGGCATCAGGCATAGTATTATGACCACTGAGAGGTGAAGTGAATAACACTGATTATCTCTTCATTATGGCACCTGTTAGTGGGTGGGATATATTAGGCAGCAAGTGAACATTTTGTCCTCAAAGTTGATGTGTTAGAAGCAGGAAAAATGGGCAAGCATAAGGATTTGAGCGAGTTTGACAAGGGCCAAAATGTGATGGCTAGACGACTGGGTCAGAGCATCTCCAAAACTGCAGCTCTTGTGGGGTGTTCCCGGTCTGCAGTGGTCAGTATCTATCAAAAGTGCTCCAAGGAAGGAACAGTGGTGAACCGGCGACAGGGTCATGGGCGGCCAAGGCTCATTGATGCACGTGGGGAGCGAAGGCTGGCCCGTGTGGTCCGATCAAACAGACAAGCTAATCTACTCAAATTGCCGAAAGCGCCAACAGTGGGCACGTGAGCATCAGAACTGGACCACGGAGCAATGGAAGGAGGTGGCCTGGTCTGATGAATCAAGTTTTCTTTTACATCACGTGGATGGCCGGGTGCGTGTGTGTCACTTACCTGGGGAACACATGGCACCAGGATGCACTATGGGAAGAAGGCAAGCCGGCGGAGGCAGTGTGATGCTTTGGGCAATGTTCTGCTGGGAAACCTTGGGTCCTGCCATCCATGTGGATGTTACTTTGACACGTATCACCTACCTAAGCATTGTTGCAGACCATGTACACCCTTTCATGGAAACGGTATTCCCTGGTGGCTGTGGTCTTTTTCAGCAGGATAATGCGCCCTGCCACAAAGCAAAAATGGTTCAGGAATGGTTTGAGGAGCACAACAATGAGTTTGAGGTGTTGACTTGGCCTCCAAATTCCCCAGATCTCAATCCAATCGAGCATCTGTGGGATGTGCTGAACAAACCGATCCATTGAGGCCACACCTCGCAACTTACAGGACTTAAAGGATCTTCTGCTAACATCTTGGTGCACACATTCAGGGGTCTAGTGGAGTCCATGCCTTGACGGGTCAGGGCTGTTTTGGCAAAAGGGGGACCAACACAATATTAGGATGGTGGTCATAATGTTATGCCTGATCGGTGTATGTAGTTTATATGATAAGTTACCTCTAGTTTTAATAATTTAAACAGGCTTTTGAGATGTGGGCAAATAATATTTTCGTGTTTTTTTTTTTTTTTAGAGTGCTGAAAGTCAAATGGTCACTGTAAAACATGGAACACCTCATATTATTTTTATGGTGAAATAAGTTGTTTTTCGTGCTAACTCAGGTGAATTTCTTCCAAGAACAATGCACTGTGGCTTCAATTCAGTGTGAGAAGCACAGACTAGCCACTCAGCATTTTCACTGGCCACAGTTTTGGCATTGATACCATGGAGAAAAACGGCCATATAGATATTTTTAATATTATCTCATAATTTGGCAGCAGGTTTATTATTATGCTGTCACTTTAAGACCTGACGCACGGATCCATTACGCTGTTACACATGCGTTTTCTTTCTCAACTGATTATGCTCACTTAAAACCGAACTGGCTCTGTTTACATGAATACTCGACAAGACCAGCATTTTGACATTGTTTTGTGTGTATTTGACTGTTTAAGCGCAATAAGCAGCGGAAAAGAACTCATTTAGTACTGAGAGGCGGCTTTATGTGCGCGCTCTCTACGGGAATGAGTAAAACTATGCGCAATCCCACACTGAAATTTTCACTTGCTGTCGGAGAGATAAGAGAGAGAGAAAGAGCAGCTGGTATCTTGTCTCTATTCGGTGGAAAGTGAGTATTGGACGCATTTCAGATATTTCAGTATCGATATGTAACGAAAAATCTATATTTTTGACAGCAATACATTGCACTTAGTTTATTATTTCAGATGCATTTTTAAAAAACTACAATTAAAAGATGTATATATTATATGTAAAATTTAACCCGCCAAAGTGGCTAGTAGGAGTCACTGCGTTACACACCACTGCTGAAATACACCAGCATTTTGGGTGTTATCAAGCCCTGTGTATGTATAGATATATATATATATATATATATATATATATATATATATATGCTGTTTACACATCCAGTGTGAAACAGGCATTAGGGTGATTAAACGATGACAGAATTTTTTATCTTTGCATAAACTAACCCTTTAAGTGAATGTGCTTTGCTTGAAAACTGTACATCATTAAATTGCAATGTGATTATTATTATTATTATTATTATTATAATCCCACTCTCAGAGCTATCAGGCCTGAGGAATTTAAGTAGTTAATTGATAAGAAAATACTATATTTTGGTTTGGATTATGGTCAAAAGTAAATTAAATTCACTTAGATACTGCTCAGATTTTATGTCCTTAATGTTGTGCCAATTTTCCCTCTGGTATCAACTAACAATATTTTGTAAATATGTAAATATAACATATATTAGGGTCCCACTTTATATTATGTGTCTTAAACTTCTATGTACTAACATTTAAATGAATCATTTGATGCAATTGTGTACATACATTTTCACATTGTACTTATATAAAAAAAAAAAAATACCTTCATGTAATTACATCTGTAATTAGTGTATAATTGCACTGTTGACCCTTCCTCTACTCATACCACCAAACCTGGCCCTTACATTTCCAGTATCCAGTAGTTTTATTTTTTTATGTAAGTGCATAGTAGTTAAAGACATCTAATATAAAGTGTGACCGATATTTGTTGTTATCCTAGCCAAATAGCTTTCCCTCCAACTGTTTTATTTCTCTGCTTACTGCAGTTAAAGCTCTTCACGGGTCACTGAGGAAGAGTTCTGGCCACTAATGAGGCCCGTGACGGACGACCTGAAACATCTGTAGTAAATGATGAGTGGGGCGTTTTACTGTAACGTAGACAGAAGGTGAAAGTGTACGCTCAAGTGTTAGCGTGTGTCGCAGAGGCGTAGCGCTGTATGTGTAATTTGATTCAAACGCTAGCTCTTTCCTTGTCAACCACACATCTGACAGCGTTTTCCAGCCACAGAGAGAGATTGTCAGCTCAGCAACAGGAGTTATTTCGAGACTGAAGGACGGACAGCCTTGTCATCGAGCAGACAAGCTCGCTAATCTATCTGTTTCATTAAAGCCTGGAGGAAATTCAGCACACAGGAAGTAGGCCTAGGGTCAGTGGGGGAGCAAAGGACACTGGGAGGCATTTCCTGGCACAGGTGTTTGATCAGTGAGCGTTCAGGGGTGCAGATCAGTAAACGGGATCCAGTCTCCATGTCTATTTAACTACTTAATGCCTTCAAGATGTATATTCCACACAGGGTAAACAGCTTATTCACCGGCAGGGCTTACGGTTTCAGTGTTTAAAACGAACATGATGTCATGGCTTCACAGATGTGCGTACGAGGGTTCAGTTAAGGTTTATATATTGGAAACTGTGCAGAAGCGTCAGATAAGTGTTTTTAGATAACTGGACAACTGGTGGCCGCCACAGTGAAGCTCTGTAAAGTCTTTCCTCTCAGGAAGGAAGCTCTTGTGAGATCAAGCCACTCTGCATATTTTTTGGCGAACATCACAAGTGGTCCTCACTCACAAAGACTTCCTGAGTTTAAGATCCAAGTGTTTGCAATGGCAAAACTGACGAGTGATTTATGGGGATGTAAAAAAAGAAAAAGAAAAAGGCTATTTGTTATTATTAATGTGTGTGTGTGTGAGAATCATTCATCAGGGCTATTGCTCCTTGTGTGCGCTTTATATCGGGTTCAACCAGTTCAATTTCGGCAGTAGATCTGACAAATTTTTTCCAACGTTATCTCTTTTTATTGAAAAACTGTTACATTATTTTATATTATATCATTTTTGTGTGTTTGGTAACGAGGTGCTATCAACGAGTTTATGTAAGCCAGTAAAATTCCTTAGATGGGAATATTAAGCCCTTGCGAGATATTTTCATTCTTGCACGATCAAAAAGAAAATACGCCCAGCTGAGAGTGTCAGTTTCACTTTTTACAGTGCCTATAAAGTCAGGTCATACAGTAGTGGCCAAAAGTCATGTCTGGCCTAGAAAAATTAACATCTTCACCTCTTATTCAAATATTTTTAAAAATGTGTTTTTTAATAATATTTGTATGGGCATTGCATAGTTGTGCTTGGAGTCAATTGCTTTATTTGTGATAATAACGCAATGGAACATGCCAAATTGTGCCGACAGAATTTTTGGCCAGGCTGTCATACAAAGAAAAACAAGAGAGAACCAACGGAATATTAATAACTGATTATGCTGCATGCTTTTGTTGGATATTTGTTTTTCTATGCTTTTTTTTCATAGTAAAATAAAACCTTTTGCTGTAGTTTGCCTTTTTTGGCAAGTTTAGTGTTTGTTCTTTCCTCATATTTAAAATATTTAAAAAAAAATACAATATTTTCCTCATATAACTTGTAGGATCATTACAAACAAACATCACTTTTGGCCACTTTACATGCTGTACTCAAAATAATATTTAGGCCTAAATTTAAGATGTATGTATTTGAATTGCATATAAAATTCCAACTATTTAGTTTACACAGTTTTAACATAAAGAAACAAATAAACGTGTGCAAATGTGATGCATATTTTTCAGTCATACATAAATGAAACAGGTAAGATTTCTGTAATAGTAATAAACTGAATGTGTTTTAAATACTATATTATGGGTCAGATTTACTAACAGCTTGCTCCAGTGCAAACCCTCTTTTGGCGTTAGAAAACTACTGTCGGGATTTACTAAAGACACGCAGTGAAATATTGGTGCTGAAAAGGTGTGGACAGGGTTATTTTTGCAGCTGATCTTATTGCATATGCATTTGTAGGAGTTTCCCTTTAAGACGCAAAATTTATGTGAGGAGAGTATTTAAATGAATCATGCAAGGTGATTTACTAAAGTTTGCGCTCATCAATTTACTGGTGTTTGCGCCATTATTTACCGCCCAAAAAAGCACGTCTTAAACCAGAGGTTATTATGCGCAGCTCTTGGTAGATTGTGTTGGTCATTATGGAAATGATCCGGCTGCGTCTGTGTTCTTCTTGTGTGTCGTCAGTAGATCACGCGCTGAACTTTACACTCCCATCAACGCTTTTTTTGGAATTGCGCTCTCAATTTGCCCTGTTTAGTAAATCTGGCCCTATATATCATCAATAAATTCAGTTAGTTTCAATCTCATAACTGATTATTGCTTGTTCCGCAGCTATCCACATTTGAACTATGTTCATACTTTTTAACTGAAGCTGTTTGAATAAATGCATTTTGACAGTAGGATTATTTATATAAAATCAAATAGATGCAAATTGTTAATAATAAACTATGACATGGTTTTTTTGAGTGCAGAAAGCTTACCTTTTTTAATTTATGCATGTCTGACAAATATGCATCACATTAATGGCCTTTCCACCGAGCGGTATACAGTACGGTACAGTCCGTTTAGATTGTCAGAAGTTGTGAATGGTAGCAAAATACCGAACCGTACCAATTTTTGGCACCCTTCCGTTGAGGTACTTAGCACAGTAGTCCGGTACCTAAAGGGTGGAGCTAGACTCACTGCACAACATTAATTGGTTGACAGAGAATCGTCACTTGTGCGTGCTACAAGGGGAATGACATTTTTAATATACAGTTGAAACCGTTGCAACAAGAACAAGATCTGCTGTGTGTCCTCCATTGTTGTTTACTCTGTCGCGTTCTTCTTCGCATGAGAATGATGTCGATCGCTACTTTCCAGCATACACCACACCTATCAAGTAAGGGAAACGCAAGCCTGATCAGGGTTTATTGTCCCGAATCGTACCGTACTGGAAACAAGCCATAAGTTCATTAGTTTGTGTTAAAACTGTGTAATCCAAATGGATGGAAATGTAAAATGCAATTCAAATGCATAAATCTTACATTTAGGCCTAAATATTTTTTGAGTGTGTGTGTCACATAACCTTTAATTTTAGATGACACACCCACAGTCTGTTCACTGGCCAGGCCTAAAAAGTGAAGCCAAAGCGTCTCGATCGCCCCCAGGTGGCTGGATGCAGTATAGCTCATTCTCCGCCCTCTCCATGTAATCTAATGTGCTATAGACAAACTAAACAATCAAATTACACTTCAAATACATTTCCAAAAGATGATTTCTGTCATTTTAGGTAGTTTTATTACACTGATGTAAGTTCAAGTGTTCGTTTTTAAAAAAAAAAAAAGTTTGATTTTAGTTAGTTATTTGATTCTATAAAAACGGGGGTGTGTTGTCATGATTGACAGCTGTGATTGACAGCTTCTTTGAGCAAAGTTGTCACTGAGGCACCAACTGACATTTTTTCAGTATTTTCAGGAGGAGATTAGAGCTTTTACATTTCCATAACTGTTTATTTCACACCGACATAATGAGCTGTTCTGCAGTGACCTGCATTAAACGATTCTGCGGGAGTGTGGGCGGGACCTTGATATCGCGGCTCACTTCACACTCACTACTGAGCAGACTCGAGACTCAAGATGTCAGTGCCGTATTTTCTACAATGGTGAGAATGTGGAGGTGCGTCGTCCATCTTTTTTTGCAGTCTATGGGCCAGGCACATTCTCAATCTGGCATACTTTGATCTGATTGGTTGGCTGGCATTTCAGGAAGAACTAATCACTGAATATTTTCAAGTTTAGGTCAGTAGCATCTAATCTTTGAAAGAGTTTGATGTTGGAGACACTTAGGAAAAATTAAACCACATGTCCACGAGCAGCACTATATATTCTGCTTTGTTTATGCGCAATAATCAGTACTTATCACTTGTCTATGTCTATACACATTCTAATATTTTCTGTGTTTTCACTGTAATTATATCACAGTCTCTCTGTGTATGTTAATGTGGTTCTGATGAGTTTGTTCAGACCACAGCGGCACCACATGCAACTAATCATTTTTATGTCACGTCCATGTAAATCAGCGGTTACGGAGTCTCTGCTACTGAATCTTTGTTAATCAGCGGTTTGCTTCCTGCGTCAGCCCATATTCCCCAGTGGATTGGAGAGTGACAGGAAGCTTGTGGTGTATAGAGATTAGAAGTATCATTATACGTATGTGCGCACTCACTCGTGTGTGAACTCAGAAGAGTGTGCGGTGTGGTTTCCAGTGAACCCTGCTCAAAGCGTCCAGTGTAGAACCAGCACAGCAGAGCCTTTCATGGAGTCAAGATGTAAATACTGCGCCTTATGCTGGCTCATTGTAAGTGTGACTTTGTCTGTTGATGGAGGGAGAAAGCTTCAGAGAAGTGCACTAGTCTTGGCCCTTCTGTCCAGCTGGTCAAGAGAAGAGTTTGAGTTGGCTCCTACATGAATGTGATCATGCTTACAAGGATTTATGGACTTCTGATGCTTGAGAGCATTTGAGAACTGACTCATTTTTGCAATAAGATAAAATGGGTTACACTTTCTGTTCCGTCATTAATGAATAACTACACAGGAACAAATGAGTAATGCATTATTAACACTCTAGTAACTACTATTAAGTTACAATAAACTCTGATTAATGAATTAGTAAGTAATAGCGCTCAGTTAAATGTGGTAGTTCACTATTAGTTAATCAGTAACTACTATTTTTTCACATCTCCCAGAGAACTACTAAGAACTACTATATACAGATTCATAATTAACATGAATAATGCATAATATATAATTCTAAAGTGAAGGTCATAGTAACCCACTATTAATGACTCAGGTATTATCATATCCTTTAGAAGTAATTACTAATTATTTTTTATCAGTGTTCTAAAGTGAAAAACACGATAACTCTTTAGCAATGACTAAAGGCATTGTAAATGTTTGAGTCTTTTGTAAGGTGTTGGATAGTAATGACTCAATTGTTACTATATCCTTCTAAAGGAACTACTAATTATTTGGATCAGTATTCTAAAGTAAAGAAACATAACTCTCTAGTAATTACTGAAGTCATTGTAAGCTTTTGAGGTTTTTCTAAGTTTTTGGATAGTAATGGCTTCTTTCGGATTTGGTAAGACTTGAGTAATTACTAGTGGGTTACCATGATCTTCACTTTAGAATACTGATACAAATAATTAGTAATTACTTTAGAAGGATGTAACAACACTTCAGTCATTACTATCCAAAACTTTACAAAGCTTACATGATCAGTCATTACTAATAATTCCTTCCGAAGGATTTGGTAATACTTGAGTCATTACTAATGGGTTACTATGACCCAGGGCCGTAACCACCATAGACATTGAGTGACATGGATAAGCCCCCCCAATTAATTAGAAATGGCCAAATTTTACCCAGCGCTCGTCAATGTCAAAATGATTGAAATGGCCAATCAAATCAAAGCAGGCGGGGTTTATGTTCTCTTTTGGCTCGTGCACAGTCTTCACACAATCGGCACTATCGCTTAATGCCTCTATTCTTTCCGGTGAAATCACAAAACAAAATGCACAAAACATGTGCCAGCTCTTAATATACAATCATTGATGAACATCTTTGATTTGAATGAGGAAAAAAAAAACCTAGATGAGAACGGATTAGAACCCAGAACCTTTGACACTGTTTACAAAAATTCTGCCACCAGACCACTAGGGAAGTCAAATGTGGGCAGCAGATCTATATATTTATTCACTAAAGTGAAGAATCTTGGGACTAATAGTATATTTGATGCACATTAATGCAAATATTATTTGCAAATAGTCAAAAATGATTATTTCCCAACTACAATTAGACCTAAAATGTCATTCACTGTTCTGTTTCTTTATGCTGTATAAAAATGTAAAAATTGGTCCCCCCTAATATTCAGGAAATGGTTACGGCCTTGCTATGACCTTCCCTTTAGAATTACTATATTATGCATTATTCACATTTATTATGAATCTGTATATAGTAGTTCCTAGTACTCTGGGAGGTGTAAAAAAAATAGTAGTTATTGATAAACTAATAGTGAACTACCTCATTCAACTAAGCACTATTACTTACTAATTCGTTAATCAGAATTTCTTGTTAGTTAATAGTAGTTACTAGAGTGTTAATATTGCATTACTCATTTGTTCCTGTGTAGTTATTCATTAATGATGGAACAGTACTCTAAAGTGTTACCATAAAATGCAGAAACCATCAGAACAGGGCTTTCCTTTAAAGCCCTGATTGTTCTTACACTGCAGCTGCCAAATGTTTTCTTCTGTCCGTCTCATGTGGACGGACGTCCTGCTTGCGTAGGCTTATTAAACAAACCGTTGAGCCTCTGTGATCCCTGGCTTCTGTGCAATGCTCAGAGTCCGTTTAGTGCTTCAGGCCTCATCATACACCGCCTAAAAGCATCACACACATGGTTTCTCTCTGTATTACTGCTTATATGTGCGTTGTGGTAGGTTAACCCTCTCGACTCAGACTCCCACATGGGATAATTTCGAGCAAACTGAGTATATCGCTGCGTGTCACACAATATCACGCCGCCGTAATTCATGCGGTGTCACGGCGGCCTGCTGCCGTATCCCTCACATGTTAGCTTACCCAGTTGTGCATGTGGCTTTGGTTGTCTTTGTTAATTTGTTGAGCTACTGTGCCGAGTGTCGCTCTCATCTCGCCGTTCCACACATGGTTCTCGGCACGCGCGGTGTGTGTACAGAGCCTGTCAAAGCACATGACATTCACACATGGTTTTGAGTACTGCATGAATGTTGGGCTACTGGGTTCACTCGGGAACCATATGGAGTGGGTCTGTACCCCAGCTGACCCTTGCGTGACAGCTCGGCCCGAGAGGTGTGTCCCGCCATTGTTTCATCACACTTTGAGTGTACACACTACATCTTTGCCCAACACGCACGAGGGCTCGCATGTAAACACTGACATCATCGCAGCATTGTGCATGGCCTCTACAAGACTCTGCCTTGCTTTTTTAAATAGTTTAAACATTAAAACGTTTTAAATAGTTTAAACACCTTGAATGTCATGCTGCATTCACACAGGGCGTCGGCGTCAACGCTACTCATTTACTTTGAATGGGTGACGTCATGCGTTGCCGAACTGAATTGTGGGTTCCATTAAGTCGCGTCACTGGCGTTGCTCGCGGCAGAAGTTGAAAAGTTTTCAACTTTTCAAGCGCCAACACAGGCGTCAGCCAATCAGATCGCCTATGCAAATACCCTAGCGCAGACACTAGCCAATTGCGTTCATGCAACACCGGAAAAGTAATATGATTGGCTGTTGTCACTATGGCGGTCGTGTCAGCACCACGCTTTAGACACACCCTCTGTCAAGCACTGACGCGTCAACTAGCAGTCATTTGAGTGTCAACTGCTTAACATCTGCTAACACTTTATTTTGATGCTCCCTAACAGATAACTTTGCACATGCCAATTTATTCTACTGTTATGAGTCTTGTCATGTTTCCCCTGTTTTGTGTTTAGGACTCTTATGTTGAAGTGTATTCCTTGTTCCCATTGTTCCAGTTCCAATGTGTTTCACAAACAGATGCTGTGTTCAAAATCTGTTCCTAGAGTTCCCTAGTATATGTTACCTTGTTTATTTTGGTTCCTTCTTTTATATATTTGCATTTGGATCCAATCATCTTTTGTTTCTGAGTTCACGTTACTTCTAACCCGAACTCTTACCCTAACAGTCTACCACAGTCTTTTAATACTGAGATAATGAGAGTTAGTTGACATGTAGTTGTTACTTATAATGTAGTTGTTATCAAAGTCCCTTTCAAGGAAAGTCTGTTCGCGGCCATATTTGCAACGCCTCCGGGCAGCTATTTCAGGCATCCAAGACCAAGTCCTATCTATTTGAATGGGGGAATCCTGGAATCTCAAAATCTGCTTGCCGAACTCACAATTAAATAACACATTTCAAATCAGCAACAAAATCAAACCTGAACTGTCCCATAAATGTTGTTTCCTATTATCAAATAGCGTTAAAAAGCGTATTTTTTAGGCTAGATGAGCCAATGCGCATGTGCAGTTCGAAGTGCGAGTCTCAGGTTTCCATGGGAACCGGAATTTCTAACGGCATCTGCAGTGACACAATGATTTTAGCAATCAGCGATTGGCTCTTTTACTTTAGAAGGCGGGACTATTCCACCATATTGCGCATTGCAGTTTCGCTCTTTTATAAGTAATAGGAGAGAACCGTCATTCTATAACTATAGTCTTTGTTGTGACTTATAGTTAGTAAAGTGTCTAAAGTGGACCATCAAAATAAAGTGTTACCATATTAACTTTGAAAGTAAGATTCAAAGAAAGTAAGAAAGTAACACTCTACAGATAAAAATATAATCAACTACTTAAGTACATCTGCTGTAGTATGTAAGTCAACATATCAAAATAAGTGTACTTCTTTAAAGCATGACTTCAGTATTAAAACATAATGAATTAAAATGTACTTTGAAGTAAAAAAAATTTATTTGACATTGATACAAAGTGTACTCAAGTAAACATAGTCACAAAAGTATACTCTCTTTAAGTACACCTATGTGGCCTATTATTTCATTTATATTATATTATCTTTTTTTAAAAAAATTTTTAATATATTTTAAGATTTGAAGTACACTACAAGTGCACATTCAATGCAATTAAGCATTCTTTTTCACAAGGGGAGGTTCCTGGATCTGCTTCCCTGGCGAGTCAGTTTTGATTTCATGTTGACTTTAAGCTTCATCCAATAGGCTACTACTGTATGAATACAAAAGTACTAAAACAATGGTGTAAAAGACAAAGAAATACTGGCAAAGGGGCTGGATTCTTTACATACTTACATACACATAAAGAAAGTGTGTTAGCAGGTCAGTAACAGTAGGTACATAAAGAAAGTGTGTTAGCAGTTCAGTAACGGTAGGTACATAAAGCAAGTGTGTTAGCAGGTCAGTAACAGTGCCACTGTTTGTTCCAGATGTCATCTCTCCAACACATTACAACCCGTACTTCAGGAGGCTAAGGTTTGACGTAAGCTCCATGGAGAAAAACGCCTCAAACCTGGTGAAGGCAGAGCTCAGGATCTTCAGGCTGCAGAACCCAAAGGCCCGTGTGTCAGAGCAGCGGATTGAGCTTTACCAGGTACGTTCTGCATTCTAGCATTTTGTTTGATTTCATGCACTTATTCAACTCCCCAAACAACTGTCATGACAACAAACCTGTCTGCACAATTCCTTGCGTGCAAACTTTGGCTTTGGTTTTTACATTGGAGAATTATTAACTTATAAATAATTAAAGGGGTCGTGAACTGGCTTTTTTTTATACTGTTGTCTGAGGTCAACTTATGACGTTCGCGTGGTTTTTACATTCAAAAACATCATAATGAATAAGTAATAGGCTATTTTCTCCCCTGGTTTTGAGACTCTCTCATGGAACGCTCGGAATTTTATTGGCATGCCGCATTGAAGACTTGGAAGTAAACGCCCACTGCTATGATTGGATAACTGTTTTGCATATTACAGTGAGCTTCGGCTCCCCCGTGAGTACACGTGAGGAATTGTTTTGAAAGCGTGTGGGAAAACGGCAACCGGGATCTTCAGTTAGACACGGACACATAATCAATAGATATCAAACGATCTGTAACAATGCAATACTGTCACATATAAAAAACATTTTTTACTCACATTAGTGTGTTGCTTCATTCATTCATGTAATCTCATCCTGTCTGCAAATCCAGTCTATTGTTTACAAACGAATCCGTGGTGAAATGAAGGAACAAATGCGCAAAAGTTAGGTATTTTAGTCTATATGGTTTTAAATATAGATTTTTTTTTTATTACACAAACGTGCCACTTCGCTTCAGAAGGCCTTTATTAACCCCCCAGAGCCGTGTGGAGCAGATATATGATGGATAGATGCACATTTATGGACTTCATAAACGAGGCAACAATATAAAGTTTGGATTAGCCAGAACTTTTTTAATATAACTCCGATTTTATTGCGCTACAACAACCATAAGGAAATGAGCCTTCACAATAGATAATGCTTTACAATGAACTCTACATATGGCAATTTATCTGTTCAATAAAATACCTTAGTTGCCTGTTGAGTAATAAAAACTCTGCATCGCTTTTACAACATTTCAAATCCCTCAGTTCTTGCCATCTCCGAAAAGCCAAGCTAATGTTGATTCTTGTTGTATTACGAGCTCTGTCACATTCTCTTTTTGCCAGCAGACTCTCCTCTGTTTGGCGTTTGTTAAAACACACGATTCCCTGGAAGTTGGAGATTTAGCGGCTCCATGTCAACCTTTCTCGCTCGTTGTGACAACTAACCTCTGCCACTCCAACACCAGACGCGTCAAAGTACACGGAGTAACTTTTCTCTATTTACGGATGCACGGACGAGTGACGTATGTACGCAATTTCCCACAAAAACCACCCCATCAGGTCTAAAATATCAACGTAGGCTTACCATAGTGAATCAGGGTTAGATAAAAACATTTTACGGAAGAAGAATTGATGGTGTATTGACTAATTATTCAAATTTTTATCTGGAGCTCTGATGTTCTTCCGAGCAGATTCAATCATTCCTAACACACCTGACACCACAGGAAAATCTGATAAGATAATCTGTAGAACCATCAAACAAAATCGGGACTTTAGATAGGATTGTCGGAAGGGGAGAAATCGGCACAAATATCATTTAGTGTGTGGCGGGCTTAATAGTGAATGTTTTATGAGCAGTAGGATAATCTCTCTTGTTTTTAGTAATAATAACTATATTCATCCTCACAGTCATGCAGAGCCGAAGCACAACCAAAACAATGTTCTTATGCAAAATGCATGCAGTTTTGTTTCTTAAATGCTAGAAGGCCAAAAGTTACATAGTGTACCTTTTAAATAAATAAACTGATAGATCCGGGCAAACAAATGAGCACCATGTCATTGACCCATTCACTACAACAGCACTCTTGCTGATGTGATATTGCTTAAATAAGGGTCACATGTAAAGATGCAAACTATATGTCATCTATAGCAGTTCACCTCACTTTAATCACTTTAATCTTATTAATATTTGAACAGTTTTTTATAAACTACAATTAGATTGAATGGAGAGCAAATGGAGACTTGTTTCCCTGGCTTCCTAGATTTTCCTCCCAAACATTCCTCATTTCTCATCAAATGCTTCCAAAAACCAAATGATCTGAGCTATGCCATCCACATTATATCCCTATACTCTTTATTTATGTACGTTAAGCTTGTTTCCAACAAAGAATAAAAAATAAAGTAATTATGACTTTTTATCTCACAATTGTGAGTTTATAACTTGCATTTCTTACTTTTTTTCTCAGAAATGTGATATAAACTCGCAGTTGCGAGAAAAAAAGTCTTGCAAAAAAGTATTTTATTCCTTGGAAACAAGCTTCCATAATCAACACTTGTTTCATATGTGAATTTTTATTTTTGCTAGGAAATACACTGGAAAAAAAATGCCACTCAGAAATCTCTAGTACATTTCACAAATAATTACAAAGAATCAGCAAGTAAAGCATTGAATTAAATGTGAAATATTGAAGTGGAAGGTCTGAAATATTATTTTCTTGTAAAACTTATATGTAACAGTCATATTTTTTTTAATAAAATGTACAGATTAAATAAATAAATAATAATCAAGTCTTCTGAGCTATGAATGAGCCTGTGAACCATACCAGAGTTAATTTTAACCCAGGCCACTTTTCAGATGGACTCAAGTTCAGAAAACCGTTTTCACACCAAACTCTGACGTCAAACAGCCTTGTGTACGCAGTGTGAAAGCGCCCACACATGCACTTTTTAACCTCTCTTCTCCTCCTTCTCTATCCTCGTATGTTCGTTTATTTATCTTAAGGGTGCTGTAGAGCTCCGGCCCATCGATCAGCGGGGTTTTATGTGTGTGTGGAGAGAAGTGAGTGTGGAATGCTGTTTGGTGATTTAGAGTTCCGGGGGTCTCGAGGGCCAAATACAATCCCAGTGCTGTCGAGGTCTGTGCTCCCCAACTCCCACCTGCCTCTCCATTTAACCTCGCTCCCCTCCTCTCTGTTCATGTGTCAGGTCTGTCATGACAGGTGCAGTAAACACTGTCCCACTAACACAGAGATGGTGAATGTGTTAGGGAGGTTTTAAAAGGAGTTTGCGAGGAAGGGAGAGGTTGATCCTGTTTCATTTTTATTACTCATGTTAATGATCCTGTTGTAGTTGGTCAGGAAAATACAGCCATTATAATTAAAGTGACCTTTAATATAGTGCAAAGTAATAAATTTAATATAGTTTATCTACATATTACATAGACTAAATCGTATCACCATACAGACAAAAGTTCACTTCAAGAATGGACTGATGTCTGAAGTTTGATGTATGAAAAAATGGTGAAACAGCTTAAACTGAAAAAGTAGCAAGAGCGATATTGATAACACGTTATTTTAATGTGTCCTTGTTACACGTTACATGTATTTACTATAGTAATAACTATAAATAAGGCACAATTACATGCAACTAACCCTAAACCCAACCCTAACACTTTAGTAAGTACATATTACTCAGTACTTAAATGTATAATTACACTGTAACAGGGACACATTCAAATCAAGTGTAACTGATATTTTATGCAATTTCCCAATATTTAGAATATACTTTATTCATGCTGTCAAACCGCAAGACCAAGGAAAGGGCAAACCTTGTTTTTTTGTCAAATATCATGAATTATTATTTGATGAATATCACTGACATTTACTTGGATAAAACTTTTTAAAATATTTATAATATTTTAAAAAATCTGATAAAAAATGTGATCAAAAATGTAATAAAAACCATAATGTTGTTAAATATGATTACTATTTAAATACAAAAATAATATGCTGATTTGCTGCTCAATAAACATTTCTTATTATTATCATCAGTGTGTTAAACAGTTACTGTTTAATATTTTTTGTGGAAAATGTGATTCTATTCCTCAAAGAATCCCGAAAAAGAACAGCATTTATTTCAAATACAAATATTTTGTAACATTATAAATGTCTTAACGGTCACTTTTGAGCAATTTCATGCATCCTTGCGTAATAAAAGTATTAATTTCTTTAAAAAAATTAAAAAAATAAAATACTATACTACACAAAATTACTATAGTATATTTAGAGTAAATGAATAGATCCCTCGTATCTTAGTAATTCAGCTCTGCTGTTAAACCAATCAAGTGTTATTGCAGTTCAGCATGGAGATTTGTCTCCATATCAACAGTTGTGTAACTAGACTCCAAACCGGCCCAAAAGCCCCTCGGCCGGTTTATGAACAGCAGACTCCTGTAGCTCCAGTCTAAGGATCCTACAATTAGTATCTCCATTTTGGCCTCCGTCTGAGCCTCTCCATCCCACGTTCACCTCCACGGCCTGATGGAAGGAAGCTGAGCCATTGCAGCGTTACAGCTGAAGCAGTGTTTTACGCATTAAGAGCTGCGCTGTCCAATGTAAACACGCCGCCACGAAGGACAGAGGAATAACAGTGCACCCTGTCCAGCATCTGTTTCCGCCACCACAGCCTCTCCAAGCATTTCCCAGACCTGGCTAATCAATCAGGGAGCTTCCAATGGGAGGAAGGGAACTGCTGTTGAGGCACTGGACAGGGTACCGTTTCATACGGGGTGAACGAGGGCTGGCATATCGATGACAACGTTTGAGGTCTGTGGTCGAACCAATGCTGATGCGTTTCCTGTTTCTTTAGATTTTAGGTCATAAAGAGCTCACATCACCCACACAGCGCTACATTGACAGCAAGGTGGTGCGCACCCGTATGGAGGGGGAGTGGCTGTCGTTTGACGTGACGGAGGCCGTCAGTGAGTGGCTGCTGCACAGAGGTAAAGGACTGTGACAGTGTTTTACTAAAAATGTCAGCCTTTCTTGATCAAACATATTGATGACTCATCTTGTACTCATGGGTGTGTCCCTTGTAAAAAAAAAATGTGCTTAATTGTATTGAATGTGCACTTATAGTGTACTAGAATATAGGTAATATGGGTAATACTTTAGTTTAGGGTCCAATTCTCACTATTAGCTTATAATCATGCATATTACTAGGATATTGGCTGTTTATTAGTACTTATAAACTTATTAATGCCTTATTCTGCATGACCATATTCTACAGTACCTGAACTTAACAACTACCTTACTAACTATTAATAAGCAGTAATTAGGAGTTTATTGAGGCAAAAGTTTTAGTTAATAGTGAGAACTGGACCATATAATATGAATTGAAATAAAAGGCCACTTAAAGAGTTCACTTTCATGACTGTTTCTCTTTCAAAAAGTGCACATTGTAATATCAAATGAATAGTTTTACTTAAAGTACATTTGACAAAACTACATTAAAAAGGACACTTATTTTGATGTGCTCACTAACATACACATATAAAGTACTTTATTATAATTTTAATCATAGTGTTTTATTTGATATTACATTTAAAGTTAATGTTTAAATGTACTAAAATGCAACTTCATCATTTCAAATGTGTAATTACAAATATATTTAATTAAATATATTACATACAGTGACAGTATATTTTAGTGTACCATAAATGCTTGTCAGTACATTCACTTTAACCACATTTCAAAGAAAAAAAAAATAATTATGAAATCACATAAAAAGATGTACTTAAGTCCTACTTAAGTGGGTCAAAAAGCACTCATAAGTTCAGCTAATTGCACACTGTAAACCCGAAGTTGGCAAAAAAAAAAAAAAAAAGTAAAGTTTGAAATTTAAAGTTGAAGTTAACAGAACTTGCAGATTTTATTTTGTAATCATACATTTTAATTGCTCTGAACTTGAGATATTTCAGTAAGCTAATTCATATATTTAACTTAAAAATATCATGTAATCTCAAACTTTTAGTAGTGGAAATTTGGCTACCTTTATGATGCCTCATCGATACGACATCCTCAATAAACACGTCTCCGGCATGATGACTCCGATCTTTCAAATATTCTGATCTAATAAATGCCTCATCGACACGACATCCTCAATAAACCCGTCTCCGGCGTGATGACTCCAATCTTTCGAATATTCTGATCTAATATGACTTCTGACCTGTAATGTTGCCAGAATCATAATCATACGCTGTTTGTTCGTTGGCCAGAGGAGAACTGGCACCCCGACTGAGCCTGGTTTCTCCCAAAGGTTTTTTTCTCCATTCTGTCACCTGATGGAGTTTTGGTTCCTTGCCACCGACGCCTCTGTCGCCTTTGACCTTTGGCTTGCTCATTTGGGTACACTAAATATTCAACTATATTATTGATCTGCCCGCATTGACACTATATGATAACTGAAATGAGCTGGATGACATCACCGTTTACTCCAGAGCGGCTGTACAGCCGAAACAATTTCTCTTGCATTATTTTCCTGTTTAACACTGTGAAGCTTCTTTGAAACAATCGGCATTGTAAAAAGCGCTATATAAATAAAGGTGACTTGACTTTAACTAGCTAACTCAATAAATGCTACCTTGCTAATTGGTTACACAATGCATTGGTAGCATTAGCATAGCAAAGCACTTGCTGAATGAGGACAGCAATGTAATACATTTAACATATATCTGTTCTCAAACTAAGCTCATACTCCACTCGTCACCATGATAGAAACCCTACAAAAAAACAACATAACAACAGGAACTCTTCTAAACATAGCAAAACATTAAACACTACTAAATCTCCCACTTAACATTAATCTTGCACAAAAAAACATAATATAACACTTAATTTTGGCATTTACTGTCCCTTTTGAGTGGCATGGCAAAGCATGCTGGGAAATAGAAATTCCAGCCTAGTTTTGGTTAAATTTAAGTTATCATAAATGAAAAGAAACAAGTTCATAAAACTCACAACAATGAAACAATTCAGATTACTTATGTCATTACTTAAATGTGTCAGTTTTGAGAACTCAAAAGAAAAATAAAGTTCTAAATACTCATACAAGTTAATTCGATTGAACTAATTAGTTTAATTTGAGTTGGCTCTACTCAAACCAATTCATTATTTTGAGCGTTAGGGTTTACAGTGATATAATGTGAATTGAAATAAAAGGCCGCTTAAAGAGTTCACTTTCATGACTGTTTCTCAACTTTTGTACACTTTCAAAAAGTGCACATTGTAAAATCAAATTAATAGTTTTACTTAAAGTACATTTTACATTTAACGTAAAACAAAACTACATTAAAGAAGTGCACTTATTTTGATGTGCTCACTAACATACACATATAAAGTACTTTATTATCATTTTAATCATAGTGTTTACATTTAAAGTTAATGTTTAAATGTACTAAATTGCAAGTTCATCATTCCAAATGTGTAATTACAAATATATTTAAATATGTGACATGCAAGTTTCAATAGAAATAACATTAAAGGATATTTTATTTTACCATAAATGCCTGTCAGTACATTCAGCAGTGCACTTTAACCATATTTCAAAGACAATAGAAATAATTATGAAATCACATACAAATATGTACTTAAGTCCTACTTAATTGGGTCACTTTTAAGTTCAACTAATTGCATTTAATTTAAATTTATACTACAATAAATGTTTATTTTAAATAATATAATTAAATGTCTGAAAAATTACATTCAGTATGCTAAAGTGTACTTCCTTTTCACAAGGATTCCAAGATCCTCCCCCTAATACCTTATGTTGTCACTAACTAGCTATAGCAAGTATCAAATCACAGTTTTACACTTGTCAGGTTGGTTAGTAAGTAGTTACCATGTTTCAGTGAACTAGCATGACCACCTGAGATTGATTTGACCTGGTTTTCTAGCAGGAAGAACATACAAATTCTATTTGAGATGGAAATTGGCATTTCTTTCAGGCATTTTTAGAAAAGCAGCTTGGTGTACACTGAAACTAAATGCAGCTCTAGTTGCTACAGTTGAAAACTGATATTTCCTACTTTCACACTGCAGCAAAATATATAAATATCCATCTTAAAACAAATGTTGTTGTGGAGCATCTAATGTGCCTGAGACTTCTGCTCAGTACTGTAGATTTCTGTGTTCATAATTAAAAACACAATCACGCTCGGGGGGGGTGGTCACACAAGTGCAAGAGCACTGCAATAGCAGTAATAACAGGCCAGAGCATGAAGGTGTAGGATCATCGTCAGCATACATGACCTCATAACAGCTCGAGCCCAGCGGTTCTCCATCACATTACGCTGGAGAGCGATAGACATCCGCGCAGCAGAGATATTCAGCATTACTAGAGTGGCTATGATGAATGCTGGAGCTGAGAGACAGCAGTGACGGTGTGTGACTCCTGAGGGATCATGGGAGTGGGCTCACTCACATCAGGGGCCCGATCCAGAGATGAGCTCATTTATCTGCTGTAGATTATCTGACCTTGCTGTGCAAGTGTTTTTTGCTTGTTTTTTTCACTGTTTTTCTCTCCCACCAGACAGAAACAATGGATTCAAGATCAGCCTGCACTGTCCCTGCTGCACATTTGTGCCGTCAAATAATTACATCATCCCCAACAAGAGCGAGGAGCTGGAGACACGCTTTGCAGGTGGCTTTGGGTGGGGGTGCGAGTGAGTTAGTGTGTGTGTGTGTGTGTGTGTGTGTGTGTATGTGTGTGTGTGTGTGTCTTGGAGAAAAATAAAAGAAAATGGAAATAAATGTTTGTCAGAAAGGAGTGGGTCTGATTGAGGCCTGAATCCCCCTGAATAAATTCAAAGCAAAAGAGTGCCTAAAAAGTACACTAGCAGTCCAAAGTCTGGACACACCTACTCATTCTAGATTATGCCTATTTGTCACATTTTAGAATAATAATCATAGTCATCAAAACTATGAAACAAAACTTAAGACATGGGAATTATGTAGTGACCAAAAAATGTGACACAAATGAAAACTAGCTTGTATTTGAACTTCTTTAAAGTTACCACCCTTTGTCTAGATTCCAGATTCTAGTCAGATACTGCGTTTTTAAACTGTATTGAACAAGTTTTTATGTTTGCTAGACACATGTTTATTCTTCTCCTTGACTATCTGGTCCTGTTAAAAAAAGAGTATGTTTTGGCAGTGCTTTTAAACTATATTTCATTGACCTAAAAAGTTAAAAAGTCAGATAGATTTAATGCACCTCTTAATGATTATTAATATCATCTAATGTTCCTGAAATACTCCATATGTTATGTGCATTGAAGTGTGTATTATATGCATTTGGCAGATTTTATGTGAAAAAAATTATACTTTTATTTTATTTTTTTTAAATATACTAGTAATTTGTTAGACTACAAATATATATATATATATATATATATATATATATATATATATATATATATATATATATATATATATTAGTACTGTCAAATGATTAATCACATCCAAAATAAATGTTTTTTAAAAATGTGTTTACATAATTTTTGTGTGTGTACTGTGTATAATTATTATGTATATATAAATACACACACAATTTGTTATGTTATGTTGTTATGTTTTATATATAATATAAATTATATAAATATATACAGTATATATTTTTTATTTCTTAAATATATACATGTATGTGTGTGTATTCAAATATACATAATTATACACAGTACACACACATATTATGTAAAAACAAATCTTTTATTTTGGATGCGTAATATTTATAAATACACAATCAGGCATAACATTATGACCTAATATTGTGTTGGTCCCCCTTTTGCTGCCGAAACAGCCCTGACCCGTCAAGGCATGGACTCCACGACCATGAAGGTGTGCTGTGGTATCTGGCACCAAGATGTTAGCAGCAGATCCTTTAAGTCCTGTAAGTTGTGAGGTGCGGTCTCCATGGATCGGACTTGTTTGTTCAGCACATCCCACAGATGCTCGATTGGATTGAGATCTGGGAAATTTGGAGGCCTAGTCAACACCTCAAACTCGTTGTTGTGCTCCTCAAACCATTCCTGAAACATTTTTGCTTTGTGGCAGGGCGCATTAACCTGCTGAAAAAGACCACAGCCACCAGGGAATACCGTTTCCATTAAAGGCTGTACATGGTCTGCAACAATGCTTAGGTAGGTGGTACGTGTCAAAGTAACATCCACATGGATGGCAAGACCCAAGGTTTCCCAGCAGAACATTGCCCAAAGCATCACACTGCCTCCGCCGGCTTGCCTTCTTCCCATAGTGCATCCTGGTGCCATGTGTTCCCCAGGTAAGTGACGCACACGCACCCGGCCATCCACATGATGTGAAAGAAAACGTGATTCATCAGCCCAGGCCACCTTCTTCCATGGCTCCATCGTCCAGTTCTGATGCTCACGTGCCCACTGTTGGTGCTTTCGGCGGTGGACAGGGGTCAGCATGGGCACCCTGACTGGTCTGCGGCTATGCAGCCCCATACACAACAAACTGACACCTTTCTATCAGAACCAGCATTAACTTCTTGAGCAATTTGAGCTATAGTAGCTGTCTGTTTGATTGGACCACACGGGCCAGCCTTCGCTCCCCACGTGCATCAATGAGCCTTGGCCGCCAATGACCCTGTCGCTGGTTCACCACTGTTCCTTCCTTGGAGCACTTTTGATAGATACTGACCACTGCAGACCAGGAACACCCCACAAGAGCTGCAGTTTTGGAGATGCTCTGACCCAGTCGTCTAGCCATCACATTTTGGCCCTTGTCAAACTCGCTCAAATCCTTACGCTTGCCCATTTTTCCTGCTTCTAACACATCAACTTGAGGACAAAATGTTCACTTGCTGCCTAATATATCCCACCCACTATCATAATGTTATGCCTGATCAGTGTATATATCTATGGCTTTTTACCACTTAATAAAAAACATTTAAAATTAAATTTAGTTTACTATAGTATAAATGAAGACAACTTCGAAAGACCTTATTGCCAAAGTCTTTTTGAAGTATGCATCGTAGTTTTTGTATGTATCTACTAAGAAATAAACAACAACAGAAAAATGTTTTCTGCACATCAACAGCGAAAGTAATATTAAACAAAATTGTTTCTTTTAATTGTTTCTATGGAGCATATTAACAAAACAGGTTTAAACCGCAAACCATAATTTTAAATTAGAGCAATATAAAAATGCACTTTAAATAAATGATTCAGTCAGTTTATACAATTTACTAGCATTCCTGGGAATCGAACCCATGACCTTCTTAGATCCATGCTCTACTGATTGAGCTGCAGGAATGCCCTTATAATTTGTTAAATTTCTATTTGATTTCTGCCCGGTTCACAGGTATAGATGACAGCTTTGTGCACGGAGGGGATCTGAAGATGTTTAAAAAGCGTCGTCACAACGGCCAGTCTCCACACCTGCTGCTGATGCTGCTTCCATCGTACCGTCTGGAGTCCCAACACAAGAGCCACCGACAGAAACGAGCTCTGGACGCAGCCTTCTGCTCCAGGTAGGACTTTTTCCCACAGTCTGTATCTGAACCACAACAGAATGTCGAAAACAGCACCATGCTTCTGGTGTCTCTATAGATCCTCATCTGTCATTAGTTAAAAACAGCCAGACGTCAGTCCGGGATTATGCAAGCGGTGGGCCACATATCAAAGCAGACTGGACCACCTATCAGTGCAGACTGAACTTAATCAATGAACTGGAAAACTGTTCACTGTTAGATTAAAGCTAATGTGGCTTGATTGTCTTTTAATAAAAATCATCTGTATTCTCTCTTGTCCAGCCCATTGCTGTCACGATCACATTATACCAATGTGCTGTTAATTTTATACTTCCTGACATATACGTGATAACATTCAGTATTAACAAGCTGAGAAACTATCTGACATTTCTGTCCAAATCATAAAAAGAAAAATCGACATTGAAAAAGTGGACTGATCTGATTATCAGTGTTGGACAGAATTCAGAATTTTAAGAAATCACTTGAAAGAACCATTTTCTTTCCTGTGTTGACAAATTTCCTATTGGAATAGAGGGTTTGGGTGGGACGTCCCCAAGGACTCATCCTTTTCCTTTTTTTTTTTTTTCTTTTCTTTTATAGCCAGTAGACATTAAACACATCGCAGCTGTGAACCATTATTTCCTACTTTCTAGTCAGTTGTAGGTTATATTGGGGGAGGGACATTCTCATTCTAGAAAGCATTTGATTGGTCAGAAAACTGTGTAGTGCAGGATGAGTCATCAAGATTTTAAATGTGTATAAATGTTTGTGAATTATAATTGAATTAGCCACAGTGAAATTACATTCATCCAATACTTGTTTTTGCAATATGTTTTAAATATTTTAAATATGAGGGATAAACAAAATACTAAACTTTGTTAAGGTATTTATCTGACAAAATTATTTGAACAAAAAAAGGCAAACTACAGCTCCAGGTTTTATTTTACTATGCAAACAAAGCATAGAAAAACAAAAAGCTCACAGTAAACAGCATACACTGACAACAGCATAATCAGTTATATAATATTTCATTGCGTTATTATCACCAATAAAACAATTGACTCCAAGCTCATCTACACAGTATGATTACAAAATATTTAACACATTGTTAATAATATTTGAATAAAGGATGAAGATGTCAATTTTGCTAAGCCGGACATCACTTTTGGCCACTACTGTATGCCGTGTGTATGAAAAATATGAAGTGTATTATTAAAAACTATATTTAGAGTACAGTAGTATTTTCTTTAAATATAATTCCATTTTAAATGTTAAGTTCAAGAACTGAACTGAAATTTAAAGGCTTTACCAGCCTCATTTCATTCTAAATGCTGGACATTTAGCATATACAACTATTGTACATGTGCTACAATTGCATTTGTAGAACAAAAAAGCTACATTTACTGTGGGATTCAATGGTAGAATATCTGTTTATGTAAAACTAGTCATGGTAACGTATGCATAGAGATATAGAGAAGGCTACTGCCGTTATTTCTGTCAAAAAATGTTTTCATTTTAAGCTTATAATTGATTATTTATATTTTAAAGAATATAATAATAATAATTTGTTACATTTATATAGCGCTTTTCTGGGTACTTAAAGCGCTTTACATATAGAAGGGGGGAATCTCCTCAACCACCACCATTGTGCAGCATCCACCTGGATGACGTGACGGCAGCCATATTGCGCCAGAACGCCCACCACACACCAGCTGATTGGTGGAGAGGAGACAGTGATGAAGCCAATCTGTATATAGGGGTGATTAGGAGGCCATGATGGACAGATTTGTTACACCCCTACTCTATTTCCGAAGGACATCCTGGGATTTTTTATGACCACAGAGAGTCAGGACCTCGGTTTAATGTCTCATCCGAAGGACGGTGCTCTTTGACAGTATAGTGTCCCCATCACTATACTGGGGTGTTATGATAAATGTGTAGCAACAATGTGCCAATAAAGAATTGTTGCATGCCAAACTTCTCTAGCCCTCAAGCCATTGGGTTAAACAGTTCTGTTTATCATTCCACAGAAACGTGCAGGACAACTGCTGTTTACGCTCTCTCTACATCGACTTCAAGAAGGATCTGGGCTGGAGGTGGATCCACGAACCGAAAGGTTATAACGCCAACTTCTGTGCAGGAGCCTGTCCGTATCTGTGGAGCGCAGACACTCAGCACAGCAATGTAAGACAGGTTTCGGCTGTTTTTGCTAGAGATGCACCGATCGACCGGCCAGTCTCACGTCTTTCCGATTAAGAACCAGTTTGTTTTGTTGCCAGCGGCACAGGCAATAACGTCAGCTGCGTGTTCTCGCTCTCTTCTCTCCGACGGAGAAGTGACACACACCCACCTCCTCTCGCTCAATCGTCTCATTCGCTCTGGTTGAATAGTGCTTATATTGGCCATAATGTTACAAATTCCTGCAGGTTTCGCACCCACACTAAAAGCACATGCTCCTCTGATCTATATAAGTGGTGCACACATAAAGCCGCCTCTCAAACAGCTTGTGAGTCGCAAGTACCAAAATGAGTGGGTTACTGCGCTTCAACAGACAAAGGCACACAAAATTACGTCAAAATGCCGTTCTGACGAGTATAGTTTTGGAATGTAAATAGTTGAGAGAAAACTTGTGTAACAGTATATTGGATCCGTGCATAAGCTCTTAAAGTCAAGTCAAGTCAACTTTATTTATATAGCGCTTTTTACAATGCCAATTGTTTCAAAGCAGCTTCACAGTGTTAACAGGAAAATAATGCAACAGAATTTGATTCGGCTGTACAGCCACTCTGGAGAAAACGGTGATGTCATCTAGCTCATTTCAATTATCATATAGTGTAAATGCAGGCAGATCAGTAAAATAGTTGAAATTTAAAAGTGACAGTAGCCTAATAAACCTGCTGCCATCTGTCATGTTAATCAAAGAGCAATAAACAAAAAGAAAATCACTCGCTGCTCTTGACTGAATAACTTTAATTGTAAACATTAATCTGTATTTATTTTTTACAATGAAGACTATCCAGTGTTAATTTACATTTTGTTTGTATATGCTGTCAATTATAGTTCTTAGAAAGAAAATCGGAATCGGCAAAAATCGGTATTGGCAGTCCACACTTACAAAAAATGAATCAATCAAGAAACTTGCAATCGGTGCATCTTTAGTTTTTGCCACCCAGCAACTGGTTAGGACAAAAAACTTTGTTTATTATCTTGTGCCTGGTTGGAATGAGCTGGTATGATTGTAGATGTAAAGCTACTAGGTGCTAAAGACAACAGATGTTAACTGCATTTTATGTCCTGTTTCAGATCCTTGGCCTCTATAACACCATTAATCCAGAAGCGTCTGCATCTCCTTGCTGTGTGTCTCAGGATCTGGAACCCCTCACAATCCTTTACTACATCGGAAAAACCCCCAAAATTGAGCAGCTCTCCAACATGATTGTCAAGTCCTGCAAGTGCAGCTAGGAACCGACTCCATTTCCAAGAACACACATCCACACAAACAAACACACAATAATGTAAACCCAATCACAAACATGCTGGGCAGGGTGTCGAGGTACAACAGAGTAATTCCTACAGAATAGTTCCTACAAGAAGTACAGACCATCAAAAACTCTCAAAAACCAAGATGATATGTAAAAACAGACATCTGATTGGTGTGTGGATGTGCGATCTTGTGCTGGAAACAGCCCTGTCGGCATGTGTCACATCACCCACTCATCACTCTATGGATGTGAGTTTGGCAAACACTGGAAGTATGTTATAGGTGTCTATATGTGAAGCAAGCGGAAGAAAAAACCCTTGTTCCATTTATTTCAAACAAACACTTCTTTCTGTTTTTTTTGTTTTGTTATTTTGGTCATTGTTGTTGTTGATTTTGTTTCCCCTCATTACATTACATTCAGATATTGTTTGCTTGACTATTTGATAATATTTAAAACCCATGATATTGTTCACCAATACCGGTGAAGAGCTGGAAACTTCTGGCAAGCATTTGTCGCAAACTGTGTAGCTGTCGCAAATGAAGTCTGGTGTGAATAAACCGTTTTTGCAAGGGAGTAGAGTTGGCGACTGAAAGATGCAATATTTTTAAAGTTAAGGCACGCCTCAGAAAGACGTTTTACCACCTTACATGGTGTAAAAAAGGCCAAGACCAACAAGTCATGTTGCTCCAAGCAGCAAAGAAGTTTTGTTCCATTGCGAACAGTCATTTGGGTCAGAAACATTCTCTACACATTGGCCAACACCTTGCAAGCAAAACCATTGCACATTTTACATTCTTGTCTTATTGTGGCAGCAACAAATCAAATTCAAATTTCCATCAAATGTCTGTGCCATTAAGCCAAATGTTTTATGATGCAGATAGCTAGATATAAACATGTCGACATTGCTAAGCAAGATTCTCTTCAAATGTTGTTCCAGTGACAGCAATTGATCAGAAGTAGAAAAGTGACTAGAAGTTTATGCTAGGTGTTTCTGAAAAGAATGACCATGACTTTTAGATACTCACCACGCAGAGCTATACCAGAGCATATAATGGCTGGTTAAACTGGAATACGGGTGGTTAGGGAATAACTCGCTGGTTTTGCGCTGAAATACGGCACGCAAAAGTGGCAACTACATGAATTCACCCCTTGGTCCCTTATTACATAGTGGGTGCAGCTATGACGTCAGCAACTCAAACAGTGTTGAAAGGAAGTGATGTCATCAGAATGGTACAGAGACTGAGGCGATGATAGGTAATTCACAATAGGTATGTTTACATGCACTAATTTTCGTCATTCGAATGAATCAAATACAATTTCATCGTCTGAAAGTTCCCTAAGCGTTGCAGTCCAATATTCGTTTACATTCGTGTTCCAAACAAAACTTCACGTGACCAGATTTACCGCGAGTAAAACATTTTTTGCCTTGATGACGTCTAAAAAGAAAGCTGACATTTATGTCAGAAGAGCTCTTGTAAATTTTGACCAGTTGGGAAGACGTGTGAAGTCATATCTCGCATGTAAATGTAGCTATTGATGTGGGAAGAGTTGTGTTGGTAAAGTCAGATTTTGATGAAAGGATTTGAATGTGAACAGACTGTAGTAATGGACAGGTCGTGTAAGTGAGAGACAGTAACCCCGGGTCATCCTTCTGAACATGTTGCGCAGAGGCCAGCTTGACAAATGCACTGCAGCAGCCGCGGACGCTGACGTCCATAACGTTTTCATGGAGAAATGTTTTATACACATCTCAAAGTGTCTTCCTGAATTTGTGATTTTTGTTTTCTCTCAGAGAAAGTGATCCTTTGTTATGAAGAATTGCACTGACTATTTTATTTCTACTTTTTTTTAATTATTATTTGTAACTATTGTTTGCTGGTTTTTATTCGTAGTTATAGCTTCACCCACATAACATGAGCTGATGATGTGAGTGGCTTCCAAGTGGAGGTTCACCTTTTAAGTCCTTATCTTAACCAGAATTAGAGAAACTGGTGGCAGATCAGTTTAAAAGAGAAACATCCACTCATGCCCAGGATTTTTAGGTGACACTTATTTTATTTGTATTAGGGCAAGAATGCCAGTGGACTTCCTGCAGACACGGGAAGCGGAAGGAGACACCAGCATTGTCACACTAGAGCTGTTTATTGTTATTGTTGTCTATGATAATGATGATGATGTCGATATTGTTGACCCACTATGATGTATTGTAACACATTACTGTTGTGGTGCTCTAGTGGTAAATAAATTATTTAAGTGACAAGGGATGGTGTGTTTGTGCTCTCGTTTTAATTTGTTTTAGTGTTCTATTCAGACGAGTTAAATTAATTTAGAAATTTTGAAGATTTTTTGAATATATATATATATTTTTAAAAAACATTATGGTTCTAAAAATAAGTTTGATTTTCTTTATACAAAATTCAATTTCTTTTATATGTATTGAAAGAAGTTTCTTATGCTCACCAAGGCTGGCGATCATTTATATGATCAAAAATACAGTAAAAACAGTAATATTGTCAAATATTATTACAGTTTAATATAACTTTTTTTTAGTTTAATATATTGTAAAGTGTAATTTATCAAAGCTGAATTTTCAGCATCATTACTCCAGTCTTCAGTGTCACATGATCCTTCAGAAATCATTCTAATATGATGATTTACTGCTCAATAAACATAAGAATCAGATAAGAATCTGTTTATTATCAATGTTAAAAACAGTTGTGCTGCTTAATATACTCTTATTTAGGATTCTATGATGAATGCAAAGTTCAAAAGGACAGTGTAACTGAATGTTACATTTTTTGTTAAATGTTGCACACTGTACTTACAATAGAGCAATTTGTTCAATTATATATATATATATATATATATATATATATATATATATATATATATATATATGAACTTTACACTGCCTTATGATGAAACCCTAAACATATCATCTCCATTTACTCAATTTGTTTATTTAACTTGCATATGCTGTGAGTGTGAGCAAGCCGACATAAACTACAGTACAAACCCTTGAGCTTATTCTGACGATGCTCTGATACTGTATATCCTCCCAGTGGCCCTTAAACTCTGGAGGCTTGCCAGGCTCATTAGCCAAGAGTTTGTGGTTCCTTATTTAGGAGTGAGACTCGAGCAGCAGAAAGCTCTGGAGACTGTCAATCTGGAATTAGGTTCGGATTGATTAAGACTCAACTCAACATTCAACAGATAAATGTTCTGCAAACGGATGATGTCACACATATAGGCTGTGTGAAAATTGCTGGTTTTTACCAAGTTCTTGGGACTGGCGTAGACTTTTTTTTTTTTTTGTCAGATGCCATCTTGGTACTTCACAAGAGTCTTTCATAATTAAACACAGCAGTGCAAACTCTGACATAGGACACAATTGTAAAAATTTGTTTGACAGGGCCTGCAAGTCTACTACCCTTTTTAATGAGGTAATGGCAATAAGCAAAGCCACCTTGAGAGTCAGAAGCTTCACAGAGGCTGACTCTAAGGGTTCGAAGAGAGCATCTGACAACCCTTCCAATAGACTAGAGAGATCCTAGGAGGGAGCATGTGGTCTGTAAACAGACCTTAGCTGTCTAGCACCAAGCAAGAAACAGGACACCAGGACATGTTTCCCCAATGAAACACCTTCAATTTGGTTGTGGCAAGCTGAAATAATGGTCATAAACTTTATAAAACATAAACATGAAAGCGGGAGTCAGTCCAGCTGTGAGATGCTCTTGAAGAAGCTCCAGTACTGAACCAACTAGGCAGTCAACTGGGTTAAGATGACGTTGCTCACACCATGATGAGAAAAGACACAATTTAAGAGCATACAGCTTTCTAGTAGAGGGAGCCCTAGCATTTAGGATGGTATCAATAAAATCGGTTGAGAGACCAGAATCTATGAACTGGTACCCCTCAGGGGCCATACCCACAGTTTCTAGATCTCCTGTTGGGGGGTAAAAGATTATCCTCCAAGCCTGGGACAGAAGGTCCCTCCTGGTTGGAATCTCCCATGGACAGCCTTCCAGGAGAGACATCAGGTCTGCAAACCATACTTGAGCCAGCCAGAACGGGGATACCAGAATCATCCGCAACCCCTACTAACGCACCCTCCCCAGAACTACTGGGAGCAGAGCGATCGGGGGAAAGGCGTACAGACGCAGCCTCAGCCACATCTGTATCATGGCATCCAGTCCCAATTGAGCTAGAGGATGGAGAGAGAACCAAGGGGGACAGTGGGTTGACTCCTCGGAGGCAAACAAGTTGACTTCCGCCTGGCCGAACTTCTTCCATATGGACTATTTTGGACTATTTTAGGGTGGAATTGCCTCAACAGGATGTCAACTCCCAATTTGAGGTGTCCCGGGATTTAAACTGCTCTCAGGATCTGCTGTGCCAGCCTGAGCAGGGGGCGCAAATGCAACCTACCATGGTGATTTATGTAGGCGACTACCGATGTGTTGTTCGTCTGCACCAACACATGGTAACCCCTGAGATCTGGGTGATTCAGAACTAGAAACACAGCCCTCATTTCCAGGCAGTTTCTACACTGTCAACTTGTCTGAAAGAGGAATTAATTTTACACTTTCATTTAAAATGAGAGATGGAACTACATCAGTATGCTGAAACTGCTTGAGGGCAGGAAGCAAATGAGATGAATGAATGTTTTTATGAGCAGAGACAGGGGCAGAAACCCCACCAGGAACTGCCACTCCCCAAAACACCAGAGGTGGCAGGGGCGGCTGAACGATTCTTGGAAGGGAATGAGGGAGAGTGGTGGCTAGATGTAGAGGGATCACTCTCCCTCACTTTAGGGGGTGTCTGGCATCAGGACTTTTTTTCTCTGCATGCTTTGCTGCTAAGACAGTCCTGAGGTCAGGTCTGCCCCCTGCAGGCTGAGACTGTGTGCGCCGCCCAAACCCCTAAATCCTATGAGGGGGGACATGAGCCGCAACACTGGCTTTCTGTTCCTCCCTCCTGGAGCTAGGTGCAGGACGGGAGGTAGAAGGACCAGCCTGCTGGACCTGGCGAGGGATAAAATGCCGGAACACCTCGGATTGTTTCTTAGCAGCTTGAAACCTGTCGACGACTGTACTGACTGTGCAGAAAAAGTTCTAACCCCTATCCCTGAAAGTTTGAGCCACTCCGTAGCCACCAAAGCAGCCATAGAACAGCCGATAGCACTGGCCGTCTGCTTAGTGGCACGGAGAGACAAATCTGTGGCTATGCAAAGCTCTTTTGTGTAAACTACAAAAATGCAAATTTGTAAAATAAAAGAATAGCAGGATACAGCCGTTTTGTGAACGGGGATCATTTTTGACAACATTGTCATCTGTACGCGAAAAACGCGAAGGAATAACTTTTCATTTTTAGTACATCGTTGTCACGTAAACGTACCCTAATACTGTTTCCTTGAGGTTGACTTATAATGTTATTCAGTTTTTGTGCCAAAAACATCATTATTTAGGCCACTGTTCCCTTAAGACTTCTACGTAAACGCTCTCCTCACATGTGAAACGAGCAACAGAGCTTCATTACTTTTACAAACAGTCTTTGGGTTTGATTCATAAAACAATCAGTCCTTCAAGACCCAGTTTAAGGTCCTTTCTTAATCCTGTTCCACTATCTACTCTACAGATAAATTAAGACAAAAGTTTTGAGACAACCTTTTTTTTGTGTGCAGATTATTTTCAATAAATGCCCTTCTTAGATTAGGGAGGACATTTGTGGTTCTAAAAGTCACAGTGTTTTTTTTATACTGCAATGAAGTTATTTTAAAAGACCAAGGACATATTGATTCCTCATGCTATAAATCTTGTTTGCTAATAAGCTGACTTTCACTCGTCCCAGCAGGGTGTGCGAACACAGAACTGATGTGCAACTAGCTCAGCTGTGGCTTTGTGTTTGTTTTGGACTCTCACATGAATCTTTAGTCCAAGGTCCCTTTCTTTAAATGTGGCTTACTTAGTTAGCTGGATGTTTCAAGATAACCTGGCATAAAGAAGCATAAACCAATATTTTCCATTCTTTTGAAGCAAACTTAAATTGACCAAGCTAAATAAGTATGCCTAAAGCCAAACATACTTTATACTAGTACGCAAATGCAGCTAGAAATGGTTCGCTGACACTATGCAAGTACACAGTGCTGTTGTACATTCACAAATCTAATTTCTATCAAATGTCTGTGCCATTAAACTAGATTGTTTTTTATTCAGGTAGCTAGATATAAATGTGTTGACAACTTGCTCAGCAGGATTCTCTTCAAACTGTTTCTCCATGCCAACCCAAAAGTGAGCTCAGTTATATTGAATGTGCACTTATTGTGTACTTCAAATCTTAAAAGTATATTTAAAAAAAACTGTACTTGCAGATAATATTAATTCAATAAAAGGCCACTTACGTGTACTTAGAGTAAACTTTCATGACTGGTGTTTTTAAACACATTTAAGTGCACTTTGTAATCTTGTCAAATTAAAGTATTACCTTCCAGTACATTTAAATCATTATGTCTTGACAATATTTTGCCATCCTTTAAAGAAGTACATTCTAGAGTTGACTAAAATCACATGTAAAGTACTTGATTAAAATTTTAAGTTAATATATAAAGATGCACTTAAGTCTTACTTTTAAAAAGTACTCTTTTTAAAAGTATGCTAAAGTGTACTTTATTTCTACATGGGAGTATAGTTGCTAATAAACAAATGCCTGAGACTGGCATACTTGCATTACTTTATGTATTGAACAATGCACAAAAATTAAGCTTGCTTAGCTAAAAACATTTGCATTCCCATGCTTTTACATAAAGCACGTTTTAAGTGTTCATAATATTGGAAGAACAAGACCTAAATGGGACTGAAAAGAAGCTGGTTCATAATTTTACTTTGTTCTCACACTCACTTGTAGGAAACAAAAACACTTTTTCCTTTTATCACTTTGTCTCAGTTTCTCTCTCTCAGTGACTCCTTGCTCTCTAATTTCATTCCGTCAAGTGTTCATGTGCAGGCACACACACACACACACAAAGCTCTTGTAATCCAGCAGGAGAGGTTTGAGGTGAAAGGGTCTCTGGTCCCTTGGGATCTGAATGATTTGGGGATTCAGTGACTCAGCCGCAGCTGGCTGCACACAACAATGTGAAATTAGCGAGAAGCATTTTCAGCAGTGATGTCAGCACTAAACCATGCAGGGACCCCATTAGCACACAGAGGAATTTTGGGACTACTTGTCAAAGGCTGTTTGTGTGCCCATTCATGCAGAGAGAAAAAAAGAAGAGGAAAGCAACATTCCTCTTGTCTCAAATGTTTGTATGAAAATGCAAAGAATTCCTTTGATGCCGTGTTGACATCTGTCTCTAGTGCTCTTGGCCTGTCTCATGTGTGTCAGCAGTAATTGCCCTGCAGACAGAGGCTTGTATTGCATCTGTAATTACACAGGAAAGCCTGCTCCTTTGAGCTGCGGATTAGTAACTCTTTGTGTTAGCATTGAAAAGGGGCATGAAGGCAGTCCGAGTGAAGCATAGCAAAGAATCTGAGTACAAAGTATTCCACCACCCACCCTTCCCTTGAGTTTGACAGGCGTCTTGGAGATGTCATGATAGAGAGAGGCAGGAAGAGATCTGTGGACATTCAATCCCTGCAGCGCCGGTCTGCCTGGCGACGGGGCCAGACTCCGGGCCCCCCACTGAACTACGGACCCCCGTAACCCTCGCACACATATACGGTCATATCGTATACAGCCTAAATCATGGGAGGAATGAGGACAAACACAGTTGAAGAAGGGTGAGAATGTATTTATAGCACATACTCGAGGCTAAGTGAGGAGATGGGGTGGTCTGTATCAGTCCCTCTGGGAAAAAAGGCGATGTGCTGCAGTCATTAGTCCCTTTTTCACAAAGCCAGTGCTCAGTTTCCACATCAGAAAAAGCAGTTATGAGCTATAAAAACTGGCTCTGCAACAGGAGATGCTTTAGATGCTCCTGAACACTTATGTTAGATATTTTTATTCCAAACGTGTATGCATTTCTTTGTTTTGTGGAATGCTTTTTTTTTTTTTTTTTTGTCCAATGGACAAAATGTTGTTTGGACCCCAACATTCTTCAAAATATTTTCAACAGTTTGCACAGGCTTACAAAAAGGATTGGAAAAACATGATGGTGACTATGACGTAATTTTCAATTTTGGGTGGACTACACCATTAAGACAACACTAAATGCAGGAAGTGGACTATTATGGAACCTAACATAAGCCATTACCTATCTATTTACTAATCTAATTAGTTAATTCATTAGCTAACATAAACTAACAATGAGCAATATATTTTTAAAGCATTTAATCATCTTTGTTAAAATAAAAATATAATTGTTCATTGTTTGTTCACAGTGCATTAACTTTTGAGTTTAAAAATGGGTTATACTTTATTTCGATAGTCAATTTTATTTATTGTACTAACTATAAGTACATTTGCAACTACTCTAGTGGACAAAAGTGGTGTCCAGCCTAAAAAAATTTAGATATCTTAAAAAATGTGTTAAAGATTTTATAAGCATATTGTGTAGTTGTGCTTGGAGTCAATTTTTTTATTTGTGATAACGCAATGAACATGCCCAGACATATTTTTTGTCCAGGCTGTCATACAAAGAAATTATGAACACATGCGAAAAAAAAAAAGAGCTAAACAATGAAATATTAATAACTGATTATGTTGTAGTCAATGCATGTGTCACGATTCACCTGACACCTCTGCACTACAGTTCCCATCATCCTTCCTGGCTCCCACCTGCACTCACTCCATAATCACCTGCACCTGCCAGCATTCACCCTCATCTGCTCCACACTACAAAAGCCTGCACCACACACATTATCATGGTCTGTTCTCAACTAGGACTAGAAGTTGTGGATATTCCTTACCTGAGATACCTACCTCCTTCTCCAATCCTGCCAGTCTCCAGTCTTAAATGATTGCAGCATGAGCATACTTCTCTGTCGATTGATCTGTTGACCTCCCTCACTCAAAATGGCTGTCCAGTTGAGAAGTATGCTGAGGATTTCCTGGAGCTGGCTTCCACAGTTTACCTGGAGGATGATATGCTCATTTTTATTTTCCATGTAAATTTGGACAAACCTTTGTGTTCTAGGATGGCATGGGATGTGCATAACTGCACATTAGAGCAATACATTCTCTATGCTCTCCTACTCAGCAGGACCACTCCCGAAAGACCACTCATTCTTTCTGTGATCCATGAGACCTCTCCAGAGCCCGCTCTCTCCTGTGAGTTAACTCCAAAATTTGCTCCAGTCTTAGAATCAGTTCGAGAATTTTCCCCAGTCCAAGAGTTCGTTCCAGAGTCTCACGAGCCCGCTCACTCTCCCAAGCTCAGTCAAGAGTGCTGACTCCATAGGCTCTATAGAAAGATCCCAGGAAGGAACATGGTCTGCAGATAGGCCTCAGCCGTCTAGTACCACGAAGAATGCGAGATATGAGGGCATGCCTCCTCACAGAGACTATGAGTCTATGTGGTCATAGCAAGCAGATATAGCAGCCATGCACACTTTAAGAGTAGCAGAGGATAAACCATCCGAAAGGTGCCAGTAAAAAACTCCAGCACTGAACCACTGAACCAGGCAGAGACTGGGTTAGATTGGTGCCTTGCACACCATGACTCGAAGAGACCACTTCAGGGCATACAGTTTCCTAGTGGCGGGAGACAGAATGGTCTCAACAACCTCAGTTGAGAGACCTGAATCTATGAGCTGGTACCCCTCAGGGGCCAAACCCACGGATTCCTTATCTTGGGCAGGGGATGAAAGATTGTGCCCCAAGCCTGGAAGGTTGGAACCTCCCACAAAGAGCCTTACAGGAGAGACATTAGGTCCAAGAACCATAATCGGGCTGATCAGAACGGAACAACTAGCAATAGACAAGCTCTGTCCTCACAAACTCTGGCTAGAACTCCGGGGAGCAGAGCAATTGGGGGAAAGACATACAGACGTAGCCTCGGTCACGCCTGTACCATAGCATCCAGCCCTAATGGAGCTGGAGGTATGGGGGAGAACCATAGAGAACAGTGGGTTGATTCCTTGAAGGGAACAGATCTACATCCACTTTTCCGAATCTCTGCCAGATTTGCACCACTACTTTTGGGTGAAGCCTCCATTCCCCGGGCCTCAGCCCCTGCCTCGACAGAATGTCTGCTCTCACATTCATGTGCCCTGGGATGTAAACTGTGATCAGAGACAACAGTGTGCCTTGAGCACAGAGCAGAATCTAATACATCAAGTCAGTCTACAACAACATGTCTACAACAACACGTGGTAACCCCTCAGTTCCGTGAGAAAGTACTTCAAAGCGAGAAATACAGCCTTCACCTACAGGCAATTTATATGCCTAGAGAGATGTTGGCCTTCCCAGATTCATTGAGCTAAGCGACTATCCAGGATCGCTCCTCAACTCAGGAGGGAGGCATCTGTTGTCACTGACTTCCGGGAACAACATGCCCCCAATGTGGGTCCCGAGGTGAGAAACCAGTGACTGTTCCACACAGTACGTGTTGTAGAGATTTTTGACTGCCAGTATCTAATTAGTAATTAGATGAGTAAACCCCCCTGTGTGCCAGTCAGAGCACAATTTTATATAAGGATGAGGAGACAGGTGAGCAGGTTTAGGTGATGTATTGATAAAAAAAACATACAGAACAAGAATTCCCACACGCTGGTGACATTCGTTTCAACTATTTATGGTCTCGATGATGCGCTGATGCTACGTCACCTGACCACGCATTTGGCAAGATTTCAGTTTCCCACACATGCTTCAGATATCGGCTCACACAGAAGCTTTCCCATAGCAAAAACATCATGACACAGCGTTGAGTTCCACTAAAAAAAACATTCATTTTCATAACTTAATGGGAACATTAGCACAATGTTCTTAGCCATGTTGGGCAAGCTACTCTGAAACTGCCTTTACAAGCTACTTGTAAGTAAAGTTAAAGGAGTTAAGTTACATTCAAGCTACCCTTCTGAAAAAGTAGTTAGCTACACTACAAGTTACTATCAAAAAGTAACTCGCTACATTGAAACTACTTTTTGAACATGACACTGACTACGTTTACATGCTCCCTCATAATGCGATTATAATAGGATTTTGACAATATTGCGATTAAACTTTACCTCATGTAAATGCAATACTTCGATCAAACTAATGCGATTAAGCTCATAATCGTAGTAACCATAGTCGCATTAAACTAGGTGGCGTACGCAGATTTTAATCGCATTAAACAGGCATGTAAACACATTAATCGCATTATTACCATTCTGACCAAAGTGCACTCTGTTCTGTATCTTCATCTAGACGGCACGAAGAACATGACGGCAGCAGGCAAACACGGCATTGCGATGTTCATCACGGCGCCAAATAATATCCAGTAAGCTATGTCCATAAAAATGTATTATGAATTTGATGCGAGTAGATTAAAACAATGGCCGGTAACATGCATACTGTATGCCTATCTGAGTGTGGTATAACCATACTTATTAGCGAATAATCAAAATAATGAAAATTGCATGTAAACTGGAGTGAAGAGTTCTGCTCATGTCATGTAAACATCTTACTGCGATTAAGACCTTACTCTGATTATTATAAATAGTCACATTATTGGTGCACATGTAAACTTAGTCATTTACAAATAATTGAATAATTGTTAATGAAGAATGTTATAAGTAAAATATTTTGGGTTTAAAGCAACATAATGCAATGCAATTATGATTTCAAAGAGTATGGGGTGAATTCAGGTCGATTAGGACACTTTTCCCCCAATCATTTCCATGGCAAAAATTGTCTGAATCATTTGATTTTGTAAACTATCCAATACACACAATACTCAAATATAGCCTATATCTCAAAGTGGCTGTCAAAATGCAAAATTGCTACAAATTTAACATCAGTGCAAGAACAAAATGTATATAACTTAAATTAAATACTTGGGAGTCAAGATTAGTCTAAAAGTGCAGGTTAAACTCACAGCACATGCAGTGATGGAGCGTGCAGCATTTTGAACATAACTGCTCTGAGACGCCAGTCATGAGCTGCTTGCATGAACAGTGCGCTTTGCTTGCCTATTTCTTTTCGTTTTGAATTGTTTCGTTGAAAAGTAGACATTTCAAGCTTTCTATACACATATTTCTCATGTCTATGAGGCAAATAGCCTATACGCTGAGTTTCGGTTCATTTATGAGACACGTGCAATGCAAGTGATCGCTCCGATTATATTATGATTATATTGTCTGCTATAGCCTATTTGCTTTTTATTTATTAAATCCAGGCAATTGGCTGATAAAACATTGATTAAAATTAAAATACAATTTACAGATCCAAAACGAAATTCACTTTAAAGAAAGGCTTTCTACAAAACAATCTTAATAAAGTGGTGAAAATCATTTCTGAACCACTCCATGTCTTCTGACATATTGCGCATCTTATGTGTCCTATCTTACTCATGCCGTTCACTTTTCATAATCAACATAGATGAAATTTAAAAATAACATAAAAATATTTAAACATAAATATGAAACAAAATAAGTTTTTAATGGCTACAGCAAGTAAAGTAGGCTACAGTACAGAGAAATTTCATGTTGGAGCGGGATTTGAGCAAATGTCGTTTAACCGATGAGTGGTTCATGAGTGGAGTGTTCGCTTGGGCCGTGAGCGATTGAGTGGAGTGCACTGGCGAATATTGAGCTGAGAGTCACAATGCTCCGCTTCACTCATTACAGGCTCGTAACTCGTCAGAACCCAAAACTGAATGTAGCTTTTGGTCGCGCTACACCGCTGCTTGCTGGATAAAGTAGTTAGCTACTGGAAAAGCTACACTGTTTTAAAAGTAACTGAGCTACTAAAAATTGTAGTTATGCTAGTAGCATCGCTGGTTCTTAGAACATATTTTTGTCTGCTGGGACACTGGTCTGAAGTGTCACATCACAATACATGTTCATGTCATCCCAGCAATCACAAAGCTACTAAGCTACAAAATCTTATTTGTCACTTAACCCTAGTTTGCACAACTCTAATCATATTTATCACACACATAATGATGAAAAATGCAGTCTGGATTAGAAAACCACCAAAACTTTAATGACTTCTGAAAGTATAATCATCATTGTGAGATTATCCGTACAGTGCTGCACATTGACATATGAGAGCTCTGCTTTCTTGAATACTCTACATTAGGAGGTGCATTAGATGCATTTCAGTGTGGGAACTCAATGTCTCTCTCTGCTGCTGTGAGAAACCTTGCCTGTCGCTGAGTGAGGGAAAGTTTAGGATCCCTGTGGAGCATTCCAGCTTTACATATAAAATATGACCCACCACTGTATAAAATAACAATTAAAACTCAGCAGCCCCTGGAAGCAACCCAGCTTCCCATTTGAGGTGCAGAGAAGCTCAATGTGTTTGGGATGTATGCTGATCATTCATGTTAGTTCTACTAATAGTATTCTGGACTTGTTTTTAAAAGGAGGCTGACATCTGTAAGACCGCTTACCATCACAAAATACTCTATAACAGTTGAGGACTCCACATCTATCAGCTGAATTAATGTGCAACAATAGGTTAAACCTTTTTGTATAAAACTAGCAATCTGAATGATTTATTACACCTTGGTTACTCGGAAAACCCTATTTAAGATACATTGAGTACCATTTTGTGATGCACCCCAAAGTTTATATCTGACAATTTGGATTTTTTTGCTAGCAACTTGATTTTTCTCTTGATTTAATTTAGTTAAACTTAAGTTGGCTGAACTTCAAACTGGTCAGACTGAGGCAAAAGTGAGGAAATACTTGCAAGTGTACTCAGGTTTTCTAAGTAAAGACAATGATGTTCATGATGACTGCATCCAGATTAGAGATCATCTTCCAGATGTAGCTGAACTGCCACTAAGATGAATGGGAATGCGAACAGTTCCTTCTCTCTTCAAGTGTATGTGGACTCTTCACATGCATTAAATCATCATCTCATTACTTTATGAACATTTATCTAACTAAGGCTAAGTACTGTCGGCTGCTAGGTTAAGTCTCACCTCTGACTGTGATAAGCAGGTTTATTTGGACTGTCCTAGGTGAGACATTCCTCATAGCTGTGTCGGTCACCATGAGCTTATTCAGCACATAAGCAACCAGTGTGTTTCATCACCTCATGAGAATGAAGCTCTGTGTGAGAGAAAGGTTTCATTCAGTTCAATTTGTTTCTCAAACTTACTGGTCAGTATTAGTTAACTCCTGGCCCAGATAGTGCACCAACAGAAAGCATGGTCTTTCTGGTGATGCTGGTTTACCAAGGTCAAGCTAGTTAAGCAGCCTGCTAGTTATGCTGGTGAGCAGTTAAACTAGTCTCTTTAGTATGGATACCCTTGAGAAAAAAAGTGTGCTTTATTGTATTGAATGTGCACTTTTAGTCTACTTCAAATATTAAAAGAATATATAAAAAAAAAAAAACTGTACTTGCAGATATAATATTAATGAAATAAAAGTACTTAAAGAGTGTAATTTCTTACCGCTTAAAGGTTCAGTGTGTAGTATTTATGAGGATCTATTGACATAAATGCAATATAATATACATAACTATGTTTTCAGTGGAGTATAAAGACCTTACATAATGTACCGTTATGTTTGTATTACCTTAGAATAAGGTACACCGCGGGTACCCTTACAGTGAAATCTGCATTTTGTGCCGTCATGTTTCTACAGTAGACCTAAACGTACAAACTTCTCTACAGAGCGCTAGTAACTCTCTGCTCTCTCCGACGATGACATTTTTGTCCTCTGTCGGCCACCGTAGCTTCTCTATGTGCTCCGAAAGGCAGGGGGGCTGCAATTCACAACCTCACCGCTAGATGCCGCTAAAAATCACACACTGCACCTTTAAGTACAATTTTAAAAGTGCACTTTGTAATCATGTCAAATTAAAAGTTTCACCCTAAAGTACATTTTAAATCATTATGTTTTAATAAAAATGTTTGTAATGCTTTAAAGATTTATACATATTTTTTATGTGTTGACAAACATACTAAAGCACATGTACAGTACTTGATTTTAACCATTTGATATTGATATCAAATGATATCTAATCAGCCAATCACATGGCAGCAACTCAATGCATTTAGGCATGTAGACATGGTCAAGATGATCTGCTGATGTTCAAAATGAGCATCAGAATGCGGAAGAAAGGTGATTTAAGTGACTTTGAATGTATCATAGTTGTTGGTGCCAGATGGGCTGGTCTGAGTATTTCAGACAGCTGATCTACTGAAATTTTCATGCACAACCATCTCTAGAGACTGGTTACAGAGACTGGTCAGAAAAAGAGAAAATATCCAGTGCGTATAAGTTCTGTGAGCGAAAATGCCATGAGGAGAAATGCCAGAATGGTTTGAGCAGATAGAAAGGCAACATAAATTCAAATAACCACTTGTTACAACCAAGGTATGCAGAAGAGCATCTCTGAACGCACAATACGGTTGATCCAATAGAGCACCTTTGGGATGTGGTGGAACTGTTCATTCAGTCTGTTTATTGTCAGTTCTACATCATGTTTACTGGTTGTTCTATTTCAGTTTCTTAGTGAAGTGTTTTGTTTCTATTTCTTTTGTGAATAACCCTTTTTCTACTGCACTTAGATCCTTTATTCATTCTTCATTGCAACCACGTGTGACAGAGAACTGTGCATCTATATGAATCTAGCAGCAGTGAAAATTCTCCTCCTCTTGCAGGGGAACCAGTTTCTCCAATGCAGAGACAAGAGTGTGCCTGCCTGGTGACGGACCTCAAGGGACATTTAAGGAGTATGTGGACTGGGTACTCCTCTGCAATGGTTCCCCTTTTACCATCGGCAGGAACGAAGAGAGAACCGGTGTGCCAGCCTCAGCCACTGTCCCCATGAGAGAAATTCCTGAGTCTGTTCCATTGAGAGTGGTTCCTGAATCCAGTCCAGTGAGAGAAAATTCTGAGTCCATTCCAGTGAGAGTGATTCCTGAGTCTTTTCCAGTGAGAGAAAATTCCCTGGTCCGTTCCAGTAAAGGAAGCTCCCCAGTTGGTTCCAGTGAAGGAAATTCCGTTCCAGTGAGTGAAATTCCAAAACTAAGCCCAGAGAGTGCAGCACTGAACATAATGGCTCTGGCATCCGCTCCAACCCCTGAGCCCAGTCCAGTGATGACTCTAGCCCCTGAGTCAGGGCCACGGAGGCTGTTCTACCCTGGCCCTCTGAACTGCCTGCACCTCCCTGGCTCCCCGAATTGCCTGCACCTCCTGGCTCCTGTATTGCTGGTGTCACCCTGGAGGCGTCCTAGCCTGTCGACAACTCCCTGGTCACCTGCCACGACTCCAGGACGCCCACCCTACCTTTTTGGCATGAGGTCGCACCTTCCGGGAGGGGGGAGTTATGTCATGGTTAGTCTGTTTTGATTTAGTTTTTATTGTGTTCAGTTTCTGTTTGCCAGTTAGACTAGTTAGTGTTTCATTGTTTAATATCTTTCACCTGCTGACCCCTCGTTAGTTCTCCCATGTATTTGATTCATTTATCCCGTTCACCTGTGTCTAGTTAATTATCCCATTAGCTGTTTTTTTTGTTTGGTCTGTGTATTTAAGCCGTGTGTTTCAGTCTGTTCATTCTCAGTTCTACCTTACGTTTTACTGGTTGTTCTATATCAGTTTCTTAGTGAATAGTGCTTTGTTTCTAGTTCTTCTGTGAATTTAGTTTTTCTGCTGCACTTAGATCCTGCATTCATCCTTCATTGCAACCACATGTTACACTAGCAAGGTGTATCTAATAAAGTGGCCAGTGAGTTTTCATATATACGTATATAGTTAGACACGTCTTCTAATAGGAGAAAGCGTTTGAGCATATCTATCAGTTCCTGTGGATGAGATGTATTGGTGGAGGGCAGCGAGGTCAGAGCAAGGTAACAATAACCATCACTCCTTTAACCCTGTTGTACCTTGTCTGTGTAAGGAAGCAATTAAACGGCACTCAATCTTTGGTGGTGATGAATGCTCTGTACTCAGGTACCAGTAGGGATCCGAGTGTGACCCGAGGAACCTGCTCAGCTTGTGGTCACGAACGCTGCTCTCCGCTTCCAAAGATTAATGGCGTATAATGGGTCGCACCCAGCTTGCTGAGATTAATAGCACGTAATGACTCGCGCCAGCCTCCAAGATTAATGGCACATAATGGTTTGCATTGCTGGGCGTAATCGAGCTGTCAGGGGTGGCTTTGAGCAATTGCAGAGCCAACATCATTTTTCATATGTCCCTAAAAAGTCCTGCACAGCTCTGATAATTCCCAAGTTTGCCAGGCCTCCAGGGAACTAGTGCACCTCTACTGTGCCTCAAGAGCTTCAAGACCTTCAGCTTTTCCTGGTGTGTGCTGTTAATCTTGCACATATTTGAGACTGGAGTTTTAGGACACCCACTCTGACATATTGTCTCTGTTCACTCTTAAAAACAAAGGTTACAAATAAGGGTTTAATGATGCCATAGAAGAACTATTTTTGGTTTCCCATAGAACGTTTCAGTTAACAGTTCTTAAAATAACATTTTAATAATAATCTAAAGAACCTTTTTACACTATAAAGAACCTTTGTGGAATGGAATGATTTCAAGGATGTTAAAGGTTAACCATCAAGGTTAATAAAGAACCTTTATTTTTAAGAGTGTTAATCACCAAGTGCATTTTAGACAGCAATCATGCAGTTACATCAGGCCTCTGAAAAGCCGATAACATCTTTTGTGTGCATGAACTACAGGCTACAAAAGCAAACAGAGGATGTCTCGCTTTTTGCCATTTTGTGGAAAACACAGAGGCAGAAAAAGGGTGCTGGCTGCAAATGACCTCCCAAGTAACTGATTCCTCTTCTTGATCTCCTTGCATCCGCTCCACACAAATAGACAGACCCAATTATATCTGCCATGAGTCTGCTGTTTACCAAAGGTTTATCTCTATCCCATAAACTATAGTTTGGCTCGCGTTCAACGGCTCTGGTCGTTACATATATGGGAATCAGCTGAGCAACTTTTAGGAGAGACTGTGGACAATCCGGCCCTGCTGGCTGGCATTACGAGCTCCAACACGCAAACTCAAACAAAGACGAAAGACACAACCCTGCACATCAAATACGGCAATGCATTTGTGGAGGTTCATGCAATTACAGCGCGCAGAAACACCGAAACTATATGCATGCAGATGCTTGACACACTCTAGTCCACAATTTATTCAGTGAGGTCAAGCACATGAAAAAAGAACTGAACCCTAGAGCCTCCATGTGAAATGCGCATAAATTTTAATTGAATAAAGCATTTCTTGATTTGCAGCCAGGAACCCCAACTGTCCCTGTCTATCAGTCCGACGGGTTTAATTGAGGTTAAACCTGCCAACCCGTCCGCGAGCATGTGTGTGTGTGTGTGGGGCGAGTGCTCTCTGCAGCCATCCCTCTTATACTAAACAATGTGCTGCCTTTCTCTCTGCCAACATGGATACACTATAGTGGGTGTCTCAATGCCACAGGCTGTGTGCACTGATACCACACTAATGCCCTACAAGAGCAAGATCAAAACAGACCACTGCACAAGCTTAGAGCCCTGGTGGTCTCGTAACTCAGCACACACACAGACAAATACACACTCCTTCAATGTGTTTATCAAATCAGCCAGTAATCTTACATCTGAGGTCAGATCTTTTGGAGCATGACAGGGCCAGGTTAGTTTACATTTTTTAGTTTTTTTTTTGGTTTTTGCAGTATCAAAGTTTTGTCCATTGAATTTGCTTATTAGGGGTGCTCAATAAGGCAAAAAGCACTATTACTACATTTGTAGAAATTATGTACACTTAGCATACTTTTAAAAAGAGTACTTATCACAGAAATAATATACTTAATATACTTAAAAGAATGTACTTAAGTACAAACTGAATGTAATGTTTTCGGATATTTAATTGCATATGGAATACAAAAAAAAAAAAGTTACATATGTTACATGTACTTACATAGTAATAACAGTAATATACATTATTACATGCAACTAACCATAAACCAAACCCCACCCTAACCCTATAGTAAGTACATGTTGTTAATTAATATTACTCAGTACTTAAATATATAATTACACTGTAACAATGACACCTTAAAATAAAGGGTCCCCCTTTAGTTTAAGGTGGCATACATTGTACTTACTCAAATATGTACTGAGTAAAATAATTTAACTACATGTATTTACTATAGAGTTATGTTAGGATTAGTTACTTGTAATTATGCATAATTTACTGTTATTACTATAGTAAGTACATGCAGTAACGTATAACTACTTCACCTTAAAATAAAGTGTTACTTTGCATGTTACTTCATTAAATGAAAATGTAAATGCAATTTTTTTACCCAAAAAAACCAAAGTACGTATTTATATGTAATTTCATAATTATTTCTATTGTCTTTAAAATATGATTAAAGTGCGCTGCCGAATGTTCTTAAGAGCATTTATGGTGAATTACAATATTCTCATGTCATTTTATTGAAACTTGTATGTCATGTATTTAAATATGTTTGTAATTACATATTTGTAATGATGAAGTTGCAGTTTAGTGTATTTAAAATATAAATGTAATGTCGAATATACTGTAAGTGTACTTCCGACAAAATCATGACAAAAGATTATTAAAACACAATGATTTAAAATGTACTTTAAGTAAAACTATTAATTTGACATTAGTGGCCTTTTATTTAATTAAATAAAATAAATTTAATTAAATAAAAAATTATATCTGCAAGTACAGTTTTTTTTAAAACAATTCATGAATGTACATTTGACTTGAATTAGCCATACCCTAAAAGAAATGTACATTCAAATTTGATCTGAAATGAAGAAATATACTGAATTTCAATTAAAAGAAATTCAACATAGTTGATGCATTCTGGGAAATGTAAAAATAAAACGTCAACTGGTGGCATTTAAAACACTTTGCCTTTCTATTCAAGTCTTACAGTTATGTGAATTTCATCAATCCATTCTCCAAACTGCTTGTCCTATGTGTACTGGAGCCTATCAGTAGGAAAACGCCCTGGAAGGATGGCCAGTCCATCGCAGAACTAATGCTGCCTACATCGCAAATTTCCTACTTCCCACTTCTGAAGTCATAATTACGAGTTTGTCACGTTCAAGCACATTGCCCAACTGTAGCCCGAGTCCTAGATTGAGGTCCTCTTCCTGTCTCTTTTGTACTATATTATATTTAAAAAGCTAATGTAAAACTCTACTTTGCTGCAACACTAGATATTCTAGATTAAAGGTCCCAAAATGTGGTGCATTCATTTAAACACACACACACACACCACAAAACTTACATAGATACACACACACAAAATGATAATGTTATTATTCTGCACTCAGAATTTTAACTGTTATGTTTGGTGGTAAATGTTATTGAATACTTCCACATTAGCACATATTCTCTGTTTCCGCCCTAGTCTCATAACTCTCACGCTGTGAGACTGGCCGACTCCAGCGCTGACAGACGTTAGTGGTGCATCCTGGGTGGTTTGCTGAGGGTGTAGTACCTGCTGGTTGCCTTCACCGACTGCTGGAGCTGACACTATCTCTCCTCGCAATGATGTACGGTACCTGTATGCCTCGCTGGGTGGTTTGAGACGGTGAACTCCCGAACACCCCCTCAGGCTGCAGTGACTGACAGGGAGAGAACGCCTCCTGGGCACAGGTGTGAGGGATGGGGGAAGCGCTATTGAATGTGAGGCTGGCAGGATCGTGTGAAGAAAGCAAGGTAATGCTTTCACAGGACAGAGATAAAGAAAGAGAGGAGGTTCCAGACAGGTACTCTTCTAAACAGCTCATGACTTCACACAGGTTGACTCCTCAGTCCTGACGCCTCTCTCATCCATTCTCCCCTTTCAGCTAAATTCTATTTTGTGTAACAGTAGCTTTCAAATGATGATGAGGAGGAATGACAAAACACCCTTAAAGGGATAGTTTACCCCAAAATATAAAGGCTGTCATCATTTACCCTCATGCTGTTCTAATCCAGTATGACTTTCTTTCTTTCATGGAACATGAATGGAGAAATTTTGTTAACAAATAGAAGCTTAAAGCTTAAAGTGTTAACATTAGTTAACTGCAGTTGTTAACGTGAACTAAGCTATGTTTCCATGCAAAGGCACAAATTTTACTTATGCAGAAAATTGGAATATCGCATAAAACATTTGCGAATAAAGCAACGTTTGTTCAAGAGAAAAAAATCGTCACTTTCTTTGAAATTGGTGCAAAATATCTGTAATAAAGATGGAAGTTGCTGCAATCAGAGAAGCCACTGTGGCTATTTTTTCCTACATCAAAAATGTCAAAACGCATGCTATCTTGCATTCGGATACCTGATGTTTTGGAAGGCAATCATCTGAGACGCTTCTGGGAGATCATTATACCAAATCTGATGACAGATTTTGACTCATTTCAGAATGATCAAACCAACATTTGAGATCTGAAACTGATCTGCAGGTTAGTCCAGTTATCCAATCCCATCCACTGTTGAGACATTCACGTGAGTTTTTTGTTGCGCATCGAGGGATTTGTTTGGTAAATGTGTTTCCATCGTAGTATGTGCATGTTTTCTTATCGGATAAAAAAATGTATCCACCTCAATTGAGACCATACATTTTTATGCACATTTTTTGAATTTATACGCGCATCTTCGCATTTCCATCCAGCGGTTTGTGTGTGATATCCCAAAATGCGCATAGAATAGGTGGATGAAAAATCAGATACTGAGAAATACTTTTATTTATTCATTTTTGTTCATGTTTATTTCAACATTTTCATATAATAATATTTTAAGTAAAAAATTAAATCAAAACTTGAGTCAACATGAAATAACAATGAACAGATATATTTTTTGTAACTTTTAGTAATTTTTAGTAATACTACAACCAATGAATCGCTCATTGTTACTTGATGTTAGCTCAGCATTACTATTGGGACCTTATTGTAAAATATTACCGATATTTTAAAGAATGTGTTGGTTCGTACTGAAGAACGTATGTTAAGGTTCAACTGAAAATGTTATAGACAACTTTTCTACAATATCTGATCATGACAACCACATTGACAATGGAAAAAAAAATCCTAAATACATTACTTAACTCAAAACTTCCAGATTAAACTGAAATGGGATCTAGTAGTTTTGTTTATTGAGAGGAATATTTTTATCGGACAGAAGTTTCTCTTTCATAGCTCAGAAGGCTTGGATAATCTACACCTGTGAAAAAGAAATGTGCTTATTGTATTGAATGTGCATTTGTAGAGTACTTAAAATCTTAAATGTATATTTAAAAACAAAAACTGCACATGCAGATAATACACAGTATAATATTAAAGGTATAATATCAAAATTTCCTTGATCTTTCCTTGACATGTAAGAGCTCATTGTACTATTAAAACATCCTCATCAGTCCAAAAACAGCTTTTATATTGAAACCAAGCTCAGAAAATGACACGATTCGGATTTTGTCACATTATGATGTAATAGGGCATTGAAAGACCGCCTCTGCAGAATCAGATCAACGCCTACTTCACATCATCACATCATTGCCCACTGGTGCGTTAGTGAGGAAAGAAGAGAGATACACTGCCCAAAGGATCCTAATGCTAGGAATGTGGTTATTTCAACAATGTGAATGTCTCAGTAGAGCATTATTTGTTTGTTCGATACATTTCACTGTGGATTCTTTGGTAAATCAGTCACAATTTCGGTGTAGGCTTTGCAGACAGACTTTTACCATAAAGATATATACCCGACAGTAATGCCACAACATGTAAGTAAATTTATTATTTCTAATGCCTGATCTGTGATCAATGATTTCTGAAATGCAATGATTCATATACAGCAAAACGTTCTTTGTCTCAAAATTGTTTATTGCTGGTTATGCGTCAGTAAATCAAACCATTGACTAAATGCTCAACTTCACATTGTTTCTCAGTAGCATGAAAATAATCTGTTATTTAAATTGCGATTAAATTATATATAGAAAGCGATCAAAAAGCTCCCTTTGCAATCACTGGATGAAAGCATTCATGAGCATTCTCAAATCGAGTTGTAATGACGAGATCACTGTATTCATGTCTGTCATCAGCTACATGCTCATCTCTGCATTCTTTCATACGATGGAAGTAGATCTAAATATAATGCTATGATCAACACTCTTCACGATTAATTAATCTCAACAGCTGTAATAGTAAAAATGTTGTAAAAGTTTTCGAAAGAGTTCCACATGTAATACTTAATTCCATGGGCGTCAAAGCAAAAAAAATGTGGGTGGGTCCCCCCGAAATTTTTACTGGAGTAAAGCAATTTACATTAAGTGCAAATAGTCTGCATTGTTTACTAAACGTCTGGTTGGGACAGACAAAATTACAAAAGTCACCAAATCATTAACAGTGGCAATAGTGTAGGAGTAAGACGCATGGCATTAAGTTTTGACGCAAACTTAATGTTCGAATCTGCCTTTTGCCGAACTCGCTCTAATCCCTTTTCCTACCACAAATCAGATCGGAAAGGCATTCATTTTCAAAAAAAATGAAGAAAACATCAGAAAAGTGGAAATAAAGCATCTAACGTGTGTTTAATAATAAAGTGTTTATTGGATAGGGGTAGGTGAACAGAATTATAGATGGTAAAATTAAGGGTCTTGTCCCACCCACATACAATGGTTCTGACGCCCATGCTTAATTCATATGCAAAGATGTTAGCCAATCACAGCAGTGGGTGTTTACACTTAAGTCTCACAGCAGACATGCCCCTTTAAACAAAGCGTTCAAATGAAACATCTAACTTTTTATTGGAGTATCTTGTTGAGAAGTAAATGGAAATGTTTTATTTGTTTGTTACTCAGATTTTTGTCCATTTAGTTGCATTGTTGTCTAGGAGAAACAATTGAGCTATTAAAGAGAACTTATAAATATGTAGTTATTTTCTTTCCTGTGGGAATCTAACAGCTTTGTGTGTTTTACCGGAGAGTAAAACAGAAGGCTGCTGGTCTGACAGAGGGCATCTGATTTTCTTCACTCCAGCAGGGAAAGCCCCTCTCCACCATATCTTATCCAAACACAGCGAGCTCCGTGCGATTCTCTGTGTCTGCGGCCAGTTTTATAGACAGACTGTGTGTGGGAGGCAGACAGAACAGAGAGAAGCTGAGTGTGTGATGGACTGTATGTAGGGGTGTGTGTTTGAGCAGGGCTGGTGTGTGTCTGCTGCACTGTCAGCAAGTGCTGGTGCTTTCCTGTGTGAAGGTCTAAGCACTTCCTGTCATTGGCCAGTGAGTCAGAGTGGCATGGGAACATCTCTTTCTCATACCCATTGTATGCCAAATTCAAACACACAGAAGCATTCTGAAGGCCCTCTTTTCCAGTGCTCTTTCTAAACCACAGGTGTCCAATCCTGCTCCTGAAGGGCCAATTTTCTGCTGAATTAACCTCAAACTTGCCCCAACGCACCTGCCTGCAAGCTTATAGTTTCTGAAAGACTTTGAATTGTCTAATACAATTATGTGGGTTTTGTTTCATTAATAAAATGTATACTTTTTTCTAGATTTACCCCAAAAGAATGGAAGTGAAATGTGACAACATGCCCCATAGGTGGGGTACATTGTAACATGTGAGGGGAACATTGAAACAGCTTAAAATGTTATGTGATATAATAAAAAAAAATCCAAGATAAACTAAAATATTTTGTCAATAAAATACAATTATTAACTTTTTAAAATAAAATGGCATTTTTTAATCATTAAAAATATACAAATTTTCAACAGTGCTGGAGGAACTCAGGGCTTACTAAGAAACTCACCTGAATAGATATGCGCACGCATCCAGTCCGTGGAGTGGAATGGCGCAGCAAGCGATGACACTTGAGACTATCCAATTACTGGCCATCTGGGGCGAGTACACGAGAGGACACTGGCTCCACTCGGAGATTACTTCGAATCTAGCGAACGAGATGGGTGTCGCCCAGCCTACAGCTCTAGAATGTCTGTTAGTGAGGCGCCATTCGCTAAGCCCAAGAGGAGGCAACACTCAAGTGGAGTGTGTCTGACCCCTAGGGGGCATGGCATGCCCTGAACCTGATATGCCAGGACAATGGCATCCACTATCTAGTGACCTTCTGCTGCTCTCCGTAACAGACAAGAGCTGGTCTGAGGTGCTGAACACTGCGTCCGGTCTCCGTAAGCATGAAGGGGGTGCGTACTGACCAGAGCAATGTGAAGGCTGGGTCTGCCTCCTCCAAGGCAGCGCTTGCAGGTTCACTGCCTGAAGTGGTGGGAACCTTGGGCACGTATCCAGGCCTGGGTCTCAGGTTCCTGGCACGCTTCATCACTGAAAATGCGTGCAGGTCCCCTACCCTCTTGATGGAAGCCTGGGCAATCAAGAGCACCACTTTCATTGAAAGGGACTTTAACTCAAAGGACTGCAAGGGCTCAAAGGGAGCTCTCTGCAGGGCAGATAACACCACCGCGAGGTCCCAAGAGGGCATCTGTAGAGAGCGAGGTGGATTTATCGTCCTCACTTCAAGGAACCTGCGGATCAGGTCGTGCTTTCCTACCGTTTTTGAGTTCACCAGGTTGTGGTGAGCCACTATAGCAGCCACATAAACCTTCAGGGTGGAGGGAGACAGCCTTCGTTCCAACCCTTCCTGGAGGAAGGAGAGCACGGACCCGATCGGGCATTTCCTGGGGTCTTCTCTGCGAGAAGAGCACTAGGTGACAAAGAGGTTCCACTTCAACACATAGGCCTGTCTCGTGGGCAAGGCCCTAGCGGAAGTGATGGTAGCCACCACCTGTGGTGGTAAGGTACTCAACCTGCCGTGTCCCGTCTAGGGCCCACACGTGTAGGATAGATCGGGACGTGGGTGCCAAGGGTGCCCCGTCTCTGAGTAAGGAGGTCCTTCCGTGGGCCCCGTGGCCAGCTGAGCGCTAGCAGGTAATGGAAAGGCTCGTGGAAGGCAAACAGATCTACCTGTGCGTTGCCGAACTGTTTCCAAATCAGCTGGGCTGTCTGGGGATGGAGTCTCCATTCCCCCAGAAGTGGCTGAAATGGTGAGAGCTCGTTGGCTGCACGATTCAGTTCTCCCGGGATGAACGTCACGAAGCGACCTCGGATGCTTCAGACTCCGTAGGAGGAGATGGCGGCTGAGTTGCAACATCCCGCGGGAGCGTAGATCATCTTATTGGTTGATGTACACTACTGTTGCAGAGTTGTGTGAAAGGGCCAGTACGTGTTGTCCTAGAGCAGGGCTCGAAAGCGGTGCAGGGCAAGATGTATGGCGAGCAACTCGAGGCAATTGACACACTATAGACTCTGGGGTCCTTTGCAGGAGCCCGCGGCAGCATGTCAATTGCACATGGCACCCCAGCCCGTGGCAGAGGCATTCGTTGATACAACAATATGCCCGGAAACTCGTTCTAAGGGAACTTTTGGCCCGTAAAAAAATGAGGTTCGCACTGGGTGAAGGTATGACGGCAGGCCCAATGCCCATCTCGGGACTCGATCGCGAGGCCAGTGCTGAAGCGGTCTCATATGAAGCAGTCTGAGCGGCGTTACCGCAGCTACGGATGCCATATGCCTCAGGAGCCTCTGAACCACATTCTTGCCCTTGAATTGATGAAGACAAGTCAGCATTGACTGTGCGCGCTCGCACTGTGCATACATGGCGACTGAGTCGAGAAAAGAAATCCTTTACCCAGGGGAGAGTTTAGTCTTTTCCCCAGATGACCAGAAGGCTCCAAGCGGGCGAAGTGCCGGAGCACCAGGTCCCTGTGCTTGCAAACCTGGTCTCGAGAGTGAGCTAGTTTCAGCCAGTCATCGAGTTCAGGATGCAAACCCCGTGTGGCCTAAGTGGCACAAGGGCTGCCTCGACGACTTTGGTGAAGCCGCGAGGTGACAGGGCTAACCCAAATGGGAGAACTGTGCACTTTTATGTCTGCCCCCCGAAGGCATACCGTAGAGACAGTATGGGTTGGGGAAGAGTGGAGACATAAGAGTACGCGTCCTTCAGATCCACGCTGCAGACCAATCCGGTGGACGAACGCATTCGGAAATGCGTTTTGCTGACAATATCTTGAATGGAAGCCTGAGAAGTGTTCGGTTCAAGATGCTGGTCTAGGAATGGCCATGATCCACCGCTTTTCCTAGGTACAGTCGAAGCACTCTGCGGACACAGTTGCATCGCAACAGAGCGCTCAACAGGGGGGGACCCCAGTGTACCCTTTGGCCGTGGCCCCATCGAGGGCAGAGAAGGTGGAGGAGGCCACCAAACGGTCACAGGAAGACAACGGGGACTTCCAGGACCGCGTGACCTCCTCATGCACCTCGGGAAAGAAAGGCATTGGGGGCGAGGCCTGACGGCTGTCAGGGCATGCTGCCCCCAAAAACCAATCGCCCAACCGCGAGCGCTCGTGACAGGGCGGAGGGTTCCATACCAGCCCGAAGCTCGTTGCTGCCCGAGATAACATGGCTGTCAGCTCTGGGTCGGACTAGGGCAATGAGATGCGGTGATCGACATCTCGTCGCCATCTGGAGCAGTGAATGAAACTTGCTTCAGTCAATTTGCTTCAGTTTGACCACTCGCTGGTAGCGGTGTGCAAGAGGGGGGTGTGGCCCTAGGAATGATCGTCGGGGCTTTATTCCACACCATAACCCTCAGGTCACCCTGGCCACCAGCCAAAGTACCATCTCTCTCGGAGATGGAAGATTGGGGTGTGGCAGAGGGGATTCTCTCTCCTTTACAGAGGTCATTGAGTCTCGACCGCAACATTGCGATGGTCATGTTCCCGCAGTGAGAACATGACTCATCCACAAACGATGCTTGAGCATGCTGTAAGCCCAAACACGTCAAGCAGTGATTGTGCCCATCAGACGGCAACAGAGATCGACCGCACCCAGAAGTGCACAGACGAGACATCTTTAAAAAGACGTGCCACGTGCAAGCTCTTTTTGTGAGAGGAAAGCTCTGCAGAAGTGTTGAAGCGCCCAGGGAAACACACACACAGCTGTTGCAGATCACTGCACAGATCAGCAGGCAGGCAATGTGAGATCGCTGGAACGCGCCGTCACACCAACACACTGGAGAACCACTTGTCTCGAAGAACTGAAGAGAGAACTCAGAATTCAGGCTTGCAGGAGTGAAGAGATGCTCTTGGCTCCGAAGCAGAAACATAATGCAAGATTGCCAGCGTCCTTCCTTATATACCCACAGGGTGGGGCGGAGCTATGTTATGCAAATTCCGCAGACCCATGGCATTTCATTGCCATTGGCTCGTTTTGTAAGAACTCAAAGGTGATAGGCTTCTAAGCGAAACCCCCATTCGTCAGTCACTGACGTAACTCGGAGTGACTGAACGAAAGGGAAATAAGATTACAATAATATCAGATTTGTCTTATTTTAAATAAACACAAAAAACAGAGATGAAAAATTAATGTTCAGTGATATCTTCCAAAGATTTGGCATTTTTTTTTCTCCAAATAATGTTAATATGGCAACTAGTAAATACACTAAGTTTCGTCATGCTGGCATGTGTGGAAAGTTTTAAACCATGTGTGTTACAAGTAACCCTGCGTTAGGTTGTGCCCCGCTCTCCCCTACTATTACAGAAATCGTACCTGTCTCATTTATCATGACTGACAAATATGCATCACATCACAAGCTTATTAGTTTGTTTATGTTAAAACTGTGAAAACCAAATGGCTGGCATTTTATATGCAATTCAAATACAAAAATATTACATTTAGGCCTAAATCGTTTTTTAAGTGCATCCCTATACTAATCTAATCAGATCTAATAAAAAGGTACCATAAAAGTACTAGAAAAATAGTCAATAGCCACGTTTCCACCAAAATTTCCCGGAACAATTTGTCCCAGGACATTTTTTGCTGTCTGCATTTCCATTGTGGTATAAAGTACCATGAAGATTACGCAAATTAGTCCAATGACGTAGGACTGTGTGCGACTTTCCAATTCCCGCTGGATAAACTTGCCTGAACCTCATCGACAGTCCATCGGTCGTATTTTTAAAACTCCATTGTTGATTCGAATAGCAAACAACTCTTACTGTACACACCGCAACAGACAATGGTGAAATAAAATGCTGCGTGAACTCAACCAATCAGCATGTTCAGCGCCCAAATCCCACCCCCTGAAAGTTCCTGAACTTTGAAAAAGTACTACCTCGCGAGCAGGGACTTTCTGGACGCATTTCACTGTGACCAAAAATTATGCTAGAATAAGCAATGTTTAAAATTTGTTCTGCTGAAATTTCAAGAGGTGGCTCGTTGCCGAAGAACTTAACTTCAACTGGTTTATCAACTGCAAACCTAAACTTTTTTTTTTTTGGTTTTCGGGTAGATGAAAACTTTAATTTCGATTTCATCTCGGTAAAAAATTTGTTACGATGCATCACTAGTTTTTGACTGAAAATCTTTCCATCAACTGAAACTCCACTGAAATTGCTTGCATCTGCATTCAGATTAAAAAATGACCAACAAAATCTCATGGTAATTCGTAACTATTTTATGCTTTGGTGAATTGGTGGCCAATTAGTTTGAACTGGGGGAACATCTGGAACATCTAATTTGAAGGCTTTTGTACAATTTGCTTAAGCCCCACTGATGGTTTTCGTGTGACTCACATCGCACAAATCACCACCTCGTAAAATAGTTACGTTTTCCTGCGAGATTGGGTTGAAAATGGCATGTTGAAGTGCAATGCCAGGTATGACGTCATTGACGACAATTGTTGTGTTCTAACCTGAATGCAATGGGTCAGTTTCAGTATGTGGCAAAGCTAAGTGCTGGTCCACCAGTTAGACCAGCACCAAACCAGCTTTGACTAGCCTTCACCCTGAAGGGAAATTCATGCTGGACTTTTCAGTAAGGTTGAAGGGGGTCGTGTTACTCTGGAAGCAGGAAACCAGGGTTGTAGGTTATCTCTCGGCAGTGTAGAAGATGTTAGACAGCCTGCTACTTTGACACACAGTTGTTTCTCATTACCCCGTTTTCTCCTCTTGTTTCTTCCCAGTCTCTGTGACCTGAGATTCCCTCCAAAACACATTTTTGACTTTATCTGATGTCATCTCCCAGCCAGCTGTTAACTGATAACATTAACCTGGACTTCACTGAATGGGATCCCACTCTTCAGCTGTGACATACCAAAGCCTTTATGAAAATCTCTCACGTAAGCAGCGCGCACCAACAGTTTGGAAAATGGCCGACTATCATGCATCGTGATTTTAGATGCACGGCGAATGGCAATTAACCCACTCGACTGACAAGCATGTCCTCTTGACCCTCCCACAAAAGGCTGCTCTAAATCGCTCATTCCTACATTCCCACACAATTTAAAACACACATCTGCAACCAAACACAAGTGAACCAAGGATGAACCCTGTAACTTCAGAGGCAGTTCCTGGCCTTCCCAGTCAGCTCTCATCTCACTTTTCCGGAGCATTATGAAAATGGGGAAAGAATGTGAAAAATTCACAGCATTTTGGCCAAAGAGAATAATCTCCCAGGTATGACGGGGGTGGAGGACAGCCGAAGTGAACCGCTGTGGAGGAATCCGCAATATGCACATTCTTAAGTGGGTGTAAGAGGTGCCGTAACTCATGAAGTGCATTGTCTCTAAGACTGGAGGCAGTGGGTAGATGTTTTGATCAGAATCAGAGGATGAAACATTGTGTTCTGGAGATGAGAGACACAGCGAGAGCTTATGAGCTGGAGAGAGCAGATCACTTTAGATCAGTGGTTGTCAATCGTATTCCTCATGCCCCCTATGCATTTTGTATGCATCTTTTATCTGATCAGAGGTTCGTTCAATTCCACCGTGTGCCCTTCACAGGGTACTCCGGCATCATAAGTGAGATTTCAATTCGAAAGGAGCGTACGTGTTCAGTTCAAAGGGCACTGCTAACGGCATAAATAACAAGGGAACATCGATACATCACTTCACAAGAAATGGAGTGGGAAATTTACACGTTGTTGCGTATCACTCCAGGACTTGAAGAGTTAGAATAAAATAAAGGTGGTAAAAATAGCTTCAGGTTATTTGAGTTAAATTAGCCCCATGTGTGGTTTGTGTGTGGTTGTTCGCGGTCAAATAAATTATTACATTATTTATTTTCCCTTTAAACATCGCAAAAGACATTTATCACACAGTGTAACACTTTTAATGCATGAAAAATCTATATAAAAATTAATAATAACAACTTATTGTGTACTTGGATTTGTTATATAAGCTACACATGCATACTAAATGAAAGGATGATAATGTTTAATGTATTTATTTACAGAAGTATATTATATTATACCTCAAACTTCTCTAATAAACGCTACTTAAGTCTGTGTGTGATGACGTTGCAGGCCGTGGTGTAGCGCAAATCCACAAATTAATGTTCTGAAGTGAAGTGAACTTAAAGTAGTAGGGAGTAGTGAACACTGCGTAGGGACCCTGTCAATCGGAACACAGTTCATGAAATTCAGGTGAGTTTTATTAGGGTTAGACCTAAATTCTGCAGGACAGTGGCTCTCCACGACTAAGTTTGTCCATCCCTACTCTAGATGTTTCATTAAAGCATGCATTACATTTCATTTAGTGTGTAATATAGATGTTTGCGCATGTAAACAATGTATAAAGTTACAAAGTTTTTTTTTTTACAAAAAACATTGTATGGTCCATCAACACCAGCGCAATAGTTACCATTGATATAATGCTGTTTACAGTTGCTCATGAAGCCTCTGGAGCTGAAACACGATTAAGGTAAGGGGAGTTACATTTCCAGCACACACTCTAAGTGGTTGACTAATCACAAAAGACTGGGGCTGGCTGACCAATCAGAGCAGGCTGGGCCTTTTGGAAAGGCGGGCTTTAAAGAGACAGGTTTTAGGCAGTGGTTTTAGGCAGTGGTTCTGCAGAAATGTACTGTACATAATGAGAAAAATTATGTTTTTTTTTACTTTAAACCCTTTTTGGTCACTTTTGACAAAAAAAATTGTGTTACTTCGTCAGAATGGTACAAAACTGGGTAACAAATTATATATATATATATATATATATATATATATATATATATATATATATATATATATATATATATATATATATATATATTATATATATATATATATATATATATATATATATATATATATATATATTATATATATATATGGTCTCCATGCATCGGACTTGTTTGTTCAGCACATCCCACAGATGCTCGATTGGATTGAGATCTGGGGAATTTGGAGGCCAGGTCAACACGTCAAGCTTATTTTTGTGCTCTTCAAACCATTCCTGAACCATTTTTGCTTTGTGGCAGGGTGCATTATCCTGCTGAAAGAGGCCACAGCCACCAGGGAATACCGTTTCCATGAAAGGGTGTACATGGTCTGCAACAATGCTTAGGTAGCTGGTACGTGTCAAAGTAACATCCACATGGATGGCAGGACCCAAGGTTTCCCAGCAAAACATTTCCCAAAGCATCACACTGCCTGTGCCGGCTTGCCTTCTTCCCATAGTGCATCCTGGTGCCATGTGTTCCCCAGGTAAGTGACACACACGCACTCGGCCATCCACGTGATGTAAAAGAAAATGTGATTCATCAGACCAAGCCACCTTCTTCCATTGCTCACATGCCCACTGTTGGCACTTTCGGCGATGGTCAGCATGGGCACCCTGGCTGGTCTGCGGCTATGCAGCCCCATACACAACAAACTGCGATGCACTGTGTATTCTGACACCTTTCTATCAGAACCAGCATTAACTACTTGAGCAATTTGAGCTACAGTAGCTTGTCTGTTTGATCGGACCACACGGGCCAGCCTTCGCTCCCCACGTGCATCAATGAGCCTTGGCCGCCCATGACCCTGTCGCCAGTTCACCACTGTTCCTTCCTTGGACCACTTTTGATAGATACTGACCACTGCAGACCGGGAACACCCCACAAGAGCTGCAGTTTTGGAGATGCTCTGATGCAGTCGTTTTGCCATCACAATTTGGGCCTTGTCAAACTCACTCAAATCCTTACGCTTGCCCATTTTTCCTGCTTCTAACACATCAACTTTGAGGACAAAATGTTCACTTGCTGCCTAATATATCCCACCCACTAACAGGTGCCGTGATGAAGAGATAATCAGTGTTATTCACGTCACCTGAGGTCATAATGTTATGCCTGATCGGTGTATATAAATGATTGAGATTTATATTCAATATTCCAAATAAACAAAATATATTCAAAATAATGTTTATTATTATTCATAATAATCAGACTGATCAACAGGAAGTAATTAAGCATGTAAACACCTGAATCTGATTATTTTCTCAATTGGATTCAAGTTAAGTTGCTGTTTGATACTTTTTACTGTTTATGTTGGACCTTTTAAGAAGCTGCCTGTTTTGAAGAAAATCCTGTGTCAGTTTATTTCCCTAGAGATCTGTGTATCTGCTGTTTATGTGCTGTTATCCAACATCCAGTCTCCCAGTTACTTACCTGTGATACACATCTGCTGTTATCCTACATCCAGTACGCCAGATTCTTACCCATGTTACTCTCTTGCTGTCAACCTGTATCCAGCCTACTTCACTCACTGTTATCAACTGTATACTCACCTGCATATTTACCTGTCTGGTACCACTGCCATTAATGAACTCCTGCACTTGGGCACTAACGCTATCTTCCCGTTTGGTGTTATTTTACACATACAAACTGGTCAGTGGATAAGACTGTAAATGTACTAAATAATTGTTCAAAAAGCTCTAGTGACATAAATGTCATAAAGGCAAAAAAACGACTTGTGGCAGGTCCGCTGACATTACTCTTTCTCCAGTTCTGAATATGGTGACTTGGTACTGCGCACATGCTTAAGTTTTGTTCAGAATGCACATGTAAACAAATATGTGAATCAGACTGCAGCGTTTAGGGATCACATAAACAAAGCTTTCAGAATCTGAAATCAGATTGGATTCATTCCGATTAACAAAGTATTGCATGTCATCATACCTAATAAGAGGGATCTAGATTTATGCAATCAAGATTTTGTGTGAGTGTGTGTGTCAATGTAGCCTGAATGAATTGAAAACTTTACATGCCGTCATCCTACATCATAGGTTCATTATATTTTTTTACATACCTTTTCAGCAGGAAAAACATGTGAAACAATTCCAGACTGTGCACCACAAACCTGTCGCTGGACAAGGTTTGATTGTGGGTGTCTGATGTCATTCAGTTGTGTGTAGATTCTATAGCCATGATTTTACTGTGGTAAAACACTTGTTTGTTTCTGTCTCCGTGAATCTCAGGGCTCAATCTAATCCTGGGTCTCTAGCATGTTTACTTTGCAGCTCAAAGATTCATCCGGGGTCACAACATAACATAACACACAAATCAACCCTGCGCTGCCCTAGAACAATAAAGCCTTGTTTTATTAACGGCCATTTCCTGTCGGAAGTCTGAGATTCTCATCTACTTAAACCTTAACAGTTTGCTGACATAGCTAGTCACTGCAAAGTCTCTCATGGCCCGGTCTTTAGCCATAATTTCTGAGAGAAGGCCTCATCTCAGGCCAGATGTTCCCCAGTTCAAATCTCTATGACTAAAATGTATATAGCCAATTTGTTGCATTAAATTACTAGAGTGTTCAGGATTATAAGTAGGCTACTATAAGTAGGCTACCTTTGCAATTGTAATTAAACTTTTTCTACTAACAGTCTACTAATGAGCAGGATTCTAATGAGATAATTAGAGAATTAATTGACATGTAGTTGCAAAGTTTAATCATTTTTAGGACTGTTAATTCATTGAATTTATATTTTTGTCATATAGATGAAAATATCTAAACATCTTTTAAAAGTTCTGTTACACAATTTTGCTTCTCGTGTGTCTTGTTTTTTCAGGATATTTTTACTGAAAACCGAAACATAAATACTGATTAAGAAACTTATTTTTTGCAGTGCACAGACAAAGGGCCGTGGTACTCCACGCTATTTGTGAGCTATTCTCTCTTCAGACAGACAGGAGCTGTATAAAGCCGAGAAAACAGAGATCAAGAGAGGAAGGGAATCCCGCATAACAGAGGTATCTGTGCTGAAAGAGGATCTGTCTGTAGCGTGTGAAGCTGGTGGATCCATGTGCCAAATCTGAGAGGCTGTCGCCTCTTCTAAACGAGCTGTCCGACGTGTAGGCACCTGCTGCTGTCCCACCCAGCAGCCCTAACACACGCACACTGTCTCCCTTACACCTTGGCCGCCATCTGATCCTTTAGTTGCACATAATCCTGGACAGACTGTTTCTTTTTTTCCTACACAAATGCATAAAACCATTACATAAGAAGCCACACTGCTTTCTGTCAAACTGTTATTTTGTATGAAATATGTACATATGCTATAATTGGTGCATTACAGAAATGTGCTTTGACATGCTCAGAACCAGTGTGGGCCTTATAATGTGTTTTTTGTGCTTATAATGACAAGGTGACTTCACAGAATGATGCACATTTTTGTTGTTTATTTGTGTATTATTTAGCATGCATCATGGGCTCGTTGACTTACCTGAGTTGACTTACCCTGAGATGGGAAACTCTGAGTTTTGGGTTGCAGAACAGCTGAATTGAGTTGAATTGAATTGAGTCAACTCTGAGTAGACTAACTCTGAGGCTGAATCTGAAATCGCCCCCTAAACCCTCAATCACTATTCCCTACTTTAGTCCACTAATACAGTTCACTTAAAGGAGTGAATGAAAACAAGTGAGCAAATTCGGACAGCCGCTGTGTGTACATCGGCTGTACACTCGTTATTGCGGTGCAATGTGGGATAGAATGAGTGCACTCAATAACATCCACTATGGTTTCGGACACCACTACAAATGGCTGTCCCCTCAAATAGTGCCTGAGTTAAGCACGTGCACAATGACTATGAAAAGCCATGATCAATGGAGCTCCGAAATTATGATTCACCATGGCAACAACACCTGACAAAAGACGTCTGCATACTTCCGTTTAGTTAAGTTTAGTTAAGTTTTTAATTAGTTTAATTAAGTTTAATTTTCATGATATCCCACAGGCAAAAAAAGAATGTGGCAGCAGCTAAAAATGGAGTATAAAAATTCAATCATGGTTCATGGGTGTAGGTTTCTTGACTTTACAAACATTTGACATATTAAATAAATATAATTCAGTGTCTATTTCAATGTGCAACAGCTTCCCCACATAGTCTAATGCTCTTTTCACATAATTAAATGTTCTCTGATTCCACCTGTTACATTTATTCATTCGGGTAATGAAATTAACATTTGACTTCTACTCAGGCCAGCCAACAGCAAGAAGGCAGAGGCTCGCAAAACACCAGCACCACTGACAGATGAAGAGGAGATGAAAGAAAAATCCAACAGGAAAAAGAATAAAGTATTTGTAGGAAATAAAGATGACCATATAAATTGTGAATAATATATATTCTAATTATTAGGTTACTTCTAGAGGTTTATCAAGTGAACGACAGGATCCTGTATAAAAGGACATGCCATTTTTGTCACTTTGACGGTGTCCTCATGATGAAAATATGTGCAATGAATGAAAGTACCTGCACTGCAACGAATGCTTTTCTTTGTATTTTTGTCTTGTTGTTTCCAGTCAAAATATCTAAAGATTCTTAAAATCAAGATGCATTTTCTACATAAGAAAAATGACATAAGGTATTTAGTCTTGTTTCCTGGGGGGGGGGGGGACTAATTTAAGTGCATTTTTCTTATTTTGCAAATTATCTGCCAGTGGGGTAAGAAAAATAATCTTGTTTCCGTTTGCATTAGGATTATTTTTCTTAACCCACTGGCAGACAATTTTACTTTTAAGTAAAATGCGCTTACTTTAGATTTTAGATTTAGATTTAATTTATAATTTTTAGATATTTGTGACAAAAATACTCAGTAAGAAAAACATTTGTGCAGCGTGAATAAACAAATGAAGTATTTAAACACCACTGACGCTTTAAAATTGAGGAGATCAGGTTAGGTTCATAGAGTAAGTTACCATGGTAACTGGCTCTGAGTATAAGTTACCTTTCTTTCAGAAACTGGCTTGACTTACCCTGCTTTCTCGGGTTTGACATGCCTCCCATTCTGAAACAGAAAACCCAGAGTTCCCCTCATTTCAGGGTTAACATACTCAGAGATTTTACTTAACCTCCTTTCTGAAACGGCCCCAGCATTACTTAACATTTGAATTCTGTGTTTGTTAGAGTTTTATTATGTGTGCATGATTTAGGTATGTTTGACAGCTGTAACATAATTTATGTTTTATTAACAAATTTCAGGAGGAGCACGTTTAGATAATTAAATCTAATTAAACACAAGTGGAGCACGTTCAGATAGTTAAACCTAATTAAACACGAGTGGAGCACATTCAGTTAATCAATTTAATCAACAATAAGAGGTCTATATATACAGCAGATTTACCTCCATTCGTTGACACTTTTTTACCATCTTGGCTCACCTGTTTGCTACCATGTTGCAGTTTTAGTCGTCTTTGTCTGATGGCGAAACCAACTCCCCTCGGGACTCTCTGCCGCAGTCTGCCGGCCCCAGGTCCACTCCTCCACCGCCTGACACCGCACCCGAGCTCCAGGCTTCTTCGTGCGGCCACCGGCCTGCCCGATCAGCCTCACGCTCGCCAAGACGCTGAAGCCAACCCTCGCCTCCACCGGTGAGACGCCTAACTTCCTCTCCGGCGTCCTCCTATAGCTCGGCCGTCCCAGCGATTCCACCTTTTAGGAAGTGGACAGGAGTAGGATTGAGGCAAGCGCTGGCTAATTCCGAAGTACATTTCTCAAGGAAAATAAACAAAGCAGAACTGTACGACCTCTACGTTAGTTTACAGCCAACCTACCTCTCTCTCAAGTCCACTCCAGCTCCCAAGACGGCCAACAGGCAGAACAAAGCCTGCAGGGCTCAGAATTCGCCTCGCTCGACACCACTGTCTCCCTCCCGTACAAGATCCTGCTCGATTCGAATGAGGAGCCGTAGCAACAGGCCTTCAGCGAGCCTGGGCCGCGCCCCCCTACTCCACCGCTGTAAGACCTTACCTGCATTCGGCCAAGGCCCAACCTTGCATCGTGGCTTCTCCAGCTGCAGCACCGTTTGCGGCCGGGCCCAGCAGCCTCCCTTCAGCATCTCAGTTTTTTCATCCCGCTGTTCCTAACCCTCTTCAATTTCGGTGGCCTCCAGCTCCCATCGCAGACGATAGTGCGAGCTTGCTAGCAGCCCAAGCTCAAAACTACCAACAGTTCCCTCCGACTTTCTCTAACACCTCCCCTTTTCAGTGGCCTGCAGCTCAAGCAAGTGCAAGGCCACCCCTAACTACAGCACAGGCCTACATGTCTCATATGCATCCTCTTTTTCCTCCTCATGCTTTCATCAATTTTCCCTTACAAGCCCCAGAGGCAGCCCCGCCTCCTCTCTCTTCCAACCCCCTTCTGCAAACTAAATCTCAGTTTTCTCTCTTCACAGCATAACTGATGCCCGTCCCATCTAACGCCGTTTCCTTAGAGCCACCTCCTCAAAACATCCGGGCACAGATCCTGGCAGAAATTCAGGACATTGGCTCCAGAGGCAGATCAATTTCCAACTCCAGTACCTCATTATTCAGAACTGATATTCCCATAAACCACCCGATAAAACCCCTCCTTGACGCATCGCTCAACAGCATCCTCCAAGCAGTTTTCCCCAGAACAATCCAATCCTACATGACAGCATGGAGATGTTTCAAAGCTTTCCACTTATTGTATAACTTGCAGTTCCCCAATTTTTCTCTCCTTTCAATTACTTCATTTATCTCTTATCTCAACAACATTAAGGGCTTTCAAGTTGGGTCCATCAAAGGCTACCTGAGCGGCGTCCAATTTTTCCAAAAATATGTTTTACGGCGCTCCCTCCCCAGAGATAAATACACACACAAACCTCCCTCCTGATCAAAGGGATTCAGCAATCACAGCCCACCCGCCCCGACTGCAGACAACCCATAACACTAGACATTCTCACAAAATGTATCCATACCCTTCATACAGGTTACCAGCCCCTCAATACAGCCCGCACACTCAACGCCATGTTTATTTTAGCCTTTTTCGGTTTCCTTAGATGCTCAGAAATCGCGATCACCTCCAAATTCGACCCTAAAGTCCACCCCACCATCTCAGACCTATCAGTACTCAGTACCTATGGCGAAACAATATCATACTTAATCAAACTAAGCAAGACAGACCAAACAAAAAAAGACCATTTGATCTATATTTTCAACATTCCGTCTCCAATCCAACCATACCAAACTGTTCTTGCGTACCTCCAATTTAGGAAATCTCAGGCTAAATCTCCTTCTGAACCTCTTTCATAGATGCCACCAACAAACCCATTACACGCATCAGGTTCCAAAAACATCTCAAATCTGTTTTCCAGGAATCAGGCACCTCAACACAAATTTTTTCAAGTCACTCCTTTCGCATAGGGGCAGCAACAACAGCAGCCCAAAAAGGCCTTTCCCAGCAGATGGTCTTCAAACCCTTATTTCATAAAAAAAAAAAAAAATTCTATCTTTTCTCTCTTTCCGTCTGGTGAGTCTTGATCTCCCGTCGGATGCATGAGAGCTCTCCTGGCCAGGTGTTTCACATCTCTTTTACCGTGCCATCGGCCGATAGGACCCACTCACCTGACGCCAGGAAGCTGCTCCTGACAGAGGCTGGGTGGGCCCCCTTGGTCAGTGTTTCTTTATAATCGTGCTGCCCAGTCTATCGGTTGGTAGGGCTCACCCATCTGACGCCGTGAGTCTTGATCTCCCGTAAGATGCGGCCTGAGCCCTGCCGTTTGGCCGTTCCAAACTACGCGCCCCCCCATTCACCAGCCAGTGGGGCCCGTCCGGCTGGCACCGTGACTCCTGCCCAGCTCCCAGTCTTCTGTGTCTCTGCTGGTCCCACCCAAGTCAAAGTCTCCTGTGTCTTCCAGTGACAGCCAGTTCCTCAGCTCCGCCTCGCTGTTTCCCTTCAGTCCCTCTGCTCCTCCTCTGGCGCCACTGTACTGTGTGGATTTGGCTCGGGTCTTCCGGTCTCCAGCTCTGCCTAGTCAAGGGGATCCCCTGGCTCCGTCTCCATCTGCCGAGTCCGTCACTCCATCTTGGCTTGTCGAACTGTTGGTTCCAACTTGACTTCTCCCTCCCTCGGCTCCACTTGGGACCATCATCCTTATGGCTCCAACAGATTCAGATATTGCTCTGTCTGCACCACAGACTTCCGGCACTTTGTCCCTCCACCCCTTAGGCTCCATTGGGCTCCACCTTCCCTCTGGCTCTGCTTCAGTCCTCTGGTGCCCTGGCAGGCGCTTGTCACTGTGGCCCAGCCTCCAGAGCCATCGGTGTCGCATGGTCTCATTGGTTATTTGGCTCCGCCTGAGTCTCCACCTCCATTGGTGCACTCTCCGTCGGTCGTTCCCTTGCCAAGTCTCCATCATGGCTCCTCCCTCCATCAACTCCGCTGTGTGCCTTTGTCCTGGCTGTGGTCTGGGCCCTCCTTCTGGCTCCTCCTGCTCCTCCCACCATCATCGCTGCCCTAGTATCTTCCTCTGTCATCTCCTCCGGTGTCCTACACTTCGCCTGCTACACATCCTCCTCAACAGCCCCCTCCCTCCCTCGTCAGTTGGACTTGTTAAGGCGCTGTTCTGTATGTTGTTAAGATGACAAAAACGGCACTCAACAATCTCAAAATGCTTGAGATGGCCAATCAAATCAAAGAAGGCAGACATTACTGTTCACAGAAGCCAAGTACGAATTGGTAAAATGTAATTTTCATAATTTTCGTGATTTATGAAAAATACTATTTGCAAATAATTCAGTCACAATTGTACTATTTTTCTTCTTCATTTTCTAGCAGTCATTTTATTGCTAAGCTAAAATGTATAGTAGAAAATACATAAAACACAAAAACTAGGTACAGTAATCTATTTTAAATTGACTGAAATATTTGAATTAATATTGTTTGTTACTGAAGGGAGTATATTTTATTGAGCTTGTTGCAATGCATTATGGGATAATCTTCTCCTCTAAGGATACATATGATTTTGTCTTAGAGCTGTGGCATGCTGTACACATATACTCAGGACATACAGGAGCTGCTGGTTTATTTGGACACAGGTTTGAGTCTGACCGTGGTCATGTCTATTTCTCACACAGTATCTCATCACTACTTTCCTGTTCTCATTGTATAGGCCAAAAATTAAAAAAAAGAATTTGGTCAGAAAATGGTATTTTAGAAGCCAGCATAATGTCGCTGACTATCTATTGAAATAGCATTTACCTACAATGCCTTAAAGCGATGCCTAAGTCAGCTCGCTGGGTTTTGGAGCAGGGTCTCTCTTAAATTTCTCCCATTCTGTGTGTATGTGTGGACACAGGACATGCCTCAGTGGCCTCAGAGCCAATGGAGTTTCCCCTCCAAATAGCCCCTCACCCCCACCTCCAACCCTCTTTCCCAAACTGTGGAAAATCTGACCGTTTTGCTCCAGGGATTCTCCACTGTCAAACAATAACGATGTAACATTACAGTTGTTCCCTACTCATTTTTATTTTTTGCTCATTTTTCATTACCTCTGAATGGAACACGGGTATCTGTGCTTCATTACCTGAGGTTCCCCTAACACCCTCTTATAAATATGAAGCAACACAACTGTTTGCAACAATAATAATAATACAAAATGTCTCTTGAGCAGCAAATCCACATATTAGAATGATTTCTGAAGGATCATGTGACACTGAAGTAATGATGCTGAAAATTCAGCTTTGCATCACAGGAATAAATTACATTTTAAAATACACAGATCAGACATAACATTATGACCACCTTCCTAATATTGTGTTGGTGCCACTTTTGCTGCCAAAACAGCCCTGACCCGTCGAGGCATGGACTCCACTAGACCCCTGAAGGTGTGCTGTGGTATCTGGCACCAAGATGTTAGCAGCAGATCATTTAAGTCCTGTAAGTTGCGAGGTGGGGCCTCCATGGATCAGACTTGTTTGTTCAGCACATCCCACTGATGCTCGATTGGATTGAGATCTGGGGAATTTGGAGGCCAAGTCAATTGATCCGTGGTCCAGTTCTGATGCTCACATGCCCACTGTTGGTGCTTTCGGCGGTGGACAGGGGTCAGCATGGGCACCCTGACTGGTCTGCGGCTATGCAGCCCCATTCACAACAAACTGCGATGCACTGTGTATTCTGACACCTTTCTATCAGAACCAGCATTAACTTTTTGAGCAATTTGAGCTACAGTAGCTTGTCTGTTTGATCGGACCACACAGGCCAGCCTTCGCTCCCCCACGTGCATCAATGAGTCTTGGCCGCCCATGACCTTTTCGTCGCTTCACCACTGTTCCTTCCTTCGACCACTTTTGATAGATACTGACCACTGCAGACCTGGAACATCCCACAAGAGCTGCAGTTTTGGGGATGCTCTGACCTAGTCACAATTTGGCCCTTGTCAAACTCACTCAAATCCTTACGCTTGCCCATTTTTCCTGCTTCTAACATCAACTTTGAGGACAAAATGTTCACTTGCTGCCTAATATATCCCACCCACTAACAGGTGCCGTGATGAAGAGATAATCAGTGTTATTCACTTCACCTCCATAATTCACCGGTCATAATGTTATGCCTGATGGGTGTATATTACAATAGAAAATGTATTATTTTGTGTTCCACAGAATAATGAAATGCATACAAGGTTTGGGCCATGAAGATGAGAAAATTATGACAGAATTTGCATTTTTTAAACTAGCCATTTAAACAACAATAAATGAACAACAACAAAAAAATAAGTCGAAAAACCTCCAATATCATATGTCAAATCCCTCAAGTTCCACAATAAACAAAAAAATCCTCCTGTCTAAAGTAGTATCGCAGAAGTCATTAAAATACAAAGTAAGCTGTATGTGTTTTGGTTTTACTCAGTGAACTTTTGTTCACACGCTGCTCTGATTATCTGTTATTTAGTTTCGTCATGCAGCATTTTTGCATTTGTTGTGGATAGAAAAATCGCTTGTTACTGGAATCTTGCCACATTACACCTACACTGAGCACCACTAAACAGCTCTGTTGACTATAATGGAAGCAATCTAGTTTTCTAGAGACTGCATTGGAGACAGTGTTACTGTGTGTGGAGATTCCCAGAATCCATTCTTGCAGCTTCAGGCAGCGGATCCAGCATGCGGCAGGAGATGAATCATAACATCGGGAAACAGTTGTTAGATATAAATTCTAATAAGGCCATATAAAAGCACATGGAGCAAGTATTAGAGGCATGCAGCGGGGAACTGCGGCCAGAGAGTGTGGGACCAGGATGGAGAGAGAGGTAAAAGAGAGGTCAGTGGGAGGAGAACAGGCTGTAGATTGGGATGAAAAAGAAGCTTGTGGGGCTCTAAATGGAAGAAAGATGGAGAGGGAGACACTGCAAAAAAATTATTTAAATTTCCTCCTTAGTATTTTTGTCTGGTTTTCCAGAAGAAACATCTAAGCATTCTTAAATTAAGATGCATTTACTTAAAATCACAGGCTTCCGGTAACGGCCATAAGTGACCTCTGACCCGACCCATGACGTATTGATGAATGCGGATGTGCAGAGGAGGGAGCAAAATAAAACACCAGTTACGTTAGAAGTCTAAAACGCGATTTTTTAAAGAGAAATGTCGAAGGAGCTTGAGTTTGTTTGAACCGCGAGAGGCGTCTACTCTCATCTAAGCTTACGCTACTCCTACATCCTACGTCATACTGTACGTCGAGGTCACTCTTCCGCCAGAACTCGACGCACGTATGGCAACCGGAAGCTACTGATTACAGTTTATAAAGTTATAAATATGGATATTTTACTTACAAAAACACATCACTTCACTTCACTTCAGAAGGCCTTTATTAACCCCCTGGAGCCGTATGGATTACTTTTACGATGGATGGATGCGCTTCAAAATCTCAAAATCTCAGAATCTACTATTCCCTGGCATTATAAAGCTTGGAAGAGCTAGGATATTTTTTAATAGAACTCCGATTGTGTTTGGCTGGAAGAATAAAGTCATATAAACCTAGGCTTGAGGGTAAGTAATTTATGGGATCATTTTCATTTTTGGGTGAACTAACCTTTTAAGTCCTCAGTTTCGCTTGTTCCTTTGTGCAGTATTGTTTATGTCTGTGTTTACCATGGTCGTGATCTCCTTTATTATAATGCAGCCATACATAACAGTAATGGTCAAAATGTAGAATTACCTAAAAGTAATAGTAAAGTCAACACAAAGTGTGCAGATATTGGACATTGTCTGAGTTTATTTAGAATGTTTAAAATTCTTGTGAACCGGCCTGAAAAAAATCAAGTATGTCGCCCAGAGACTGACAGAATCTAGTGTGACAGGACAGTTTTTTCACAGCTTATGGCAATACAAGCAGCATGTTGAACAATTGGGATATTCATGCTTTCATTTCTCAGTCGTATCATCTTAGCGGCGTGGGAAATTCTCTCTGAGCGCTGGACTTGCCAGAAACAAGGCTGCTGATGCTGCATGGTTAATCATTTGCATAAGGAAATCATTGAACCGTCACCTAGTCGACAGATTTTCTGAAGCTGTCTGTAGCAAAAATATGTACTCATTCACATCAACTCATAGGCCTACATAGCAATGCAAAAGATCATTAACGTCAACAGAGGAAGGGTTTGTGGTTTTTGCACAGAATGGATGAAAGAGACAAGAAATGAGGATGAAACGCTGGTTGAGGAAACATACGTTTTTTTCTACTTTTGGCTCCACCTTTACACTGTTTCTCCCTTTTGCAATTCCATAGGCTGTTGCTCATCACTAGTCTGCACAATGTGCACAGTGGTCATGCCGATTTCAAATCCGTCCTAAATTTGTCACAGCGTGTGCAAGTGTGTTGCCGATGGGCATGTGTTTTAAGTTGCAGACAAACATGAAAGGCAGACGAGCTTCAGTCTTGCAGTTAGCAGAACTTAGCAGTTGTTCTCAAATGATTTTGCTCCAGAATTTTAGGCCTGATTTTACAACGGATATAGTACTCAAATTAATCAAACATTATAATTAAATAATATTTACATCAACCGCAAAAGTAAACAACATGCAAAATGACTAACATGACAGAGGCTGAATAGGGAAAATTAACAATTTTGTTTTCTAAATGTCTGGTTTTATGCTCTTGGCAGCCAATAATTCACCACACAAAAAACACTGTGGTCGGCATGAAGCATGTTTATTCTTGCTGAAAATGAACCCATATTTAATGTCATTGTGTTTATGGTTTTTGAGGATGAGGACATGTCACGCAACCAGGGTTAATAGTTAACTTAAACCATAAAAAAAATTTGTTACCTGAAATAAAATAAATGTTAAAGGCTATATGTATGAATTTTCTTATATTAATCACTTTTTTATTGCCAATGTGTGAATAGCTTGTAAGGAAACTTAAAAAACAAACCTTTCCCGACTTCCTAAGTTGTCTATGAAAGCCTGTATACTGATTTCTATGTGTCGGGATGTTTTTGTCGGGAAAAACAAAAGGATGTGATGATAACCTCTCTTTCTTTCACTGACAAAAATGATAATACAATGTTCAGGATAATGCAGAAAAAGCCATTCTGTACTGTAATGTCAATGTGTCATGCAAAGAAAAGGGATTCATTCAAATTATAGTTTCACTTAGCCAGTTCTATATAGTCGCAAATATACTTTATAATCAAATTATCATAACAGTGTAATTTTAATTATCTCATCTGTATATCACCCTGTAGCCCAAGACTGGTTTTCCATTGAAGCTAAGCAGGGCTGAGCCTGGTCAGTACCTGGATGGGAGACCTCCTGGGAAAACTAGGCTGCTGTTGGTAGAGGTGTTAGTGAGGCCAACAGGGGTTGCCCACCCTGTGGTCTGTGTGGGTCCTAACACCCCGGTATAGTGATGGGGACACTGTACTGTAACAAGCACCGTCATTCGGATGAGACGTTAAACCGAGGCCCTCTGACTCTCTGTGGTCATTAAAAATCCCAGGATGTCCTTTGGAAAAGAGTAGGGGTGTAACCCCAGCATCCTGGCCAAATTTGCCCATTGGCCTCAGTCCATCATGGCCTCCTAATCCTCCCCATATACTGATTGGCTTCATCACTCTGTCTCTTCTCCACCAATCAGCTGGTGTGTGGTGGGCGTTCTGGCGCAATATGGCTGCTGTCACGTCATCCAGGTGGATGCTGCACAATGGTGGTGGTTGAGGAGATTCCCCCTTCTATATGTAAAGCGCTTTGCGTACCCAGAAAGGTGCTATATTAATGTAACAAATAAGAAATTATTAATCTGTCGGCATGATGCCGGTGATTTGCTTAGCTTGTGCAAATATATCCACTTCGCTATGATCAGATGCTTTCTTAACTGCTCTTTAACCGCTGTAATTTTTATTGTGTTTATTTTGTTATTGAGAGGAAAGAACGCAGCACATATTTACACATTCATCTAACCGTCATTCTCAGCAGCAAGGACAGCGTTGGGTGAATTAGTTAACAGTATATCGCTGCAAAGGTTCTTCTAAGCGAAGAACAAAAAAGACCTTTGCAGTGAGTATATCGGGGCTTTGAATTACGTTCAGTCTCTTGTATGTATACCACCGGTGTCCACAAGGGTTTCTGAATTCTTCATATACCCCCTTCATATAAGTCGCTTTGGATAAAAGCGCCTGCTAAATGACTAAATGTAAATGTAAATATAACTGAAATCAAATTAAATATATATAAAAAAATATATATATATTTGTTTATTTATATGTAAAACATTTTGCCTTTACTTTTAGTTTACCTTGAAATAAAAAGGAATAAAATGTATAGACATATTTATACTATATTATATATATATATACTGAACAAAATTATCGTTGCAAGGATCTGTACACAATTCCTGGAAGCTGAAAACATCCCAATTCTTGCATGGCCAGCATACTCACCGGACATGTCACCTATTGAGCATGTTTGGGATGCTCTGGATCGGCGTATACGACAGCGTGTTCCAGTTCCTGCCAGCAACTTCGCACAGCCATTAAAGAGGAGTGGACCAACATTCCACAGGCCACAATCAACAACCTGATCAACTCTATGCGAAGGAGATATGTTGCACTGCGTGAGGCAAATGGTGGTTTCTTTTGGACCCCATATATATGGCAAACCCTTTTTTGGCATTAAAAAACTACTGTCAGGATTTACTAAAGACATGTGGTGATAAATTAGTGCTGAAAAGGCGTGGACAGGGTTATTTTTGCGGCGGATCTTATTGCATATGTATTTGTATGAGTTTCCCTTTCAGATGCAACATTTATGTGAGGAGAGTATTTAAATGAATCGTGTGAGGTGATTTACTAAGGTTTGCGCTCGTCAATTTACTGGTGTTTGTGCCATTATTTACCACCCAAAAAAAGCACGTCTTTAACCAGACACTAACGGGTAGATTGTTTTGGTCATTATGGAAATGTTCCGGCTGCGTCTGTGTGCTTTAATTTGCTCATCGTCAGTAGATCACACACAGAACTTTCCACTCCCATCGGTGCTTTTATGGAATTGCGCTCTCACACTAATTTGCCCTGTTTAGTAAATCTGGCCCTAAAGCTTTAACAAAATTTTAAATTAAAACAGAAAATATAAAAATAAAAACCATTTCAAACTATTAATAAAAACTATAATAGTTTCTCAAATAACACCGCAGGCAATCTATCCATGTCTGTACATTATCTTTTTAATTTTATGAGCTGTTACCAAGATTTTACAATAAATACCGTAGAGTTTAATTGGTCAATAGCATTTTTTATGTAAACAAAGGAGAAGTGTTCCTTTAAAAAGTTGACAAGTCCATTGAATTTTCGATCCTAACAATGCATGTTTAATTGGTTAGTTGCATTTAAAAAATTTGGATTTAGCATAGGTTTTAATCACTGTGAACCGCATAACCACTGGCTTAATGTGTTGGATTGAAGATGTTACTCCTTTTAAACCTATGATTCTACCATTTGGATCATCTGTAACATGAGAAAAAGCCTTAAAGCCACTGTGGTTGAGTTCTCTCCCCCATTTTCTTTCTAGCTTCCCTCTTTGCCTCATTTCCTCAACATCCCGTGCCCCCTTGTTTGCCCAGGCCAATTTCAGCATAAGTGAGAGAATGGAAAAACTGATTGCTCTTTCTCTCTGTCTAAATTCTCATTTCAGCTATGATGAATATAACATGTCGGAAATGATGAAATCTAACTGAACATGAAAAGTCTGGTGGCAAAAAAGTATTAAAAAAAAGCATCTGTTAAAATATATTTGCAAAAGTTGTAGAGTTTGAGAGGATCTGAACTCAGTGACACCACCTGCTAGAAAACACACTTCCTTTCCTAATCGCTCAGAATTGTTTAAATTATAGTGATCTGTAATATACATTCCAACTCATTATTTATTAGTGCTATTTTCCATATCCTACCAGATCCTTCTCATTCCTTCATATCCCATGAACAAGACTTGACACCATGGGTGAATTCTCTGCCTGATCATCTCTGCATTGTGCACTGCCTAAACCTTCACGAGAGATCCCTCCAGCAGGCCTGTTTGCAGCTGGTTTCTTTTTCTTGTGTTCAGCACTTCTTAGAGAGTGCAAAGGTCAGATTCCGGAAGTAAAATTGCCGTTAATTTTGCCTATAGGAGAATTCATTTTTAACTATAATCACTTAGAAACCTTTAAAGACAGTAAGCTAATTGATGGTATATGCTTTTGTTGAAGATATCAACCCACATTATTTCAACTGGTTTTTTAAATAATTGTTTTCAACAGCTGAATTCCTGGTTCCTGAATTATACATGATTCTACAAAGAAAAGTACACCAAAAAAGAACTGGCCCATCCATTCTCATAAAGCACTGTGAAGCAAAGATTCACAACGCACACAAAATACAGAAACACGCTACAAAGATTCAAAACACACACAAATACAGAAATGTGATGCAAAGATTAACAACACACACAAATACAGAAACACGCTGCAAAGATTCACAACGCACACAAATACAGAAATGTTATGCAAAGATTAACAACACACACAAATACAGAAACACGCTGCAAAGATTCACAACGCACACAAATACAGAAATGTGATGCAAAGATTAACAACACACACAAATACAGAAACACGCTGCAAAGATTCACAACGCACACAAATACAGAAATGTGATGCAAAGATTCACAACGCACACAAATACAGAAACACGCTGCAAAGATTCACAAAGCACACAAATACAGAAACACGCTGCAAAGATTCACAACGCACAAATACAGAAACACGCTGCAAAGATTCACAACACACACAAATACAGAAACACGCTGCAAAGATTCACAACGCACACAAATACAGAAACATGCTGCAAAGATTCACAAAACACACCAATACAGAAACATACTGCAAAGATTCACAACGCACACAAATACAGAAATGTGATGCAAAGATTCACAACACACACAAAATACAGAAACACACTGCGAAGATTCACAATGCACACAAATACAGAAACACGCTGCAAAGATTCACAATGCACACAAATACAGAAACACGCTGCAAAGATTCACAACACACACCAATACAGAAACATGCTGCAAAGATTCACAACGCACACAAATACAGAAATGTGATGCAAAGATTCACAACGCACACAAATACAGAAACACGCTGCAAAGATTCACAACGCACACAAATACAGAAACACGCTGCAAAGATTCACAACGCACACAAATACAGAAATGTGATGGAAAGATTAACAACACACACAAATACAGAAACACGCTGCAAAGATTCACAACGCACACAAATACAGAAACACGCTGCAAAGATTCACAACACACACAAAGTACAGAAACACGCTGCAAAGATTCACAACGCACACAAATACAGAAACATGCTGCAAAGATTCACAACTCACACAAATAGAGAAACATGCTGCAAAGATTCACAACGCACACAAATACAGAAACACGCTGCAAAGATTTACAACACACACAAATACAGAAACACGCTGCAAAGATTCACAACACACATAAAGTACAGGAACACGCTGCAAAGATTCACAACGCACACAAATACAGAAATGTGATGCAAAGATTCACAACGCACACAAATACAGAAACACGCTGCAAAGATTCACAACGCACACAAATACAGAAACACGCTGCAAAGATTCACAACGCACACAAATACAGAAACACGCTGCAAAGATTCACAACTCACACAAATACAGAAACACGCTGCAAAGATTCACAATGCACACAAATACAGAAACACGCTGCAAAGATTCACAACGCACACAAATACAGAAACACACTGCAAAGATTCACAACGCACACCAATACAGAAACATGCTGCAAAGATTCACAACGCACACAAATACAGAAATGTGATGCAAAGATTAACAACACACACAAATACAGAAACACGCTGCAAAGATTCACAACACACACGAAGTACAGAAACACGCTGCAAAGATTCACAACGCACACAAATACAGAAACATGCTGCAAAGATTCACAACTCACACAAATACAGAAACATGCTGCAAAGATTCACAACGCACACAAATACAGAAACACGCTGCAAAGATTTACAACACACACAAATACAGAAACACGCTGCAAAGATTCACAACACACACAAAGTACAGGAACACGCTGCAAAGATTCACAACGCACACAAATACAGAAACACGCTGCAAAGATTCACAACGCACACAAATAAAGAAACATGCTGCAAAGATTCACAACGCACACAAATACAGAAACACGCTGCAAAGATTCACAACACACACAAAGTACAGGAACACGCTGCAAAGATTCACAACGCACACAAATACAGAAACACGCTGCAAAGATTTACAACACACACAAATACAGAAACACGCTGCAAAGATTCACAACACACACAAAGTACAGGAACACGCTGCAAAGATTCACAACGCACACAAATACAGAAATGGGATGCAAAGATTCACAAGGCACACAAATACAGAAACACGCTGCAAAGATTCACAACGCACACAAATACAGAAACACGCTGCAAAGATTCACAACGCACACAAATAAAGAAACATGCTGCAAAGATTCACAACGCACACAAATACAGAAACACGCTGCAAAGATTCACAACTCACACAAATACAGAAACACGCTGCAAAGATTCACAATGCACACAAATACAGAAACATGCTGCAAAGATTCACAACGCACACAAATACAGAAACACACTGCAAAGATTCACAACGCACACCAATACAGAAACACGCTGCAAAGATTCACAACACACACCAATACAGAAACATGCTGCAAAGATTCACAACGCACACAAATACAGAAATGTGATGCAAAGATTCACAACGCACACAAATACAGAAACACGCTGCAAAGATTCACAATGCACACAAATACAGAAACACGCTGCAAAGATTCACAACGCACACAAATACAGAAATGTGATGCAAAGATTAACAACACACACAAATACAGAAACACGCTGCAAAGATTCACAACGCACACAAATACAGAAACACGCTGCAAAGATTCACAACACACACGAAGTACAGAAACACGCTGCAAAGATTCACAACGCACACAAATACAGAAACATGCTGCAAAGATTCACAACTCACACAAATACAGAAACATGCTGCAAAGATTCACAACGCACACAAATACAGAAACACGCTGCAAAGATTTACAACACACACAAATACAGAAACACGCTGCAAAGATTCACAACACACACAAAGTACAGGAACACGCTGCAAAGATTCACAACGCACACAAATACAGAAACACGCTGCAAAGATTCACAACGCACACAAATAAAGAAACATGCTGCAAAGATTCACAACGCACACAAATACAGAAACACGCTGCAAAGATTCACAACTCACACAAATACAGAAACACGCTGCAAAGATTCACAATGCACACAAATACAGAAACACGCTGCAAAGATTCACAACGCACACAAATACAGAAACACACTGCAAAGATTCACAACGCACACCAATACAGAAACACGCTGCAAAGATTCACAACGCACACAAATACAGAAATGTTATGCAAAGATTAACAACACACACAAATACAGAAACACGCTGCAAAGATTCACAACGCACACAAATACAGAAATGTGATGCAAAGATTAACAACACACACAAATACAGAAACACGCTGCAAAGATTCACAACGCACACAAATACAGAAACACGCTGCAAAGATTCACAACTCACACAAATACAGAAACACGCTGCAAAGATTCACAATGCACACAAATACAGAAACACGCTGCAAAGATTCACAACGCACACAAATACAGAAACACACTGCAAAGATTCACAACGCACACCAATACAGAAACATACTGCAAAGATTCACAACGCACACAAATAAAGAAATGTGATGCAAAGATTCACAACACACACAAAATACAGAAACACACTGCGAAGATTCACAATGCAGACAAATACAGAAACACGCTGCAAAGATTCACAACACACACCAATACAGAAACATGCTGCAAAGATTCACAACTCACACAAATACAGAAACATGCTGCAAAGATTCACAACGCACACAAATACAGAAACACGCTGCAAAGATTTACAACACACACAAATACAGAAACACGCTGCAAAGATTCACAACACACACAAAGTACAGGAACACGCTGCAAAGATTCACAACTCACACAAATACAGAAACACGCTGCAAAGATTCACAATGCACACAAATACAGAAACACGCTGCAAAGATTCACAACGCACACAAATACAGAAACACACTGCAAAGATTCACAACGCACACAAATACAGAAACACGCTGTAAAGATTCACAACACACACAAAGTACAGAAACACGCTGCAAAGATTCACAACGCACACAAATACAGAAACACGCTGCAAAGATTTACAACACACACAAATACAGAAACACGCTGCAAAGATTCACAACACACACAAAGTACAGGAACACGCTGCAAAGATTCACAACGCACACAAATACAGAAATGTGATGCAAAGATTCACAACGCACACAAATACAGAAACACGCTGCAAAGATTCACAACGCACACAAATACAGAAACACGCTGCAAAGATTCACAACGCACACAAATAAAGAAACATGCTGCAAAGATTCACAACGCACACAAATACAGAAACACGCTGCAAAGATTCACAACACACACAAAGTACAGGAACACGCTGCAAAGATTCACAACGCACACAAATACAGAAACACGCTGCAAAGATTTACAACACACACAAATACAGAAACACGCTGCAAAGATTCACAACACACACAAAGTACAGGAACACGCTGCAAAGATTCACAACGCACACAAATACAGAAATGGGATGCAAAGATTCACAAGGCACACAAATACAGAAACACGCTGCAAAGATTCACAACGCACACAAATACAGAAACACGCTGCAAAGATTCACAACGCACACAAATAAAGAAACATGCTGCAAAGATTCACAACGCACACAAATACAGAAACACGCTGCAAAGATTCACAACTCACACAAATACAGAAACACGCTGCAAAGATTCACAATGCACACAAATACAGAAACATGCTGCAAAGATTCACAACGCACACAAATACAGAAACACACTGCAAAGATTCACAACGCACACCAATACAGAAACACGCTGCAAAGATTCACAACACACACCAATACAGAAACATGCTGCAAAGATTCACAACGCACACAAATACAGAAATGTGATGCAAAGATTCACAACGCACACAAATACAGAAACACGCTGCAAAGATTCACAATGCACACAAATACAGAAACACGCTGCAAAGATTCACAACGCACACAAATACAGAAATGTGATGCAAAGATTAACAACACACACAAATACAGAAACACGCTGCAAAGATTCACAACGCACACAAATACAGAAACACGCTGCAAAGATTCACAACACACACGAAGTACAGAAACACGCTGCAAAGATTCACAACGCACACAAATACAGAAACATGCTGCAAAGATTCACAACTCACACAAATACAGAAACATGCTGCAAAGATTCACAACGCACACAAATACAGAAACACGCTGCAAAGATTTACAACACACACAAATACAGAAACACGCTGCAAAGATTCACAACACACACAAAGTACAGGAACACGCTGCAAAGATTCACAACGCACACAAATACAGAAACACGCTGCAAAGATTCACAACGCACACAAATAAAGAAACATGCTGCAAAGATTCACAACGCACACAAATACAGAAACACGCTGCAAAGATTCACAACTCACACAAATACAGAAACACGCTGCAAAGATTCACAATGCACACAAATACAGAAACACGCTGCAAAGATTCACAACGCACACAAATACAGAAACACACTGCAAAGATTCACAACGCACACCAATACAGAAACACGCTGCAAAGATTCACAACGCACACAAATACAGAAATGTTATGCAAAGATTAACAACACACACAAATACAGAAACACGCTGCAAAGATTCACAACGCACACAAATACAGAAATGTGATGCAAAGATTAACAACACACACAAATACAGAAACACGCTGCAAAGATTCACAACGCACACAAATACAGAAACACGCTGCAAAGATTCACAACTCACACAAATACAGAAACACGCTGCAAAGATTCACAATGCACACAAATACAGAAACACGCTGCAAAGATTCACAACGCACACAAATACAGAAACACACTGCAAAGATTCACAACGCACACCAATACAGAAACATACTGCAAAGATTCACAACGCACACAAATAAAGAAATGTGATGCAAAGATTCACAACACACACAAAATACAGAAACACACTGCGAAGATTCACAATGCAGACAAATACAGAAACACGCTGCAAAGATTCACAACACACACCAATACAGAAACATGCTGCAAAGATTCACAACTCACACAAATACAGAAACATGCTGCAAAGATTCACAACGCACACAAATACAGAAACACGCTGCAAAGATTTACAACACACACAAATACAGAAACACGCTGCAAAGATTCACAACACACACAAAGTACAGGAACACGCTGCAAAGATTCACAACTCACACAAATACAGAAACACGCTGCAAAGATTCACAATGCACACAAATACAGAAACACGCTGCAAAGATTCACAACGCACACAAATACAGAAACACACTGCAAAGATTCACAACGCACACAAATACAGAAACACGCTGTAAAGATTCACAACACACACAAAGTACAGAAACACGCTGCAAAGATTCACAACGCACACAAATACAGAAACACGCTGCAAAGATTTACAACACACACAAATACAGAAACACGCTGCAAAGATTCACAACACACACAAAGTACAGGAACACGCTGCAAAGATTCACAACGCACACAAATACAGAAATGTGATGCAAAGATTCACAACGCACACAAATACAGAAACACGCTGCAAAGATTCACAACGCACACAAATACAGAAACACGCTGCAAAGATTCACAACGCACACAAATAAAGAAACATGCTGCAAAGATTCACAACGCACACAAATACAGAAACACGCTGCAAAGATTCACAACACACACAAAGTACAGGAACACGCTGCAAAGATTCACAACGCACACAAATACAGAAACACGCTGCAAAGATTTACAACACACACAAATACAGAAACACGCTGCAAAGATTCACAACACACACAAAGTACAGGAACACGCTGCAAAGATTCACAACGCACACAAATACAGAAATGGGATGCAAAGATTCACAAGGCACACAAATACAGAAACACGCTGCAAAGATTCACAACGCACACAAATACAGAAACACGCTGCAAAGATTCACAACGCACACAAATAAAGAAACATGCTGCAAAGATTCACAACGCACACAAATACAGAAACACGCTGCAAAGATTCACAACTCACACAAATACAGAAACACGCTGCAAAGATTCACAATGCACACAAATACAGAAACATGCTGCAAAGATTCACAACGCACACAAATACAGAAACACACTGCAAAGATTCACAACGCACACCAATACAGAAACACGCTGCAAAGATTCACAACACACACCAATACAGAAACATGCTGCAAAGATTCACAACGCACACAAATACAGAAATGTGATGCAAAGATTCACAACGCACACAAATACAGAAACACGCTGCAAAGATTCACAACGCACACAAATACAGAAACACGCTGCAAAGATTCACAACGCACACAAATACAGAAATGTGATGCAAAGATTAACAACACACACAAATACAGAAACACGCTGCAAAGATTCACAACGCACACAAATACAGAAACACGCTGCAAAGATTCACAACACACACGAAGTACAGAAACACGCTGCAAAGATTCACAACGCACACAAATACAGAAACATGCTGCAAAGATTCACAACTCACACAAATACAGAAACATGCTGCAAAGATTCACAACGCACACAAATACAGAAACACGCTGCAAAGATTTACAACACACACAAATACAGAAACACGCTGCAAAGATTCACAACACACACAAAGTACAGGAACACGCTGCAAAGATTCACAACGCACACAAATACAGAAACACGCTGCAAAGATTCACAACGCACACAAATAAAGAAACATGCTGCAAAGATTCACAACGCACACAAATACAGAAACACGCTGCAAAGATTCACAACTCACACAAATACAGAAACACGCTGCAAAGATTCACAATGCACACAAATACAGAAACACGCTGCAAAGATTCACAACGCACACAAATACAGAAACACACTGCAAAGATTCACAACGCACACCAATACAGAAACACGCTGCAAAGATTCACAACGCACACAAATACAGAAATGTTATGCAAAGATTAACAACACACACAAATACAGAAACACGCTGCAAAGATTCACAACGCACACAAATACAGAAATGTGATGCAAAGATTAACAACACACACAAATACAGAAACACGCTGCAAAGATTCACAACGCACACAAATACAGAAACACGCTGCAAAGATTCACAACTCACACAAATACAGAAACACGCTGCAAAGATTCACAATGCACACAAATACAGAAACACGCTGCAAAGATTCACAACGCACACAAATACAGAAACACACTGCAAAGATTCACAACGCACACCAATACAGAAACATACTGCAAAGATTCACAACGCACACAAATACAGAAATGTGATGCAAAGATTCACAACACACACAAAATACAGAAACACACTGCGAAGATTCACAATGCAGACAAATACAGAAACACGCTGCAAAGATTCACAACACACACCAATACAGAAACATGCTGCAAAGATTCACAACTCACACAAATACAGAAACATGCTGCAAAGATTCACAACGCACACAAATACAGAAACACGCTGCAAAGATTTACAACACACACAAATACAGAAACACGCTGCAAAGATTCACAACACACACAAAGTACAGGAACACGCTGCAAAGATTCACAACTCACACAAATACAGAAACACGCTGCAAAGATTCACAATGCACACAAATACAGAAACACGCTGCAAAGATTCACAACGCACACAAATACAGAAACACACTGCAAAGATTCACAACGCACACAAATACAGAAACACGCTGTAAAGATTCACAACACACACAAAGTACAGAAACACGCTGCAAAGATTCACAACGCACACAAATACAGAAACACGCTGCAAAGATTTACAACACACACAAATACAGAAACACGCTGCAAAGATTCACAACACACACAAAGTACAGGAACACGCTGCAAAGATTCACAACGCACACAAATACAGAAATGTGATGCAAAGATTCACAACGCACACAAATACAGAAACACGCTGCAAAGATTCACAACGCACACAAATACAGAAACACGCTGCAAAGATTCACAACGCACACAAATAAAGAAACATGCTGCAAAGATTCACAACGCACACAAATACAGAAACACGCTGCAAAGATTCACAACTCACACAAATACAGAAACACGCTGCAAAGATTCACAATGCACACAAATACAGAAACACGCTGCAAAGATTCACAACGCACACAAATACAGAAACACACTGCAAAGATTCACAACGCACACCAATACAGAAACACGCTGCAAAGATTCACAACACACACCAATACAGAAACATGCTGCAAAGATTCACAACGCACACAAATACAGAAATGTGATGCAAAGATTCACAACGCACACAAATACAGAAACACGCTGCAAAGATTCACAACGCACACAAATACAGAAACATGCTGCAAAGATTCACAACGCACACAAATACAGAAACACGCTGCAAAGATTTACAACGCACACAAATACAGAAACACACTGCAAAGATTCACAACGCACACCAATACAGAAACACGCTGCAAAGATTCACAACGCACACGAATACAGAAATGTGATGCAAAGATTAACAACACACACAAATACAGAAACACGCTGCAAAGATTCACAACACACACAAAGTACAGAAACACGCTGCAAAGATTCACAACGCACACAAATACAGAAACACGCTGCAAAGATTTACAACACACACAAATACAGAAACACGCTGCAAAGATTCACAACACACACAAAGTACAGGAACACGCTGCAAAGATTCACAACGCACACAAATACAGAAATGTGATGCAAAGATTCACAACGCACACAAATACAGAAACACGCTGCAAAGATTCACAACGCACACAAATACAGAAACACGCTGCAAAGATTCACAACGCACACAAATAAAGAAACATGCTGCAAAGATTCACAACGCACACAAATACAGAAACACGCTGCAAAGATTCACAACTCACACAAATACAGAAACACGCTGCAAAGATTCACAATGCACACAAATACAGAAACACGCTGCAAAGATTCACAACGCACACAAATACAGAAACACACTGCAAAGATTCACAACGCACACCAATACAGAAACACGCTGCAAAGATTCACAACACACACCAATACAGAAACATGCTGCAAAGATTCACAACGCACACAAATACAGAAATGTGATGCAAAGATTCACAACGCACACAAATTCAGAAACACGCTGCAAAGATTCACAACGCACACAAATACAGAAACACGCTGCAAAGATTCACAACGCACACAAATACAGAAATGTGATGCAAAGATTAACAACACACACAAATACAGAAACACGCTGCAAAGATTCACAACTCACACAAAGTACAGAAACACGCTGCAAAGATTCACAACGCACACAAATACAGAAACATGCTGCAAAGATTCACAACTCACACAAATACAGAAACATGCTGCAAAGATTCACAACGCACACAAATACAAAAACACGCTGCAAAGATTTACAACACACACAAATACAGAAACACGCTGCAAAGATTCACAACACACACAAAGTACAGGAACACGCTGCAAAGATTCACAACGCACACAAATACAGAAATGTGATGCAAAGATTCACAACGCACACAAATACAGAAACACGCTGCAAAGATTCACAACGCACACAAATACAGAAACACGCTGCAAAGATTCACAACGCACACAAATAAAGAAACATGCTGCAAAGATTCACAACGCACACAAATACAGAAACACGCTGCAAAGATTCACAACTCACACAAATACAGAAACACGCTGCAAAGATTCACAATGCACACAAATACAGAAACACGCTGCAAAGATTCACAACGCACACAAATACAGAAACACACTGCAAAGATTCACAACGCACACCAATACAGAAACACGCTGCAAAGATTCACAACGCACACAAATACAGAAATGTGATGCAAAGATTAACAACACACACAAATACAGAAACACGCTGCAAAGATTCACAACGCACACAAATACAGAAACACGATGCAAAGATTCACAACACACACAAAGTACAGAAACACGCTGCAAAGATTCACAACGCACACAAATACAGAAATGTGATGCAAAGATTCACAACGCACACAAATACAGAAATGTGATGCAAAGATTCACAACGCACACAAATACAGAAACACGCTGCAAAGATTCACAACGCACACAAATACAGAAACACGCTGCAAAGATTCACAACGCACACAAATAAAGAAACATGCTGCAAAGATTCACAACGCACACAAATACAGAAACACGCTGCAAAGATTCACAACTCACACAAATACAGAAACACGCTGCAAAGATTCACAATGCACACAAATACAGAAACACGCTGCAAAGATTCACAACGCACACAAATACAGAAACACACTGCAAAGATTCACAACGCACACCAATACAGAAACACGCTGCAAAGATTCACAACGCACACAAATACAGAAATGTGATGCAAAGATTAACAACACACACAAATACAGAAACACGCTGCAAAGATTCACAACGCACACAAATACAGAAACACGATGCAAAGATTCACAACACACACAAAGTACAGAAACACGCTGCAAAGATTCACAACGCACACAAATACAGAAATGTGATGCAAAGATTCACAACGCACACAAATACAGAAATGTGATGCAAAGATTAACAACACACACAAATACAGAAACACGCTGCAAAGATTCACAACGCACACAAATACAGAAACACGCTGCAAAGATTCACAACACACACAAAGTACAGAAACACGCTGCAAAGATTCACAACGCACACAAATACAGAAACACGCTGCAAAGATTTACAACACACACAAATACAGAAACACGCTGCAAAGATTCACAACACACACAAAGTACAGGAACACGCTGCAAAGATTCACAACGCACACAAATACAGAAAGACGCTGCAAAGATTCACAACGCACACAAATAAAGAAACATGCTGCAAAGATTCACAACGCACACAAATACAGAAACACGCTGCAAAGATTCACAACTCACACAAATACAGAAACACGCTGCAAAGATTCACAATGCACACAAATACAGAAACACGCTGCAAAGATTCACAACGCACACAAATACAGAAACACGCTGCAAAGATTCACAACGCACACAAATACAGAAACACGCTGCAAAGATTCACAACGCACACAAATAAAGAAACATGCTGCAAAGATTCACAACGCACACAAATACAGAAACACGCTGCAAAGATTCACAACTCACACAAATACAGAAACACGCTGCAAAGATTCACAATGCACACAAATACAGAAACACGCTGCAAAGATTCACAACGCACACAAATACAGAAACACACTGCAAAGATTCACAACGCACACCAATACAGAAACACGCTGCAAAGATTCACAACGCACACAAATACAGAAATGTGATGCAAAGATTAACAACACACACAAATACAGAAACACGCTGCAAAGATTCACAACGCACACAAATACAGAAACACGATGCAAAGATTCACAACACACACAAAGTACAGAAACACGCTGCAAAGATTCACAACGCACACAAATACAGAAATGTGATGCAAAGATTCACAACGCACACAAATACAGAAATGTGATGCAAAGATTAACAACACACACAAATACAGAAACACGCTGCAAAGATTCACAACGCACACAAATACAGAAACACGCTGCAAAGATTCACAACACACACAAAGTACAGAAACACGCTGCAAAGATTCACAACGCACACAAATACAGAAACACGCTGCAAAGATTTACAACACACACAAATACAGAAACACGCTGCAAAGATTCACAACACACACAAAGTACAGGAACACGCTGCAAAGATTCACAACGCACACAAATACAGAAAGACGCTGCAAAGATTCACAACGCACACAAATAAAGAAACATGCTGCAAAGATTCACAACGCACACAAATACAGAAACACGCTGCAAAGATTCACAACTCACACAAATACAGAAACACGCTGCAAAGATTCACAATGCACACAAATACAGAAACACGCTGCAAAGATTCACAACGCACACAAATACAGAAACACACTGCAAAGATTCACAACGCACACCAATACAGAAACACGCTGCAAAGATTCACAACACACACAAAGTACAGGAACACGCTGCAAAGATTCACAACGCACACAAATACAGAAACACACTGCAAAGATTCACAACGCACACCAATACAGGAACACGCTGCAAAGATTTACAACACACACAAATACAGAAACACGCTGCAAAGATTCACAACACACACAAAGTACAGGAACACGCTGCAAAGATTCACAACGCACACAAATACAGAAATGTGATGCAAAGATTCACAACGCACACAAATACAGAAACACGCTGCAAAGATTCACAACGCACACAAATACAGAAACACGCTGCAAAGATTCACAACGCACACAAATAAAGAAACATGCTGCAAAGATTCACAACGCACACAAATACAGAAACACGCTGCAAAGATTCACAACTCACACAAATACAGAAACACGCTGCAAAGATTCACAATGCACACAAATACAGAAACAAGCTGCAAAGATTCACAACGCACACAAATACAGAAACACACTGCAAAGATTCACAACGCACACCAATACAGAAACACGCTGCAAAGATTCACAACACACACCAATACAGAAACATGCTGCAAAGATTCACAACGCACACAAATACAGAAATGTGATGCAAAGATTCACAACGCACACAAATACAGAAACACGCTGCAAAGATTCACAACGCACACAAATACAGAAACACGCTGCAAAGATTCACAACGCACACAAATACAGAAATGTGATGCAAAGATTAACAACACACACAAATACAGAAACACGCTGCAAAGATTCACAACGCACACAAATACAGAAACACGCTGCAAAGATTCACAACACACACGAAGTACAGAAACACGCTGCAAAGATTCACAACGCACACAAATACAGAAACATGCTGCAAAGATTCACAACTCACACAAATACAGAAACATGCTGCAAAGATTCACAACGCACACAAATACAAAAACACGCTGCAAAGATTCACAACACACACAAAGTACAGAAATGTGATGCAAAGATTCACAACGCACACCAATACAGAAACATGCTGCAAAGATTCACAACGCACACAAATACAGAAATGTGATGCAAAGATTCACAACGCACACAAATACAGAAACACGCTGCAAAGATTCACAACGCACACAAATACAGAAACACGCTGCAAAGATTCACAACGCACACAAATACAGAAATGTGATGCAAAGATTAACAACACACACAAATACAGAAACACGCTGCAAAGATTCACAACTCACACAAAGTACAGAAACACGCTGCAAAGATTCACAACGCACACAAATACAGAAACATGCTGCAAAGATTCACAACTCACACAAATACAGAAACATGCTGCAAAGATTCACAACGCACACAAATACAAAAACACGCTGCAAAGATTTACAACACACACAAATACAGAAACACGCTGCAAAGATTCACAACACACACAAAGTACAGGAACACGCTGCAAAGATTCACAACGCACACAAATACAGAAATGTGATGCAAAGATTCACAACACACACAAATACAGAAACACGCTGCAAAGATTCACAACGCACACAAATACAGAAACACGCTGCAAAGATTCACAACGCACACAAATAAAGAAACATGCTGCAAAGATTCACAACGCACACAAATACAGAAACACGCTGCAAAGATTCACAACTCACACAAATACAGAAACACGCTGCAAAGATTCACAATGCACACAAATACAGAAACACGCTGCAAAGATTCACAACGCACACAAATACAGAAACACACTGCAAAGATTCACAACGCACACCAATACAGAAACACGCTGCAAAGATTCACAACGCACACAAATACAGAAATGTGATGCAAAGATTAACAACACACACAAATACAGAAACACGCTGCAAAGATTCACAACGCACACAAATACAGAAACACGATGCAAAGATTCACAACACACACAAAGTACAGAAACACGCTGCAAAGATTCACAACGCACACAAATACAGAAACACGCTGCAAAGATTTACAACACACACAAATACAGAAACACGCTGCAAAGATTCACAACACACACAAAGTACAGGAACACGCTGCAAAGATTCACAACGCACACAAATACAGAAATGTGATGCAAAGATTCACAACGCACACAAATACAGAAATGTGATGCAAAGATTAACAACACACACAAATACAGAAACACGCTGCAAAGATTCACAACGCACACAAATACAGAAACACGCTGCAAAGATTCACAACACACACAAAGTACAGAAACACGCTGCAAAGATTCACAACGCACACAAATACAGAAACACGCTGCAAAGATTTACAACACACACAAATACAGAAACACGCTGCAAAGATTCACAACACACACAAAGTACATGAACACGCTGCAAAGATTCACAACGCACACAAATACAGAAAGACGCTGCAAAGATTCACAACGCACACAAATAAAGAAACATGCTGCAAAGATTCACAACGCACACAAATACAGAAACACGCTGCAAAGATTCACAACTCACACAAATACAGAAACACGCTGCAAAGATTCACAATGCACACAAATACAGAAACACGCTGCAAAGATTCACAACGCACACAAATACAGAAACACACTGCAAAGATTCACAACGCACACCAATACAGAAACACGCTGCAAAGATTCACAACGCACACAAATACAGAAATGTGATGCAAAGATTAACAACACACACAAATACAGAAACACGCTGCAAAGATTCACAACGCACACAAATACAGAAACACGATGCAAAGATTCACAACACACACAAAGTACAGAAACACGCTGCAAAGATTCACAACGCACACAAATACAGAAATGTGATGCAAAGATTCACAACGCACACAAATACAGAAATGTGATGCAAAGATTAACAACACACACAAATACAGAAACACGCTGCAAAGATTCACAACGCACACAAATACAGAAACACGCTGCAAAGATTCACAACACACACAAAGTACAGAAACACGCTGCAAAGATTCACAACGCACACAAATACAGAAACACGCTGCAAAGATTTACAACACACACAAATACAGAAACACGCTGCAAAGATTCACAACACACACAAAGTACAGGAACACGCTGCAAAGATTCACAACGCACACAAATACAGAAAGACGCTGCAAAGATTCACAACGCACACAAATAAAGAAACATGCTGCAAAGATTCACAACGCACACAAATACAGAAACACGCTGCAAAGATTCACAACTCACACAAATACAGAAACACGCTGCAAAGATTCACAATGCACACAAATACAGAAACACGCTGCAAAGATTCACAACGCACACAAATACAGAAACACACTGCAAAGATTCACAACGCACACCAATACAGAAACACGCTGCAAAGATTCACAACACACACAAAGTACAGGAACACGCTGCAAAGATTCACAACGCACACAAATACAGAAACACACTGCAAAGATTCACAACGCACACCAATACAGGAACACGCTGCAAAGATTTACAACACACACAAATACAGAAACACGCTGCAAAGATTCACAACACACACAAAGTACAGGAACACGCTGCAAAGATTCACAACGCACACAAATACAGAAATGTGATGCAAAGATTCACAACGCACACAAATACAGAAACACGCTGCAAAGATTCACAACGCACACAAATACAGAAACACGCTGCAAAGATTCACAACGCACACAAATAAAGAAACATGCTGCAAAGATTCACAACGCACACAAATACAGAAACACGCTGCAAAGATTCACAACTCACACAAATACAGAAACACGCTGCAAAGATTCACAATGCACACAAATACAGAAACAAGCTGCAAAGATTCACAACGCACACAAATACAGAAACACACTGCAAAGATTCACAACGCACACCAATACAGAAACACGCTGCAAAGATTCACAACACACACCAATACAGAAACATGCTGCAAAGATTCACAACGCACACAAATACAGAAATGTGATGCAAAGATTCACAACGCACACAAATACAGAAACACGCTGCAAAGATTCACAACGCACACAAATACAGAAACACGCTGCAAAGATTCACAACGCACACAAATACAGAAATGTGATGCAAAGATTAACAACACACACAAATACAGAAACACGCTGCAAAGATTCACAACGCACACAAATACAGAAACACGCTGCAAAGATTCACAACACACACGAAGTACAGAAACACGCTGCAAAGATTCACAACGCACACAAATACAGAAACATGCTGCAAAGATTCACAACTCACACAAATACAGAAACATGCTGCAAAGATTCACAACGCACACAAATACAAAAACACGCTGCAAAGATTCACAACACACACAAAGTACAGAAATGTGATGCAAAGATTCACAACGCACACCAATACAGAAACATGCTGCAAAGATTCACAACGCACACAAATACAGAAATGTGATGCAAAGATTCACAACGCACACAAATACAGAAACACGCTGCAAAGATTCACAACGCACACAAATACAGAAACACGCTGCAAAGATTCACAACGCACACAAATACAGAAATGTGATGCAAAGATTAACAACACACACAAATACAGAAACACGCTGCAAAGATTCACAACTCACACAAAGTACAGAAACACGCTGCAAAGATTCACAACGCACACAAATACAGAAACATGCTGCAAAGATTCACAACTCACACAAATACAGAAACATGCTGCAAAGATTCACAACGCACACAAATACAAAAACACGCTGCAAAGATTTACAACACACACAAATACAGAAACACGCTGCAAAGATTCACAACACACACAAAGTACAGGAACACGCTGCAAAGATTCACAACGCACACAAATACAGAAATGTGATGCAAAGATTCACAACACAAACAAATACAGAAACACGCTGCAAAGATTCACAACGCACACAAATACAGAAACACGCTGCAAAGATTCACAACGCACACAAATAAAGAAACATGCTGCAAAGATTCACAACGCACACAAATACAGAAACACGCTGCAAAGATTCACAACTCACACAAATACAGAAACACGCTGCAAAGATTCACAATGCACACAAATACAGAAACACGCTGCAAAGATTCACAACGCACACAAATACAGAAACACACTGCAAAGATTCACAACGCACACCAATACAGAAACACGCTGCAAAGATTCACAACGCACACAAATACAGAAATGTGATGCAAAGATTAACAACACACACAAATACAGAAACACGCTGCAAAGATTCACAACGCACACAAATACAGAAACACGATGCAAAGATTCACAACACACACAAAGTACAGAAACACGCTGCAAAGATTCACAACGCACACAAATACAGAAACACGCTGCAAAGATTTACAACACACACAAATACAGAAACACGCTGCAAAGATTCACAACACACACAAAGTACAGGAACACGCTGCAAAGATTCACAACGCACACAAATACAGAAATGTGATGCAAAGATTCACAACGCACACAAATACAGAAATGTGATGCAAAGATTAACAACACACACAAATACAGAAACACGCTGCAAAGATTCACAACGCACACAAATACAGAAACACGCTGCAAAGATTCACAACACACACAAAGTACAGAAACACGCTGCAAAGATTCACAACGCACACAAATACAGAAACACGCTGCAAAGATTTACAACACACACAAATACAGAAACACGCTGCAAAGATTCACAACACACACAAAGTACATGAACACGCTGCAAAGATTCACAACGCACACAAATACAGAAAGACGCTGCAAAGATTCACAACGCACACAAATAAAGAAACATGCTGCAAAGATTCACAACGCACACAAATACAGAAACACGCTGCAAAGATTCACAACTCACACAAATACAGAAACACGCTGCAAAGATTCACAATGCACACAAATACAGAAACACGCTGCAAAGATTCACAACGCACACAAATACAGAAACACACTGCAAAGATTCACAACGCACACCAATACAGAAACACGCTGCAAAGATTTACAACACATACAAATACAGAAACACGCTGCAAAGATTCACAACACACACAAAGTACAGGAACACGCTGCAAAGATTCACAACGCACACAAATACAGAAACACACTGCAAAGATTCACAACGCACACCAATACAGGAACACGCTGCAAAGATTTACAACACACACAAATACAGAAACACGCTGCAAAGATTCACAACACACACAAAGTACAGGAACACGCTGCAAAGATTCACAACGCACACAAATACAGAAATGTGATGCAAAGATTCACAACGCACACAAATACAGAAACACGCTGCAAAGATTCACAACGCACACAAATACAGAAACACGCTGCAAAGATTCACAACGCACACAAATAAAGAAACATGCTGCAAAGATTCACAACGCACACAAATACAGAAACACGCTGCAAAGATTCACAACTCACACAAATACAGAAACACGCTGCAAAGATTCACAATGCACACAAATACAGAAACAAGCTGCAAAGATTCACAACGCACACAAATACAGAAACACACTGCAAAGATTCACAACGCACACCAATACAGAAACACGCTGCAAAGATTCACAACACACACCAATACAGAAACATGCTGCAAAGATTCACAACGCACACAAATACAGAAATGTGATGCAAAGATTCACAACGCACACAAATACAGAAACACGCTGCAAAGATTCACAACGCACACAAATACAGAAACACGCTGCAAAGATTCACAACGCACACAAATACAGAAATGTGATGCAAAGATTAACAACACACACAAATACAGAAACACGCTGCAAAGATTCACAACGCACACAAATACAGAAACACGCTGCAAAGATTCACAACACACACGAAGTACAGAAACACGCTGCAAAGATTCACAACGCACACAAATACAGAAACATGCTGCAAAGATTCACAACTCACACAAATACAGAAACATGCTGCAAAGATTCACAACGCACACAAATACAAAAACACGCTGCAAAGATTTACAACACACACAAATACAGAAACACGCTGCAAAGATTCACAACACACACAAAGTACAGGAACACGCTGCAAAGATTCACAACGCACACAAATACAGAAATGTGATGCAAAGATTCACAACGCACACAAATACAGAAACACGCTGCAAAGATTCACAACGCACACAAATACAGAAACACGCTGCAAAGATTCACAACGCACACAAATAAAGAAACATGCTGCAAAGATTCACAACGCACACAAATACAGAAACACACTGCAAAGATTCACAACTCACACAAATACAGAAACACGCTGCAAAGATTCACAATGCACACAAATACAGAAACACGCTGCAAAGATTCACAACGCACACAAATACAGAAACACACTGCAAAGATTCACAACGCACACCAATACAGAAACACGCTGCAAAGATTCACAACGCACACAAATACAGAAATGTGATGCAAAGATTAACAACACACACAAATACAGAAACACGCTGCAAAGATTCACAACGCACACAAATATAGAAACACGCTGCAAAGATTCACAACACACACAAAGTACAGAAACACGCTGCAAAGATTCACAACGCACACAAATACAGAAATGTGATGCAAAGATTCACAACGCACACAAATACAGAAACACGCTGCAAAGATTCACAACGCACACAAATACAGAAACACGCTGCAAAGATTCACAACGCACACAAATAAAGAAACATGCTGCAAAGATTCACAACGCACACAAATACAGAAACACACTGCAAAGATTCACAACTCACACAAATACAGAAACACGCTGCAAAGATTCACAATGCACACAAATACAGAAACACGCTGCAAAGATTCACAACACACACAAAGTACAGGAACACGCTGCAAAGATTCACAACGCACACAAATACAGAAATGTGATGCAAAGATTCACAACGCACACAAATACAGAAATGTGATGCAAAGATTAACAACACACACAAATACAGAAACACGCTGCAAAGATTCACAACGCACACAAATACAGAAACACGCTGCAAAGATTCACAACACACACAAAGTACAGAAACACGCTGCAAAGATTCACAACGCACACAAATACAGAAACACGCTGCAAAGATTTACAACACACACAAATACAGAAACACGCTGCAAAGATTCACAACACACACAAAGTACAGGAACACGCTGCAAAGATTCACAACGCACACAAATACAGAAACACGCTGCAAAGATTCACAACGCACACAAATACAGAAACACGCTGCAAAGATTCACAACGCACACAAATAAAGAAACATGCTGCAAAGATTCACAACGCACACAAATACAGAAACACACTGCAAAGATTCACAACTCACACAAATACAGAAACACGCTGCAAAGATTCACAATGCACACAAATACAGAAACACGCTGCAAAGATTCACAACGCACACGAAGTACAGAAACACGCTGCAAAGATTCACAACGCACACAAATACAGAAATGTGATGCAAAGATTAACAACACACACAAATACAGAAACACGCTGCAAAGATTCACAACGCACACAAATATAGAAACACGCTGCAAAGATTCACAACACACACAAAGTACAGAAACACGCTGCAAAGATTCACAACGCACACAAATACAGAAATGTGATGCAAAGATTCACAACGCACACAAATACAGAAACACGCTGCAAAGATTCACAACGCACACAAATACAGAAACACGCTGCAAAGATTCACAACGCACACAAATAAAGAAACATGCTGCAAAGATTCACAACGCACACAAATACAGAAACACACTGCAAAGATTCACAACTCACACAAATACAGAAACACGCTGCAAAGATTCACAATGCACACAAATACAGAAACACGCTGCAAAGATTCACAACACACACAAAGTACAGGAACACGCTGCAAAGATTCACAACGCACACAAATACAGAAATGTGATGCAAAGATTCACAACGCACACAAATACAGAAACACACTGCAAAGATTAACAACACACACAAATACAGAAACACGCTGCAAAGATTCACAACGCACACAAATACAGAAACACGCTGCAAAGATTCACAACACACACAAAGTACAGAAACACGCTGCAAAGATTCACAACGCACACAAATACAGAAACACGCTGCAAAGATTTACAACACACACAAATACAGAAACACGCTGCAAAGATTCACAACACACACAAAGTACAGGAACACGCTGCAAAGATTCACAACGCACACAAATACAGAAACACGCTGCAAAGATTCACAACACACACCAATACAGAAACATGCTGCAAAGATTCACAACGCACACAAATACAGAAACACGCTGCAAAGATTCACAACACACACAAATACAGAAACACGCTGCAAAGATTCACAACACACACAAAGTACAGAAACACGCTGCAAAGATTCACAACGCACACAAATACAGAAACACGCTGCAAAGATTTACAACACACACAAATACAGAAACACGCTGCAAAGATTCACAACACACACAAAGTACAGAAACACGCTGCAAAGATTCACAACGCACACAAATACAGAAACACGCTGCAAAGATTTACAACACACACAAATACAGAAACACGCTGCAAAGATTCACAACGCACACAAATACAGAAACACGCTGCAAAGATTCACAACGCACACAAATAAAGAAACATGCTGCAAAGATTCACAACGCACACAAATACAGAAACACGCTGCAAAGATTCACAACTCACACAAATACAGAAACACGCTGCAAAGATTCACAATGCACACAAATACAGAAACACGCTGCAAAGATTCACAACGCACACAAATACAGAAACACACTGCAAAGATTCACAACGCACACCAATACAGAAACACGCTGCAAAGATTCACAACACACACCAATACAGAAACATGCTGCAAAGATTCACAACGCACACAAATACAGAAATGTGATGCAAAGATTCACAACGCACACAAATTCAGAAACACGCTGCAAAGATTCACAACGCACACAAATACAGAAACACGCTGCAAAGATTCACAACGCACACAAATACAGAAATGTGATGCAAAGATTAACAACACACACAAATACAGAAACACGCTGCAAAGATTCACAACTCACACAAAGTACAGAAACACGCTGCAAAGATTCACAACGCACACAAATACAGAAACATGCTGCAAAGATTCACAACTCACACAAATACAGAAACATGCTGCAAAGATTCACAACGCACACAAATACAAAAACACGCTGCAAAGATTTACAACACACACAAATACAGAAACACGCTGCAAAGATTCACAACACACACAAAGTACAGGAACACGCTGCAAAGATTCACAACGCACACAAATACAGAAATGTGATGCAAAGATTCACAACGCACACAAATACAGAAACACGCTGCAAAGATTCACAACGCACACAAATACAGAAACACGCTGCAAAGATTCACAACGCACACAAATAAAGAAACATGCTGCAAAGATTCACAACGCACACAAATACAGAAACACGCTGCAAAGATTCACAACTCACACAAATACAGAAACACGCTGCAAAGATTCACAATGCACACAAATACAGAAACACGCTGCAAAGATTCACAACGCACACAAATACAGAAACACACTGCAAAGATTCACAACGCACACCAATACAGAAACACGCTGCAAAGATTCACAACGCACACAAATACAGAAATGTGATGCAAAGATTAACAACACACACAAATACAGAAACACGCTGCAAAGATTCACAACGCACACAAATACAGAAACACGATGCAAAGATTCACAACACACACAAAGTACAGAAACACGCTGCAAAGATTCACAACGCACACAAATACAGAAACACGCTGCAAAGATTTACAACACACACAAATACAGAAACACGCTGCAAAGATTCACAACACACACAAAGTACAGGAACACGCTGCAAAGATTCACAACGCACACAAATACAGAAATGTGATGCAAAGATTCACAACGCACACAAATACAGAAATGTGATGCAAAGATTAACAACACACACAAATACAGAAACACGCTGCAAAGATTCACAACGCACACAAATACAGAAACACGCTGCAAAGATTCACAACACACACAAAGTACAGAAACACGCTGCAAAGATTCACAACGCACACAAATACAGAAACACGCTGCAAAGATTTACAACACACACAAATACAGAAACACGCTGCAAAGATTCACAACACACACAAAGTACAGGAACACGCTGCAAAGATTCACAACGCACACAAATACAGAAAGACGCTGCAAAGATTCACAACGCACACAAATAAAGAAACATGCTGCAAAGATTCACAACGCACACAAATACAGAAACACGCTGCAAAGATTCACAACTCACACAAATACAGAAACACGCTGCAAAGATTCACAATGCACACAAATACAGAAACACGCTGCAAAGATTCACAACGCACACAAATACAGAAACACACTGCAAAGATTCACAACGCACACCAATACAGAAACACGCTGCAAAGATTCACAACACACACAAAGTACAGGAACACGCTGCAAAGATTCACAACGCACACAAATACAGAAACACACTGCAAAGATTCACAACGCACACCAATACAGGAACACGCTGCAAAGATTTACAACACACACAAATACAGAAACACGCTGCAAAGATTCACAACACACACAAAGTACAGGAACACGCTGCAAAGATTCACAACGCACACAAATACAGAAATGTGATGCAAAGATTCACAACGCACACAAATACAGAAACACGCTGCAAAGATTCACAACGCACACAAATACAGAAACACGCTGCAAAGATTCACAACGCACACAAATAAAGAAACATGCTGCAAAGATTCACAACGCACACAAATACAGAAACACGCTGCAAAGATTCACAACTCACACAAATACAGAAACACGCTGCAAAGATTCACAATGCACACAAATACAGAAACAAGCTGCAAAGATTCACAACGCACACAAATACAGAAACACACTGCAAAGATTCACAACGCACACCAATACAGAAACACGCTGCAAAGATTCACAACACACACCAATACAGAAACATGCTGCAAAGATTCACAACGCACACAAATACAGAAATGTGATGCAAAGATTCACAACGCACACAAATACAGAAACACGCTGCAAAGATTCACAACGCACACAAATACAGAAACACGCTGCAAAGATTCACAACGCACACAAATACAGAAATGTGATGCAAAGATTAACAACACACACAAATACAGAAACACGCTGCAAAGATTCACAACGCACACAAATACAGAAACACGCTGCAAAGATTCACAACACACACGAAGTACAGAAACACGCTGCAAAGATTCACAACGCACACAAATACAGAAACATGCTGCAAAGATTCACAACTCACACAAATACAGAAACATGCTGCAAAGATTCACAACGCACACAAATACAAAAACACGCTGCAAAGATTCACAACACACACAAAGTACAGAAATGTGATGCAAAGATTCACAACGCACACCAATACAGAAACATGCTGCAAAGATTCACAACGCACACAAATACAGAAATGTGATGCAAAGATTCACAACGCACACAAATACAGAAACACGCTGCAAAGATTCACAACGCACACAAATACAGAAACACGCTGCAAAGATTCACAACGCACACAAATACAGAAATGTGATGCAAAGATTAACAACACACACAAATACAGAAACACGCTGCAAAGATTCACAACTCACACAAAGTACAGAAACACGCTGCAAAGATTCACAACGCACACAAATACAGAAACATGCTGCAAAGATTCACAACTCACACAAATACAGAAACATGCTGCAAAGATTCACAACGCACACAAATACAAAAACACGCTGCAAAGATTTACAACACACACAAATACAGAAACACGCTGCAAAGATTCACAACACACACAAAGTACAGGAACACGCTGCAAAGATTCACAACGCACACAAATACAGAAATGTGATGCAAAGATTCACAACGCACACAAATACAGAAACACGCTGCAAAGATTCACAACGCACACAAATACAGAAACACGCTGCAAAGATTCACAACGCACACAAATAAAGAAACATGCTGCAAAGATTCACAACGCACACAAATACAGAAACACGCTGCAAAGATTCACAACTCACACAAATACAGAAACACGCTGCAAAGATTCACAATGCACACAAATACAGAAACACGCTGCAAAGATTCACAACGCACACAAATACAGAAACACACTGCAAAGATTCACAACGCACACCAATACAGAAACACGCTGCAAAGATTCACAACGCACACAAATACAGAAATGTGATGCAAAGATTAACAACACACACAAATACAGAAACACGCTGCAAAGATTCACAACGCACACAAATACAGAAACACGATGCAAAGATTCACAACACACACAAAGTACAGAAACACGCTGCAAAGATTCACAACGCACACAAATACAGAAACACGCTGCAAAGATTTACAACACACACAAATACAGAAACACGCTGCAAAGATTCACAACACACACAAAGTACAGGAACACGCTGCAAAGATTCACAACGCACACAAATACAGAAATGTGATGCAAAGATTCACAACGCACACAAATACAGAAATGTGATGCAAAGATTAACAACACACACAAATACAGAAACACGCTGCAAAGATTCACAACGCACACAAATACAGAAACACGCTGCAAAGATTCACAACACACACAAAGTACAGAAACACGCTGCAAAGATTCACAACGCACACAAATACAGAAACACGCTGCAAAGATTTACAACACACACAAATACAGAAACACGCTGCAAAGATTCACAACACACACAAAGTACAGGAACACGCTGCAAAGATTCACAACGCACACAAATACAGAAAGACGCTGCAAAGATTCACAACGCACACAAATAAAGAAACATGCTGCAAAGATTCACAACGCACACAAATACAGAAACACGCTGCAAAGATTCACAACTCACACAAATACAGAAACACGCTGCAAAGATTCACAATGCACACAAATACAGAAACACGCTGCAAAGATTCACAACGCACACAAATACAGAAACACACTGCAAAGATTCACAACGCACACCAATACAGAAACACGCTGCAAAGATTTACAACACATACAAATACAGAAACACGCTGCAAAGATTCACAACACACACAAAGTACAGGAACACGCTGCAAAGATTCACAACGCACACAAATACAGAAACACACTGCAAAGATTCACAACGCACACCAATACAGGAACACGCTGCAAAGATTTACAACACACACAAATACAGAAACACGCTGCAAAGATTCACAACACACACAAAGTACAGGAACACGCTGCAAAGATTCACAACGCACACAAATACAGAAATGTGATGCAAAGATTCACAACGCACACAAATACAGAAACACGCTGCAAAGATTCACAACGCACACAAATACAGAAACACGCTGCAAAGATTCACAACGCACACAAATAAAGAAACATGCTGCAAAGATTCACAACGCACACAAATACAGAAACACGCTGCAAAGATTCACAACTCACACAAATACAGAAACACGCTGCAAAGATTCACAATGCACACAAATACAGAAACAAGCTGCAAAGATTCACAACGCACACAAATACAGAAACACACTGCAAAGATTCACAACGCACACCAATACAGAAACACGCTGCAAAGATTCACAACACACACCAATACAGAAACATGCTGCAAAGATTCACAACGCACACAAATACAGAAATGTGATGCAAAGATTCACAACGCACACAAATACAGAAACACGCTGCAAAGATTCACAACGCACACAAATACAGAAACACGCTGCAAAGATTCACAACGCACACAAATACAGAAATGTGATGCAAAGATTAACAACACACACAAATACAGAAACACGCTGCAAAGATTCACAACGCACACAAATACAGAAACACGCTGCAAAGATTCACAACACACACGAAGTACAGAAACACGCTGCAAAGATTCACAACGCACACAAATACAGAAACATGCTGCAAAGATTCACAACTCACACAAATACAGAAACATGCTGCAAAGATTCACAACGCACACAAATACAAAAACACACGCTGCAAAGATTTACAACACACACAAATACAGAAACACGCTGCAAAGATTCACAACACACACAAAGTACAGGAACACGCTGCAAAGATTCACAACGCACACAAATACAGAAATGTGATGCAAAGATTCACAACGCACACAAATACAGAAACACGCTGCAAAGATTCACAACGCACACAAATACAGAAACACGCTGCAAAGATTCACAACGCACACAAATAAAGAAACATGCTGCAAAGATTCACAACGCACACAAATACAGAAACACACTGCAAAGATTCACAACTCACACAAATACAGAAACACGCTGCAAAGATTCACAATGCACACAAATACAGAAACACGCTGCAAAGATTCACAACGCACACAAATACAGAAACACACTGCAAAGATTCACAACGCACACCAATACAGAAACACGCTGCAAAGATTCACAACGCACACAAATACAGAAATGTGATGCAAAGATTAACAACACACACAAATACAGAAACACGCTGCAAAGATTCACAACGCACACAAATATAGAAACACGCTGCAAAGATTCACAACACACACAAAGTACAGAAACACGCTGCAAAGATTCACAACGCACACAAATACAGAAATGTGATGCAAAGATTCACAACGCACACAAATACAGAAACACGCTGCAAAGATTCACAACGCACACAAATACAGAAACACGCTGCAAAGATTCACAACGCACACAAATAAAGAAACATGCTGCAAAGATTCACAACGCACACAAATACAGAAACACACTGCAAAGATTCACAACTCACACAAATACAGAAACACGCTGCAAAGATTCACAATGCACACAAATACAGAAACACGCTGCAAAGATTCACAACACACACAAAGTACAGGAACACGCTGCAAAGATTCACAACGCACACAAATACAGAAATGTGATGCAAAGATTCACAACGCACACAAATACAGAAATGTGATGCAAAGATTAACAACACACACAAATACAGAAACACGCTGCAAAGATTCACAACGCACACAAATACAGAAACACGCTGCAAAGATTCACAACACACACAAAGTACAGAAACACGCTGCAAAGATTCACAACGCACACAAATACAGAAACACGCTGCAAAGATTTACAACACACACAAATACAGAAACACGCTGCAAAGATTCACAACACACACAAAGTACAGGAACACGCTGCAAAGATTCACAACGCACACAAATACAGAAACACGCTGCAAAGATTCACAACGCACACAAATACAGAAACACGCTGCAAAGATTCACAACGCACACAAATAAAGAAACATGCTGCAAAGATTCACAACGCACACAAATACAGAAACACACTGCAAAGATTCACAACTCACACAAATACAGAAACACGCTGCAAAGATTCACAATGCACACAAATACAGAAACACGCTGCAAAGATTCACAACGCACACGAAGTACAGAAACACGCTGCAAAGATTCACAACGCACACAAATACAGAAATGTGATGCAAAGATTAACAACACACACAAATACAGAAACACGCTGCAAAGATTCACAACGCACACAAATATAGAAACACGCTGCAAAGATTCACAACACACACAAAGTACAGAAACACGCTGCAAAGATTCACAACGCACACAAATACAGAAATGTGATGCAAAGATTCACAACGCACACAAATACAGAAACACGCTGCAAAGATTCACAACGCACACAAATACAGAAACACGCTGCAAAGATTCACAACGCACACAAATAAAGAAACATGCTGCAAAGATTCACAACGCACACAAATACAGAAACACACTGCAAAGATTCACAACTCACACAAATACAGAAACACGCTGCAAAGATTCACAATGCACACAAATACAGAAACACGCTGCAAAGATTCACAACACACACAAAGTACAGGAACACGCTGCAAAGATTCACAACGCACACAAATACAGAAATGTGATGCAAAGATTCACAACGCACACAAATACAGAAACACACTGCAAAGATTAACAACACACACAAATACAGAAACACGCTGCAAAGATTCACAACGCACACAAATACAGAAACACGCTGCAAAGATTCACAACACACACAAAGTACAGAAACACGCTGCAAAGATTCACAACGCACACAAATACAGAAACACGCTGCAAAGATTTACAACACACACAAATACAGAAACACGCTGCAAAGATTCACAACACACACAAAGTACAGGAACACGCTGCAAAGATTCACAACGCACACAAATACAGAAACACGCTGCAAAGATTCACAACACACACCAATACAGAAACATGCTGCAAAGATTCACAACGCACACAAATACAGAAACACGCTGCAAAGATTCACAACACACACAAATACAGAAACACGCTGCAAAGATTCACAACACACACAAAGTACAGAAACACGCTGCAAAGATTCACAACGCACACAAATACAGAAACACGCTGCAAAGATTTACAACACACACAAATACAGAAACACGCTGCAAAGATTCACAACACACACAAAGTACAGGAACACGCTGCAAAGATTCACAACGCACACAAATACAGAAACACGCTGCAAAGATTCACAATGCACACAAATACAGAAACACGCTGCAAAGATTCACAACGCACACAAATACAGAAACACACTGCAAAGATTCACAACGCACACCAATACAGAAACACACTGCAAAGATTCACAACGCACACCAATACAGAAACACGCTGCAAAAATTCACAACACACACCAATACAGAAACATGCTGCAAAGATTCACAACGCACACAAATACAGAAATGTGATGCAAAGATTCACAACGCACACAAATACAGAAACACACTGCAAAGATTCACAACTCACACAAATACAGAAACACGCTGCAAAGATTCACAATGCACACAAATACAGAAACACGCTGCAAAGATTCACAACGCACACAAATACAGAAACACGCTGCAAAGATTTACAACACACACAAATACAGAAACACGCTGCAAAGATTCACAACACACACAAAGTACAGGAACACGCTGCAAAGATTCACAACGCACACAAATACAGAAACACGCTGCAAAGATTCACAATGCACACAAATACAGAAACACGCTGCAAAGATTCACAACGCACACAAATACAGAAACACACTGCAAAGATTCACAACGCACACCAATACAGAAACACACTGCAAAGATTCACAACGCACACCAATACAGAAACACGCTGCAAAGATTCACAACACACACCAATACAGAAACATGCTGCAAAGATTCACAACGCACACAAATACAGAAATGTGATGCAAAGATTCACAACGCACACAAATACAGAAACACACTGCAAAGATTCACAACTCACACAAATACAGAAACACGCTGCAAAGATTCACAATGCACACAAATACAGAAACACGCTGCAAAGATTCACAATGCACACGAAGTACAGAAACACGCTGCAAAGATTCACAACGCACACAAATACAGAAATGTGATGCAAAGATTAACAACACACACAAATACAGAAACACGCTGCAAAGATTCACAACGCACACAAATATAGAAACACGCTGCAAAGATTCACAACACACACAAAGTACAGAAACACGCTGCAAAGATTCACAACGCACACAAATACAGAAATGTGATGCAAAGATTCACAACGCACACAAATACAGAAACACGCTGCAAAGATTCACAACGCACACAAATACAGAAACACGCTGCAAAGATTCACAACGCACACAAATAAAGAAACATGCTGCAAAGATTCACAACGCACACAAATACAGAAACACACTGCAAAGATTCACAACTCACACAAATACAGAAACACGCTGCAAAGATTCACAATGCACACAAATACAGAAACACGCTGCAAAGATTCACAACACACACAAAGTACAGGAACACGCTGCAAAGATTCACAACGCACACAAATACAGAAATGTGATGCAAAGATTCACAACGCACACAAATACAGAAACACACTGCAAAGATTAACAACACACACAAATACAGAAACACGCTGCAAAGATTCACAACGCACACAAATACAGAAACACGCTGCAAAGATTCACAACACACACAAAGTACAGAAACACGCTGCAAAGATTCACAACGCACACAAATACAGAAACACGCTGCAAAGATTTACAACACACACAAATACAGAAACACGCTGCAAAGATTCACAACACACACAAAGTACAGGAACACGCTGCAAAGATTCACAACGCACACAAATACAGAAACACGCTGCAAAGATTCACAACACACACCAATACAGAAACATGCTGCAAAGATTCACAACGCACACAAATACAGAAACACGCTGCAAAGATTCACAACACACACAAATACAGAAACACGCTGCAAAGATTCACAACACACACAAAGTACAGAAACACGCTGCAAAGATTCACAACGCACACAAATACAGAAACACGCTGCAAAGATTTACAACACACACAAATACAGAAACACGCTGCAAAGATTCACAACACACACAAAGTACAGGAACACGCTGCAAAGATTCACAACGCACACAAATACAGAAACACGCTGCAAAGATTCACAATGCACACAAATACAGAAACACGCTGCAAAGATTCACAACGCACACAAATACAGAAACACACTGCAAAGATTCACAACGCACACCAATACAGAAACACACTGCAAAGATTCACAACGCACACCAATACAGAAACACGCTGCAAAGATTCACAACACACACCAATACAGAAACATGCTGCAAAGATTCACAACGCACACAAATACAGAAATGTGATGCAAAGATTCACAACGCACACAAATACAGAAACACGCTGCAAAGATTCACAACGCACACAAATACAGAAACACGCTGCAAAGATTCACAACACACACGAAGTACAGAAACACGCTGCAAAGATTCACAACGCACACAAATACAGAAACATGCTGCAAAGATTCACAACTCACACAAATACAGAAACATGCTGCAAAGATTCACAACGCACACAAATACAGAAACACGCTGCAAAGATTTACAACACACACAAATAAAGAAACATGCTGCAAAGATTCACAACGCACACAAATACAGAAACACACTGCAAAGATTCACAACTCACACAAATACAGAAACACGCTGCAAAGATTCACAATGCACACAAATACAGAAACACGCTGCAAAGATTCACAACACACACAAAGTACAGGAACACGCTGCAAAGATTCACAACGCACACAAATACAGAAATGTGATGCAAAGATTCACAACGCACACAAATACAGAAACACACTGCAAAGATTAACAACACACACAAATACAGAAACACGCTGCAAAGATTCACAACGCACACAAATACAGAAACACGCTGCAAAGATTCACAACACACACAAAGTACAGAAACACGCTGCAAAGATTCACAACGCACACAAATACAGAAACACGCTGCAAAGATTTACAACACACACAAATACAGAAACACGCTGCAAAGATTCACAACACACACAAAGTACAGGAACACGCTGCAAAGATTCACAACGCACACAAATACAGAAACACGCTGCAAAGATTCACAACACACACCAATACAGAAACATGCTGCAAAGATTCACAACGCACACAAATACAGAAACACGCTGCAAAGATTCACAACACACACAAATACAGAAACACGCTGCAAAGATTCACAACACACACAAAGTACAGAAACACGCTGCAAAGATTCACAACGCACACAAATACAGAAACACGCTGCAAAGATTTACAACACACACAAATACAGAAACACGCTGCAAAGATTCACAACACACACAAAGTACAGGAACACGCTGCAAAGATTCACAACGCACACAAATACAGAAACACGCTGCAAAGATTCACAATGCACACAAATACAGAAACACGCTGCAAAGATTCACAACGCACACAAATACAGAAACACACTGCAAAGATTCACAACGCACACCAATACAGAAACACACTGCAAAGATTCACAACGCACACCAATACAGAAACACGCTGCAAAGATTCACAACACACACCAATACAGAAACATGCTGCAAAGATTCACAACGCACACAAATACAGAAATGTGATGCAAAGATTCACAACGCACACAAATACAGAAACACGCTGCAAAGATTCACAACGCACACAAATACAGAAACACGCTGCAAAGATTCACAACACACACGAAGTACAGAAACACGCTGCAAAGATTCACAACGCACACAAATACAGAAACATGCTGCAAAGATTCACAACTCACACAAATACAGAAACATGCTGCAAAGATTCACAACGCACACAAATACAGAAACACGCTGCAAAGATTTACAACACACACAAATACAGAAACACGCTGCAAAGATTCACAACACACACAAAGTACAGGAACACGCTGCAAAGATTCACAACGCACACAAATACAGAAATGTGATGCAAAGATTCACAACGCACACAAATACAGAAACACGCTGCAAAGATTCACAACGCACACAAATAAAGAAACATGCTGCAAAGATTCACAACGCACACAAATACAGAAACACACTGCAAAGATTCACAACTCACACAAATACAGAAACACGCTGCAAAGATTCACAATGCACACAAATACAGAAACACGCTGCAAAGATTCACAACGCACACGAAGTACAGAAACACGCTGCAAAGATTCACAACGCACACAAATACAGAAATGTGATGCAAAGATTAACAACACACACAAATACAGAAACACGCTGCAAAGATTCACAACGCACACAAATATAGAAACACGCTGCAAAGATTCACAACACACACAAAGTACAGAAACACGCTGCAAAGATTCACAACGCACACAAATACAGAAATGTGATGCAAAGATTCACAACGCACACAAATACAGAAACACGCTGCAAAGATTCACAACGCACACAAATACAGAAACACGCTGCAAAGATTCACAACGCACACAAATAAAGAAACATGCTGCAAAGATTCACAACGCACACAAATACAGAAACACACTGCAAAGATTCACAACTCACACAAATACAGAAACACGCTGCAAAGATTCACAATGCACACAAATACAGAAACACGCTGCAAAGATTCACAACACACACAAAGTACAGGAACACGCTGCAAAGATTCACAACGCACACAAATACAGAAATGTGATGCAAAGATTCACAACGCACACAAATACAGAAACACACTGCAAAGATTAACAACACACACAAATACAGAAACACGCTGCAAAGATTCACAACGCACACAAATACAGAAACACGCTGCAAAGATTCACAACACACACAAAGTACAGAAACACGCTGCAAAGATTCACAACGCACACAAATACAGAAACACGCTGCAAAGATTTACAACACACACAAATACAGAAACACGCTGCAAAGATTCACAACACACACAAAGTACAGGAACACGCTGCAAAGATTCACAACGCACACAAATACAGAAACACGCTGCAAAGATTCACAACACACACCAATACAGAAACATGCTGCAAAGATTCACAACGCACACAAATACAGAAACACGCTGCAAAGATTCACAACACACACAAATACAGAAACACGCTGCAAAGATTCACAACACACACAAAGTACAGAAACACGCTGCAAAGATTCACAACGCACACAAATACAGAAACACGCTGCAAAGATTTACAACACACACAAATACAGAAACACGCTGCAAAGATTCACAACACACACAAAGTACAGGAACACGCTGCAAAGATTCACAACGCACACAAATACAGAAACACGCTGCAAAGATTCACAATGCACACAAATACAGAAACACGCTGCAAAGATTCACAACGCACACAAATACAGAAACACACTGCAAAGATTCACAACGCACACCAATACAGAAACACACTGCAAAGATTCACAACGCACACCAATACAGAAACACGCTGCAAAGATTCACAACACACACCAATACAGAAACATGCTGCAAAGATTCACAACGCACACAAATACAGAAATGTGATGCAAAGATTCACAACGCACACAAATACAGAAACACGCTGCAAAGATTCACAACGCACACAAATACAGAAACACGCTGCAAAGATTCACAACACACACGAAGTACAGAAACACGCTGCAAAGATTCACAACACACACAAAGTACAGGAACACGCTGCAAAGATTCACAACGCACACAAATACAGAAATGTGATGCAAAGATTCACAACGCACACAAATACAGAAACACGCTGCAAAGATTCACAACGCACACAAATACAGAAACACGCTACAAAGATTCACAACGCACACAAATACAGAAACATGCTGCAAAGATTCACAACGCACACAAATACAGAAACACGCTGCAAAGATTCACAACTCACACAAATACAGAAACACGCTGCAAAGATTCACAATGCACACAAATACAGAAACACGCTGCAAAGATTCACAACGCACACAAATACAGAAATGTGATGCAAAGATTCACAACGTACACAAATACAGAAACACGCTGCAAAGATTCACAACGCACACAAATACAGAAACACGCTGCAAAGATTCACAACGCACACAAATACAGAAATGTGATGCAAAGATTCACAACGCACACAAATACAGAAACACGCTGCAAAGATTCACAACGCACACAAATACAGAAACACGCTGCAAAGATTCACAACGCACACAAATACAGAAATGTGATGCAAAGATTAACAACACACACAAATACAGAAACACGCTGCAAAGATTCACAACACACACAAAGTACAGGAACACGCTGCAAAGATTCACAACGCACACAAATACAGAAATGTGATGCAAAGATTCACAACGCACACAAATACAGAAACACGCTGCAAAGATTCACAACGCACACAAATACAGAAACACGCTGCAAAGATTCACAACGCACACAAATAAAGAAACATGCTGCAAAGATTCACAACGCACACAAATACAGAAACACGCTGCAAAGATTCACAACTCACACAAATACAGAAACACGCTGCAAAGATTCACAATGCACACAAATACAGAAACACGCTGCAAAGATTCACAACGCACACAAATACAGAAACACACTGCAAAGATTCACAACGCACACCAATACAGAAACACGCTGCAAAGATTCACAACGCACACAAATACAGAAATGTGATGCAAAGATTAACAACACACACAAATACAGAAACACGCTGCAAAGATTCACAACGCACACAAATACAGAAACACGCTGCAAAGATTCACAACACACACAAAGTACAGAAACACGCTGCAAAGATTCACAACGCACACAAATACAGAAACACGCTGCAAAGATTTACAACACACACAAATACAGAAACACGCTGCAAAGATTCACAACACACACAAAGTACAGGAACACGCTGCAAAGATTCACAACGCACACAAATACAGAAATGTGATGCAAAGATTCACAACGCACACAAATACAGAAATGTGATGCAAAGATTAACAACACACACAAATACAGAAACACGCTGCAAAGATTCACAACGCACACAAATACAGAAACATGCTGCAAAGATTCACAACGCACACAAATACAGAAATGTGATGCAAAGATTCACAACGCACACAAATACAGAAACACGCTGCAAAGATTCACAACGCACACAAATACAGAAACACGCTGCAAAGATTCACAACACACACAAAGTACAGAAACACGCTGCAAAGATTCACAACGCACACAAATACAGAAACATGCTGCAAAGATTCACAACTCACACAAATACAGAAACATGCTGCAAAGATTCACAACGCACACAAATACAGAAACACGCTGCAAAGATTTACAACACACACAAATACAGAAACACGCTGCAAAGATTCACAACACACACAAAGTACAGGAACACGCTGCAAAGATTCACAACGCACACAAATACAGAAATGTGATGCAAAGATTCACAACGCACACAAATACAGAAACACGCTGCAAAGATTCACAACGCACACAAATACAGAAACACGCTACAAAGATTCACAACGCACACAAATACAGAAACATGCTGCAAAGATTCACAACGCACACAAATACAGAAACACGCTGCAAAGATTCACAACTCACACAAATACAGAAACACGCTGCAAAGATTCACAATGCACACAAATACAGAAACACGCTGCAAAGATTCACAACGCACACAAATACAGAAATGTGATGCAAAGATTCACAACGTACACAAATACAGAAACACGCTGCAAAGATTCACAACACACACCAATACAGAAACACGCTGCAAAGATTCACAACACACACCAATACAGAAACATGCTGCAAAGATTCACAACGCACACAAATACAGAAATGTGATGCAAAGATTCACAACGCACACAAATACAGAAACACGCTGCAAAGATTCACAACGCACACAAATACAGAAACACGCTGCAAAGATTCACAACGCACACAAATACAGAAATGTGATGCAAAGATTAACAACACACACAAATACAGAAACACGCTGCAAAGATTCACAACGCACACAAATACAGAAACACGCTGCAAAGATTCACAACACACACAAAGTACAGAAACACGCTGCAAAGATTCACAACGCACACAAATACAGAAACATGCTGCAAAGATTCACAACTCACACAAATACAGAAACATGCTGCAAAGGTTCACAACGCACACAAATACAGAAACACGCTGCAAAGATTTACAACACACACAAATACAGAAACACGCTGCAAAGATTCACAACACACACAAAGTACAGGAACACGCTGCAAAGATTCACAACGCACACAAATACAGAAATGTGATGCAAAGATTCACAACGCACACAAATACAGAAACACGCTGCAAAGATTCACAACACACACAACGTACAGAAACACGCTGCAAAGATTCACAACGCACACAAATACAGAAACATGCTGCAAAGATTCACAACTCACACAAATACAGAAACATGCTGCAAAGATTCACAACGCACATAAATACAGAAACACGCTGCAAAGATTTACAACACACACAAATACAGAAACACGCTGCAAAGATTCACAACACACACAAAGTACAGGAACACGCTGCAAAGATTCACAACACACACAAAGTACAGGAACACGCTGCAAAGATTCACAACGCACACAAATACAGAAATGTGATGTAAAGATTCACAACGCACACAAATACAGAAACACGCTGCAAAGATTCACAACTCACACAAATACAGAAACATGCTGCAAAGATTCACAACGCACATAAATACAGAAACACGCTGCAAAGATTTACAACACACACAAATACAGAAACACGCTGCAAAGATTCACAACACACACAAAGTACAGGAACACGCTGCAAAGATTCACAACACACACAAAGTACAGGAACACGCTGCAAAGATTCACAACGCACACAAATATAGAAATGTGATGCAAAGATTCACAACGCACACAAATACAGAAACACGCTGCAAAGATTTACAACGCACACAAATACAGAAACATGCTGCAAAGATTCACAACACACACAAAGTACAGGAACATGCTGCAAAGATTCACAACACACACAAAGTACAGGAACACGCTGCAAAGATTCACAACGCACACAAATACAGAAATGTGATGCAAAGATTCACAACGCACACAAATACAGAAACACGCTGCAAAGATTCACAACGCACACAAATACAGAAACATGCTGCAAAGATTCACAACGCACACAAATAAAGAAACATGCTGCAAAGATTCACAACGCACACAAATACAGAAACATGCTGCAAAGATTCAAAACGCACACAAATACAGAAACACGCTGCAAAGATTCACAACTCACACAAATACAGAAACATGCTGCAAAGATTCACAACGCACATAAATACAGAAACACGCTGCAAAGATTTACAACACACACAAATACAGAAACACGCTGCAAAGATTCACAACACACACAAAGTACAGGAACACGCTGCAAAGATTCACAACACACACAAAGTACAGGAACACGCTGCAAAGATTCACAACGCACACAAATACAGAAATGTGATGCAAAGATTCACAACGCACACAAATACAGAAACAAGCTGCAAAGATTTACAACGCACACAAATACAGAAACATGCTGCAAAGATTCACAACACACACAAAGTACAGGAACACGCTGCAAAGATTCACAACACACACAAAGTACAGGAACACGCTGCAAAGATTCACAACGCACACAAATACAGAAATGTGATGCAAAGATTCACAACGCACACAAATACAGAAACACGCTGCAAAGATTCACAACGCACACAAATACAGAAACATGCTGCAAAGATTCACAACGCACACAAATAAAGAAACATGCTGCAAAGATTCACAACGCACACAAATACAGAAACACGCTGCAAAGATTCACAACTCACACAAATACAGAAACACGCTGCAAAGATTCACAACACACACAAAGTACAGGAACACGCTGCAAAGATTCACAATGCACACAAATACAGAAATGTGATGCAAAGATTCACAACGCACACAAATACAGAAACACGCTGCAAAGATTCACAACACACACAAAGTACAGAAACACGCTGCAAAGATTCACAACGCACACAAATACAGAAACACGCTGCAAAGATTCACAACACACACAAAGTACAGAAACACGCTGCAAAGATTCACAACGCACACAAATACAGAAACACGCTGCAAAGATTTACAACACACACAAATACAGAAACACGCTGCAAAGATTCACAACACACACAAAGTACAGGAACACGCTGCAAAGATTCACAACGCACACAAATACAGAAACACGCTGCAAAGATTCACAACACACACCAATACAGAAACATGCTGCAAAGATTCACAACGCACACAAATACAGAAACACGCTGCAAAGATTCACAACACACACAAATACAGAAACACGCTGCAAAGATTCACAACACACACAAAGTACAGAAACACGCTGCAAAGATTCACAACGCACACAAATACAGAAACACGCTGCAAAGATTTACAACACACACAAATACAGAAACACGCTGCAAAGATTCACAACACACACAAAGTACAGGAACACGCTGCAAAGATTCACAACGCACACAAATACAGAAACACGCTGCAAAGATTCACAATGCACACAAATACAGAAACACGCTGCAAAGATTCACAACGCACACAAATACAGAAACACACTGCAAAGATTCACAACGCACACCAATACAGAAACACACTGCAAAGATTCACAACGCACACCAATACAGAAACACGCTGCAAAGATTCACAACACACACCAATACAGAAACATGCTGCAAAGATTCACAACGCACACAAATACAGAAATGTGATGCAAAGATTCACAACGCACACAAATACAGAAACACGCTGCAAAGATTCACAACGCACACAAATACAGAAACACGCTGCAAAGATTCACAACACACACGAAGTACAGAAACACGCTGCAAAGATTCACAACGCACACAAATACAGAAACATGCTGCAAAGATTCACAACTCACACAAATACAGAAACATGCTGCAAAGATTCACAACGCACACAAATACAGAAACACGCTGCAAAGATTTACAACACACACAAATACAGAAACACGCTGCAAAGATTCACAACACACACAAAGTACAGGAACACGCTGCAAAGATTCACAACGCACACAAATACAGAAATGTGATGCAAAGATTCACAACGCACACAAATACAGAAACACGCTGCAAAGATTCACAACGCACACAAATAAAGAAACATGCTGCAAAGATTCACAACGCACACAAATACAGAAACACACTGCAAAGATTCACAACTCACACAAATACAGAAACACGCTGCAAAGATTCACAATGCACACAAATACAGAAACACGCTGCAAAGATTCACAACGCACACGAAGTACAGAAACACGCTGCAAAGATTCACAACGCACACAAATACAGAAATGTGATGCAAAGATTAACAACACACACAAATACAGAAACACGCTGCAAAGATTCACAACGCACACAAATATAGAAACACGCTGCAAAGATTCACAACACACACAAAGTACAGAAACACGCTGCAAAGATTCACAACGCACACAAATACAGAAATGTGATGCAAAGATTCACAACGCACACAAATACAGAAACACGCTGCAAAGATTCACAACGCACACAAATACAGAAACACGCTGCAAAGATTCACAACGCACACAAATAAAGAAACATGCTGCAAAGATTCACAACGCACACAAATACAGAAACACACTGCAAAGATTCACAACTCACACAAATACAGAAACACGCTGCAAAGATTCACAATGCACACAAATACAGAAACACGCTGCAAAGATTCACAACACACACAAAGTACAGGAACACGCTGCAAAGATTCACAACGCACACAAATACAGAAATGTGATGCAAAGATTCACAACGCACACAAATACAGAAACACACTGCAAAGATTAACAACACACACAAATACAGAAACACGCTGCAAAGATTCACAACGCACACAAATACAGAAACACGCTGCAAAGATTCACAACACACACAAAGTACAGAAACACGCTGCAAAGATTCACAACGCACACAAATACAGAAACACGCTGCAAAGATTTACAACACACACAAATACAGAAACACGCTGCAAAGATTCACAACACACACAAAGTACAGGAACACGCTGCAAAGATTCACAACGCACACAAATACAGAAACACGCTGCAAAGATTCACAACACACACCAATACAGAAACATGCTGCAAAGATTCACAACGCACACAAATACAGAAACACGCTGCAAAGATTCACAACACACACAAATACAGAAACACGCTGCAAAGATTCACAACACACACAAAGTACAGAAACACGCTGCAAAGATTCACAACGCACACAAATACAGAAACACGCTGCAAAGATTTACAACACACACAAATACAGAAACACGCTGCAAAGATTCACAACACACACAAAGTACAGGAACACGCTGCAAAGATTCACAACGCACACAAATACAGAAACACGCTGCAAAGATTCACAATGCACACAAATACAGAAACACGCTGCAAAGATTCACAACGCACACAAATACAGAAACACACTGCAAAGATTCACAACGCACACCAATACAGAAACACACTGCAAAGATTCACAACGCACACCAATACAGAAACACGCTGCAAAGATTCACAACACACACCAATACAGAAACATGCTGCAAAGATTCACAACGCACACAAATACAGAAATGTGATGCAAAGATTCACAACGCACACAAATACAGAAACACGCTGCAAAGATTCACAACGCACACAAATACAGAAACACGCTGCAAAGATTCACAACACACACGAAGTACAGAAACACGCTGCAAAGATTCACAACGCACACAAATACAGAAACATGCTGCAAAGATTCACAACTCACACAAATACAGAAACATGCTGCAAAGATTCACAACGCACACAAATACAGAAACACGCTGCAAAGATTTACAACACACACAAATACAGAAACACGCTGCAAAGATTCACAACACACACAAAGTACAGGAACACGCTGCAAAGATTCACAACGCACACAAATACAGAAATGTGATGCAAAGATTCACAACGCACACAAATACAGAAACACGCTGCAAAGATTCACAACGCACACAAATACAGAAACACGCTACAAAGATTCACAACGCACACAAATACAGAAACATGCTGCAAAGATTCACAACGCACACAAATACAGAAACACGCTGCAAAGATTCACAACTCACACAAATACAGAAACACGCTGCAAAGATTCACAATGCACACAAATACAGAAACACGCTGCAAAGATTCACAACGCACACAAATACAGAAATGTGATGCAAAGATTCACAACGTACACAAATACAGAAACACGCTGCAAAGATTCACAACGCACACAAATACAGAAACACGCTGCAAAGATTCACAACGCACACAAATACAGAAATGTGATGCAAAGATTCACAACGCACACAAATACAGAAACACGCTGCAAAGATTCACAACGCACACAAATACAGAAACACGCTGCAAAGATTCACAACGCACACAAATACAGAAATGTGATGCAAAGATTAACAACACACACAAATACAGAAACACGCTGCAAAGATTCACAACACACACAAAGTACAGGAACACGCTGCAAAGATTCACAACGCACACAAATACAGAAATGTGATGCAAAGATTCACAACGCACACAAATACAGAAACACGCTGCAAAGATTCACAACGCACACAAATACAGAAACACGCTGCAAAGATTCACAACGCACACAAATAAAGAAACATGCTGCAAAGATTCACAACGCACACAAATACAGAAACACGCTGCAAAGATTCACAACTCACACAAATACAGAAACACGCTGCAAAGATTCACAACGCACACAAATACAGAAACACGCTGCAAAGATTCACAACGCACACAAATACAGAAATGTGATGCAAAGATTAACAACACACACAAATACAGAAACACGCTGCAAAGATTCACAACACACACAAAGTACAGGAACACGCTGCAAAGATTCACAACGCACACAAATACAGAAATGTGATGCAAAGATTCACAACGCACACAAATACAGAAACACGCTGCAAAGATTCACAACGCACACAAATACAGAAACACGCTGCAAAGATTCACAACGCACACAAATAAAGAAACATGCTGCAAAGATTCACAACGCACACAAATACAGAAACACGCTGCAAAGATTCACAACTCACACAAATACAGAAACACGCTGCAAAGATTCACAATGCACACAAATACAGAAACACGCTGCAAAGATTCACAACGCACACAAATACAGAAACACACTGCAAAGATTCACAACGCACACCAATACAGAAACACGCTGCAAAGATTCACAACGCACACAAATACAGAAATGTGATGCAAAGATTAACAACACACACAAATACAGAAACACGCTGCAAAGATTCACAACGCACACAAATACAGAAACACGCTGCAAAGATTCACAACACACACAAAGTACAGAAACACGCTGCAAAGATTCACAACGCACACAAATACAGAAACACGCTGCAAAGATTTACAACACACACAAATACAGAAACACGCTGCAAAGATTCACAACACACACAAAGTACAGGAACACGCTGCAAAGATTCACAACGCACACAAATACAGAAATGTGATGCAAAGATTCACAACGCACACAAATACAGAAATGTGATGCAAAGATTAACAACACACACAAATACAGAAACACGCTGCAAAGATTCACAACGCACACAAATACAGAAACATGCTGCAAAGATTCACAACGCACACAAATACAGAAATGTGATGCAAAGATTCACAACGCACACAAATACAGAAACACGCTGCAAAGATTCACAACGCACACAAATACAGAAACACGCTGCAAAGATTCACAACACACACAAAGTACAGAAACACGCTGCAAAGATTCACAACGCACACAAATACAGAAACATGCTGCAAAGATTCACAACTCACACAAATACAGAAACATGCTGCAAAGATTCACAACGCACACAAATACAGAAACACGCTGCAAAGATTTACAACACACACAAATACAGAAACACGCTGCAAAGATTCACAACACACACAAAGTACAGGAACACGCTGCAAAGATTCACAACGCACACAAATACAGAAATGTGATGCAAAGATTCACAACGCACACAAATACAGAAACACGCTGCAAAGATTCACAACGCACACAAATACAGAAACACGCTACAAAGATTCACAACGCACACAAATACAGAAACATGCTGCAAAGATTCACAACGCACACAAATACAGAAACACGCTGCAAAGATTCACAACTCACACAAATACAGAAACACGCTGCAAAGATTCACAATGCACACAAATACAGAAACACGCTGCAAAGATTCACAACGCACACAAATACAGAAATGTGATGCAAAGATTCACAACGTACACAAATACAGAAACACGCTGCAAAGATTCACAACACACACCAATACAGAAACACGCTGCAAAGATTCACAACACACACCAATACAGAAACATGCTGCAAAGATTCACAACGCACACAAATACAGAAATGTGATGCAAAGATTCACAACGCACACAAATACAGAAACACGCTGCAAAGATTCACAACGCACACAAATACAGAAACACGCTGCAAAGATTCACAACGCACACAAATACAGAAATGTGATGCAAAGATTAACAACACACACAAATACAGAAACACGCTGCAAAGATTCACAACGCACACAAATACAGAAACACGCTGCAAAGATTCACAACACACACAAAGTACAGAAACACGCTGCAAAGATTCACAACGCACACAAATACAGAAACATGCTGCAAAGATTCACAACTCACACAAATACAGAAACATGCTGCAAAGGTTCACAACGCACACAAATACAGAAACACGCTGCAAAGATTTACAACACACACAAATACAGAAACACGCTGCAAAGATTCACAACACACACAAAGTACAGGAACACGCTGCAAAGATTCACAACGCACACAAATACAGAAATGTGATGCAAAGATTCACAACGCACACAAATACAGAAACACGCTGCAAAGATTCACAACACACACAACGTACAGAAACACGCTGCAAAGATTCACAACGCACACAAATACAGAAACATGCTGCAAAGATTCACAACTCACACAAATACAGAAACATGCTGCAAAGATTCACAACGCACATAAATACAGAAACACGCTGCAAAGATTTACAACACACACAAATACAGAAACACGCTGCAAAGATTCACAACACACACAAAGTACAGGAACACGCTGCAAAGATTCACAACACACACAAAGTACAGGAACACGCTGCAAAGATTCACAACGCACACAAATACAGAAATGTGATGTAAAGATTCACAACGCACACAAATACAGAAACACGCTGCAAAGATTCACAACTCACACAAATACAGAAACATGCTGCAAAGATTCACAACGCACATAAATACAGAAACACGCTGCAAAGATTTACAACACACACAAATACAGAAACACGCTGCAAAGATTCACAACACACACAAAGTACAGGAACACGCTGCAAAGATTCACAACACACACAAAGTACAGGAACACGCTGCAAAGATTCACAACGCACACAAATATAGAAATGTGATGCAAAGATTCACAACGCACACAAATACAGAAACACGCTGCAAAGATTTACAACGCACACAAATACAGAAACATGCTGCAAAGATTCACAACACACACAAAGTACAGGAACATGCTGCAAAGATTCACAACACACACAAAGTACAGGAACACGCTGCAAAGATTCACAACGCACACAAATACAGAAATGTGATGCAAAGATTCACAACGCACACAAATACAGAAACACGCTGCAAAGATTCACAACGCACACAAATACAGAAACATGCTGCAAAGATTCACAACGCACACAAATAAAGAAACATGCTGCAAAGATTCACAACGCACACAAATACAGAAACATGCTGCAAAGATTCAAAACGCACACAAATACAGAAACACGCTGCAAAGATTCACAACTCACACAAATACAGAAACATGCTGCAAAGATTCACAACGCACATAAATACAGAAACACGCTGCAAAGATTTACAACACACACAAATACAGAAACACGCTGCAAAGATTCACAACACACACAAAGTACAGGAACACGCTGCAAAGATTCACAACACACACAAAGTACAGGAACACGCTGCAAAGATTCACAACGCACACAAATACAGAAATGTGATGCAAAGATTCACAACGCACACAAATACAGAAACAAGCTGCAAAGATTTACAACGCACACAAATACAGAAACATGCTGCAAAGATTCACAACACACACAAAGTACAGGAACACGCTGCAAAGATTCACAACACACACAAAGTACAGGAACACGCTGCAAAGATTCACAACGCACACAAATACAGAAATGTGATGCAAAGATTCACAACGCACACAAATACAGAAACACGCTGCAAAGATTCACAACGCACACAAATACAGAAACATGCTGCAAAGATTCACAACGCACACAAATAAAGAAACATGCTGCAAAGATTCACAACGCACACAAATACAGAAACACGCTGCAAAGATTCACAACTCACACAAATACAGAAACACGCTGCAAAGATTCACAACACACACAAAGTACAGGAACACGCTGCAAAGATTCACAATGCACACAAATACAGAAATGTGATGCAAAGATTCACAACGCACACAAATACAGAAACACGCTGCAAAGATTCACAACACACACAAAGTACAGAAACACGCTGCAAAGATTCACAACGCACACAAATACAGAAACATGCTGCAAAGATACACAACTCACACAAATACAGAAACACGCTGCAAAGATTCACAACACACACAAAGTACAGGAACACGCTGCAAAGATTCACAACACACACAAAGTACAGGAACACGCTGCAAAGATTCACAACGCACACAAATACAGAAATGTGATGTAAAGATTCACAACGCACACAAATACAGAAACACGCTGCAAAGATTCACAACTCACACAAATACAGAAACATGCTGCAAAGATTCACAACGCACATAAATACAGAAACACGCTGCAAAGATTTACAACACACACAAATACAGAAACACGCTGCAAAGATTCACAACACACACAAAGTACAGGAACACGCTGCAAAGATTCACAACACACACAAAGTACAGGAACACGCTGCAAAGATTCACAACGCACACAAATAGAGAAATGTGATGCAAAGATTCACAACGCACACAAATACAGAAACACGCTGCAAAGATTTACAACGCACACAAATACAAAAACATGCTGCAAAGATTCACAACACACACAAAGTACAGGAACACGCTGCAAAGATTCACAACTCACACAAATACAGAAACATGCTGCAAAGATTCACAACGCACATAAATACAGAAACACGCTGCAAAGATTTACAACACACACAAATACAGAAACACGCTGCAAAGATTCACAACACACACAAAGTACAGGAACACGCTGCAAAGATTCACAACACACAAAGTACAGGAACACGCTGCAAAGATTCACAACGCACACAAATATAGAAATGTGATGCAAAGATTCACAACGCACACAAATACAGAAACACGCTGCAAAGATTTACAACGCACACAAATACAGAAACATGCTGCAAAGATTCACAACACACACAAAGTACAGGAACATGCTGCAAAGATTCACAACACACACAAAGTACAGGAACACGCTGCAAAGATTCACAACGCACACAAATACAGAAATGTGATGCAAAGATTCACAACGCACACAAATACAGAAACACGCTGCAAAGATTCACAACGCACACAAATACAGAAACATGCTGCAAAGATTCACAACGCACACAAATAAAGAAACATGCTGCAAAGATTCACAACGCACACAAATACAGAAACAAGCTGCAAAGATTCACAACGCACACAAATACAGAAACACGCTGCAAAGATTCACAACTCACACAAATACAGAAACATGCTGCAAAGATTCACAACGCACACAAATACAGAAACACGCTGCAAAGATTCACAACGCACACAAATACAGAAACATGCTGCAAAGATTCACAACGCACACAAATAAAGAAACATGCTGCAAAGATTCACAACGCACACAAATACAGAAACACGCTGCAAAGATTCACAACTCACACAAATACAGAAACACGCTGCAAAGATTCACAACACACACAAAGTACAGGAACACGCTGCAAAGATTCACAACGCACACAAATACAGAAATGTGATGCAAAGATTCACAACGCACACAAATACAGAAACACGCTGCAAAGATTCACAACACACAAAGTACAGAAACACGCTGCAAAGATTCACAACGCACACAAATACAGAAACATGCTGCAAAGATACACAACTCACACAAATACAGAAACACGCTGCAAAGATTCACAACACACACAAAGTACAGGAACACGCTGCAAAGATTTACAACACACACAAATACAGAAACACGCTGCAAAGATTCACAACACACACAAAGTACAGGAACACGCTGCAAAGATTCACAACACACACAAAGTACAGGAACACGCTGCAAAGATTCACAACGCACACAAATACAGAAATGTGATGTAAAGATTCACAACGCACACAAATACAGAAACACGCTGCAAAGATTCACAACTCACACAAATACAGAAACATGCTGCAAAGATTCACAACGCACATAAATACAAAAACACGCTGCAAAGATTTACAACACACACAAATACAGAAACACGCTGCAAAGATTCACAACACACACAAAGTACAGGAACACGCTGCAAAGATTCACAACACACACAAAGTACAGGAACACGCTGCAAAGATTCACAACGCACACAAATACAGAAATGTGATGCAAAGATTCACAACGCACACAAATACAGAAACACGCTGCAAAGATTTACAACGCACACAAATACAGAAACATGCTGCAAAGATTCACAACACACACAAAGTACAGGAACACGCTGCAAAGATTCACAACACACACAAAGTACAGGAACACGCTGCAAAGATTCACAACGCACACAAATACAGAAATGTGATGCAAAGATTCACAACGCACACAAATACAGAAACACGCTGCAAAGATTCACAACTCACACAAATACAGAAACACGCTGCAAAGATTCACAATGCACACAAATACAGAAACACGCTGCAAAGATTCACAACGCACACAAATACAGAAACATGCTGCAAAGATTCACAACACACACAAAGTACAGGAACACGCTGCAAAGATTCACAACACACACAAAGTACAGGAACACGCTGCAAAGATTCACAACGCACACAAATACAGAAATGTGATGCAAAGATTCACAACGCACACAAATACAGAAACACGCTGCAAAGATTCACAACTCACACAAATACAGAAACACGCTGCAAAGATTCACAATGCACACAAATACAGAAACACGCTGCAAAGATTCACAACGCACACAAATACAGAAACACACTGCAAAGATTCACAACGCACACCAATACAGAAACACGCTGCAAAGATTCACAGCACACACCAATACAGAAACATGCTGCAAAGATTTACAACGCACACAAATACAGAAATGTGATGCAAAGATTCACAACGCACACAAATACAGAAACACGCTGCAAAGATTCACAACGCACACAAATACAGAAACACGCTGCAAAGATTCACAACGCACACAAATACAGAAATGTGATGCAAAGATTAACAACACACACAAATACAGAAACACGCTGCAAAGATTCACAACGCACACAAATACAGAAACACGCTGCAAAGATTCACAACACACACAAAGTACAGAAACACGCTGCAAAGATTCACAACGCACACAAATACAGAAACATGCTGCAAAGATTCACAACGCACACAAATACAGAAACATGCTGCAAAGATTCACAACGCACACAAATACAGAAACACGCTGCAAAGATTTACAACACACACAAATACAGAAACACGCTGCAAAGATTCACAACACACACAAAGTACAGGAACACGCTGCAAAGATTCACAACGCACACAAATACAGAAACGTGATGCAAAGATTCACAACGCACACAAATACAGAAACACGCTGCAAAGATTCACAACGCACACAAATACAGAAACACGCTGCAAAGATTCACAACGCACACAAGTACAGAAACATGCTGCAAAGATTCACAACGCACACAAATACAGAAACACGCTGCAAAGATTCACAACTCACACAAATACAGAAACACGCTGCAAAGATTCACAATGCACACAAATACAGAAACACGCTGCAAAGATTCACAACACACACCAATACAGAAACACGCTGCAAAGATTCACAACACACACCAATACAGAAACATGCTGCAAAGATTCACAACGCACACAAATACAGAAATGTGATGCAAAGATTCACAACGCACACAAATACAGAAACACGCTGCAAAGATTCACAACGCACACAAATAAAGAAACACGCTGCAAAGATTCACAACGCACACAAAGTACAGAAACACGCTGCAAAGATTCACAACACACACAAAGTACAGGAACACGCTGCAAAGATTCACAACGCACACAAATACAGAAACGTGATACAAAGATTCACAACGCACACAAATACAGAAACACGCTGCAAAGATTCACAACGCACACAAATACAGAAACACGCTGCAAAGATTCACAACGCACACAAATACAGAAACACGCTGCAAAGATTCACAACGCACACAAATAAAGAAACACGCTGCAAAGATTCACAACGCACACAAAGTACAGAAACACGCTGCAAAGATTCACAACACACACAAAGTACAGGAACACGCTGCAAAGATTCACAACGCACACAAATACAGAAACGTGATGCAAAGATTCACAACGCACACAAATACAGAAACACGCTGCAAAGATTTACAACACACACAAATACAGAAACACGCTGCAAAGATTCACAACACACACAAAGTACAGGAACACGCTGCAAAGATTCACAACGCACACAAATACAGAAACGTGATGCAAAGATTCACAACGCACACAAATACAGAAACACGCTGCAAAGATTCACAACGCACACAAATACAGAAACACGCTGCAAAGATTCACAACGCACACAAGTACAGAAACATGCTGCAAAGATTCACAACGCACACAAATACAGAAACACGCTGCAAAGATTCACAACTCACACAAATACAGAAACACGCTGCAAAGATTCACAATGCACACAAATACAGAAACACGCTGCAAAGATTCACAACACACACCAATACAGAAACACGCTGCAAAGATTCACAACACACACCAATACAGAAACATGCTGCAAAGATTCACAACGCACACAAATACAGAAATGTGATGCAAAGATTCACAACGCACACAAATACAGAAACACGCTGCAAAGATTCACAACGCACACAAATAAAGAAACACGCTGCAAAGATTCACAACGCACACAAAGTACAGAAACACGCTGCAAAGATTCACAACGCACACAAATACAGAAACACGCTGCAAAGATTCACAACGCACACAAATACAGAAATGTGATGCAAAGATTCACAACGCACACAAAGTACAGAAACACGCTGCAAAGATTCACAACGCACATAAATACAGAAACATGCTGCAAAGATTCACAACTCACACAAATACAGAAACATGCTGCAAAGATTCACAACGCACACAAATACAGAAACACGCTGCAAAGATTCACAACGCACACAAATACAGAAACACGCTGCAAAGATTCACAACACACACAAAGTACAGAAACACGCTGCAAAGATTCACAACGCACATAAATACAGAAACATGCTGCAAAGATTCACAACTCACACAAATACAGAAACATGCTGCAAAGATTCACAACGCACACAAATACAGAAACACGCTGCAAAGTTTTACAACACACACAAATACAGAAACACGCTGCAAAGATTCACAACACACACAAAGTACAGGAACACGCTGCAAAGATTCACAACGCACACAAATACAGAAATGTGATGCAAAGATTCACAACGCACACAAATACTGAAACACGCTGCAAAGATTCACAACGCACACAAATAAAGAAACATGCTGCAAAGATTCACAACGCACACAAATACAGAAACACGCTGCAAAGATTCACAACGCACACAAATACAGAAACATGCTGCAAAGATTCACAACACACACAAAGTACAGGAACACGCTGCAAAGATTCACAACACACACAAAGTACAGGAACACGCTGCAAAGATTCACAACGCACACAAATACAGAAATGTGATGCAAAGATTCACAACGCACACAAATACAGAAACACGCTGCAAAGATTCACAACTCACACAAATACAGAAACACGCTGCAAAGATTCACAATGCACACAAATACAGAAACACGCTGCAAAGATTCACAACGCACACAAATACAGAAACACACTGCAAAGATTCACAACGCACACCAATACAGAAACACGCTGCAAAGATTCACAACACACACCAATACAGAAACATGCTGCAAAGATTTACAACGCACACAAATACAGAAATGTGATGCAAAGATTCACAACGCACACAAATACAGAAACACGCTGCAAAGATTCACAACGCACACAAATACAGAAACACGCTGCAAAGATTCACAATGCACACAAATACAGAAATGTGATGCAAAGATTAACAACACACACAAATACAGAAACACGCTGCAAAGATTCACAACGCACACAAATACAGAAACACGCTGCAAAGATTCACAACGCACACAAATACAGAAACACGCTGCAAAGATTTACAACACACACAAATACAGAAACACGCTGCAAAGATTCACAACACACACAAAGTACAGGAACACGCTGCAAAGATTCACAACGCACACAAATACAGAAATGTGATGCAAAGATTCACAACGCACACAAATACAGAAACATGCTGCAAAGATTTACAACGCACACAAATACAGAAATGTGATGCAAAGATTCACAACGCACACAAATACAGAAACACGCTGCAAAGATTCACAACGCACACAAATACAGAAACACGCTGCAAAGATTCACAACGCACACAAATACAGAAATGTGATGCAAAGATTAACAACACACACAAATACAGAAACACGCTGCAAAGATTCACAACGCACACAAATACAGAAACATGCTGCAAAGATTCACAACGCACACAAATACAGAAACACGCTGCAAAGATTTACAACACACACAAATACAGAAACACGCTGCAAAGATTCACAACACACACAAAGTACAGGAACACGCTGCAAAGATTCACAACGCACACAAATACAGAAATGTGATGCAAAGATTCACAACGCACACAAATACAGAAACATGCTGCAAAGATTTACAACGCACACAAATACAGAAATGTGATGCAAAGATTCACAACGCACACAAATACAGAAACACGCTGCAAAGATTCACAACGCACACAAATACAGAAACACGCTGCAAAGATTCACAACGCACACAAATACAGAAATGTGATGCAAAGATTAACAACACACACAAATACAGAAACACGCTGCAAAGATTCACAACGCACACAAATACAGAAACATGCTGCAAAGATTCACAACGCACACAAATACAGAAACACGCTGCAAAGATTTACAACACACACAAATACAGAAACACGCTGCAAAGATTCACAACACACACAAAATACAGAAACACGCTGCAAAGATTCACAACGCACACAAATACAGAAACACGCTGCAAAGATTCACAACGCACACAAGTACAGAAACATGCTGCAAAGATTCACAACGCACACAAATACAGAAACACGCTGCAAAGATTCACAACTCACACAAATACAGAAACACGCTGCAAAGATTCACAATGCACACAAATACAGAAACACGCTGCAAAGATTCACAACGCACACAAATACAGAAATGTGATGCAAAGATTCACAACGTACACAAATACAGAAACACGCTGCAAAGATTCACAACACACACCAATACAGAAACACGCTGCAAAGATTCACAACACACACCAATACAGAAACATGCTGCAAAGATTCACAACGCACACAAATACAGAAATGTGATGCAAAGATTCACAACGCACACAAATACAGAAACACGCTGCAAAGATTCACAACGCACACAAATACAGAAACACGCTGCAAAGATTCACAACGCACACAAATACAGAAATGTGATGCAAAGATTAACAACACACACAAAGTACAGAAACACGCTGCAAAGATTCACAACGCACACAAATACAGAAACACGCTGCAAAGATTCACAACGCACACAAATACAGAAATGTGATGCAAAGATTCACAACGCACACAAATACAGAAACACGCTGCAAAGATTCACAACGCACACAAATACAGAAACACGCTACAAAGATTCACAACACACACAAAGTACAGAAACACGCTGCAAAGATTCACAACGCACACAAATACAGAAACATGCTGCAAAGATTCACAACTCACACAAATACAGAAACATGCTGCAAAGATTCACAACGCACACAAATACAGAAACACGCTGCAAAGATTTACAACACACACAAATACAGAAACACGCTGCAAAGATTCACAACACACACAAAGTACAGGAACACGCTGCAAAGATTCACAACGCACACAAATACAGAAATGTGATGCAAAGATTCACAACGCACACAAATACAGAAACACGCTGCAAAGATTCACAACGCACACAAATAAAGAAACATGCTGCAAAGATTCACAACGCACACAAATACAGAAACACGCTGCAAAGATTCACAACTCACACAAATACAGAAACACGCTGCAAAGATTCACAATGCACACAAATACAGAAACACGCTGCAAAGATTCACAACGCACACAAATACAGAAACACGCTGCAAAGATTCACAACGCACACCAATACAGAAACACGCTGCAAAGATTCACAACACACACCAATACAGAAACATGCTGCAAAGATTCACAACGCACACAAATACAGAAACACGCTGCAAAGATTCACAACGCACACAAATACAGAAACACGCTGCAAAGATTCACAACGCACACAAATACAGAAATGTGATGCAAAGATTAACAACACACACAAATACAGAAACACGCTGCAAAGATTCACAACGCACACAAATACAGAAACACGCTGCAAAGATTCACAACACACACAAAGTACAGAAACACGCTGCAAAGATTCACAACTCACACAAATACAGAAACACGCTGCAAAGATTCACAATGCACACAAATACAGAAACACGCTGCAAAGATTCACAACGCACACAAATACAGAAACACACTGCAAAGATTCACAACGCACACCAATACAGAAACACGCTGCAAAGATTCACAACACACACCAATACAGAAACATGCTGCAAAGATTCACAACGCACACAAATGCAGAAATGTGATGCAAAGATTCACAACGCACACAAATACAGAAACACGCTGCAAAGATTCACAACGCACACAAATACAGAAACACGCTGCAAAGATTCACAACGCACACAAATACAGAAATATGATGCAAAGATTAACAACACACACAAATACAGAAACACGCTGCAAAGATTCACAACGCACACAAATACAGAAACACGCTGCAAAGATTCACAACACACACAAAGTACAGAAACACGCTGCAAAGATTCACAACGCACACAAATACAGAAACATGCTGCAAAGATTCACAACTCACACAAATACAGAAACATGCTGCAAAGATTCACAACGCACACAAATACAGAAAGATTTACAACACACAAATACAGAAACACGCTGCAAAGATTCACAACACACACAAAGTACAGGAACACGCTGCAAAGATTCACAACGCACACAAATACAGAAATGTGATGCAAAGATTAACAACACACACAAAGTACAGAAACACGCTGCAAAGATTCACAACGCACACAAATACAGAAACACGCTGCAAAGATTCACAACGCACACAAATACAGAAATGTGATGCAAAGATTCACAACGCACACAAATACAGAAACACGCTGCAAAGATTCACAACGCACACAAATACAGAAACACGCTGCAAAGATTCACAACACACACAAAGTACAGAAACACGCTGCAAAGATTCACAACGCACACAAATACAGAAACATGCTGCAAAGATTCACAACTCACACAAATACAGAAACATGCTGCAAAGATTCACAACGCACACAAATACAGAAACACGCTGCAAAGATTTACAACACACACAAATACAGAAACACGCTGCAAAGATTCACAACACACACAAAGTACAGGAACACGCTGCAAAGATTCACAACGCACACAAATACAGAAATGTGATGCAAAGATTCACAACGCACACAAATACAGAAACACGCTGCAAAGATTCACAACGCACACAAATAAAGAAACATGCTGCAAAGATTCACAACGCACACAAATACAGAAACACGCTGCAAAGATTCACAACTCACACAAATACAGAAACACGCTGCAAAGATTCACAATGCACAGAAATACAGAAACACGCTGCAAAGATTCACAACGCACACAAATACAGAAACACAAATACAGAAACACAAATACAGAAACATGCTGCAACATGCTGAAACATGCTGCAAAGATTCACAACGCACACAAATACAGAAACACGCTGCAAAGATTCACAACTCACACAAATACAGAAACACGCTGCAAAGATTCACAATGCACACAAATACAGAAACACGCTGCAAAGATTCACAACGCACACAAATACAGAAACACACTGCAAAGATTCACAACGCACACCAATACAGAAACACGCTGCAAAGATTCACAACACACACCAATACAGAAACATGCTGCAAAGATTCACAACGCACACAAATACAGAAACACGCTGCAAAGATTCACAACGCACACAAATACAGAAACACGCTGCAAAGATTCACAACGCACACAAATACAGAAATGTGATGCAAAGATTAACAACACACACAAATACAGAAACACGCTGCAAAGATTCACAACGCACACAAATACAGAAACACGCTGCAAAGATTCACAACACACACAAAGTACAGAAACACGCTGCAAAGATTCACAACTCACACAAATACAGAAACACGCTGCAAAGATTCACAATGCACACAAATACAGAAACACGCTGCAAAGATTCACAACGCACACAAATACAGAAACACACTGCAAAGATTCACAACGCACACCAATACAGAAACACGCTGCAAAGATTCACAACACACACCAATACAGAAACATGCTGCAAAGATTCACAACGCACACAAATGCAGAAATGTGATGCAAAGATTCACAACGCACACAAATACAGAAACACGCTGCAAAGATTCACAACGCACACAAATACAGAAACACGCTGCAAAGATTCACAACGCACACAAATACAGAAATGTGATGCAAAGATTAACAACACACACAAATACAGAAACACGCTGCAAAGATTCACAACGCACACAAATACAGAAACACGCTGCAAAGATTCACAACACACACAAAGTACAGAAACACGCTGCAAAGATTCACAACGCACACAAATACAGAAACATGCTGCAAAGATTCACAACTCACACAAATACAGAAACATGCTGCAAAGATTCACAACGCACACAAATACAGAAAGATTTACAACACACAAATACAGAAACACGCTGCAAAGATTCACAACACACACAAAGTACAGGAACACGCTGCAAAGATTCACAACGCACACAAATACAGAAATGTGATGCAAAGATTCACAACGCACACAAATACAGAAACACGCTGCAAAGATTCACAACGCACACCAATACAGAAACACGCTGCAAAGATTCACAACACACACCAATACAGAAACATGCTGCAAAGATTCACAACGCACACAAATACAGAAATGTGATGCAAAGATTCACAACGCACACAAATACAGAAATGTGATGCAAAGATTAACAACACACACAAATACAGAAACACGCTGCAAAGATTCACAACGCACACAAATACAGAAACACGCTGCAAAGATTCACAACACACACAAAGTACAGGAACACGCTGCAAAGATTCACAACGCACACAAATACAGAAATGTGATGCAAAGATTCACAACGCACACAAATACAGAAACACGCTGCAAAGATTCACAACGCACACAAATACAGAAACACGCTGCAAAGATTCACAACGCACACAAATACAGAAATGTGATGCAAAGATTAACAACACACACAAATACAGAAACACGCTGCAAAGATTCACAACGCACACAAATACAGAAACACGCTGCAAAGATTCACAACACACACAAAGTACAGAAACACGCTGCAAAGATTCACAACGCACACAAATACAGAAACATGCTGCAAAGATTCACAACTCACACAAATACAGAAACATGCTGCAAAGATTCACAACGCACACAAATACAGAAACACGCTGCAAAGATTTACAACACACAAATACAGAAACACGCTGCAAAGATTCACAACACACACAAAGTACAGAAACACGCTGCAAAGATTCACAACGCACACAAATACAGAAACACGCTGCAAAGATTCACAACGCACACAAATACAGAAATGTGATGCAAAGATTAACAACACACACAAATACAGAAACACGCTGCAAAGATTCACAACGCACACAAATACAGAAACACGCTGCAAAGATTCACAACACACACAAAGTACAGAAACACGCTGCAAAGATTCACAACGCACACAAATACAGAAACATGCTGCAAAGATTCACAACTCACACAAATACAGAAACATGCTGCAAAGATTCACAACGCACACAAATACAGAAAGATTTACAACACACAAATACAGAAACACGCTGCAAAGATTCACAACACACACAAAGTACAGGAACACGCTGCAAAGATTCACAACGCACACAAATACAGAAATGTGATGCAAAGATTCACAACGCACACAAATACAGAAACACGCTGCAAAGATTCACAACGCACACCAATACAGAAACACGCTGCAAAGATTCACAACACACACCAATACAGAAACATGCTGCAAAGATTCACAACGCACACAAATACAGAAATGTGATGCAAAGATTCACAACGCACACAAATACAGAAATGTGATGCAAAGATTAACAACACACACAAATACAGAAACACGCTGCAAAGATTCACAACGCACACAAATACAGAAACACGCTGCAAAGATTCACAACACACACAAAGTACAGGAACACGCTGCAAAGATTCACAACGCACACAAATACAGAAATGTGATGCAAAGATTCACAACGCACACAAATACAGAAACACGCTGCAAAGATTCACAACGCACACAAATACAGAAACACGCTGCAAAGATTCACAACGCACACAAATACAGAAATGTGATGCAAAGATTAACAACACACACAAATACAGAAACACGCTGCAAAGATTCACAACGCACACAAATACAGAAACACGCTGCAAAGATTCACAACACACACAAAGTACAGAAACACGCTGCAAAGATTCACAACGCACACAAATACAGAAACATGCTGCAAAGATTCACAACTCACACAAATACAGAAACATGCTGCAAAGATTCACAACGCACACAAATACAGAAACACGCTGCAAAGATTTACAACACACAAATACAGAAACACGCTGCAAAGATTCACAACACACACAAAGTACAGGAACACGCTGCAAAGATTCACAACGCACACAAATACAGAAATGTGATGCAAAGATTCACAACGCACACAAATACAGAAACACGCTGCAAAGATTCACAACGCACACAAATACAGAAACACGCTGCAAAGATTCACAACTCACACAAATACAGAAACACGCTGCAAAGATTCACAATGCACACAAATACAGAAACACGCTGCAAAGATTCACAACGCACACAAATACAGAAATGTGATGCAAAGATTCACAACGTACACAAATACAGAAACACGCTGCAAAGATTCACAACACACACCAATACAGAAACACGCTGCAAAGATTCACAACACACACCAATACAGAAACATGCTGCAAAGATTCACAACGCACACAAATACAGAAACATGCTGCAAAGATTCACAATGCACACAAATACAGAAACACGCTGCAAAGATTCACAACGCACACAAATACAGAAATGTGATGCAAAGATTCACAACGTACACAAATACAGAAACACGCTGCAAAGATTCACAACACACACCAATACAGAAACACGCTGCAAAGATTCACAACACACACCAATACAGAAACATGCTGCAAAGATTCACAACGCACACAAATACAGAAACATGCTGCAAAGATTCACAATGCACACAAATACAGAAACATGCTGCAAAGATTCACAACTCACACAAATACAGAAACATGCTGCAAAGATTCACAACGCACACAAATACAGAAACATGCTGCAAAGATTCACAACGCACACAAATACAGAAACACGCTGCAAAGATTTACAACACACACAAATACAGAAACACGCTGCAAAGATTCACAACGCACACAAATACAGAAATGTGATGCAAAGATTCACAACGCACACAAATACAGAAACATGCTGCAAAGATTTACAACGCACACAAATACAGAAATGTGATGCAAAGATTCACAACGCACACAAATACAGAAACACGCTGCAAAGATTCACAACGCACACAAATACAGAAACACGCTGCAAAGATTCACAACGCACACAAATACAGAAATGTGATGCAAAGATTAACAACAAACACAAATACAGAAACACGCTGCAAAGATTCACAACGCACACAAATACAGAAACATGCTGCAAAGATTCACAACTCACACAAATACAGAAACACGCTGCAAAGATTCACAACACACACCAATACAGAAACACGCTGCAAAGATTCACAACACACACCAATACAGAAACATGCTGCAAAGATTCACAACGCACACAAATACAGAAATGTGATGCAAAGATTCACAACGCACACAAATACAGAAACACGCTGCAAAGATTCACAACGCACACAAATAAAGAAACACGCTGCAAAGATTCACAACGCACACAAAGTACAGAAACACGCTGCAAAGATTCACAACGCACACAAATACAGAAACACGCTGCAAAGATTCACAACGCACACAAATACAGAAACACGCTGCAAAGATTCACAACGCACACAAATACAGAAATGTGATGCAAAGATTCACAACGTACACAAATACAGAAACACGCTGCAAAGATTCACAACACACACCAATACAGAAACACGCTGCAAAGATTCACAACACACACCAATACAGAAACATGCTGCAAAGATTCACAACGCACACAAATACAGAAACACGCTGCAAAGATTCACAACGCACACAAATACAGAAACATGTTGCAAAGATTCACAATGCACACAAATACAGAAACATGCTGCAAAGATTCACAACTCACACAAATACAGAAACATGCTGCAAAGATTCACAACGCACACAAATACAGAAACACGCTGCAAAGATTTACAACACACAAATACAGAAACACGCTGCAAAGATTCAAACACACACAAAGTACAGGAACACGCTGCAAAGATTCACAACGCACACAAATACAGAAACATGCTGCAAAGATTCACAACTCACACAAATACAGAAACATGCTGCAAAGATTCACAACGCACACAAATACAGAAACACGCTGCAAAGATTTACAACACACACAAATACAGAAACACGCTGCAAAGATTCAAACACACACAAAGTACAGGAACACGCTGCAAAGATTCACAACGCACACAAATACAGAAATGTGATGCAAAGATTCACAACGCACACAAATACAGAAACACGCTGCAAAGATTCACAACACACACAAAGTACAGAAACACGCTGCAAAGATTCACAACGCACACAAATACAGAAACATGCTGCAAAGATTCACAACTCACACAAATAGAGAAACATGCTGCAAAGATTCACAACGCACATAAATACAGAAACACGCTGCAAAGATTTACAACACACACAAATACAGAAACACGCTGCAAAGATTCACAACATACACAAAGTACAGGAACACGCTGCAAAGATTCACAACACACACAAAGTACAGAAACACGCTGCAAAGATTCACAACGCACACAAATACAGAAACACGCTGCAAAGATTCACAACGCACACAAATACAGAAATGTGATGCAAAGATTAACAACACACACAAATACAGAAACACGCTGCAAAGATTCACAACGCACACAAATACAGAAACATGCTGCAAAGATTCACAACGCACACAAATACAGAAACACGCTGCAAAGATTTACAACACACACAAATACAGAAACACGCTGCAAAGATTCACAACGCACACAAATACAGAAATGTGATGCAAAGATTCACAACGCACACAAATACAGAAACATGCTGCAAAGATTTACAACGCACACAAATACAGAAATGTGATGCAAAGATTCACAACGCACACAAATACAGAAACACGCTGCAAAGATTCACAACGCACACAAATACAGAAACACGCTGCAAAGATTCACAACGCACACAAATACAGAAATGTGATGCAAAGTTTAACAACAAACACAAATACAGAAACACGCTGCAAAGATTCACAACGCACACAAATACAGAAACATGCTGCAAAGATTCACAACTCACACAAATACAGGAACACGCTGCAAAGATTCACAACACACACCAATACAGAAACACGCTGCAAAGATTCACAACACACACCAATACAGAAACATGCTGCAAAGATTCACAACGCACACAAATACAGAAATGTGATGCAAAGATTCACAACGCACACAAATACAGAAACACGCTGCAAAGATTCACAACGCACACAAATAAAGAAACACGCTGCAAAGATTCACAACGCACACAAAGTACAGAAACACGCTGCAAAGATTCACAACGCACACAAATACAGAAACACGCTGCAAAGATTCACAACGCACACAAATACAGAAATGTGATGCAAAGATTCACAACGCACACAAAGTACAGAAACACGCTGCAAAGATTCACAACGCACATAAATACAGAAACATGCTGCAAAGATTCACAACTCACACAAATACAGAAACATGCTGCAAAGATTCACAACGCACACAAATACAGAAACACGCTGCAAAGATTCACAACGCACACAAATACAGAAACACGCTGCAAAGATTCACAACACACACAAAGTACAGAAACACGCTGCAAAGATTCACAACGCACATAAATACAGAAACATGCTGCAAAGATTCACAACTCACACAAATACAGAAACATGCTGCAAAGATTCACAACGCACACAAATACAGAAACACGCTGCAAAGTTTTACAACACACACAAATACAGAAACACGCTGCAAAGATTCACAACACACACAAAGTACAGGAACACGCTGCAAAGATTCACAACGCACACAAATACAGAAATGTGATGCAAAGATTCACAACGCACACAAATACAGAAACACGCTGCAAAGATTCACAACGCACACAAATAAAGAAACATGCTGCAAAGATTCACAACGCACACAAATACAGAAACACGCTGCAAAGATTCACAACGCACACAAATACAGAAACATGCTGCAAAGATTCACAACACACACAAAGTACAGGAACACGCTGCAAAGATTTACAACACACACAAAGTACAGGAACACGCTGCAAAGATTCACAACGCACACAAATACAGAAATGTGATGCAAAGATTCACAACGCACACAAATACAGAAACACGCTGCAAAGATTCACAACTCACACAAATACAGAAACACGCTGCAAAGATTCACAATGCACACAAATACAGAAACACGCTGCAAAGATTCACAACGCACACAAATACAGAAACACACTGCAAAGATTCACAACGCACACCAATACAGAAACACGCTGCAAAGATTCACAACACACACCAATACAGAAACATGCTGCAAAGATTTACAACGCACACAAATACAGAAATGTGATGCAAAGATTCACAACGCACACAAATACAGAAACACGCTGCAAAGATTCACAACGCACACAAATACAGAAACACGCTGCAAAGATTCACAATGCACACAAATACAGAAATGTGATGCAAAGATTAACAACACACACAAATACAGAAACACGCTGCAAAGATTCACAACGCACACAAATACAGAAACACGCTGCAAAGATTCACAACGCACACAAATACAGAAACACGCTGCAAAGATTTACAACACACACAAATACAGAAACACGCTGCAAAGATTCACAACGCACACAAATACAGAAATGTGATGCAAAGATTCACAACGCACACAAATACAGAAATGTGATGCAAAGATTCACAACGCACACAAATACAGAAACATGCTGCAAAGATTTACAACGCACACAAATACAGAAATGTGATGCAAAGATTCACAACGCACACAAATACAGAAACACGCTGCAAAGATTCACAACGCACACAAATACAGAAACACGCTGCAAAGATTCACAACGCACACAAATACAGAAATGTGATGCAAAGATTAACAACACACACAAATACAGAAACACGCTGCAAAGATTCACAACGCACACAAATACAGAAACATGCTGCAAAGATTCACAACGCACACAAATACAGAAACACGCTGCAAAGATTTACAACACACACAAATACAGAAACACGCTGCAAAGATTCACAACACACACAAAGTACAGGAACACGCTGCAAAGATTCACAACGCACACAAATACAGAAATGTGATGCAAAGATTCACAACGCACACAAATACAGAAACATGCTGCAAAGATTTACAACGCACACAAATACAGAAATGTGATGCAAAGATTCACAACGCACACAAATACAGAAACACGCTGCAAAGATTCACAACGCACACAAATACAGAAACACGCTGCAAAGATTCACAACGCACACAAATACAGAAATGTGATGCAAAGATTAACAACACACACAAATACAGAAACACGCTGCAAAGATTCACAACGCACACAAATACAGAAACATGCTGCAAAGATTCACAACGCACACAAATACAGAAACACGCTGCAAAGATTTACAACACACACAAATACAGAAACACGCTGCAAAGATTCACAACACACACAAAATACAGAAACACGCTGCAAAGATTCACAACGCACACAAATACAGAAACACGCTGCAAAGATTCACAACGCACACAAGTACAGAAACATGCTGCAAAGATTCACAACGCACACAAATACAGAAACACGCTGCAAAGATTCACAACTCACACAAATACAGAAACACGCTGCAAAGATTCACAATGCACACAAATACAGAAACACGCTGCAAAGATTCACAACGCACACAAATACAGAAATGTGATGCAAAGATTCACAACGTACACAAATACAGAAACACGCTGCAAAGATTCACAACACACACCAATACAGAAACACGCTGCAAAGATTCACAACACACACCAATACAGAAACATGCTGCAAAGATTCACAACGCACACAAATACAGAAATGTGATGCAAAGATTCACAACGCACACAAATACAGAAACACGCTGCAAAGATTCACAACGCACACAAATACAGAAACACGCTGCAAAGATTCACAACGCACACAAATACAGAAATGTGATGCAAAGATTAACAACACACACAAAGTACAGAAACACGCTGCAAAGATTCACAACGCACACAAATACAGAAACACGCTGCAAAGATTCACAACGCACACAAATACAGAAATGTGATGCAAAGATTCACAACGCACACAAATACAGAAACACGCTGCAAAGATTCACAACGCACACAAATACAGAAACACGCTACAAAGATTCACAACACACACAAAGTACAGAAACACGCTGCAAAGATTCACAACGCACACAAATACAGAAACATGCTGCAAAGATTCACAACTCACACAAATACAGAAACATGCTGCAAAGATTCACAACGCACACAAATACAGAAACACGCTGCAAAGATTTACAACACACACAAATACAGAAACACGCTGCAAAGATTCACAACACACACAAAGTACAGGAACACGCTGCAAGGATTCACAACGCACACAAATACAGAAATGTGATGCAAAGATTCACAACGCACACAAATACAGAAACACGCTGCAAAGATTCACAACGCACACAAATAAAGAAACATGCTGCAAAGATTCACAACGCACACAAATACAGAAACACGCTGCAAAGATTCACAACTCACACAAATACAGAAACACGCTGCAAAGATTCACAATGCACACAAATACAGAAACACGCTGCAAAGATTCACAACGCACACAAATACAGAAACACACTGCAAAGATTCACAACGCACACCAATACAGAAACACGCTGCAAAGATTCACAACACACACCAATACAGAAACATGCTGCAAAGATTCACAACGCACACAAATACAGAAACACGCTGCAAAGATTCACAACGCACACAAATACAGAAACACGCTGCAAAGATTCACAACGCACACAAATACAGAAATGTGATGCAAAGATTAACAACACACACAAATACAGAAACACGCTGCAAAGATTCACAACGCACACAAATACAGAAACACGCTGCAAAGATTCACAACACACACAAAGTACAGAAACACGCTGCAAAGATTCACAACTCACACAAATACAGAAACACGCTGCAAAGATTCACAATGCACACAAATACAGAAACACGCTGCAAAGATTCACAACGCACACAAATACAGAAACACACTGCAAAGATTCACAACGCACACCAATACAGAAACACGCTGCAAAGATTCACAACACACACCAATACAGAAACATGCTGCAAAGATTCACAACGCACACAAATGCAGAAATGTGATGCAAAGATTCACAACGCACACAAATACAGAAACACGCTGCAAAGATTCACAACGCACACAAATACAGAAACACGCTGCAAAGATTCACAACGCACACAAATACAGAAATATGATGCAAAGATTAACAACACACACAAATACAGAAACACGCTGCAAAGATTCACAACGCACACAAATACAGAAACACGCTGCAAAGATTCACAACACACACAAAGTACAGAAACACGCTGCAAAGATTCACAACGCACACAAATACAGAAACATGCTGCAAAGATTCACAACTCACACAAATACAGAAACATGCTGCAAAGATTCACAACGCACACAAATACAGAAAGATTTACAACACACAAATACAGAAACACGCTGCAAAGATTCACAACACACACAAAGTACAGGAACACGCTGCAAAGATTCACAACGCACACAAATACAGAAACACGCTGCAAAGATTCACAACGCACACAAATACAGAAATGTGATGCAAAGATTAACAACACACACAAAGTACAGAAACACGCTGCAAAGATTCACAACGCACACAAATACAGAAACACGCTGCAAAGATTCACAACGCACACAAATACAGAAATGTGATGCAAAGATTCACAACGCACACAAATACAGAAACACGCTGCAAAGATTCACAACGCACACAAATACAGAAACACGCTGCAAAGATTCACAACACACACAAAGTACAGAAACACGCTGCAAAGATTCACAACGCACACAAATACAGAAACATGCTGCAAAGATTCACAACTCACACAAATACAGAAACATGCTGCAAAGATTCACAACGCACACAAATACAGAAACACGCTGCAAAGATTTACAACACACACAAATACCGAAACACGCTGCAAAGATTCACAACACACACAAAGTACAGGAACACGCTGCAAAGATTCACAACGCACACAAATACAGAAATGTGATGCAAAGATTCACAACGCACACAAATACAGAAACACGCTGCAAAGATTCACAACGCACACAAATAAAGAAACATGCTGCAAAGATTCACAACGCACACAAATACAGAAACACGCTGCAAAGATTCACAACTCACACAAATACAGAAACACGCTGCAAAGATTCACAATGCACAGAAATACAGAAACACGCTGCAAAGATTCACAACGCACACAAATACAGAAACACAAATACAGAAACACAAATACAGAAACATGCTGCAACATGCTGAAACATGCTGCAAAGATTCACAACGCACACAAATACAGAAACACGCTGCAAAGATTCACAACTCACACAAATACAGAAACACGCTGCAAAGATTCACAATGCACACAAATACAGAAACACGCTGCAAAGATTCACAACGCACACAAATACAGAAACACACTGCAAAGATTCACAACGCACACCAATACAGAAACACGCTGCAAAGATTCACAACACACACCAATACAGAAACATGCTGCAAAGATTCACAACGCACACAAATACAGAAACACGCTGCAAAGATTCACAACGCACACAAATACAGAAACACGCTGCAAAGATTCACAACGCACACAAATACAGAAATGTGATGCAAAGATTAACAACACACACAAATACAGAAACACGCTGCAAAGATTCACAACGCACACAAATACAGAAACACGCTGCAAAGATTCACAACACACACAAAGTACAGAAACACGCTGCAAAGATTCACAACTCACACAAATACAGAAACACGCTGCAAAGATTCACAATGCACACAAATACAGAAACACGCTGCAAAGATTCACAACGCACACAAATACAGAAACACACTGCAAAGATTCACAACGCACACCAATACAGAAACACGCTGCAAAGATTCACAACACACACCAATACAGAAACATGCTGCAAAGATTCACAACGCACACAAATGCAGAAATGTGATGCAAAGATTCACAACGCACACAAATACAGAAACACGCTGCAAAGATTCACAACGCACACAAATACAGAAACACGCTGCAAAGATTCACAACGCACACAAATACAGAAATGTGATGCAAAGATTAACAACACACACAAATACAGAAACACGCTGCAAAGATTCACAACGCACACAAATACAGAAACACGCTGCAAAGATTCACAACACACACAAAGTACAGAAACACGCTGCAAAGATTCACAACGCACACAAATACAGAAACATGCTGCAAAGATTCACAACTCACACAAATACAGAAACATGCTGCAAAGATTCACAACGCACACAAATACAGAAATGTGATGCAAAGATTCACAACGCACACAAATACAGAAACACGCTGCAAAGATTCACAACGCACACAAATACAGAAACACGCTGCAAAGATTCACAACGCACACAAATACAGAAATGTGATGCAAAGATTAACAACACACACAAAGTACAGAAACACGCTGCAAAGATTCACAACGCACACAAATACAGAAACACGCTGCAAAGATTCACAACGCACACAAATACAGAAATGTGATGCAAAGATTCACAACGCACACAAATACAGAAACACGCTGCAAAGATTCACAACGCACACAAATACAGAAACACGCTACAAAGATTCACAACACACACAAAGTACAGAAACACGCTGCAAAGATTCACAACGCACACAAATACAGAAACATGCTGCAAAGATTCACAACTCACACAAATACAGAAACATGCTGCAAAGATTCACAACGCACACAAATACAGAAACACGCTGCAAAGATTTACAACACACACAAATACAGAAACACGCTGCAAAGATTCACAACACACACAAAGTACAGGAACACGCTGCAAAGATTCACAACGCACACAAATACAGAAATGTGATGCAAAGATTCACAACGCACACAAATACAGAAACACGCTGCAAAGATTCACAACGCACACAAATAAAGAAACATGCTGCAAAGATTCACAACGCACACAAATACAGAAACACGCTGCAAAGATTCACAACTCACACAAATACAGAAACACGCTGCAAAGATTCACAATGCACACAAATACAGAAACACGCTGCAAAGATTCACAACGCACACAAATACAGAAACACACTGCAAAGATTCACAACGCACACCAATACAGAAACACGCTGCAAAGATTCACAACACACACCAATACAGAAACATGCTGCAAAGATTCACAACGCACACAAATACAGAAACACGCTGCAAAGATTCACAACGCACACAAATACAGAAACACGCTGCAAAGATTCACAACGCACACAAATACAGAAATGTGATGCAAAGATTAACAACACACACAAATACAGAAACACGCTGCAAAGATTCACAACGCACACAAATACAGAAACACGCTGCAAAGATTCACAACACACACAAAGTACAGAAACACGCTGCAAAGATTCACAACTCACACAAATACAGAAACACGCTGCAAAGATTCACAATGCACACAAATACAGAAACACGCTGCAAAGATTCACAACGCACACAAATACAGAAACACACTGCAAAGATTCACAACGCACACCAATACAGAAACACGCTGCAAAGATTCACAACACACACCAATACAGAAACATGCTGCAAAGATTCACAACGCACACAAATGCAGAAATGTGATGCAAAGATTCACAACGCACACAAATACAGAAACACGCTGCAAAGATTCACAACGCACACAAATACAGAAACACGCTGCAAAGATTCACAACGCACACAAATACAGAAATATGATGCAAAGATTAACAACACACACAAATACAGAAACACGCTGCAAAGATTCACAACGCACACAAATACAGAAACACGCTGCAAAGATTCACAACACACACAAAGTACAGAAACACGCTGCAAAGATTCACAACGCACACAAATACAGAAACATGCTGCAAAGATTCACAACTCACACAAATACAGAAACATGCTGCAAAGATTCACAACGCACACAAATACAGAAAGATTTACAACACACAAATACAGAAACACGCTGCAAAGATTCACAACACACACAAAGTACAGGAACACGCTGCAAAGATTCACAACGCACACAAATACAGAAACACGCTGCAAAGATTCACAACGCACACAAATACAGAAATGTGATGCAAAGATTAACAACACACACAAAGTACAGAAACACGCTGCAAAGATTCACAACGCACACAAATACAGAAACACGCTGCAAAGATTCACAACGCACACAAATACAGAAATGTGATGCAAAGATTCACAACGCACACAAATACAGAAACACGCTGCAAAGATTCACAACGCACACAAATACAGAAACACGCTGCAAAGATTCACAACACACACAAAGTACAGAAACACGCTGCAAAGATTCACAACGCACACAAATACAGAAACATGCTGCAAAGATTCACAACTCACACAAATACAGAAACATGCTGCAAAGATTCACAACGCACACAAATACAGAAACACGCTGCAAAGATTTACAACACACACAAATACAGAAACACGCTGCAAAGATTCACAACACACACAAAGTACAGGAACACGCTGCAAAGATTCACAACGCACACAAATACAGAAATGTGATGCAAAGATTCACAACGCACACAAATACAGAAACACGCTGCAAAGATTCACAACGCACACAAATAAAGAAACATGCTGCAAAGATTCACAACGCACACAAATACAGAAACACGCTGCAAAGATTCACAACTCACACAAATACAGAAACACGCTGCAAAGATTCACAATGCACAGAAATACAGAAACACGCTGCAAAGATTCACAACGCACACAAATACAGAAACACAAATACAGAAACACAAATACAGAAACATGCTGCAACATGCTGAAACATGCTGCAAAGATTCACAACGCACACAAATACAGAAACACGCTGCAAAGATTCACAACTCACACAAATACAGAAACACGCTGCAAAGATTCACAATGCACACAAATACAGAAACACGCTGCAAAGATTCACAACGCACACAAATACAGAAACACACTGCAAAGATTCACAACGCACACCAATACAGAAACACGCTGCAAAGATTCACAACACACACCAATACAGAAACATGCTGCAAAGATTCACAACGCACACAAATACAGAAACACGCTGCAAAGATTCACAACGCACACAAATACAGAAACACGCTGCAAAGATTCACAACGCACACAAATACAGAAATGTGATGCAAAGATTAACAACACACACAAATACAGAAACACGCTGCAAAGATTCACAACGCACACAAATACAGAAACACGCTGCAAAGATTCACAATGCACACAAATACAGAAACACGCTGCAAAGATTCACAACGCACACAAATACAGAAACACACTGCAAAGATTCACAACGCACACCAATACAGAAACACGCTGCAAAGATTCACAACACACACCAATACAGAAACATGCTGCAAAGATTCACAACGCACACAAATGCAGAAATGTGATGCAAAGATTCACAACGCACACAAATACAGAAACACGCTGCAAAGATTCACAACGCACACAAATACAGAAACACGCTGCAAAGATTCACAACGCACACAAATACAGAAATGTGATGCAAAGATTAACAACACACACAAATACAGAAACACGCTGCAAAGATTCACAACGCACACAAATACAGAAACACGCTGCAAAGATTCACAACACACACAAAGTACAGAAACACGCTGCAAAGATTCACAACGCACACAAATACAGAAACATGCTGCAAAGATTCACAACTCACACAAATACAGAAACATGCTGCAAAGATTCACAACGCACACAAATACAGAAAGATTTACAACACACAAATACAGAAACACGCTGCAAAGATTCACAACACACACAAAGTACAGGAACACGCTGCAAAGATTCACAACGCACACAAATACAGAAATGTGATGCAAAGATTCACAACGCACACAAATACAGAAACACGCTGCAAAGATTCACAACGCACACCAATACAGAAACACGCTGCAAAGATTCACAACACACACCAATACAGAAACATGCTGCAAAGATTCACAACGCACACAAATACAGAAATGTGATGCAAAGATTCACAACGCACACAAATACAGAAATATGATGCAAAGATTAACAACACACACAAATACAGAAACACGCTGCAAAGATTCACAACGCACACAAATACAGAAACACGCTGCAAAGATTCACAACACACACAAAGTACAGGAACACGCTGCAAAGATTCACAACGCACACAAATACAGAAATGTGATGCAAAGATTCACAACGCACACAAATACAGAAACACGCTGCAAAGATTCACAACGCACACAAATACAGAAATGTGATGCAAAGATTAACAGCACACACAAATACAGAAACACGCTGCAAAGATTCACAACGCACACAAATACAGAAACACGCTGCAAAGATTCACAACACACACAAAGTACAGAAACACGCTGCAAAGATTCACAACGCACACAAATACAGAAATGTGATGCAAAGATTCACAACGCACACAAATACAGAAACACGCTGCAAAGATTCACAACGCACACAAATAAAGAAACATGCTGCAAAGATTCACAATGCACACAAATACAGAAACACGCTGCAAAGATTCACAACTCACACAAATACAGAAACACGCTGCAAAGATTCACAATGCACAGAAATACAGAAACACGCTGCAAAGATTCACAACGCACACAAATACAGAAACACAAATACAGAAACACAAATACAGAAACATGCTGCAACATGCTGAAACATGCTGCAAAGATTCACAACGCACACAAATACAGAAACACGCTGCAAAGATTCACAACTCACACAAATACAGAAACACGCTGCAAAGATTCACAATGCACACAAATACAGAAACACGCTGCAAAGATTCACAACGCACACAAATACAGAAACACACTGCAAAGATTCACAACGCACACCAATACAGAAACACGCTGCAAAGATTCACAACACACACCAATACAGAAACATGCTGCAAAGATTCACAACGCACACAAATACAGAAACACGCTGCAAAGATTCACAACGCACACAAATACAGAAACACGCTGCAAAGATTCACAACGCACACAAATACAGAAATGTGATGCAAAGATTAACAACACACACAAATACAGAAACACGCTGCAAAGATTCACAACGCACACAAATACAGAAACACGCTGCAAAGATTCACAACACACACAAAGTACAGAAACACGCTGCAAAGATTCACAACTCACACAAATACAGAAACACGCTGCAAAGATTCACAATGCACACAAATACAGAAACACGCTGCAAAGATTCACAACGCACACAAATACAGAAACACACTGCAAAGATTCACAACGCACACCAATACAGAAACACGCTGCAAAGATTCACAACACACACCAATACAGAAACATGCTGCAAAGATTCACAACGCACACAAATGCAGAAATGTGATGCAAAGATTCACAACGCACACAAATACAGAAACACGCTGCAAAGATTCACAACGCACACAAATACAGAAACACGCTGCAAAGATTCACAACGCACACAAATACAGAAATGTGATGCAAAGATTAACAACACACACAAATACAGAAACACGCTGCAAAGATTCACAACACACACAAAGTACAGAAACACGCTGCAAAGATTCACAACGCACACAAATACAGAAACATGCTGCAAAGATTCACAACTCACACAAATACAGAAACATGCTGCAAAGATTCACAACGCACACAAATACAGAAAGATTTACAACACACAAATACAGAAACACGCTGCAAAGATTCACAACACACACAAAGTACAGGAACACGCTGCAAAGATTCACAACGCACACAAATACAGAAATGTGATGCAAAGATTCACAACGCACACAAATACAGAAACACGCTGCAAAGATTCACAACGCACACAAATACAGAAACACGCTGCAAAGATTCACAACGCACACAAATACAGAAACACGCTGCAAAGATTCACAACACACACAAAGTACAGAAACACGCTGCAAAGATTCACAACGCACACAAATACAGAAACATGCTGCAAAGATTCACAACTCACACAAATACAGAAACATGCTGCAAAGATTCACAACGCACACAAATACAGAAACACGCTGCAAAGATTTACAACACACACAAATACAGAAACACGCTGCAAAGATTCACAACACACACAAAGTACAGGAACACGCTGCAAAGATTCACAACGCACACAAATACAGAAATGTGATGCAAAGATTCACAACGCACACAAATACAGAAACACGCTGCAAAGATTCACAACGCACACAAATAAAGAAACATGCTGCAAAGATTCACAACGCACACAAATACAGAAACACGCTGCAAAGATTCACAACTCACACAAATACAGAAACACGCTGCAAAGATTCACAATGCACAGAAATACAGAAACACGCTGCAAAGATTCACAACGCACACAAATACAGAAACACAAATACAGAAACACAAATACAGAAACATGCTGCAACATGCTGAAACATGCTGCAAAGATTCACAACGCACACAAATACAGAAACACGCTGCAAAGATTCACAACTCACACAAATACAGAAACACGCTGCAAAGATTCACAATGCACACAAATACAGAAACACGCTGCAAAGATTCACAACGCACACAAATACAGAAACACACTGCAAAGATTCACAACGCACACCAATACAGAAACACGCTGCAAAGATTCACAACACACACCAATACAGAAACATGCTGCAAAGATTCACAACGCACACAAATACAGAAACACGCTGCAAAGATTCACAACGCACACAAATACAGAAACACGCTGCAAAGATTCACAACGCACACAAATACAGAAATGTGATGCAAAGATTAACAACACACACAAATACAGAAACACGCTGCAAAGATTCACAACGCACACAAATACAGAAACACGCTGCAAAGATTCACAACACACACAAAGTACAGAAACACGCTGCAAAGATTCACAACTCACACAAATACAGAAACACGCTGCAAAGATTCACAATGCACACAAATACAGAAACACGCTGCAAAGATTCACAACGCACACAAATACAGAAACACACTGCAAAGATTCACAACGCACACCAATACAGAAACACGCTGCAAAGATTCACAACACACACCAATACAGAAACATGCTGCAAAGATTCACAACGCACACAAATGCAGAAATGTGATGCAAAGATTCACAACGCACACAAATACAGAAACACGCTGCAAAGATTCACAACGCACACAAATACAGAAACACGCTGCAAAGATTCACAACGCACACAAATACAGAAATGTGATGCAAAGATTAACAACACACACAAATACAGAAACACGCTGCAAAGATTCACAACGCACACAAATACAGAAACACGCTGCAAAGATTCACAACACACACAAAGTACAGAAACACGCTGCAAAGATTCACAACGCACACAAATACAGAAACATGCTGCAAAGATTCACAACTCACACAAATACAGAAACATGCTGCAAAGATTCACAACGCACACAAATACAGAAAGATTTACAACACACAAATACAGAAACACGCTGCAAAGATTCACAACACACACAAAGTACAGGAACACGCTGCAAAGATTCACAACGCACACAAATACAGAAATGTGATGCAAAGATTCACAACGCACACAAATACAGAAACACGCTGCAAAGATTCACAACGCACACCAATACAGAAACACGCTGCAAAGATTCACAACACACACCAATACAGAAACATGCTGCAAAGATTCACAACGCACACAAATACAGAAATGTGATGCAAAGATTCACAACGCACACAAATACAGAAATATGATGCAAAGATTAACAACACACACAAATACAGAAACACGCTGCAAAGATTCACAACGCACACAAATACAGAAACACGCTGCAAAGATTCACAACACACACAAAGTACAGGAACACGCTGCAAAGATTCACAACGCACACAAATACAGAAATGTGATGCAAAGATTCACAACGCACACAAATACAGAAACACGCTGCAAAGATTCACAACGCACACAAATACAGAAATGTGATGCAAAGATTAACAGCACACACAAATACAGAAACACGCTGCAAAGATTCACAACGCACACAAATACAGAAACACGCTGCAAAGATTCACAACACACACAAAGTACAGAAACACGCTGCAAAGATTCACAACGCACACAAATACAGAAATGTGATGCAAAGATTCACAACGCACACAAATACAGAAACACGCTGCAAAGATTCACAACGCACACAAATAAAGAAACATGCTGCAAAGATTCACAATGCACACAAATACAGAAACACGCTGCAAAGATTCACAACTCACACAAATACAGAAACACGCTGCAAAGATTCACAATGCACAGAAATACAGAAACACGCTGCAAAGATTCACAACGCACACAAATACAGAAACACAAATACAGAAACACAAATACAGAAACATGCTGCAACATGCTGAAACATGCTGCAAAGATTCACAACGCACACAAATACAGAAACACGCTGCAAAGATTCACAACTCACACAAATACAGAAACACGCTGCAAAGATTCACAATGCACACAAATACAGAAACACGCTGCAAAGATTCACAACGCACACAAATACAGAAACACACTGCAAAGATTCACAACGCACACCAATACAGAAACACGCTGCAAAGATTCACAACACACACCAATACAGAAACATGCTGCAAAGATTCACAACGCACACAAATACAGAAACACGCTGCAAAGATTCACAACGCACACAAATACAGAAACACGCTGCAAAGATTCACAACGCACACAAATACAGAAATGTGATGCAAAGATTAACAACACACACAAATACAGAAACACGCTGCAAAGATTCACAACGCACACAAATACAGAAACACGCTGCAAAGATTCACAACACACACAAAGTACAGAAACACGCTGCAAAGATTCACAACTCACACAAATACAGAAACACGCTGCAAAGATTCACAATGCACACAAATACAGAAACACGCTGCAAAGATTCACAACGCACACAAATACAGAAACACACTGCAAAGATTCACAACGCACACCAATACAGAAACACGCTGCAAAGATTCACAACACACACCAATACAGAAACATGCTGCAAAGATTCACAACGCACACAAATGCAGAAATGTGATGCAAAGATTCACAACGCACACAAATACAGAAACACGCTGCAAAGATTCACAACGCACACAAATACAGAAACACGCTGCAAAGATTCACAACGCACACAAATACAGAAATGTGATGCAAAGATTAACAACACACACAAATACAGAAACACGCTGCAAAGATTCACAACACACACAAAGTACAGAAACACGCTGCAAAGATTCACAACGCACACAAATACAGAAACATGCTGCAAAGATTCACAACTCACACAAATACAGAAACATGCTGCAAAGATTCACAACGCACACAAATACAGAAAGATTTACAACACACAAATACAGAAACACGCTGCAAAGATTCACAACACACACAAAGTACAGGAACACGCTGCAAAGATTCACAACGCACACAAATACAGAAATGTGATGCAACACAGAAATGTGTCACAACGCACACAAATACAGAAATGTGACACAAATACAGAAACACGCTGCAAAGATTCACAACGCACACAAATACAGAAACACGCTGCAAAGATTCACAACACACACAAAGTACAGGAACACGCTGCAAAGATTCACAACGCACACAAATACAGAAATGTGATGCAAAGATTCACAACGCACACAAATACAGAAACACGCTGCAAAGATTCACAACGCACACAAATACAGAAATGTGATGCAAAGATTAACAGCACACACAAATACAGAAACACGCTGCAAAGATTCACAACGCACACAAATACAGAAACACGCTGCAAAGATTCACAACACACACAAAGTACAGAAACACGCTGCAAAGATTCACAACGCACACAAATACAGAAACATGCTGCAAAGATTCACAACTCACACAAATACAGAAACATGCTGCAAAGATTCACAACGCACACAAATACAGAAACACGCTGCAAAGATTTACAACACACAAATACAGAAACACGCTGCAAAGATTCACAACACACACAGAGTACAGGAACACGCTGCAAAGATTCACAACGCACACAAATACAGAAATGTGATGCAAAGATTCACAACGCACACAAATACAGAAACACGCTGCAAAGATTCACAACGCACACAAATACAGAAACACGCTGCAAAGATTCACAACTCACACAAATACAGAAACACGCTGCAAAGATTCACAATGCACACAAATACAGAAACACGCTGCAAAGATTCACAACGCACACAAATACAGAAATGTGATGCAAAGATTAACAACACACACAAATACAGAAACACGCTGCAAAGATTCACAACGCACACAAATACAGAAACACGCTGCAAAGATTCACAACACACACAAAGTACAGAAACACGCTGCAAAGATTCACAACGCACACAAATACAGAAACATGCTGCAAAGATTCACAACTCACACAAATACAGAAACATGCTGCAAAGATTCACAACGCACACAAATACAGAAAGATTTACAACACACAAATACAGAAACACGCTGCAAAGATTCACAACACACACAAAGTACAGGAACACGCTGCAAAGATTCACAACGCACACAAATACAGAAATGTGATGCAAAGATTCACAACGCACACAAATACAGAAATGTGATGCAAAGATTAACAACACACACAAATACAGAAACACGCTGCAAAGATTCACAACGCACACAAATACAGAAACACGCTGCAAAGATTCACAACACACACAAAGTACAGGAACACGCTGCAAAGATTCACAACGCACACAAATACAGAAATGTGATGCAAAGATTCACAACGCACACAAATACAGAAACACGCTGCAAAGATTCACAACGCACACAAATACAGAAATGTGATGCAAAGATTAACAGCACACACAAATACAGAAACACGCTGCAAAGATTCACAACGCACACAAATACAGAAACACGCTGCAAAGATTCACAACACACACAAAGTACAGAAACACGCTGCAAAGATTCACAACGCACACAAATACAGAAATGTGATGCAAAGATTCACAACGCACACAAATACAGAAACACGCTGCAAAGATTCACAACGCACACAAATAAAGAAACATGCTGCAAAGATTCACAACGCACACAAATACAGAAACACGCTGCAAAGATTCACAACTCACACAAATACAGAAACACGCTGCAAAGATTCACAATGCACAGAAATACAGAAACACGCTGCAAAGATTCACAACGCACACAAATACAGAAACACAAATACAGAAACACAAATACAGAAACATGCTGCAACATGCTGAAACATGCTGCAAAGATTCACAACGCACACAAATACAGAAACACGCTGCAAAGATTCACAACTCACACAAATACAGAAACACGCTGCAAAGATTCACAATGCACACAAATACAGAAACATGCTGCAAAGATTCACAACGCACACAAATACAGAAACACGCTGCAAAGATTCACAACGCACACAAATACAGAAACACGCTGCAAAGATTCACAACGCACACAAATACAGAAATGTGATGCAAAGATTAACAACACACACAAATACAGAAACACGCTGCAAAGATTCACAACGCACACAAATACAGAAACACGCTGCAAAGATTCACAACACACACAAAGTACAGAAACACGCTGCAAAGATTCACAACTCACACAAATACAGAAACACGCTGCAAAGATTCACAATGCACACAAATACAGAAACACGCTGCAAAGATTCACAACGCACACAAATACAGAAACACACTGCAAAGATTCACAACGCACACCAATACAGAAACACGCTGCAAAGATTCACAACACACACCAATACAGAAACATGCTGCAAAGATTCACAACGCACACAAATGCAGAAATGTGATGCAAAGATTCACAACGCACACAAATACAGAAACACGCTGCAAAGATTCACAACGCACACAAATACAGAAACACGCTGCAAAGATTCACAACGCACACAAATACAGAAATGTGATGCAAAGATTAACAACACACACAAATACAGAAACACGCTGCAAAGATTCACAACACACACAAAGTACAGAAACACGCTGCAAAGATTCACAACGCACACAAATACAGAAACATGCTGCAAAGATTCACAACTCACACAAATACAGAAACATGCTGCAAAGATTCACAACGCACACAAATACAGAAAGATTTACAACACACAAATACAGAAACACGCTGCAAAGATTCACAACACACACAAAGTACAGGAACACGCTGCAAAGATTCACAACGCACACAAATACAGAAATGTGATGCAAAGATTCACAACGCACACAAATACAGAAACACGCTGCAAAGATTCACAACGCACACCAATACAGAAACACGCTGCAAAGATTCACAACACACACCAATACAGAAACATGCTGCAAAGATTCACAACGCACACAAATACAGAAATGTGATGCAAAGATTCACAACGCACACAAATACAGAAATGTGATGCAAAGATTAACAACACACACAAATACAGAAACACGCTGCAAAGATTCACAACACACACAAAGTACAGGAACACGCTGCAAAGATTCACAACGCACACAAATACAGAAATGTGATGCAAAGATTCACAACGCACACAAATACAGAAACACGCTGCAAAGATTCACAACGCACACAAATACAGAAACACGCTGCAAAGATTCACAACGCACACAAATACAGAAATGTGATGCAAAGATTAACAGCACACACAAATACAGAAACACGCTGCAAAGATTCACAACGCACACAAATACAGAAACACGCTGCAAAGATTCACAACACACACAAAGTACAGAAACACGCTGCAAAGATTCACAACGCACACAAATACAGAAACATGCTGCAAAGATTCACAACTCACACAAATACAGAAACATGCTGCAAAGATTCACAACGCACACAAATACAGAAACACGCTGCAAAGATTTACAACACACAAATACAGAAACACGCTGCAAAGATTCACAACACACACAAAGTACAGGAACACGCTGCAAAGATTCACAACGCACACAAATACAGAAATGTGATGCAAAGATTCACAACGCACACAAATACAGAAACACGCTGCAAAGATTCACAACGCACACAAATACAGAAACACGCTGCAAAGATTCACAACTCACACAAATACAGAAACACGCTGCAAAGATTCACAATGCACACAAATACAGAAACACGCTGCAAAGATTCACAACGCACACAAATACAGAAATGTGATGCAAAGATTCACAACGTACACAAATACAGAAACACGCTGCAAAGATTCACAACACACACCAATACAGAAACACGCTGCAAAGATTCACAACACACACCAATACAGAAACATGCTGCAAAGATTCACAACGCACACAAATACAGAAACACGCTGCAAAGATTCACAACGCACACAAATACAGAAACATGCTGCAAAGATTCACAACTCACACAAATACAGAAACATGCTGCAAAGATTCACAACGCACACAAATACAGAAACACGCTGCAAAGAATTACAACACACACAAATACAAAAACACGCTGCAAAGATTCACAACACACACAAAGTACAGGAACACGCTGCAAAGATTCACAACGCACACAAATACAGAAACATGCTGCAAAGATTCACAACTCACACAAATACAGAAACATGCTGCAAAGATTCACAACGCACACAAATACAGAAACACGCTGCAAAGATTAACAACACACACAAATACAGAAACACGCTGCAAAGATTCACAACGCACACAAATACAGAAACACGCTGCAAAGATTCACAACACACACAAAGTACAGAAACACGCTGCAAAGATTCACAACTCACACAAATACAGAAACACGCTGCAAAGATTCACAATGCACACAAATACAGAAACACGCTGCAAAGATTCACAACGCACACAAATACAGAAACACACTGCAAAGATTCACAACGCACACCAATACAGAAACACGCTGCAAAGATTCACAACACACACCAATACAGAAACATGCTGCAAAGATTCACAACGCACACAAATGCAGAAATGTGATGCAAAGATTCACAACGCACACAAATACAGAAACACGCTGCAAAGATTCACAACGCACACAAATACAGAAACACGCTGCAAAGATTCACAACGCACACAAATACAGAAATGTGATGCAAAGATTAACAACACACACAAATACAGAAACACGCTGCAAAGATTCACAACGCACACAAATACAGAAACACGCTGCAAAGATTCACAACACACACAAAGTACAGAAACACGCTGCAAAGATTCACAACGCACACAAATACAGAAACATGCTGCAAAGATTCACAACTCACACAAATACAGAAACATGCTGCAAAGATTCACAACGCACACAAATACAGAAAGATTTACAACACACAAATACAGAAACACGCTGCAAAGATTCACAACACACACAAAGTACAGGAACACGCTGCAAAGATTCACAACGCACACAAATACAGAAATGTGATGCAAAGATTCACAACGCACACAAATACAGAAACACGCTGCAAAGATTCACAACGCACACCAATACAGAAACACGCTGCAAAGATTCACAACACACACCAATACAGAAACATGCTGCAAAGATTCACAACGCACACAAATACAGAAATGTGATGCAAAGATTCACAACGCACACAAATACAGAAATGTGATGCAAAGATTAACAACACACACAAATACAGAAACACGCTGCAAAGATTCACAACGCACACAAATACAGAAACACGCTGCAAAGATTCACAACACACACAAAGTACAGGAACACGCTGCAAAGATTCACAACGCACACAAATACAGAAATGTGATGCAAAGATTCACAACGCACACAAATACAGAAACACGCTGCAAAGATTCACAACGCACACAAATACAGAAACACGCTGCAAAGATTCACAACGCACACAAATACAGAAATGTGATGCAAAGATTAACAGCACACACAAATACAGAAACACGCTGCAAAGATTCACAACGCACACAAATACAGAAACACGCTGCAAAGATTCACAACACACACAAAGTACAGAAACACGCTGCAAAGATTCACAACGCACACAAATACAGAAACATGCTGCAAAGATTCACAACTCACACAAATACAGAAACATGCTGCAAAGATTCACAACGCACACAAATACAGAAACACGCTGCAAAGATTTACAACACACAAATACAGAAACACGCTGCAAAGATTCACAACACACACAAAGTACAGGAACACGCTGCAAAGATTCACAACGCACACAAATACAGAAATGTGATGCAAAGATTCACAACGCACACAAATACAGAAACACGCTGCAAAGATTCACAACGCACACAAATACAGAAACACGCTGCAAAGATTCACAACTCACACAAATACAGAAACACGCTGCAAAGATTCACAATGCACACAAATACAGAAACACGCTGCAAAGATTCACAACGCACACAAATACAGAAATGTGATGCAAAGATTCACAACGTACACAAATACAGAAACACGCTGCAAAGATTCACAACACACACCAATACAGAAACACGCTGCAAAGATTCACAACACACACCAATACAGAAACATGCTGCAAAGATTCACAACGCACACAAATACAGAAACACGCTGCAAAGATTCACAACGCACACAAATACAGAAACATGCTGCAAAGATTCACAACTCACACAAATACAGAAACATGCTGCAAAGATTCACAACGCACACAAATACAGAAACACGCTGCAAAGAATTACAACACACACAAATACAAAAACACGCTGCAAAGATTCACAACACACACAAAGTACAGGAACACGCTGCAAAGATTCACAACGCACACAAATACAGAAACATGCTGCAAAGATTCACAACTCACACAAATACAGAAACATGCTGCAAAGATTCACAACGCACACAAATACAGAAACACGCTGCAAAGATTTACAACACACACAAATACAGAAACACGCTGCAAAGATTCAAACACACAAAGTACAGGAACACGCTGCAAAGATTCACAACGCACACAAATACAGAAATGTGATGCAAAGATTCACAACGCACACAAATACAGAAACACGCTGCAAAGATTCACAACACACACAAAGTACAGAAACACGCTGCAAAGATTCACAACGCACACAAATACAGAAACATGCTGCAAAGATTCACAACTCACACAAATAGAGAAACATGCTGCAAAGATTCACAACGCACATAAATACAGAAACACGCTGCAAAGATTTACAACACACACAAATACAGAAACACGCTGCAAAGATTCACAACACACACAAAGTACAGGAACACGCTGCAAAGATTCACAACACACACAAAGTACAGGAACACGCTGCAAAGATTCACAACGCACACAAATACAGAAATGTGATGCAAAGATTCACAACGCACACAAATACAGAAACACGCTGCAAAGATTTACAACGCACACAAATACAGAAACATGCTGCAAAGATTCACAACGCACACAAATACAGAAACACGCTGCAAAGATTCACAACTCACACAAATACAGAAACACGCTGCAAAAATTCACAATGCACACAAATACAGAAACATGCTGCAAAGATTCACAACTCACACAAATACAGAAACACGCTGCAAAGATTCACAACGCACACCAATACAGAAACACGCTGCAAAGATTCACAACACACACCAATACAGAAACATGCTGCAAAGATTCACAACGCACACAAATACAGAAACACGCTGCAAAGATTCACAACGCACACAAATACAGAAACACGCTGCAAAGATTCACAACGCACACAAATACAGAAATGTGATGCAAAGATTAACAACACACACAAATACAGAAACACGCTGCAAAGATTCACAACGCACACAAATACAGAAACACGCTGCAAAGATTCACAACACACACAAAGTACAGAAACACGCTGCAAAGATTCACAACTCACACAAATACAGAAACACGCTGCAAAGATTCACAATGCACACAAATACAGAAACACGCTGCAAAGATTCACAACGCACACAAATACAGAAACACACTGCAAAGATTCACAACGCACACCAATACAGAAACACGCTGCAAAGATTCACAACACACACCAATACAGAAACATGCTGCAAAGATTCACAACGCACACAAATGCAGAAATGTGATGCAAAGATTCACAACGCACACAAATACAGAAACACGCTGCAAAGATTCACAACGCACACAAATACAGAAACACGCTGCAAAGATTCACAACGCACACAAATACAGAAATGTGATGCAAAGATTAACAACACACACAAATACAGAAACACGCTGCAAAGATTCACAACGCACACAAATACAGAAACACGCTGCAAAGATTCACAACACACACAAAGTACAGAAACACGCTGCAAAGATTCACAACGCACACAAATACAGAAACATGCTGCAAAGATTCACAACTCACACAAATACAGAAACATGCTGCAAAGATTCACAACGCACACAAATACAGAAAGATTTACAACACACAAATACAGAAACACGCTGCAAAGATTCACAACACACACAAAGTACAGGAACACGCTGCAAAGATTCACAACGCACACAAATACAGAAATGTGATGCAAAGATTCACAACGCACACAAATACAGAAACACGCTGCAAAGATTCACAACGCACACCAATACAGAAACACGCTGCAAAGATTCACAACACACACCAATACAGAAACATGCTGCAAAGATTCACAACGCACACAAATACAGAAATGTGATGCAAAGATTAACAACACACACAAATACAGAAACACGCTGCAAAGATTCACAACGCACACAAATACAGAAACACGCTGCAAAGATTCACAACACACACAAAGTACAGGAACACGCTGCAAAGATTCACAACGCACACAAATACAGAAATGTGATGCAAAGATTCACAACGCACACAAATACAGAAACACGCTGCAAAGATTCACAACGCACACAAATACAGAAACACGCTGCAAAGATTCACAACGCACACAAATACAGAAATGTGATGCAAAGATTAACAGCACACACAAATACAGAAACACGCTGCAAAGATTCACAACGCACACAAATACAGAAACACGCTGCAAAGATTCACAACACACACAAAGTACAGAAACACGCTGCAAAGATTCACAACGCACACAAATACAGAAACATGCTGCAAAGATTCACAACTCACACAAATACAGAAACATGCTGCAAAGATTCACAACGCACACAAATACAGAAACACGCTGCAAAGATTTACAACACACAAATACAGAAACACGCTGCAAAGATTCACAACACACACAAAGTACAGGAACACGCTGCAAAGATTCACAACGCACACAAATACAGAAATGTGATGCAAAGATTCACAACGCACACAAATACAGAAACACGCTGCAAAGATTCACAACGCACACAAATACAGAAACACGCTGCAAAGATTCACAACTCACACAAATACAGAAACACGCTGCAAAGATTCACAACGCACACAAATACAGAAACACAAAAACAGAAACACAAATACAGAAACATGCTGCAACATGCTGAAACATGCTGCAAAGATTCACAACGCACACAAATACAGAAACACGCTGCAAAGATTCACAACTCACACAAATACAGAAACACGCTGCAAAGATTCACAATGCACACAAATACAGAAACACGCTGCAAAGATTCACAACGCACACAAATACAGAAACACACTGCAAAGATTCACAACGCACACCAATACAGAAACACGCTGCAAAGATTCACAACACACACCAATACAGAAACATGCTGCAAAGATTCACAACGCACACAAATACAGAAACACGCTGCAAAGATTCACAACGCACACAAATACAGAAACACGCTGCAAAGATTCACAACGCACACAAATACAGAAATGTGATGCAAAGATTAACAACACACACAAATACAGAAACACGCTGCAAAGATTCACAACGCACACAAATACAGAAACACGCTGCAAAGATTCACAACACACACAAAGTACAGAAACACGCTGCAAAGATTCACAACTCACACAAATACAGAAACACGCTGCAAAGATTCACAATGCACACAAATACAGAAACACGCTGCAAAGATTCACAACGCACACAAATACAGAAACACACTGCAAAGATTCACAACGCACACCAATACAGAAACACGCTGCAAAGATTCACAACACACACCAATACAGAAACATGCTGCAAAGATTCACAACGCACACAAATGCAGAAATGTGATGCAAAGATTCACAACGCACACAAATACAGAAACACGCTGCAAAGATTCACAACGCACACAAATACAGAAACACGCTGCAAAGATTCACAACACACACAAAGTACAGAAACACGCTGCAAAGATTCACAACGCACACAAATACAGAAACACGCTGCAAAGATTCACAACGCACACAAATACAGAAACACGCTGCAAAGATTCACAACACACACAAAGTACAGAAACACGCTGCAAAGATTCACAACGCACACAAATACAGAAACATGCTGCAAAGATTCACAACTCACACAAATACAGAAACATGCTGCAAAGATTCACAACGCACACAAATACAGAAAGATTTACAACACACAAATACAGAAACACGCTGCAAAGATTCACAACACACACAAAGTACAGGAACACGCTGCAAAGATTCACAACGCACACAAATACAGAAATGTGATGCAAAGATTCACAACGCACACAAATACAGAAACACGCTGCAAAGATTCACAACGCACACCAATACAGAAACACGCTGCAAAGATTCACAACACACACCAATACAGAAACATGCTGCAAAGATTCACAACGCACACAAATACAGAAATGTGATGCAAAGATTCACAACGCACACAAATACAGAAATGTGATGCAAAGATTAACAACACACACAAATACAGAAACACGCTGCAAAGATTCACAACGCACACAAATACAGAAACACGCTGCAAAGATTCACAACACACACAAAGTACAGGAACACGCTGCAAAGATTCACAACGCACACAAATACAGAAATGTGATGCAAAGATTCACAACGCACACAAATACAGAAACACGCTGCAAAGATTCACAACGCACACAAATACAGAAACACGCTGCAAAGATTCACAACGCACACAAATACAGAAATGTGATGCAAAGATTAACAGCACACACAAATACAGAAACACGCTGCAAAGATTCACAACGCACACAAATACAGAAACACGCTGCAAAGATTCACAACACACACAAAGTACAGAAACACGCTGCAAAGATTCACAACGCACACAAATACAGAAACATGCTGCAAAGATTCACAACTCACACAAATACAGAAACATGCTGCAAAGATTCACAACGCACACAAATACAGAAACACGCTGCAAAGATTTACAACACACAAATACAGAAACACGCTGCAAAGATTCACAACACACACAAAGTACAGGAACACGCTGCAAAGATTCACAACGCACACAAATACAGAAATGTGATGCAAAGATTCACAACGCACACAAATACAGAAACACGCTGCAAAGATTCACAACGCACACAAATACAGAAACACGCTGCAAAGATTCACAACTCACACAAATACAGAAACACGCTGCAAAGATTCACAATGCACACAAATACAGAAACACGCTGCAAAGATTCACAACGCACACAAATACAGAAATGTGATGCAAAGATTCACAACGTACACAAATACAGAAACACGCTGCAAAGATTCACAACACACACCAATACAGAAACACGCTGCAAAGATTCACAACACACACCAATACAGAAACATGCTGCAAAGATTCACAACGCACACAAATACAGAAACACGCTGCAAAGATTCACAACGCACACAAATACAGAAACATGCTGCAAAGATTCACAACTCACACAAATACAGAAACATGCTGCAAAGATTCACAACGCACACAAATACAGAAACACGCTGCAAAGAATTACAACACACACAAATACAAAAACACGCTGCAAAGATTCACAACACACACAAAGTACAGGAACACGCTGCAAAGATTCACAACGCACACAAATACAGAAACATGCTGCAAAGATTCACAACTCACACAAATACAGAAACATGCTGCAAAGATTCACAACGCACACAAATACAGAAACACGCTGCAAAGATTTACAACACACACAAATACAGAAACACGCTGCAAAGATTCAAACACACAAAGTACAGGAACACGCTGCAAAGATTCACAACGCACACAAATACAGAAATGTGATGCAAAGATTCACAACGCACACAAATACAGAAACACGCTGCAAAGATTCACAACACACACAAAGTACAGAAACACGCTGCAAAGATTCACAACGCACACAAATACAGAAACATGCTGCAAAGATTCACAACTCACACAAATAGAGAAACATGCTGCAAAGATTCACAACGCACATAAATACAGAAACACGCTGCAAAGATTTACAACACACACAAATACAGAAACACGCTGCAAAGATTCACAACACACACAAAGTACAGGAACACGCTGCAAAGATTCACAACACACACAAAGTACAGGAACACGCTGCAAAGATTCACAACGCACACAAATACAGAAATGTGATGCAAAGATTCACAACGCACACAAATACAGAAACACGCTGCAAAGATTTACAACGCACACAAATACAGAAACATGCTGCAAAGATTCACAACGCACACAAATACAGAAACACGCTGCAAAGATTCACAACTCACACAAATACAGAAACACGCTGCAAAAATTCACAATGCACACAAATACAGAAACATGCTGCAAAGATTCACAACTCACACAAATACAGAAACACGCTGCAAAGATTCACAACGCACACCAATACAGAAACACGCTGCAAAGATTCACAACACACACCAATACAGAAACATGCTGCAAAGATTCACAACGCACACAAATACAGAAACACGCTGCAAAGATTCACAACGCACACAAATACAGAAACACGCTGCAAAGATTCACAACGCACACAAATACAGAAATGTGATGCAAAGATTAACAACACACACAAATACAGAAACACGCTGCAAAGATTCACAACGCACACAAATACAGAAACACGCTGCAAAGATTCACAACACACACAAAGTACAGAAACACGCTGCAAAGATTCACAACTCACACAAATACAGAAACACGCTGCAAAGATTCACAATGCACACAAATACAGAAACACGCTGCAAAGATTCACAACGCACACAAATACAGAAACACACTGCAAAGATTCACAACGCACACCAATACAGAAACACGCTGCAAAGATTCACAACACACACCAATACAGAAACATGCTGCAAAGATTCACAACGCACACAAATGCAGAAATGTGATGCAAAGATTCACAACGCACACAAATACAGAAACACGCTGCAAAGATTCACAACGCACACAAATACAGAAACACGCTGCAAAGATTCACAACGCACACAAATACAGAAATGTGATGCAAAGATTAACAACACACACAAATACAGAAACACGCTGCAAAGATTCACAACGCACACAAATACAGAAACACGCTGCAAAGATTCACAACACACACAAAGTACAGAAACACGCTGCAAAGATTCACAACGCACACAAATACAGAAACATGCTGCAAAGATTCACAACTCACACAAATACAGAAACATGCTGCAAAGATTCACAACGCACACAAATACAGAAAGATTTACAACACACAAATACAGAAACACGCTGCAAAGATTCACAACACACACAAAGTACAGGAACACGCTGCAAAGATTCACAACGCACACAAATACAGAAATGTGATGCAAAGATTCACAACGCACACAAATACAGAAACACGCTGCAAAGATTCACAACGCACACCAATACAGAAACACGCTGCAAAGATTCACAACACACACCAATACAGAAACATGCTGCAAAGATTCACAACGCACACAAATACAGAAATGTGATGCAAAGATTCACAACGCACACAAATACAGAAATGTGATGCAAAGATTAACAACACACACAAATACAGAAACACGCTGCAAAGATTCACAACGCACACAAATACAGAAACACGCTGCAAAGATTCACAACACACACAAAGTACAGGAACACGCTGCAAAGATTCACAACGCACACAAATACAGAAATGTGATGCAAAGATTCACAACGCACACAAATACAGAAACACGCTGCAAAGATTCACAACGCACACAAATACAGAAACACGCTGCAAAGATTCACAACGCACACAAATACAGAAATGTGATGCAAAGATTAACAGCACACACAAATACAGAAACACGCTGCAAAGATTCACAACGCACACAAATACAGAAACACGCTGCAAAGATTCACAACACACACAAAGTACAGAAACACGCTGCAAAGATTCACAACGCACACAAATACAGAAACATGCTGCAAAGATTCACAACTCACACAAATACAGAAACATGCTGCAAAGATTCACAACGCACACAAATACAGAAACACGCTGCAAAGATTTACAACACACAAATACAGAAACACGCTGCAAAGATTCACAACACACACAAAGTACAGGAACACGCTGCAAAGATTCACAACGCACACAAATACAGAAATGTGATGCAAAGATTCACAACGCACACAAATACAGAAACACGCTGCAAAGATTCACAACGCACACAAATACAGAAACACGCTGCAAAGATTCACAACTCACACAAATACAGAAACACGCTGCAAAGATTCACAATGCACACAAATACAGAAACACGCTGCAAAGATTCACAACGCACACAAATACAGAAATGTGATGCAAAGATTCACAACGTACACAAATACAGAAACACGCTGCAAAGATTCACAACACACACCAATACAGAAACACGCTGCAAAGATTCACAACACACACCAATACAGAAACATGCTGCAAAGATTCACAACGCACACAAATACAGAAACACGCTGCAAAGATTCACAACGCACACAAATACAGAAACATGCTGCAAAGATTCACAACTCACACAAATACAGAAACATGCTGCAAAGATTCACAACGCACACAAATACAGAAACACGCTGCAAAGAATTACAACACACACAAATACAAAAACACGCTGCAAAGATTCACAACACACACAAAGTACAGGAACACGCTGCAAAGATTCACAACGCACACAAATACAGAAACATGCTGCAAAGATTCACAACTCACACAAATACAGAAACATGCTGCAAAGATTCACAACGCACACAAATACAGAAACACGCTGCAAAGATTTACAACACACACAAATACAGAAACACGCTGCAAAGATTCAAACACACAAAGTACAGGAACACGCTGCAAAGATTCACAACGCACACAAATACAGAAATGTGATGCAAAGATTCACAACGCACACAAATACAGAAACACGCTGCAAAGATTCACAACGCACACAAATAAAGAAACATGCTGCAAAGATTCACAACGCACACAAATACAGAAACACGCTGCAAAGATTCACAACTCACACAAATACAGAAACACGCTGCAAAGATTCACAATGCACAGAAATACAGAAACACGCTGCAAAGATTCACAACGCACACAAATACAGAAACACAAATACAGAAACACAAATACAGAAACATGCTGCAACATGCTGAAACATGCTGCAAAGATTCACAACGCACACAAATACAGAAACACGCTGCAAAGATTCACAACTCACACAAATACAGAAACACGCTGCAAAGATTCACAATGCACACAAATACAGAAACACGCTGCAAAGATTCACAACGCACACAAATACAGAAACACACTGCAAAGATTCACAACGCACACCAATACAGAAACACGCTGCAAAGATTCACAACACACACCAATACAGAAACATGCTGCAAAGATTCACAACGCACACAAATACAGAAACACGCTGCAAAGATTCACAACGCACACAAATACAGAAACACGCTGCAAAGATTCACAACGCACACAAATACAGAAATGTGATGCAAAGATTAACAACACACACAAATACAGAAACACGCTGCAAAGATTCACAACGCACACAAATACAGAAACACGCTGCAAAGATTCACAACACACACAAAGTACAGAAACACGCTGCAAAGATTCACAACTCACACAAATACAGAAACACGCTGCAAAGATTCACAATGCACACAAATACAGAAACACGCTGCAAAGATTCACAACGCACACAAATACAGAAACACACTGCAAAGATTCACAACGCACACCAATACAGAAACACGCTGCAAAGATTCACAACACACACCAATACAGAAACATGCTGCAAAGATTCACAACGCACACAAATGCAGAAATGTGATGCAAAGATTCACAACGCACACAAATACAGAAACACGCTGCAAAGATTCACAACGCACACAAATACAGAAACACGCTGCAAAGATTCACAACGCACACAAATACAGAAATGTGATGCAAAGATTAACAACACACACAAATACAGAAACACGCTGCAAAGATTCACAACGCACACAAATACAGAAACACGCTGCAAAGATTCACAACACACACAAAGTACAGAAACACGCTGCAAAGATTCACAACGCACACAAATACAGAAACATGCTGCAAAGATTCACAACTCACACAAATACAGAAACATGCTGCAAAGATTCACAACGCACACAAATACAGAAAGATTTACAACACACAAATACAGAAACACGCTGCAAAAATTCACAACACACACAAAGTACAGGAACACGCTGCAAAGATTCACAACGCACACAAATACAGAAATGTGATGCAAAGATTCACAACGCACACAAATACAGAAACACGCTGCAAAGATTCACAACGCACACCAATACAGAAACACGCTGCAAAGATTCACAACACACACCAATACAGAAACATGCTGCAAAGATTCACAACGCACACAAATACAGAAATGTGATGCAAAGATTCACAACGCACACAAATACAGAAATGTGATGCAAAGATTAACAACACACACAAATACAGAAACACGCTGCAAAGATTCACAACGCACACAAATACAGAAACACGCTGCAAAGATTCACAACACACACAAAGTACAGGAACACGCTGCAAAGATTCACAACGCACACAAATACAGAAATGTGATGCAAAGATTCACAACGCACACAAATACAGAAACACGCTGCAAAGATTCACAACGCACACAAATACAGAAACACGCTGCAAAGATTCACAACGCACACAAATACAGAAATGTGATGCAAAGATTAACAGCACACACAAATACAGAAACACGCTGCAAAGATTCACAACGCACACAAATACAGAAACACGCTGCAAAGATTCACAACACACACAAAGTACAGAAACACGCTGCAAAGATTCACAACGCACACAAATACAGAAACATGCTGCAAAGATTCACAACTCACACAAATACAGAAACATGCTGCAAAGATTCACAACGCACACAAATACAGAAACACGCTGCAAAGATTTACAACACACAAATACAGAAACACGCTGCAAAGATTCACAACACACACAAAGTACAGGAACACGCTGCAAAGATTCACAACGCACACAAATACAGAAATGTGATGCAAAGATTCACAACGCACACAAATACAGAAACACGCTGCAAAGATTCACAACGCACACAAATACAGAAACACGCTGCAAAGATTCACAACTCACACAAATACAGAAACACGCTGCAAAGATTCACAATGCACACAAATACAGAAACACGCTGCAAAGATTCACAACGCACACAAATACAGAAATGTGATGCAAAGATTCACAACGTACACAAATACAGAAACACGCTGCAAAGATTCACAACACACACCAATACAGAAACACGCTGCAAAGATTCACAACACACACCAATACAGAAACATGCTGCAAAGATTCACAACGCACACAAATACAGAAACACGCTGCAAAGATTCACAACGCACACAAATACAGAAACATGCTGCAAAGATTCACAACTCACACAAATACAGAAACATGCTGCAAAGATTCACAACGCACACAAATACAGAAACACGCTGCAAAGAATTACAACACACACAAATACAAAAACACGCTGCAAAGATTCACAACACACACAAAGTACAGGAACACGCTGCAAAGATTCACAACGCACACAAATACAGAAACATGCTGCAAAGATTCACAACTCACACAAATACAGAAACATGCTGCAAAGATTCACAACGCACACAAATACAGAAACACGCTGCAAAGATTTACAACACACACAAATACAGAAACACGCTGCAAAGATTCAAACACACAAAGTACAGGAACACGCTGCAAAGATTCACAACGCACACAAATACAGAAATGTGATGCAAAGATTCACAACGCACACAAATACAGAAACACGCTGCAAAGATTCACAACACACACAAAGTACAGAAACACGCTGCAAAGATTCACAACGCACACAAATACAGAAACATGCTGCAAAGATTCACAACTCACACAAATAGAGAAACATGCTGCAAAGATTCACAACGCACATAAATACAGAAACACGCTGCAAAGATTTACAACACACACAAATACAGAAACACGCTGCAAAGATTCACAACACACACAAAGTACAGGAACACGCTGCAAAGATTCACAACACACACAAAGTACAGGAACACGCTGCAAAGATTCACAACGCACACAAATACAGAAATGTGATGCAAAGATTCACAACGCACACAAATACAGAAACACGCTGCAAAGATTTACAACGCACACAAATACAGAAACATGCTGCAAAGATTCACAACGCACACAAATACAGAAACACGCTGCAAAGATTCACAACTCACACAAATACAGAAACACGCTGCAAAAATTCACAATGCACACAAATACAGAAACATGCTGCAAAGATTCACAACTCACACAAATACAGAAACATGCTGCAAAGATTCACAACGCACACAAATACAGAAACACGCTGCAAAGATTTACAACACACACAAATACAGAAACACGCTGCAAAGATTCACAACACACACAAAGTACAGGAACACGCTGCAAAGATTCACAACGCACACAAATACAGAAATGTGATGCAAAGATTCACAACGCACACAAATACAGAAACACGCTGCAAAGATTCACAACGCACACAAATACAGAAACACGCTGCAAAGATTTACAACACACAAATACAGAAACACGCTGCAAAGATTCACAACACACACAAAGTACAGGAACACGCTGCAAAGATTCACAACGCACACAAATACAGAAATGTGATGCAAAGATTCACAACGCACACAAATACAGAAACACGCTGCAAAGATTCACAACGCACACAAATACAGAAACACGCTGCAAAGATTCACAACACACACAAAGTACAGGAACACGCTGCAAAGATTCACAACGCACACAAATACAGAAATGTGATGCAAAGATTCACAACGCACACAAATACAGAAACACGCTGCAAAGATTCACAACTCACACAAATACAGAAACACGCTGCAAAGATTCACAATGCACAGAAATACAGAAACACGCTGCAAAGATTCACAACGCACACAAATACAGAAACACAAATACAGAAACACAAATACAGAAACATGCTGCAACATGCTGAAACATGCTGCAAAGATTCACAACGCACGCAAATACAGAAACACGCTGCAAAGATTCACAACTCACACAAATACAGAAACACGCTGCAAAGATTCACAATGCACAGAAATACAGAAACACGCTGCAAAGATTCACAACGCACACAAATACAGAAACACGCTGCAAAGATTCACAACTCACACAAATACAGAAACACGCTGCAAAGACTCACAATGCACACAAATACAGAAACACGCTGCAAAGATTCACAACGCACACAAATACAGAAACACACTGCAAAGATTCACAACGCACACCAATACAGAAACACGCTGCAAAGATTCACAACACACACAAATACAGAAACACACTGCAAAGATTCACAACGCACACCAATACAGAAACACGCTGCAAAGATTCACAACACACACCAATACAGAAACATGCTGCAAAGATTCACAACGCACACAAATACAGAAATGTGATGCAAAGATTCACAACGCACACAAATACAGAAATGTGATGCAAAGATTAACAACACACACAAATACAGAAACACGCTGCAAAGATTCACAACGCACACAAATACAGAAACACGCTGCAAAGATTCACAACACACACAAAGTACAGGAACACGCTGCAAAGATTCACAACGCACACAAATACAGAAATGTGATGCAAAGATTCACAACGCACACAAATACAGAAACACGCTGCAAAGATTCACAACGCACACAAATACAGAAACACGCTGCAAAGATTCACAACGCACACAAATACAGAAATGTGATGCAAAGATTAACAACACACACAAATACAGAAACACGCTGCAAAGATTCACAACGCACACAAATACAGAAACACGCTGCAAAGATTCACAACACACACAAATACAGAAACACGCTGCAAAGATTCACAACGCACACAAATACAGAAACATGCTGCAAAGATTCACAACTCACACAAATACAGAAACATGCTGCAAAGATTCACAACGCACACAAATACAGAAACACGCTGCAAAGATTTACAACACACAAATACAGAAACACGCTGCAAAGATTCACAACACACACAAAGTACAGGAACACGCTGCAAAGATTCACAACGCACACAAATACAGAAATGTGATGCAAAGATTCACAACGCACACAAATACAGAAACACGCTGCAAAGATTCACAACGCACACAAATACAGAAACACGCTGCAAAGATTCACAACTCACACAAATACAGAAACACGCTGCAAAGATTCACAATGCACACAAATACAGAAACACGCTGCAAAGATTCACAACGCACACAAATACAGAAATGTGATGCAAAGATTCACAACGTACACAAATACAGAAACACGCTGCAAAGATTCACAACACACACCAATACAGAAACATGCTGCAAAGATTCACAACGCACACAAATACAGAAACACGCTGCAAAGATTCACAACGCACACAAATACAGAAACATGCTGCAAAGATTCACAATGCACACAAATACAGAAACATGCTGCAAAGATTCACAACTCACACAAATACAGAAACATGCTGCAAAGATTCACAACGCACACAAATACAGAAACACGCTGCAAAGATTTACAACACACACAAATACAGAAACACGCTGCAAAGATTCACAACACACACAAAGTACAGGAACACGCTGCAAAGATTCACAACGCACACAAATACAGAAACATGCTGCAAAGATTCACAACTCACACAAATACAGAAACATGCTGCAAAGATTCACAACGCACACAAATACAGAAATGTGATGCAAAGATTCACAACGCACACAAATACAGAAACACGCTGCAAAGATTCACAACGCACACAAATACAGAAACACGCTGCAAAGATTCACAACGCACACAAATACAGAAATGTGATGCAAAGATTAACAACACACACAAATACAGAAACACGCTGCAAAGATTCACAACGCACACAAATACAGAAACACGCTGCAAAGATTCACAACACACACAAAGTACAGAAACACGCTGCAAAGATTCACAACGCACACAAATACAGAAACATGCTGCAAAGATTCACAACTCACACAAATACAGAAACATGCTGCAAAGATTCACAACGCACACAAATACAGAAACACGCTGCAAAGATTTACAACACACAAATACAGAAACACGCTGCAAAGATTCACAACACACACAAAGTACAGGAACACGCTGCAAAGATTCACAACGCACACAAATACAGAAATGTGATGCAAAGATTCACAACGCACACAAATACAGAAACACGCTGCAAAGATTCACAACGCACACAAATACAGAAACACGCTGCAAAGATTCACAACTCACACAAATACAGAAACACGCTGCAAAGATTCACAATGCACACAAATACAGAAACACGCTGCAAAGATTCACAACGCACACAAATACAGAAATGTGATGCAAAGATTCACAACGTACACAAATACAGAAACACGCTGCAAAGATTCACAACACACACCAATACAGAAACACGCTGCAAAGATTCACAACACACACCAATACAGAAACACGCTGCAAAGATTCACAACACACACAAAGTACAGGAACACGCTGCAAAGATTCACAACGCACACAAATACAGAAATGTGATGCAAAGATTCACAACGCACACAAATACAGAAACACGCTGCAAAGATTCACAACGCACACAAATACAGAAACACGCTGCAAAGATTCACAACGCACACAAATACAGAAATGTGATGCAAAGATTAACAGCACACACAAATACAGAAACACGCTGCAAAGATTCACAACGCACACAAATACAGAAACACGCTGCAAAGATTCACAACACACACAAAGTACAGAAACACGCTGCAAAGATTCACAACGCACACAAATACAGAAACATGCTGCAAAGATTCACAACTCACACAAATACAGAAACATGCTGCAAAGATTCACAACGCACACAAATACAGAAACACGCTGCAAAGATTTACAACACACAAATACAGAAACACGCTGCAAAGATTCACAACACACACAAAGTACAGGAACACGCTGCAAAGATTCACAACGCACACAAATACAGAAATGTGATGCAAAGATTCACAACGCACACAAATACAGAAACACGCTGCAAAGATTCACAACGCACACAAATACAGAAACACGCTGCAAAGATTCACAACTCACACAAATACAGAAACACGCTGCAAAGATTCACAATGCACACAAATACAGAAACACGCTGCAAAGATTCACAACGCACACAAATACAGAAATGTGATGCAAAGATTCACAACGCACACAAATACAGAAACACGCTGCAAAGATTCACAACGCACACAAATACAGAAACACGCTGCAAAGATTCACAACTCACACAAATACAGAAACACGCTGCAAAGATTCACAATGCACACAAATACAGAAACACGCTGCAAAGATTCACAACGCACACAAATACAGAAATGTGATGCAAAGATTCACAACGTACACAAATACAGAAACACGCTGCAAAGATTCACAACACACACCAATACAGAAATGTGATGCAAAGATTAACAACACACACAAATACAGAAACACGCTGCAAAGATTCACAACGCACACAAATACAGAAACACGCTGCAAAGATTCACAACACACACAAAGTATAGGAACACGCTGCAAAGATTCACAACGCACACAAATACAGAAACACGCTGCAAAGATTTACAACACACACAAATACAGAAACACGCTGCAAAGATTCAAACGCACACAAAGTACAGGAACACGCTGCAAAGATTCACAACGCACACAAATACAGAAATGTGATGCAAAGATTCACAACGCACACAAATACAGAAACACGCTGCAAAGATTCACAACGCACACAAATACAGAAACACGCTGCAAAGATTCACAACGCACACAAATACAGAAATGTGATGCAAAGATTAACAACACACACAAATACAGAAACACGCTGCAAAGATTCACAACGCACACAAATACAGAAACACGCTGCAAAGATTCACAACACACACCAATACAGAAATGTGATGCAAAGATTAACAACACACACAAATACAGAAACACGCTGCAAAGATTCACAACGCACACAAATACAGAAACACGCTGCAAAGATTCACAACACACACAAAGTATAGGAACACGCTGCAAAGATTCACAACGCACACAAATACAGAAACACGCTGCAAAGATTTACAACACACACAAATACAGAAACACGCTGCAAAGATTCAAACGCACACAAAGTACAGGAACACGCTGCAAAGATTCACAACGCACACAAATACAGAAATGTGATGCAAAGATTCACAACGCACACAAATACAGAAACACGCTGCAAAGATTCACAACGCACACAAATACAGAAACACGCTGCAAAGATTCACAACGCACACAAATACAGAAATGTGATGCAAAGATTAACAACACACACAAATACAGAAACACGCTGCAAAGATTCACAACGCACACAAATACAGAAACACGCTGCAAAGATTCACAACACACACAAAGTACAGAAACACGCTGCAAAGATTCACAACGCACACAAATACAGAAACATGCTGCAAAGATTCACAACTCACACAAATACAGAAACATGCTGCAAAGATTCACAACGCACACAAATACAGAAACACGCTGCAAAGATTTACAACACACAAATACAGAAACACGCTGCAAAGATTCACAACACACACAAAGTACAGGAACACGCTGCAAAGATTCACAACGCACACAAATACAGAAATGTGATGCAAAGATTCACAACGCACACAAATACAGAAACACGCTGCAAAGATTCACAACGCACACAAATACAGAAACACGCTGCAAAGATTCACAACTCACACAAATACAGAAACACGCTGCAAAGATTCACAATGCACACAAATACAGAAACACGCTGCAAAGATTCACAACGCACACAAATACAGAAATGTGATGCAAAGATTCACAACGTACACAAATACAGAAACACGCTGCAAAGATTCACAACACACACCAATACAGAAACACGCTGCAAAGATTCACAACACACACCAATACAGAAACACGCTGCAAAGATTCACAACACACACAAAGTACAGGAACACGCTGCAAAGATTCACAACGCACACAAATACAGAAATGTGATGCAAAGATTCACAACGCACACAAATACAGAAACACGCTGCAAAGATTCACAACGCACACAAATACAGAAACACGCTGCAAAGATTCACAACACACACAAAGTACAGAAACACGCTGCAAAGATTCACAACACACACAAAGTACAGGAACACGCTGCAAAGATTCACAACGCACACAAATACAGAAATGTGATGCAAAGATTCACAACGCACACAAATACAGAAACACGCTGCAAAGATTCACAACGCACACAAATACAGAAACACGCTGCAAAGATTCACAACACACACAAATACAGAAACACGCTGCAAAGATTCACAACGCACACAAATACAGAAACACGCTGCAAAGATTCACAACACACACAAAGTACAGAAACACGCTGCAAAGATTCACAACGCACACAAATACAGAAACATGCTGCAAAGATTCACAACTCACACAAATACAGAAACATGCTGCAAAGATTCACAACGCACACAAATACAGAAACACGCTGCAAAGATTCACAACGCACACAAATACAGAAACACGCTGCAAAGATTCACAACTCACACAAATACAGAAACACGCTGCAAAGATTCACAATGCACACAAATACAGAAACACGCTGCAAAGATTCACAACGCACACAAATACAGAAATGTGATGCAAAGATTCACAACGTACACAAATACAGAAACACGCTGCAAAGATTCACAACACACACCAATACAGAAACACGCTGCAAAGATTCACAACACACACCAATACAGAAACACGCTGCAAAGATTCACAACACACACAAAGTACAGGAACACGCTGCAAAGATTCACAACGCACACAAATACAGAAATGTGATGCAAAGATTCACAACGCACACAAATACAGAAACACGCTGCAAAGATTCACAACGCACACAAATACAGAAACACGCTGCAAAGATTCACAACGCACACAAATACAGAAATGTGATGCAAAGATTAACAGCACACACAAATACAGAAACACGCTGCAAAGATTCACAACGCACACAAATACAGAAACACGCTGCAAAGATTCACAACACACACAAAGTACAGAAACACGCTGCAAAGATTCACAACGCACACAAATACAGAAACATGCTGCAAAGATTCACAACTCACACAAATACAGAAACATGCTGCAAAGATTCACAACGCACACAAATACAGAAACACGCTGCAAAGATTTACAACACACAAATACAGAAACACGCTGCAAAGATTCACAACACACACAAAGTACAGGAACACGCTGCAAAGATTCACAACGCACACAAATACAGAAATGTGATGCAAAGATTCACAACGCACACAAATACAGAAACACGCTGCAAAGATTCACAACGCACACAAATACAGAAACACGCTGCAAAGATTCACAACTCACACAAATACAGAAACACGCTGCAAAGATTCACAATGCACACAAATACAGAAACACGCTGCAAAGATTCACAACGCACACAAATACAGAAATGTGATGCAAAGATTCACAACGTACACAAATACAGAAACACGCTGCAAAGATTCACAACACACACCAATACAGAAACACGCTGCAAAGATTCACAACACACACCAATACAGAAACATGCTGCAAAGATTCACAACGCACACAAATACAGAAACACGCTGCAAAGATTCACAACGCACACAAATACAGAAACATGCTGCAAAGATTCACAACTCACACAAATACAGAAACATGCTGCAAAGATTCACAACGCACACAAATACAGAAACACGCTGCAAAGAATTACAACACACACAAATACAAAAACACGCTGCAAAGATTCACAACACACACAAAGTACAGGAACACGCTGCAAAGATTCACAACGCACACAAATACAGAAACATGCTGCAAAGATTCACAACTCACACAAATACAGAAACATGCTGCAAAGATTCACAACGCACACAAATACAGAAACACGCTGCAAAGATTTACAACACACACAAATACAGAAACACGCTGCAAAGATTCAAACACACAAAGTACAGGAACACGCTGCAAAGATTCACAACGCACACAAATACAGAAATGTGATGCAAAGATTCACAACGCACACAAATACAGAAACACGCTGCAAAGATTCACAACACACACAAAGTACAGAAACACGCTGCAAAGATTCACAACGCACACAAATACAGAAACATGCTGCAAAGATTCACAACTCACACAAATAGAGAAACATGCTGCAAAGATTCACAACGCACATAAATACAGAAACACGCTGCAAAGATTTACAACACACACAAATACAGAAACACGCTGCAAAGATTCACAACACACACAAAGTACAGGAACACGCTGCAAAGATTCACAACACACACAAAGTACAGGAACACGCTGCAAAGATTCACAACGCACACAAATACAGAAATGTGATGCAAAGATTCACAACGCACACAAATACAGAAACACGCTGCAAAGATTTACAACGCACACAAATACAGAAACATGCTGCAAAGATTCACAACGCACACAAATACAGAAACACGCTGCAAAGATTCACAACTCACACAAATACAGAAACACGCTGCAAAAATTCACAATGCACACAAATACAGAAACATGCTGCAAAGATTCACAACTCACACAAATACAGAAACATGCTGCAAAGATTCACAACGCACACAAATACAGAAACACGCTGCAAAGATTTACAACACACACAAATACAGAAACACGCTGCAAAGATTCACAACACACACAAAGTACAGGAACACGCTGCAAAGATTCACAACGCACACAAATACAGAAATGTGATGCAAAGATTCACAACGCACACAAATACAGAAACACGCTGCAAAGATTCACAACGCACACAAATACAGAAACACGCTGCAAAGATTTACAACACACAAATACAGAAACACGCTGCAAAGATTCACAACACACACAAAGTACAGGAACACACTGCAAAGATTCACAACGCACACAAATACAGAAATGTGATGCAAAGATTCACAACGCACACAAATACAGAAACACGCTGCAAAGATTCACAACTCACACAAATACAGAAACATGCTGCAAAGATTCACAACGCACACAAATACAGAAACACGCTGCAAAGATTTACAACACACAAATACAGAAACACGCTGCAAAGATTCACAACACACACAAAGTACAGGAACACGCTGCAAAGATTCACAACGCACACAAATACAGAAATGTGATGCAAAGATTCACAACGCACACAAATACAGAAACACGCTGCAAAGATTCACAACGCACACAAATACAGAAACACGCTGCAAAGATTCACAACTCACACAAATACAGAAACACGCTGCAAAGATTCACAATGCACACAAATACAGAAACACGCTGCAAAGATTCACAACGCACACAAATACAGAAATGTGATGCAAAGATTCACAACGTACACAAATACAGAAACACGCTGCAAAGATTCACAACACACACCAATACAGAAACATGCTGCAAAGATTCACAACGCACACAAATACAGAAACACGCTGCAAAGATTCACAACGCACACAAATACAGAAACATGCTGCAAAGATTCACAATGCACACAAATACAGAAACATGCTGCAAAGATTCACAACTCACACAAATACAGAAACATGCTGCAAAGATTCACAACGCACACAAATACAGAAACACGCTGCAAAGATTTACAACACACACAAATACAGAAACACGCTGCAAAGATTCACAACACACACAAAGTACAGGAACACGCTGCAAAGATTCACAACGCACACAAATACAGAAACATGCTGCAAAGATTCACAACTCACACAAATACAGAAACATGCTGCAAAGATTCACAACGCACACAAATACAGAAACACGCTGCAAAGATTTACAACACACACAAATACAGAAACACGCTGCAAAGATTCAAACACACAAAGTACAGGAACACGCTGCAAAGATTCACAACGCACACAAATACAGAAATGTGATGCAAAGATTCACAACGCACACAAATACAGAAACACGCTGCAAAGATTCACAACACACACAAAGTACAGAAACACGCTGCAAAGATTCACAACGCACACAAATACAGAAACATGCTGCAAAGATTCACAACTCACACAAATAGAGAAACATGCTGCAAAGATTCACAACGCACATAAATACAGAAACACGCTGCAAAGATTTACAACACACACAAATACAGAAACACGCTGCAAAGATTCACAACACACACAAAGTACAGGAACACGCTGCAAAGATTCACAACACACACAAAGTACAGGAACACGCTGCAAAGATTCACAACGCACACAAATACAGAAATGTGATGCAAAGATTCACAACGCACACAAATACAGAAACACGCTGCAAAGATTTACAACGCACACAAATACAGAAACATGCTGCAAAGATTCACAACGCACACAAATACAGAAACACGCTGCAAAGATTCACAACTCACACAAATACAGAAACACGCTGCAAAAATTCACAATGCACACAAATACAGAAACATGCTGCAAAGATTCACAACTCACACAAATACAGAAACATGCTGCAAAGATTCACAACGCACACAAATACAGAAACACGCTGCAAAGATTTACAACACACACAAATACAGAAACACGCTGCAAAGATTCACAACACACACAAAGTACAGGAACACGCTGCAAAGATTCACAACGCACACAAATACAGAAATGTGATGCAAAGATTCACAACGCACACAAATACAGAAACACGCTGCAAAGATTCACAACGCACACAAATACAGAAACACGCTGCAAAGATTTACAACACACAAATACAGAAACACGCTGCAAAGATTCACAACACACACAAAGTACAGGAACACACTGCAAAGATTCACAACGCACACAAATACAGAAATGTGATGCAAAGATTCACAACGCACACAAATACAGAAACACGCTGCAAAGATTCACAACTCACACAAATACAGAAACATGCTGCAAAGATTCACAACGCACACAAATACAGAAACACGCTGCAAAGATTTACAACACACAAATACAGAAACACGCTGCAAAGATTCACAACACACACAAAGTACAGGAACACGCTGCAAAGATTCACAACGCACACAAATACAGAAATGTGATGCAAAGATTCACAACGCACACAAATACAGAAACACGCTGCAAAGATTCACAACGCACACAAATACAGAAACACGCTGCAAAGATTCACAACTCACACAAATACAGAAACACGCTGCAAAGATTCACAATGCACACAAATACAGAAACACGCTGCAAAGATTCACAACGCACACAAATACAGAAATGTGATGCAAAGATTCACAACGTACACAAATACAGAAACACGCTGCAAAGATTCACAACACACACCAATACAGAAACATGCTGCAAAGATTCACAACGCACACAAATACAGAAACACGCTGCAAAGATTCACAACGCACACAAATACAGAAACATGCTGCAAAGATTCACAATGCACACAAATACAGAAACATGCTGCAAAGATTCACAACTCACACAAATACAGAAACATGCTGCAAAGATTCACAACGCACACAAATACAGAAACACGCTGCAAAGATTTACAACACACACAAATACAGAAACACGCTGCAAAGATTCACAACACACACAAAGTACAGGAACACGCTGCAAAGATTCACAACGCACACAAATACAGAAACATGCTGCAAAGATTCACAACTCACACAAATACAGAAACATGCTGCAAAGATTCACAACGCACACAAATACAGAAACACGCTGCAAAGATTTACAACACACACAAATACAGAAACACGCTGCAAAGATTCACAACACACACAAAGTACAGGAACACGCTGCAAAGATTCACAACGCACACAAATACAGAAATGTGATGCAAAGATTCACAACGCACACAAATACAGAAACACGCTGCAAAGATTCACAACGCACACAAATACAGAAACACGCTGCAAAGATTTACAACACACAAATACAGAAACACGCTGCAAAGATTCACAACACACACAAAGTACAGGAACACACTGCAAAGATTCACAACGCACACAAATACAGAAATGTGATGCAAAGATTCACAACGCACACAAATACAGAAACACGCTGCAAAGATTCACAACTCACACAAATACAGAAACATGCTGCAAAGATTCACAACGCACACAAATACAGAAACACGCTGCAAAGATTTACAACACACAAATACAGAAACACGCTGCAAAGATTCACAACACACACAAAGTACAGGAACACGCTGCAAAGATTCACAACGCACACAAATACAGAAATGTGATGCAAAGATTCACAACGCACACAAATACAGAAACACGCTGCAAAGATTCACAACGCACACAAATACAGAAACACGCTGCAAAGATTCACAACTCACACAAATACAGAAACACGCTGCAAAGATTCACAATGCACACAAATACAGAAACACGCTGCAAAGATTCACAACGCACACAAATACAGAAATGTGATGCAAAGATTCACAACGTACACAAATACAGAAACACGCTGCAAAGATTCACAACACACACCAATACAGAAACATGCTGCAAAGATTCACAACGCACACAAATACAGAAACACGCTGCAAAGATTCACAACGCACACAAATACAGAAACATGCTGCAAAGATTCACAATGCACACAAATACAGAAACATGCTGCAAAGATTCACAACTCACACAAATACAGAAACATGCTGCAAAGATTCACAACGCACACAAATACAGAAACACGCTGCAAAGATTTACAACACACACAAATACAGAAACACGCTGCAAAGATTCACAACACACACAAAGTACAGGAACACGCTGCAAAGATTCACAACGCACACAAATACAGAAACATGCTGCAAAGATTCACAACTCACACAAATACAGAAACATGCTGCAAAGATTCACAACGCACACAAATACAGAAACACGCTGCAAAGATTTACAACACACACAAATACAGAAACATGCTGCAAAGATTCACAACTCACACAAATACAGAAACATGCTGCAAAGATTCACAACGCACACAAATACAGAAATGTGATGCAAAGATTCACAACGCACACAAATACAGAAACACGCTGCAAAGATTCACAACGCACACAAATACAGAAACACGCTGCAAAGATTCACAACGCACACAAATACAGAAACACGCTGCAAAGATTCACAACTCACACAAATACAGAAACATGCTGCAAAGATTCACAACGCACACAAATACAGAAATGTGATGCAAAGATTCACAACGCACACAAATACAGAAACACGCTGCAAAGATTCACAACGCACACAAATACAGAAACACGCTGCAAAGATTCACAACTCACACAAATACAGAAACATGCTGCAAAGATTCACAACGCACACAAATACAGAAACACGCTGCAAAGATTTACAACACACAAATACAGAAACACGCTGCAAAGATTCACAACACACACAAAGTACAGGAACACGCTGCAAAGATTCACAACGCACACAAATACAGAAATGTGATGCAAAGATTCACAACGCACACAAATACAGAAACACGCTGCAAAGATTCACAACGCACACAAATACAGAAACACGCTGCAAAGATTCACAACTCACACAAATACAGAAACACGCTGCAAAGATTCACAATGCACACAAATACAGAAACACGCTGCAAAGATTCACAATGCACACAAATACAGAAACATGCTGCAAAGATTCACAACTCACACAAATACAGAAACATGCTGCAAAGATTCACAACGCACACAAATACAGAATCACGCTGCAAAGATTTACAACACACACAAATACAGAAACACGCTGCAAAGATTCACAACACACACAAAGTACAGGAACACGCTGCAAAGATTCACAACGCACACAAATACAGAAACATGCTGCAAAGATTCACAACTCACACAAATACAGAAACATGCTGCAAAGATTCACAACGCACACAAATACAGAAACACGCTGCAAAGATTTACAACACACACAAATACAGAAACACGCTGCAAAGATTCAAACACACACAAAGTACAGGAACACGCTGCAAAGATTCACAACGCACACAAATACAGAAATGTGATGCAAAGATTCACAACGCACACAAATACAGAAACACGCTGCAAAGATTCACAACACACACAAAGTACAGAAACACGCTGCAAAGATTCACAACGCACACAAATACAGAAACATGCTGCAAAGATTCACAACTCACACAAATAGAGAAACATGCTGCAAAGATTCACAACGCACATAAATACAGAAACACGCTGCAAAGATTTACAACACACACAAATACAGAAACACGCTGCAAAGATTCACAACACACACAAAGTACAGGAACACGCTGCAAAGATTCACAACACACACAAAGTACAGGAACACGCTGCAAAGATTCACAACGCACACAAATACAGAAATGTGATGCAAAGATTCACAACGCACACAAATACAGAAACACGCTGCAAAGATTCACAACACACACAAAGTACAGAAACACGCTGCAAAGATTCACAACGCACACAAATACAGAAACATGCTGCAAAGATTCACAACTCACACAAATAGAGAAACATGCTGCAAAGATTCACAACGCACATAAATACAGAAACACGCTGCAAAGATTTACAACACACACAAATACAGAAACACGCTGCAAAGATTCACAACACACACAAAGTACAGGAACACGCTGCAAAGATTCACAACACACACAAAGTACAGGAACACGCTGCAAAGATTCACAACGCACACAAATACAGAAATGTGATGCAAAGATTCACAACGCACACAAATACAGAAACACGCTGCAAAGATTTACAACGCACACAAATACAGAAACATGCTGCAAAGATTCACAACGCACACAAATACAGAAACACGCTGCAAAGATTCACAACTCACACAAATACAGAAACACGCTGCAAAAATTCACAATGCACACAAATACAGAAACATGCTGCAAAGATTCACAACTCACACAAATACAGAAACATGCTGCAAAGATTCACAACGCACACAAATACAGAAACACGCTGCAAAGATTTACAACACACACAAATACAGAAACACGCTGCAAAGATTCACAACACACACAAAGTAAAGGAACACGCTGCAAAGATTCACAACGCACACAAATACAGAAATGTGATGCAAAGATTCACAACGCACACAAATACAGAAACACGCTGCAAAGATTCACAACACACACAAAGTACAGGAACACGCTGCAAAGATTCACAACGCACACAAATACAGAAACATGCTGCAAAGATTCACAACTCACACAAATACAGAAACATGCTGCAAAGATTCACAACGCACACAAATACAGAAACACGCTGCAAAGATTTACAACACACACAAATACAGAAACATGCTGCAAAGATTCACAACTCACACAAATACAGAAACATGCTGCAAAGATTCACAACGCACACAAATACAGAAATGTGATGCAAAGATTCACAACGCACACAAATACAGAAACACGCTGCAAAGATTCACAACGCACACAAATACAGAAACACGCTGCAAAGATTCACAACGCACACAAATACAGAAACACGCTGCAAAGATTCACAACTCACACAAATACAGAAACATGCTGCAAAGATTCACAACGCACACAAATACAGAAATGTGATGCAAAGATTCACAACGCACACAAATACAGAAACACGCTGCAAAGATTCACAACGCACACAAATACAGAAACACGCTGCAAAGATTCACAACTCACACAAATACAGAAACATGCTGCAAAGATTCACAACGCACACAAATACAGAAACACGCTGCAAAGATTTACAACACACAAATACAGAAACACGCTGCAAAGATTCACAACACACACAAAGTACAGGAACACGCTGCAAAGATTCACAACGCACACAAATACAGAAATGTGATGCAAAGATTCACAACGCACACAAATACAGAAACACGCTGCAAAGATTCACAACGCACACAAATACAGAAACACGCTGCAAAGATTCACAACTCACACAAATACAGAAACACGCTGCAAAGATTCACAATGCACACAAATACAGAAACACGCTGCAAAGATTCACAATGCACACAAATACAGAAACATGCTGCAAAGATTCACAACTCACACAAATACAGAAACATGCTGCAAAGATTCACAACGCACACAAATACAGAATCACGCTGCAAAGATTTACAACACACACAAATACAGAAACACGCTGCAAAGATTCACAACACACACAAAGTACAGGAACACGCTGCAAAGATTCACAACGCACACAAAAACAGAAACATGCTGCAAAGATTCACAACTCACACAAATACAGAAACATGCTGCAAAGATTCACAACGCACACAAATACAGAAACACGCTGCAAAGATTTACAACACACACAAATACAGAAACACGCTGCAAAGATTCAAACACACACAAAGTACAGGAACACGCTGCAAAGATTCACAACGCACACAAATACAGAAATGTGATGCAAAGATTCACAACGCACACAAATACAGAAACACGCTGCAAAGATTCACAACACACACAAAGTACAGAAACACGCTGCAAAGATTCACAACGCACACAAATACAGAAACATGCTGCAAAGATTCACAACTCACACAAATAGAGAAACATGCTGCAAAGATTCACAACGCACATAAATACAGAAACACGCTGCAAAGATTTACAACACACACAAATACAGAAACACGCTGCAAAGATTCACAACACACACAAAGTACAGGAACACGCTGCAAAGATTCACAACACACACAAAGTACAGGAACACGCTGCAAAGATTCACAACGCACACAAATACAGAAATGTGATGCAAAGATTCACAACGCACACAAATACAGAAACACGCTGCAAAGATTCACAACACACACAAAGTACAGAAACACGCTGCAAAGATTCACAACGCACACAAATACAGAAACATGCTGCAAAGATTCACAACTCACACAAATAGAGAAACATGCTGCAAAGATTCACAACGCACATAAATACAGAAACACGCTGCAAAGATTTACAACACACACAAATACAGAAACACGCTGCAAAGATTCACAACACACACAAAGTACAGGAACACGCTGCAAAGATTCACAACACACACAAAGTACAGGAACACGCTGCAAAGATTCACAACGCACACAAATACAGAAATGTGATGCAAAGATTCACAACGCACACAAATACAGAAACACGCTGCAAAGATTTACAACGCACACAAATACAGAAACATGCTGCAAAGATTCACAACGCACACAAATACAGAAACACGCTGCAAAGATTCACAACACACACAAAGTACAGGAACACACTGCAAAGATTCACAACGCACACAAATACAGAAATGTGATGCAAAGATTCACAACGCACACAAATACAGAAACACGCTGCAAAGATTCACAACGCACACAAATACAGGAACACGCTGCAAAGATTCACAACACACACAAAGTACAGGAACACGCTGCAAAGATTCACAACGCACACAAATGCAGAAATGTGATGCAAAGATTCACAACGCACACAAATACAGAAACACGCTGCAAAGATTCACAACTCACACAAATACAGAAGCACGCTGCAAAGATTCACAATGCACAGAAATACAGAAACACGCTGCAAAGATTCACAACGCACACAAATACAGAAACACAAATACAGAAACACAAATACAGAAACATGCTGCAACATGCTGAAACATGCTGCAAAGATTCACAACGCACACAAATACAGAAACACGCTGCAAAGATTCACAACTCACACAAATACAGAAACACGCTGCAAAGATTCACAATGCACAGAAATACAGAAACACGCTGCAAAGATTCACAACGCACACAAATACAGAAACACGCTGCAAAGATTCACAACGCACACAAATACAGAAACACGCTGCAAAGATTCACAACGCACACAAATACAGAAATGTGATGCAAAGATTAACAACACACACAAATACAGAAAAACGCTGCAAAGATTCACAACGCACACAAATACAGAAACACGCTGCAAAGATTCACAACACACACAAAGTACAGAAACACGCTGCAAAGATTCACAACGCACACAAATACAGAAACATGCTGCAAAGATTCACAACTCACACAAATACAGAAACATGCTGCAAAGATTCACAACGCACACAAATACAGAAACACGCTGCAAAGATTTACAACACACACAAATACAGAAACACGCTGCAAAGATTCACAACACACACAAAGTACAGGAACACGCTGCAAAGATTCACAACGCACACAAATACAGAAATGTGATGCAAAGATTCACAACGCACACAAATACAGAAACACGCTGCAAAGATTCACAACACACACAAAGTACAGAAACACGCTGCAAAGATTCACAACGCACACAAATACAGAAACATGCTGCAAAGATTCACAACTCACACAAATACAGAAACATGCTGCAAAGATTCACAACTCACACAAATACAGAAACATGCTGCAAAGATTCACAACGCACACAAATACAGAAACACGCTGCAAAGATTTACAACACACACAAATACAGAAACACGCTGCAAAGATTCACAACACACACAAAGTACAGGAACACGCTGCAAAGATTCACAACGCACACAAATACAGAAATGTGATGCAAAGATTCACAACGCACACAAATACAGAAACACGCTGCAAAGATTCACAACACACACAAAGTACAGAAACACGCTGCAAAGATTCACAACGCACACAAATACAGAAACATGCTGCAAAGATTCACAACTCACACAAATAGAGAAACATGCTGCAAAGATTCACAACGCACATAAATACAGAAACACGCTGCAAAGATTTACAACACACACAAATACAGAAATACGCTGCAAAGATTCACAACACACACAAAGTACAGGAACACGCTGCAAAGATTCACAACACACACAAAGTACAGGAACACGCTGCAAAGATTCACAACACACAAATACAGAAATGTGATGCAAAGATTCACAACGCACACAAATACAGAAACACGCTGCAAAGATTCACAACGCACACAAATACAGAAACATGCTGCAAAGATTCACAACTCACACAAATACAGAAACATGCTGCAAAGATTCACAACTCACACAAATACAGAAACACGCTGCAAAGATTTAGAACACACACAAATACAGAAACACGCTGCAAAGATTCACAACACACACAAAGTACAGGAACACGCTGCAAATACAAATACAGAACACAAATACAGAAATGTGATGCAAAGATTCACAACGCACACAAATACAGAAACACGCTGCAAAGATTTACAACGCACACAAATACAGAAATGTGATGCAAAGATTCACAACGCACACAAATACAGAAACACGCTGCAAAGATTCACAACTCACACAAATACAGAAACACGCTGCAAAGATTCACAATGCACACAAATACAGAAACATGCTGCAAAGATTCACAACTCACACAAATACAGAAACATGCTGCAAAGATTCACAACGCACACATATACAGAAACACGCTGCAAAGATTTACAACACACACAAATACAGAAACACGCTGCAAAGATTCACAACACACACAAAGTACAGGAACACGCTGCAAAGATTCACAACGCACACAAATACAGAAATGTGATGCAAAGATTCACAACGCACACAAATACAGAAACACGCTGCAAAGATTCACAACGCACACAAATACAGAAACACGCTGCAAAGATTCACAACGCACACAAATACAGAAACATGCTGCAAAGATTCACAACGCACACAAATACAGAAACACGCTGCAAAGATTCACAACTCACACAAATACAGAAAGATTCACAACACACACAAAGTACAGGAACACGCTGCAAAGATTCACAACACACACAAAGTACAGGAACACGCTGCAAAGATTCACAACGCACACAAATACAGAAATGTGATGCAAAGATTCACAACGCACACAAATACAGAAACACGCTGCAAAGATTCACAACGCACACAAATACAGAAACATGCTGCAAAGATTCACAACGCACACAAATACAGAAATGTGATGCAAAGATTCACAACGCACACAAATACAGAAACACGCTGCAAAGATTCACAACGCACACAAATACAGAAACATGCTGCAAAGATTCACAACTCACACAAATACAGAAACACGCTGCAAAGATTCACAACTCACACAAATACAGAAACACGCTGCAAAGATTTACAACACACACAAATACAGAAACACGCTGCAAAGATTCACAACACACACAAAGTACAGGAACACGCTGCAAATACAAATACAGAACACAAATACAGAAATGTGATGCAAAGATTCACAACGCACACAAATACAGAAACACGCTGCAAAGATTTACAACGCACACAAATACAGAAACATGCTGCAAAGATTCACAACGCACACAAATACAGAAACACGCTGCAAAGATTCACAACTCACACAAATACAGAAACACGCTGCAAAGATTCACAATGCAAACAAATACAGAAACATGCTGCAAAGATTCACAACTCACACAAATACAGAAACATGCTGCAAAGATTCACAACGCACACAAATACAGAAACACGCTGCAAAGATTTACAACACACACAAATACAGAAACACGCTGCAAAGATTCACAACACACACAAAGTACAGGAACACGCTGCAAAGATTCACAACGCACACAAATACAGAAATGTGATGCAAAGATTCACAACGCACACAAATACAGAAACACGCTGCAAAGATTCACAACGCACACAAATACAGAAACACGCTGCAAAGATTCACAACGCACACAAATACAGAAATGTGATGCAAAGATTCACAACGCACACAAATACAGAAACACGCTGCAAAGATTCACAACGCACACAAATACAGAAACACGCTGCAAAGATTCACAACTCACACAAATACAGAAACACGCTGCAAAGATTCACAATGCACACAAATACAGAAACACGCTGCAAAGATTCACAACGCACACAAATACAGAAACATGCTGCAAAGATTCACAACGCACACAAATACAGAAATGTGATGCAAAGATTCACAACGCACACAAATACAGAAACACGCTGCAAAGATTCACAACGCACACAAATACAGAAACACGCTGCAAAGATTCACAACGCACACAAATACAGAAATGTGATGCAAAGATTAACAACACACACAAATACAGAAACACGCTGCAAAGATTCACAACACACACAAAGTACAGAAACACGCTGCAAAGATTCACAACGCACACAAATACAGAAACATGCTGCAAAGATTCACAACTCACACAAATACAGAAACATGCTGCAAAGATTCACAACGCACACAAATACAGAAACACGCTGCAAAGATTTACAACACACACAAATACAGAAACACGCTGCAAAGATTCACAACACACACAAAGTACAGGAACACGCTGCAAAGATTCACAACGCACACAAATACAGAAATGTGATGCAAAGATTCACAACGCACACAAATACAGAAACACGCTGCAAAGATTCACAACACACACAAAGTACAGAAACACGCTGCAAAGATTCACAACACACACAAAGTACAGAAACACGCTGCAAAGATTCACAACGCACACAAATACAGAAACATGCTGCAAAGATTCACAACTCACACAAATAGAGAAACATGCTGCAAAGATTCACAACGCACATAAATACAGAAACACGCTGCAAAGATTTACAACACACACAAATACAGAAACACGCTGCAAAGATTCACAACACACACAAAGTACAGGAACACGCTGCAAAGATTCACAACACACACAAAGTACAGGAACACGCTGCAAAGATTCACAACGCACACAAATACAGAACTGTGATGCAAAGATTCACAACGCACACAAATACAGAAACACGCTGCAAAGATTTACAACGCACACAAATACAGAAACATGCTGCAAAGATTCACAACGCACACAAATACAGAAACACGCTGCAAAGATTCACAACACACACAAATACAGAAACACGCTGCAAAGATTCACAATGCACACAAAAACAGAAACATGCTGCAAAGATTCACAACTCACACAAATGCAGAAACATGCTGCAAAGATTCACAACGCACACAAATACAGAAACACGCTGCAAAGATTCACAACGCACACAAATACAGAAATGTGATGCAAAGATTAACAACACACACAAATACAGAAACACGCTGCAAAGATTCACAACACACACAAAGTACAGAAACACGCTGCAAAGATTCACAACGCACACAAATACAGAAACATGCTGCAAAGATTCACAACTCACACAAATACAGAAACATGCTGCAAAGATTCACAACGCACACAAATACAGAAACACGCTGCAAAGATTTACAACACACACAAATACAGAAACACGCTGCAAAGATTCACAACACACACAAAGTACAGGAACACGCTGCAAAGATTCACAACGCACACAAATACAGAAATGTGATGCAAAGATTCACAACGCACACAAATACAGAAACACGCTGCAAAGATTCACAACACACACAAAGTACAGAAACACGCTGCAAAGATTCACAACGCACACAAATACAGAAACATGCTGCAAAGATTCACAACTCACACAAATAGAGAAACATGCTGCAAAGATTCACAACGCACATAAATACAGAAACACGCTGCAAAGATTTACAACACACACAAATACAGAAACACGCTGCAAAGATTCACAACACACACAAAGTACAGGAACACGCTGCAAAGATTCACAACACACACAAAGTACAGGAACACGCTGCAAAGATTCACAACGCACACAAATACAGAACTGTGATGCAAAGATTCACAACGCACACAAATACAGAAACACGCTGCAAAGATTTACAACGCACACAAATACAGAAACATGCTGCAAAGATTCACAACGCACACAAATACAGAAACACGCTGCAAAGATTCACAACTCACACAAATACAGAAACACGCTGCAAAGATTCACAATGCACACAAATACAGAAACACGCTGCAAAGATTCACAACGCACACAAATACAGAAATGTGATGCAAAGATTCACAACGTACACAAATACAGAAACACGCTGCAAAGATTCACAACACACACCAATACAGAAACATGCTGCAAAGATTCACAACGCACACAAATACAGAAATGTGATGCAAAGATTCACAACGCACACAAATACAGAAACACGCTGCAAAGATTCACAACGCACACAAATACAGAAACACGCTGCAAAGATTCACAACGCACACAAATACAGAAATGTGATGCAAAGATTAACAACACACACAAATACAGAAACACGCTGCAAAGATTCACAACACACACAAAGTACAGAAACACGCTGCAAAGATTCACAACGCACACAAATACAGAAACATGCTGCAAAGATTCACAACTCACACAAATACAGAAACATGCTGCAAAGATTCACAACGCACACAAATACAGAAACACGCTGCAAAGATTTACAACACACACAAATACAGAAACACGCTGCAAAGATTCACAACACACACAAAGTACAGGAACACGCTGCAAAGATTCACAACGCACACAAATACAGAAATGTGATGCAAAGATTCACAACGCACACAAATACAGAAACACGCTGCAAAGATTCACAACACACACAAAGTACAGAAACACGCTGCAAAGATTCACAACACACACAAAGTACAGAAACACGCTGCAAAGATTCACAACGCACACAAATACAGAAACATGCTGCAAAGATTCACAACTCACACAAATAGAGAAACATGCTGCAAAGATTCACAACGCACATAAATACAGAAACACGCTGCAAAGATTTACAACACACACAAATACAGAAACACGCTGCAAAGATTCACAACACACACAAAGTACAGGAACACGCTGCAAAGATTCACAACACACACAAAGTACAGGAACACGCTGCAAAGATTCACAACGCACACAAATACAGAACTGTGATGCAAAGATTCACAACGCACACAAATACAGAAACACGCTGCAAAGATTTACAACGCACACAAATACAGAAACATGCTGCAAAGATTCACAACGCACACAAATACAGAAACACGCTGCAAAGATTCACAACACACACAAATACAGAAACACGCTGCAAAGATTCACAATGCACACAAAAACAGAAACATGCTGCAAAGATTCACAACTCACACAAATGCAGAAACATGCTGCAAAGATTCACAACGCACACAAATACAGAAACACGCTGCAAAGATTCACAACGCACACAAATACAGAAATGTGATGCAAAGATTAACAACACACACAAATACAGAAACACGCTGCAAAGATTCACAACACACACAAAGTACAGAAACACGCTGCAAAGATTCACAACGCACACAAATACAGAAACATGCTGCAAAGATTCACAACTCACACAAATACAGAAACATGCTGCAAAGATTCACAACGCACACAAATACAGAAACACGCTGCAAAGATTTACAACACACACAAATACAGAAACACGCTGCAAAGATTCACAACACACACAAAGTACAGGAACACGCTGCAAAGATTCACAACGCACACAAATACAGAAATGTGATGCAAAGATTCACAACGCACACAAATACAGAAACACGCTGCAAAGATTCACAACACACACAAAGTACAGAAACACGCTGCAAAGATTCACAACGCACACAAATACAGAAACATGCTGCAAAGATTCACAACTCACACAAATAGAGAAACATGCTGCAAAGATTCACAACGCACATAAATACAGAAACACGCTGCAAAGATTTACAACACACACAAATACAGAAACACGCTGCAAAGATTCACAACACACACAAAGTACAGGAACACGCTGCAAAGATTCACAACACACACAAAGTACAGGAACACGCTGCAAAGATTCACAACGCACACAAATACAGAACTGTGATGCAAAGATTCACAACGCACACAAATACAGAAACACGCTGCAAAGATTTACAACGCACACAAATACAGAAACATGCTGCAAAGATTCACAACGCACACAAATACAGAAACACGCTGCAAAGATTCACAACTCACACAAATACAGAAACACGCTGCAAAGATTCACAATGCACACAAATACAGAAACACGCTGCAAAGATTCACAACGCACACAAATACAGAAATGTGATGCAAAGATTCACAACGTACACAAATACAGAAACACGCTGCAAAGATTCACAACACACACCAATACAGAAACATGCTGCAAAGATTCACAACGCACACAAATACAGAAATGTGATGCAAAGATTCACAACGCACACAAATACAGAAACACGCTGCAAAGATTCACAACGCACACAAATACAGAAACACGCTGCAAAGATTCACAACGCACACAAATACAGAAATGTGATGCAAAGATTAACAACACACACAAATACAGAAACACGCTGCAAAGATTCACAACACACACAAAGTACAGGAACACGCTGCAAAGATTCACAACGCACACAAATACAGAACTGTGATGCAAAGATTCACAACGCACACAAATACAGAAACACGCTGCAAAGATTCACAACGCACACAAATACAGAAACACGCTGCAAAGATTCACAACACACACAAATACAGAAATGTGATGCAAAGATTAACAACACACACAAATACAGAAACACGCTGCAAAGATTCACAACGCACACAAATACAGAAACACGCTGCAAAGATTCACAACGCACACAAATACAGAAATGTGATGCAAAGATTCACAACGCACACAAATACAGAAACACGCTGCAAAGATTCACAACGCACACAAATAAAGAAACATGCTGCAAAGATTCACAACGCACACAAATACAGAAACACGCTGCAAAGATTCACAACTCACACAAATACAGAAACACGCTGCAAAGATTCACAATGCACACAAATACAGAAACACGCTGCAAAGATTCACAACGCACACAAATACAGAAACACAAATACAGAAACACAAATACAGAAACATGCTGCAACATGCTGAAACACACTGCAAAGATTCACAACGCACACCAATACAGAAACACGCTGCAAAGATTCACAACGCACACAAATACAGAAACACGCTGCAAAGATTCACAACGCACACAAATACAGAAATGTGATGCAAAGATTAACAACACACACAAATACAGAAACACGCTGCAAAGATTCACAACGCACACAAATACAGAAACACGCTGCAAAGATTCACAACACACACAAAGTACAGAAACACGCTGCAAAGATTCACAACGCACACAAATACAGAAACATGCTGCAAAGATTCACAACTCACACAAATACAGAAACACGCTGCAAAGATTCACAACTCACACAAATACAGAAACACGCTGCAAAGATTCACAATGCACACAAATACAGAAACACGCTGCAAAGATTCACAACGCACACAAATACAGAAACACACTGCAAAGATTCACAATGCACACCAATACAGAAACACGCTGCAAAGATTCACAACACACACCAATACAGAAACATGCTGCAAAGATTCACAACGCACACAAATACAGAAATGTGATGCAAAGATTCACAACGCACACAAATACAGAAACACGCTGCAAAGATTCACAATGCACACAAATACAGAAACACGCTGCAAAGATTCACAACGCACACAAATACAGAAACACACTGCAAAGATTCACAACGCACACCAATACAGAAACACGCTGCAAAGATTCACAACACACACCAATACAGAAACATGCTGCAAAGATTCACAACGCACACAAATACAGAAATGTGATGCAAAGATTCACAACGCACACAAATACAGAAACACGCTGCAAAGATTCACAACGCACACAAATACAGAAACACGCTGCAAAGATTCACAACGCACACAAATACAGAAATGTGATGCAAAGATTAACAACACACACAAATACAGAAACACGCTGCAAAGATTCACAACGCACACAAATACAGAAACACGCTGCAAAGATTCACAACACACACAAAGTACAGAAACACGCTGCAAAGATTCACAACGCACACAAATACAGAAACATGCTGCAAAGATTCACAACGCACACAAATACAGAAACACGCTGCAAAGATTCACAACGCACACAAATACAGAAATGTGATGCAAAGATTCACAACGCACACAAATACAGAAACACGCTGCAAAGATTCACAATGCACACAAATACAGAAACACGCTGCAAAGATTCACAACGCACACAAATACAGAAACACACTGCAAAGATTCACAACGCACACCAATACAGAAACACGCTGCAAAGATTCACAACACACACCAATACAGAAACATGCTGCAAAGATTCACAACGCACACAAATACAGAAATGTGATGCAAAGATTCACAAGGCACACAAATACAGAAACACGCTGCAAAGATTCACAACGCACACAAATACAGAAACACGCTGCAAAGATTCACAACGCACACAAATACAGAAATGTGATGCAAAGATTAACAACACACACAAATACAGAAACACGCTGCAAAGATTCACAACGCACACAAATACAGAAACACGCTGCAAAGATTCACAACACACACAAAGTACAGAAACACGCTGCAAAGATTCACAACGCACACAAATACAGAAACATGCTGCAAAGATTCACAACTCACACAAATACAGAAACATGCTGCAAAGATTCACAACGCACACAAATACAGAAACACGCTGCAAAGATTTACAACACACAAATACAGAAACACGCTGCAAAGATTCACAACACACACAAAGTACAGGAACACGCTGCAAAGATTCACAACGCACACAAATACAGAAATGTGATGCAAAGATTCACAACGCACACAAATACAGAAACACGCTGCAAAGATTCACAACGCACACAAATACAGAAACACGCTGCAAAGATTCACAACGCACACAAATAAAGAAACATGCTGCAAAGATTCACAACGCACACAAATACAGAAACGCGCTGCAAAGATTCACAACGCACACCAATACAGAAACACGCTGCAAAGATTCACAACACACACCAATACAGAAACATGCTGCAAAGATTCACAACGCACACAAATACAGAAATGTGATGCAAAGATTCACAACGCACACAAATACAGAAACACGCTGCAAAGATTCACAATGCACACAAATACAGAAACACGCTGCAAAGATTCACAACGCACACAAATACAGAAACACACTGCAAAGATTCACAACGCACACCAATACAGAAACACGCTGCAAAGATTCACAACACACACCAATACAGAAACATGCTGCAAAGATTCACAACGCACACAAATACAGAAATGTGATGCAAAGATTCACAACGCACACAAATACAGAAACACGCTGCAAAGATTCACAACGCACACAAATACAGAAACACGCTGCAAAGATTCACAACGCACACAAATACAGAAATGTGATGCAAAGATTAACAACACACACAAATACAGAAACACGCTGCAAAGATTCACAACGCACACAAATACAGAAACACGCTGCAAAGATTCACAACACACACAAAGTACAGAAACACGCTGCAAAGATTCACAACGCACACAAATACAGAAACATGCTGCAAAGATTCACAACTCACACAAATACAGAAACATGCTGCAAAGATTCACAACGCACACAAATACAGAAACACGCTGCAAAGATTTACAACACACAAATACAGAAACACGCTGCAAAGATTCACAACACACACAAAGTACAGGAACACGCTGCAAAGATTCACAACGCACACAAATACAGAAATGTGATGCAAAGATTCACAACGCACACAAATACAGAAACACGCTGCAAAGATTCACAACGCACACAAATACAGAAACACGCTGCAAAGATTCACAACGCACACAAATAAAGAAACATGCTGCAAAGATTCACAACGCACACAAATACAGAAACGCGCTGCAAAGATTCACAACTCACACAAATACAGAAACACGCTGCAAAGATTCACAATGCACACAAATACAGAAACACGCTGCAAAGATTCACAACGCACACAAATACAGAAACACACTGCAAAGATTCACAACGCACACCAATACAGAAACACGCTGCAAAGATTCACAACACACACCAATACAGAAACATGCTGCAAAGATTCACAACGCACACAAATACAGAAATGTGATGCAAAGATTCACAACGCACACAAATACAGAAACACGCTGCAAAGATTCACAACGCACACAAATACAGAAATGTGATGCAAAGATTAACAACACACACAAATACAGAAACACGCTGCAAAGATTCACAACGCACACAAATACAGAAACACGCTGCAAAGATTCACAACACACACAAAGTACAGAAACACGCTGCAAAGATTCACAACGCACACACATACAGAAACACGCTGCAAAGATTTACAACGCACACAAATACAGAAACATGCTGCAAAGATTCACAACGCACACAAATACAGAAACACGCTGCAAAGATTCACAACTCACACAAATACAGAAACACGCTGCAAAGATTCACAATGCACACAAATACAGAAACATGCTGCAAAGATTCACAACTCACACAAATACAGAAACATGCTGCAAAGATTCACAACGCACACAAATACAGAAACACGCTGCAAAGATTTACAACACACACAAATACAGAAACACGCTGCAAAGATTCACAACACACACAAAGTACAGGAACACGCTGCAAAGATTCACAACGCACACAAATACAGAAATGTGATGCAAAGATTCACAACGCACACAAATACAGAAACACGCTGCAAAGATTCACAACGCACACAAATACAGAAACACGCTGCAAAGATTCACAACGCACACAAATACAGAAACATGCTGCAAAGATTCACAACGCACACAAATACAGAAACACGCTGCAAAGATTCACAACACACACCAATACAGAAACATGCTGCAAAGATTCACAACGCACACAAATACAGAAACACGCTGCAAAGATTCACAACACACACAAAGTACAGGAACACGCTGCAAAGATTCACAACGCACACAAATACAGAAATGTGATGCAAAGATTCACAACGCACACAAATACAGAAACACGCTGCAAAGATTCACAACGCACACAAATACAGAAACACGCTGCAAAGATTCACAACGCACACAAATACAGAAACATGCTGCAAAGATTCACAACGCACACAAATACAGAAACACGCTGCAAAGATTCACAACTCACACAAATACAGAAACACGCTGCAAAGATTCACAATGCACACAAATACAGAAACACGCTGCAAAGATTCACAACGCACACAAATACAGAAATGTGATGCAAAGATTCACAACGCACACAAATACAGAAACACGCTGCAAAGATTCACAACGCACACAAATACAGAAATGTGATGCAAAGATTAACAACAAACACAAATACAGAAACACGCTGCAAAGATTCACAACGCACACAAATACAGAAACACGCTGCAAAGATTCACAACACACACAAAGTACAGAAACACGCTGCAAAGATTCACAACGCACACAAATACAGAAACATGCTGCAAAGATTCACAACTCACACAAATACAGAAACATGCTGCAAAGATTCACAACGCACACAAATACAGAAACACGCTGCAAAGATTTACAACACACACAAATACAGAAACACGCTGCAAAGATTCACAACACACACAAAGTACAGGAACACGCTGCAAAGATTCACAACGCACACAAATACAGAAATGTGATGCAAAGATTCACAACGCACACAAATACAGAAACACGCTGCAAAGATTTACAACTCACACAAATACAGAAACACGCTGCAAAGATTCACAATGCACACAAATACAGAAACATGCTGCAAAGATTCACAACTCACACAAATACAGAAACATGCTGCAAAGATTCACAACGCACACAAATACAGAAACACGCTGCAAAGATTTACAACACACACAAATACAGAAACACGCTGCAAAGATTCACAACACACACAAAGTACAGGAACACGCTGCAAAGATTCACAACGCACACAAATACAGAAATGTGATGCAAAGATTCACAACGCACACAAATACAGAAACACGCTGCAAAGATTCACAACGCACACAAATACAGAAACACGCTGCAAAGATTCACAACGCACACAAATACAGAAACATGCTGCAAAGATTCACAACGCACACAAATACAGAAACACGCTGCAAAGATTCACAACTCACACAAATACAGAAACACGCTGCAAAGATTCACAATGCACACAAATACAGAAACACGCTGCAAAGATTCACAACGCACACAAATACAGAAATGTGATGCAAAGATTCACAACGTACACAAATACAGAAACACGCTGCAAAGATTCACAACACACACCAATACAGAAACACGCTGCAAAGATTCACAACACACACCAATACAGAAACATGCTGCAAAGATTCACAACGCACACAAATACAGAAATGTGATGCAAAGATTCACAACGCACACAAATACAGAAACACGCTGCAAAGATTCACAACGCACACAAATACAGAAACACGCTGCAAAGATTCACAACGCACACCAATACAGAAACACGCTGCAAAGATTCACAACACACACAAAGTACAGAAACACGCTGCAAAGATTCACAACGCACACAAATACAGAAACATGCTGCAAAGATTCACAACTCACACAAATACAGAAACATGCTGCAAAGATTCACAACGCACACAAATACAGAAACACGCTACAAAGATTTACAACACACAAATACAGAAACACGCTGCAAAGATTCACAACACACACAAAGTACAGGAACACGCTGCAAAGATTCACAACGCACACAAATACAGAAATGTGATGCAAAGATTCACAACGCACACAAATACAGAAACACGCTGCAAAGATTCACAACGCACACAAATACAGAAACACGCTGCAAAGATTCACAAAGCACACAAATAAAGAAACATGCTGCAAAGATTCACAACGCACACAAATACAGAAACACGCTGCAAAGATTCACAACTCACACAAATACAGAAACACGCTGCAAAGATTCACAATGCACACAAATACAGAAACACGCTGCAAAGATTCACAACGCACACAAATACAGAAATGTGATGCAAAGATTCACAACGTACACAAATACAGAAACACGCTGCAAAGATTCACAACACACACCAATACAGAAACACGCTGCAAAGATTCACAACACACACCAATACAGAAACATGCTGCAAAGATTCACAACGCACACAAATACAGAAATGTGATGCAAAGATTCACAACGCACACAAATACAGAAACACGCTGCAAAGATTCACAACGCACACAAATACAGAAACACGCTGCAAAGATTCACAACGCACACCAATACAGAAACACGCTGCAAAGATTCACAACACACACAAAGTACAGAAACACGCTGCAAAGATTCACAACGCACACAAATACAGAAACATGCTGCAAAGATTCACAACTCACACAAATACAGAAACATGCTGCAAAGATTCACAACGCACACAAATACAGAAACACGCTGCAAAGATTTACAACACACAAATACAGAAACACGCTGCAAAGATTCACAACACACACAAAGTACAGGAACACGCTGCAAAGATTCACAACGCACACAAATACAGAAATGTGATGCAAAGATTCACAACGCACACAAATACAGAAACACGCTGCAAAGATTCACAACGCACACAAATACAGAAACACGCTGCAAAGATTCACAACGCACACAAATAAAGAAACATGCTGCAAAGATTCACAACGCACACAAATACAGAAACACGCTGCAAAGATTCACAACTCACACAAATACAGAAACACGCTGCAAAGATTCACAATGCACACAAATACAGAAACACGCTGCAAAGATTCACAACGCACACAAATACAGAAATGTGATGCAAAGATTCACAACGCACACAAATACAGAAACACGCTGCAAAGATTCACAACGCACACAAATACAGAAATGTGATGCAAAGATTAACAACAAACACAAATACAGAAACACGCTGCAAAGATTCACAACGCACACAAATACAGAAACACGCTGCAAAGATTCACAACACACACAAAGTACAGAAACACGCTGCAAAGATTCACAACGCACACAAATACAGAAACATGCTGCAAAGATTCACAACTCACACAAATACAGAAACATGCTGCAAAGATTCACAACGCACACAAATACAGAAACACGCTGCAAAGATTTACAACACACACAAATACAGAAACACGCTGCAAAGATTCACAACACACACAAAGTACAGGAACACGCTGCAAAGATTCACAACGCACACAAATACAGAAATGTGATGCAAAGATTCACAACGCACACAAATACAGAAACACGCTGCAAAGATTTACAACTCACACAAATACAGAAACACGCTGCAAAGATTCACAATGCACACAAATACAGAAACATGCTGCAAAGATTCACAACTCACACAAATACAGAAACATGCTGCAAAGATTCACAACGCACACAAATACAGAAACACGCTGCAAAGATTTACAACACACACAAATACAGAAACACGCTGCAAAGATTCACAACACACACAAAGTACAGGAACACGCTGCAAAGATTCACAACGCACACAAATACAGAAATGTGATGCAAAGATTCACAACGCACACAAATACAGAAACACGCTGCAAAGATTCACAACGCACACAAATACAGAAACACGCTGCAAAGATTCACAACGCACACAAATACAGAAACATGCTGCAAAGATTCACAACGCACACAAATACAGAAACACGCTGCAAAGATTCACAACTCACACAAATACAGAAACACGCTGCAAAGATTCACAATGCACACAAATACAGAAACACGCTGCAAAGATTCACAACGCACACAAATACAGAAATGTGATGCAAAGATTCACAACGTACACAAATACAGAAACACGCTGCAAAGATTCACAACACACACCAATACAGAAACACGCTGCAAAGATTCACAACACACACCAATACAGAAACATGCTGCAAAGATTCACAACGCACACAAATACAGAAATGTGATGCAAAGATTCACAACGCACACAAATACAGAAACACGCTGCAAAGATTCACAACGCACACAAATACAGAAACACGCTGCAAAGATTCACAACGCACACCAATACAGAAACACGCTGCAAAGATTCACAACACACACAAAGTACAGAAACACGCTGCAAAGATTCACAACGCACACAAATACAGAAACATGCTGCAAAGATTCACAACTCACACAAATACAGAAACATGCTGCAAAGATTCACAACGCACACAAATACAGAAACACGCTACAAAGATTTACAACACACAAATACAGAAACACGCTGCAAAGATTCACAACACACACAAAGTACAGGAACACGCTGCAAAGATTCACAACGCACACAAATACAGAAATGTGATGCAAAGATTCACAACGCACACAAATACAGAAACACGCTGCAAAGATTCACAACGCACACAAATACAGAAACACGCTGCAAAGATTCACAAAGCACACAAATAAAGAAACATGCTGCAAAGATTCACAACGCACACAAATACAGAAACACGCTGCAAAGATTCACAACTCACACAAATACAGAAACACGCTGCAAAGATTCACAATGCACACAAATACAGAAACACGCTGCAAAGATTCACAACGCACACAAATACAGAAATGTGATGCAAAGATTCACAACGTACACAAATACAGAAACACGCTGCAAAGATTCACAACACACACCAATACAGAAACACGCTGCAAAGATTCACAACACACACCAATACAGAAACATGCTGCAAAGATTCACAACGCACACAAATACAGAAATGTGATGCAAAGATTCACAACGCACACAAATACAGAAACACGCTGCAAAGATTCACAACGCACACAAATACAGAAACACGCTGCAAAGATTCACAACGCACACCAATACAGAAACACGCTGCAAAGATTCACAACACACACAAAGTACAGAAACACGCTGCAAAGATTCACAACGCACACAAATACAGAAACATGCTGCAAAGATTCACAACTCACACAAATACAGAAACATGCTGCAAAGATTCACAACGCACACAAATACAGAAACACGCTGCAAAGATTTACAACACACAAATACAGAAACACGCTGCAAAGATTCACAACACACACAAAGTACAGGAACACGCTGCAAAGATTCACAACGCACACAAATACAGAAATGTGATGCAAAGATTCACAACGCACACAAATACAGAAACACGCTGCAAAGATTCACAACGCACACAAATACAGAAACACGCTGCAAAGATTCACAACGCACACAAATAAAGAAACATGCTGCAAAGATTCACAACGCACACAAATACAGAAACACGCTGCAAAGATTCACAACTCACACAAATACAGAAACACGCTGCAAAGATTCACAATGCACACAAATACAGAAACACGCTGCAAAGATTCACAACGCACACAAATACAGAAACACACTGCAAAGATTCACAACGCACACCAATACAGAAACACGCTGCAAAGATTCACAACACACACCAATACAGAAACATGCTGCAAAGATTCACAACGCACACAAATACAGAAATGTGATGCAAAGATTCACAACGCACACAAATACAGAAACACGCTGCAAAGATTCACAACGCAAACAAATACAGAAACACGCTGCAAAGATTCACAACGCACACAAATACAGAAATGTGATGCAAAGATTAACAACACACACAAATACAGAAACACGCTGCAAAGATTCACAACGCACACAAATACAGAAACACGCTGCAAAGATTCACAACACACACAAAGTACAGAAACACGCTGCAAAGATTCACAACGCACACACATACAGAAACACGCTGCAAAGATTTACAACGCACACAAATACAGAAACATGCTGCAAAGATTCACAACGCACACAAATACAGAAACACGCTGCAAAGATTCACAACTCACACAAATACAGAAACACGCTGCAAAGATTCACAATGCACACAAATACAGAAACATGCTGCAAAGATTCACAACTCACACAAATACAGAAACATGCTGCAAAGATTCACAACGCACACAAATACAGAAACACGCTGCAAAGATTTACAACACACACAAATACAGAAACACGCTGCAAAGATTCACAACACACACAAAGTACAGGAACACGCTGCAAAGATTCACAACGCACACAAATACAGAAATGTGATGCAAAGATTCACAACGCACACAAATACAGAAACACGCTGCAAAGATTCACAACTCACACAAATACAGAAACACGCTGCAAAGATTCACAATGCACACAAATACAGAAACATGCTGCAAAGATTCACAACTCACACAAATACAGAAACATGCTGCAAAGATTCACAACGCACACAAATACAGAAACACGCTGCAAAGATTTACAACACACACAAATACAGAAACACGCTGCAAAGATTCACAACACACACAAAGTACAGGAACACGCTGCAAAGATTCACAACGCACACAAATACAGAAATGTGATGCAAAGATTCACAACGCACACAAATACAGAAACACGCTGCAAAGATTCACAACGCACACAAATACAGAAACACGCTGCAAAGATTCACAACGCACACAAATACAGAAACATGCTGCAAAGATTCACAACGCACACAAATACAGAAACACGCTGCAAAGATTCACAACTCACACAAATACAGAAACACGCTGCAAAGATTCACAATGCACACAAATACAGAAACACGCTGCAAAGATTCACAACGCACACAAATACAGAAATGTGATGCAAAGATTCACAACGTACACAAATACAGAAACACGCTGCAAAGATTCACAACACACACCAATACAGAAACACGCTGCAAAGATTCACAACACACACCAATACAGAAACATGCTGCAAAGATTCACAACGCACACAAATACAGAAATGTGATGCAAAGATTCACAACGCACACAAATACAGAAACACGCTGCAAAGATTCACAACGCACACAAATACAGAAACACGCTGCAAAGATTCACAACGCACACCAATACAGAAACACGCTGCAAAGATTCACAACACACACAAAGTACAGAAACACGCTGCAAAGATTCACAACGCACACAAATACAGAAACATGCTGCAAAGATTCACAACTCACACAAATACAGAAACATGCTGCAAAGATTCACAACGCACACAAATACAGAAACACGCTGCAAAGATTTACAACACACAAATACAGAAACACGCTGCAAAGATTCACAACACACACAAAGTACAGGAACACGCTGCAAAGATTCACAACGCACACAAATACAGAAATGTGATGCAAAGATTCACAACGCACACAAATACAGAAACACGCTGCAAAGATTCACAACGCACACAAATACAGAAACACGCTGCAAAGATTCACAACGCACACAAATAAAGAAACATGCTGCAAAGATTCACAACGCACACAAATACAGAAACACGCTGCAAAGATTCACAACTCACACAAATACAGAAACACGCTGCAAAGATTCACAATGCACACAAATACAGAAACACGCTGCAAAGATTCACAACGCACACAAATACAGAAACACACTGCAAAGATTCACAACGCACACCAATACAGAAACACGCTGCAAAGATTCACAACACACACCAATACAGAAACATGCTGCAAAGATTCACAACGCACACAAATACAGAAATGTGATGCAAAGATTCACAACGCACACAAATACAGAAACACGCTGCAAAGATTCACAACGCACACAAATACAGAAACACGCTGCAAAGATTCACAACGCACACAAATACAGAAATGTGATGCAAAGATTAACAACACACACAAATACAGAAACACGCTGCAAAGATTCACAACGCACACAAATACAGAAACACGCTGCAAAGATTCACAACACACACAAAGTACAGAAACACGCTGCAAAGATTCACAACGCACACACATACAGAAACACGCTGCAAAGATTTACAACGCACACAAATACAGAAACATGCTGCAAAGATTCACAACGCACACAAATACAGAAACACGCTGCAAAGATTCACAACTCACACAAATACAGAAACACGCTGCAAAGATTCACAATGCACACAAATACAGAAACACGCTGCAAAGATTCACAACACACACAAAGTACAGGAACACGCTGCAAAGATTCACAACGCACACAAATACAGAAATGTGATGCAAAGATTCACAACGCACACAAATACAGAAATGTGATGCAAAGATTAACAACACACACAAATACAGAAACACGCTGCAAAGATTCACAACGCACACAAATACAGAAATGTGATGCAAAGATTCACAACGCACACAAATACAGAAACACGCTGCAAAGATTCACAACGCACACAAATAAAGAAACACGCTGCAAAGATTCACAACGCACACAAATACAGAAACATGCTGCAAAGATTCACAACGCACACAAATACAGAAACACGCTGCAAAGATTCACAACACACACCAATACAGAAACATGCTGCAAAGATTCACAACGCACACAAATACAGAAACACGCTGCAAAGATTCACAACACACACAAAGTACAGAAACACGCTGCAAAGATTCACAACGCACACACATACAGAAACACGCTGCAAAGATTTACAACGCACACAAATACAGAAACATGCTGCAAAGATTCACAACGCACACAAATACAGAAACACGCTGCAAAGATTCACAACTCACACAAATACAGAAACACGCTGCAAAGATTCACAATGCACACAAATACAGAAACACGCTGCAAAGATTCACAACACACACAAAGTACAGGAACACGCTGCAAAGATTCACAACGCACACAAATACAGAAATGTGATGCAAAGATTCACAACGCACACAAATACAGAAATGTGATGCAAAGATTAACAACACACACAAATACAGAAACACGCTGCAAAGATTCACAACGCACACAAATACAGAAATGTGATGCAAAGATTCACAACGCACACAAATACAGAAACACGCTGCAAAGATTCACAACGCACACAAATACAGAAACACGCTGCAAAGATTCACAACGCACACAAATACAGAAACATGCTGCAAAGATTCACAACGCACACAAATACAGAAACACGCTGCAAAGATTCACAACACACACCAATACAGAAACATGCTGCAAAGATTCACAACGCACACAAATACAGAAACACGCTGCAAAGATTCACAACACACACAAAGTACAGGAACACGCTGCAAAGATTCACAACGCACACAAATACAGAAACACGCTGCAAAGATTCACAACGCACACAAATACAGAAACATGCTGCAAAGATTCACAACGCACACAAATACAGAAACACGCTGCAAAGATTCACAACTCACACAAATACAGAAACACGCTGCAAAGATTCACAATGCACACAAATACAGAAACACGCTGCAAAGATTCACAACGCACACAAATACAGAAATGTGATGCAAAGATTCACAACGCACACAAATACAGAAACACGCTGCAAAGATTCACAACGCACACAAATACAGAAATGTGATGCAAAGATTAACAACAAACACAAATACAGAAACACGCTGCAAAGATTCACAACGCACACAAATACAGAAACACGCTGCAAAGATTCACAACACACACAAAGTACAGAAACACGCTGCAAAGATTCACAACGCACACAAATACAGAAACACGCTGCAAAGATTCACAACGCACACAAATAAAGAAACATGCTGCAAAGATTCACAACGCACACAAATACAGAAACACGCTGCAAAGATTCACAACTCACACAAATACAGAAACACGCTGCAAAGATTCACAATGCACACAAATACAGAAACACGCTGCAAAGATTCACAACGCACACAAATACAGAACGCACACAAATACAGAAACACAAATACAGAAACATGCTGCAACATGCTGAAACACGCTGCAAAGATTCACAACTCACACAAATACAGAAACACGCTGCAAAGATTCACAATGCACACAAATACAGAAACACGCTGCAAAGATTCACAACGCACACAAATACAGAAACACGCTGCAAAGATTCACAACTCACACAAATACAGAAACACGCTGCAAAGATTCACAATGCACACAAATACAGAAACATGCTGCAAAGATTCACAACTCACACAAATACAGAAACATGCTGCAAAGATTCACAACGCACACAAATACAGAAACACGCTGCAAAGATTTACAACACACACAAATACAGAAACACGCTGCAAAGATTCACAACGCACACAAATACAGAAACACGCTGCAAAGATTCACAACACACACAAAGTACAGAAACACGCTGCAAAGATTCACAACGCACACAAATACAGAAACATGCTGCAAAGATTCACAACTCACACAAATACAGAAACATGCTGCAAAGATTCACAACGCACACAAATACAGAAACACGCTGCAAAGATTTACAACACACACAAATACAGAAACACGCTGCAAAGATTCACAACACACACAAAGTACAGGAACACGCTGCAAAGATTCACAACGCACACAAATACAGAAATGTGATGCAAAGATTCACAACGCACACAAATACAGAAACACGCTGCAAAGATTCACAACTCACACAAATACAGAAACACGCTGCAAAGATTCACAATGCACACAAATACAGAAACATGCTGCAAAGATTCACAACGCACACAAATACAGAAACACGCTGCAAAGATTTACAACACACACAAATACAGAAACACGCTGCAAAGATTCACAACACACACAAAGTACAGGAACACGCTGCAAAGATTCACAACGCACACAAATACAGAAATGTGATGCAAAGATTCACAACGCACACAAATACAGAAACACGCTGCAAAGATTCACAACGCACACAAATACAGAAACACGCTGCAAAGATTCACAACGCACACAAATACAGAAACATGCTGCAAAGATTCACAACGCACACAAATACAGAAACACGCTGCAAAGATTCACAACTCACACAAATACAGAAACACGCTGCAAAGATTCACAACGCACACAAATACAGAAACACGCTGCAAAGATTCACAACACACACAAAGTACAGAAAGACGCTGCAAAGATTCACAACGCACACAAATACAGAAACATGCTGCAAAGATTCACAACTCACACAAATACAGAAACATGCTGCAAAGATTCACAACGCACACAAATACAAAAATGTGATGCAAAGATTAACAACAAACACAAATACAGAAACACGCTGCAAAGATTCACAACGCACACAAAAATGTGATGCAAAGATTAACAACAAACACAAATACAGAAACACGCTGCAAAGATTCACAACGCACACAAATACAGAAACACGCTGCAAAGATTCACAACACACACAAAGTACAGAAACACGCTGCAAAGATTCACAAAGCACACAAATACAGAAACATGCTGCAAAGATTCACAACTCATACAAATACAGAAACATGCTGCAAAGATTCACAACGCACACAAATACAGAAACACGCTGCAAAGATTTACAACACACACAAATACAGAAACACGCTGCAAAGATTCACAACACACACAAAGTACAGAAACACGCTGCAAAGATTCACAACGCACACAAATACAGAAACATGCTGCAAAGATTCACAACTCACACAAATACAGAAACATGCTGCAAAGATTCACAACGCACACAAATACAGAAATGTCATGCAAAGATTAACAACAAACACAAATACAGAAACACGCTGCAAAGATTCACAACGCACACAAATACAGAAACACGCTGCAAAGATTCACAACACACACAAAGCACAGAAACACGCTGCAAAGATTCACAACACACACCAATACAGAAACACGCTGCAAAGATTCACAACACACACAAAGTACAGGAACACGCTGCAAAGATTCACAACGCACACAAATACAGAAATGTGATGCAAAGATTCACAACGCACACAAATACAGAAACACGCTGCAAAGATTCACAACGCACACAAATAAAGAAACATGCTGCAAAGATTCACAACGCACACAAATACAGAAACACGCTGCAAAGATTCACAACTCACACAAATACAGAAACACGCTGCAAAGATTCACAATGCACACAAATACAGAAACACGCTGCAAAGATTCACAACGCACACAAATACAGAACGCACACAAATACAGAAACACAAATACAGAAACATGCTGCAACATGCTGAAACACGCTGCAAAAATTCACAACTCACACAAATACAGAAACACGCTGCAAAGATTCACAATGCACACAAATACAGAAACACGCTGCAAAGATTCACAACGCACACAAATACAGAAACACACTGCAAAGATTCACAACGCACACCAATACAGAAACACGCTGCAAAGATTCACAACACACACCAATACAGAAACACGCTGCAAAGATTCACAACGCACACAAATACAGAAACACGCTGCAACGATTCACAACGCACACAAATACAGAAATGTGATGCAAAGATTAACAACACACACAAATACAGAAACACGCTGCAAAGATTCACAACGCACACAAATACAGAAACACGCTGCAAAGATTCACAACACACACAAAGTACAGAAACACGCTGCAAAGATTCACAACTCACACAAATACAGAAACACGCTGCAAAGATTCACAATGCACACAAATACAGAAACACGCTGCAAAGATTCACAACGCACACAAATACAGAAACACGCTGCAAAGATTCACAACGCACACAAATACAGAAACACGCTGCAAAGATTCACAACGCACACAAATACAGAAATGTGATGCAAAGATTAACAACACACACAAATACAGAAACACGCTGCAAAGATTCACAACACACACAAAGTACAGAAACACGCTGCAAAGATTCACAACGCACACAAATACAGAAACATGCTGCAAAGATTCACAACTCACACAAATACAGAAACATGCTGCAAAGATTCACAACGCACACAAATACAGAAACACGCTGCAAAGATTCACAACGCACACAAATACAGAAACACGCTGCAAAGATTCACAACGCACACAAATACAGAAACATGCTGCAAAGATTCACAACGCACACAAATACAGAAACACGCTGCAAAGATTCACAACTCACACAAATACAGAAACACGCTGCAAAGATTCACAACGCACACAAATACAGAAATGTGATGCAAAGATTAACAACACACACAAATACAGAAACACGCTGCAAAGATTCACAACGCCCACAAATACAGAAACACGCTGCAAAGATTCACAACACACACAAAGTACAGAAACACGCTGCAAAGATTCACAACGCACACAAATACAGAAACATGCTGCAAAGATTCACAACTCACACAAATACAGAAACATGCTGCAAAGATTCACAACGCACACAAATACAGAAACACGCTGCAAAGATTTACAACACACAAATACAGAAACACGCTGCAAAGATTCACAACACACACAAAGTACAGGAACACGCTGCAAAGATTCACAACGCACACAAATACAGAAATGTGATGCAAAGATTCACAACGTACACAAATACAGAAACACGCTGCAAAGATTCACAACGCACACAAATACAGAAACACGCTGCAAAGATTCACAACTCACACAAATACAGAAACACGCTGCAAAGATTCACAATGCACACAAATACAGAAACACGCTGCAAAGATTCACAACGCACACAAATACAGAAATGTGATGCAAAGATTCACAACGTACACAAATACAGAAACACGCTGCAAAGATTCACAACACACACCAATACAGAAACACGCTGCAAAGATTCACAACACACACCAATACAGAAACATGCTGCAAAGATTCACAACGCACACAAATACAGAAATGTGATGCAAAGATTCACAACGCACACAAATACAGAAACACGCTGCAAAGATTCACAACGCACACAAATACAGAAACACGCTGCAAAGATTCACAACGCACACAAATACAGAAATGTGATGCAAAGATTAACAACACACACAAATACAGAAACACGCTGCAAAGATTCACAATACACACAAAGTACAGAAACACGCTGCAAAGATTCACAACGCACACAAATACAGAAACATGCTGCAAAGATTCACAACTCACACAAATACAGAACGCACACAAATACAGAAACACAAATACAGAAACATGCTGCAACATGCTGAAACACGCTGCAAAAATTCACAACTCACACAAATACAGAAACACGCTGCAAAGATTCACAATGCACACAAATACAGAAACACGCTGCAAAGATTCACAACGCACACAAATACAGAAACACACTGCAAAGATTCACAACGCACACCAATACAGAAACACGCTGCAAAGATTCACAACACACACCAATACAGAAACACGCTGCAAAGATTCACAACGCACACAAATACAGAAACACGCTGCAACGATTCACAACGCACACAAATACAGAAATGTGATGCAAAGATTAACAACACACACAAATACAGAAACACGCTGCAAAGATTCACAACGCACACAAATACAGAAACACGCTGCAAAGATTCACAACACACACAAAGTACAGAAACACGCTGCAAAGATTCACAACTCACACAAATACAGAAACACGCTGCAAAGATTCACAATGCACACAAATACAGAAACACGCTGCAAAGATTCACAACGCACACAAATACAGAAACACGCTGCAAAGATTCACAACGCACACAAATACAGAAACACGCTGCAAAGATTCACAACGCACACAAATACAGAAATGTGATGCAAAGATTAACAACACACACAAATACAGAAACACGCTGCAAAGATTCACAACACACACAAAGTACAGAAACACGCTGCAAAGATTCACAACGCACACAAATACAGAAACATGCTGCAAAGATTCACAACTCACACAAATACAGAAACATGCTGCAAAGATTCACAACGCACACAAATACAGAAACACGCTGCAAAGATTCACAACGCACACAAATACAGAAACACGCTGCAAAGATTCACAACGCACACAAATACAGAAACATGCTGCAAAGATTCACAACGCACACAAATACAGAAACACGCTGCAAAGATTCACAACTCACACAAATACAGAAACACGCTGCAAAGATTCACAACGCACACAAATACAGAAATGTGATGCAAAGATTAACAACACACACAAATACAGAAACACGCTGCAAAGATTCACAACGCCCACAAATACAGAAACACGCTGCAAAGATTCACAACACACACAAAGTACAGAAACACGCTGCAAAGATTCACAACGCACACAAATACAGAAACATGCTGCAAAGATTCACAACTCACACAAATACAGAAACATGCTGCAAAGATTCACAACGCACACAAATACAGAAACACGCTGCAAAGATTTACAACACACAAATACAGAAACACGCTGCAAAGATTCACAACACACACAAAGTACAGGAACACGCTGCAAAGATTCACAACGCACACAAATACAGAAATGTGATGCAAAGATTCACAACGTACACAAATACAGAAACACGCTGCAAAGATTCACAACGCACACAAATACAGAAACACGCTGCAAAGATTCACAACTCACACAAATACAGAAACACGCTGCAAAGATTCACAATGCACACAAATACAGAAACACGCTGCAAAGATTCACAACGCACACAAATACAGAAATGTGATGCAAAGATTCACAACGTACACAAATACAGAAACACGCTGCAAAGATTCACAACACACACCAATACAGAAACACGCTGCAAAGATTCACAACACACACCAATACAGAAACATGCTGCAAAGATTCACAACGCACACAAATACAGAAATGTGATGCAAAGATTCACAACGCACACAAATACAGAAACACGCTGCAAAGATTCACAACGCACACAAATACAGAAACACGCTGCAAAGATTCACAACGCACACAAATACAGAAATGTGATGCAAAGATTAACAACACACACAAATACAGAAACACGCTGCAAAGATTCACAATACACACAAAGTACAGAAACACGCTGCAAAGATTCACAACGCACACAAATACAGAAACATGCTGCAAAGATTCACAACGCACACAAATACAGAAACACGCTGCAAAGATTTACAACACACACAAATACAGAAACACGCTGCAAAGATTCACAACACACACAAAGTACAGGAACACGCTGCAAAGATTCACAACGCACACAAATACAGAAATGTGATGCAAAGATTCACAACGCACACAAATACAGAAACACGCTGCAAAGATTCACAACACACACAAAGTACAGAAACACGCTGCAAAGATTCACAACGCACACAAATACAGAAACATGCTGCAAAGATTCACAACTCACACAAATAGAGAAACATGCTGCAAAGATTCACAACGCACATAAATACAGAAACACGCTGCAAAGATTTACAACACACACAAATACAGAAACACGCTGCAAAGATTCACAACACACACAAAGTACAGGAACACGCTGCAAAGATTCACAACACACACAAAGTACAGGAACACGCTGCAAAGATTCACAACGCACACAAATACAGAACTGTGATGCAAAGATTCACAACGCACACAAATACAGAAACACGCTGCAAAGATTTACAACGCACACAAATACAGAAACATGCTGCAAAGATTCACAACGCACACAAATACAGAAACACGCTGCAAAGATTCACAACTCACACAAATACAGAAACACGCTGCAAAGATTCACAATGCACACAAAAACAGAAACATGCTGCAAAGATTCACAACTCACACAAATGCAGAAACATGCTGCAAAGATTCACAACGCACACAAATACAGAAACACGCTGCAAAGATTTACAACACACACAAATACAGAAACACGCTGCAAAGATTCACAACACACACAAAGTACAGGAACACGCTGCAAAGATTCACAACGCACACAAATACAGAAATGTGATGCAAAGATTCACAACGCACACAAATACAGAAACACGCTGCAAAGATTCACAACACACACAAAGTACAGAAACACGCTGCAAAGATTCACAACGCACACAAATACAGAAACATGCTGCAAAGATTCACAACTCACACAAATAGAGAAACATGCTGCAAAGATTCACAACGCACATAAATACAGAAACACGCTGCAAAGATTCACAACGCACACAAATACAGAAACATGCTGCAAAGATTCACAACTCACACAAATACAGAAACATGCTGCAAAGATTCACAACGCACACAAATACAGAAACACGCTGCAAAGATTTACAACACACACAAATACAGAAACACGCTGCAAAGATTCACAACACACACAAAGTACAGGAACACGCTGCAAAGATTCACAACGCACACAAATACAGAAATGTGATGCAAAGATTCACAACGCACACAAATACAGAAACACGCTGCAAAGATTCACAACGCACACAAATAAAGAAACATGCTGCAAAGATTCACAACGCACACAAATACAGAAACACGCTGCAAAGATTCACAACTCACACAAATACAGAAACACGCTGCAAAGATTCACAATGCACACAAATACAGAAACACGCTGCAAAGATTCACAACACACACCAATACAGAAACATGCTGCAAAGATTCACAACGCACACAAATACAGAAACACGCTGCAAAGATTCACAACGCACACAAATACAGAAATGTGATGCAAAGATTAACAACAAACACAAATACAGAAACACGCTGCAAAGATTCACAACGCACACAAATACAGAAACACGCTGCAAAGATTCACAACACACACAAAGTACAGAAACACGCTGCAAAGATTCACAACGCACACAAATACAGAAACATGCTGCAAAGATTCACAACTCACACAAATACAGAAACATGCTGCAAAGATTCACAACGCACACAAATACAGAAATGTGATGCAAAGATTAACAACAAACACAAATACAGAAACACGCTGCAAAGATTCACAACGCACACAAATACAGAAACACGCTGCAAAGATTCACAACACACACAAAGTACAGAAACACGCTGCAAAGATTCACAACACACACCAATACAGAAACACGCTGCAAAGATTCACAACACACACAAAGTACAGGAACACGCTGCAAAGATTCACAACGCACACAAATACAGAAATGTGATGCAAAGATTCACAACGCACACAAATACAGAAACACGCTGCAAAGATTCACAACGCACACAAATAAAGAAACATGCTGCAAAGATTCACAACGCACACAAATACAGAAACACGCTGCAAAGATTCACAACTCACACAAATACAGAAACACGCTGCAAAGATTCACAATGCACACAAATACAGAAACACGCTGCAAAGATTCACAACGCACACAAATACAGAACGCACACAAATACAGAAACACAAATACAGAAACATGCTGCAACATGCTGAAACACGCTGCAAAGATTCACAACTCACACAAATACAGAAACACGCTGCAAAGATTCACAATGCACACAAATACAGAAACACGCTGCAAAGATTCACAACGCACACAAATACAGAAACACACTGCAAAGATTCACAACGCACACCAATACAGAAACACGCTGCAAAGATTCACAACACACACCAATACAGAAACACGCTGCAAAGATTCACAACGCACACAAATACAGAAACACGCTGCAACGATTCACAACGCACACAAATACAGAAATGTGATGCAAAGATTAACAACACACACAAATACAGAAACACGCTGCAAAGATTCACAACGCACACAAATACAGAAACACGCTGCAAAGATTCACAACACACACAAAGTACAGAAACACGCTGCAAAGATTCACAACTCACACAAATACAGAAACACGCTGCAAAGATTCACAATGCACACAAATACAGAAACACGCTGCAAAGATTCACAACGCACACAAATACAGAAACACGCTGCAAAGATTCACAACGCACACAAATACAGAAACACGCTGCAAAGATTCACAACGCACACAAATACAGAAATGTGATGCAAAGATTAACAACACACACAAATACAGAAACACGCTGCAAAGATTCACAACACACACAAAGTACAGAAACACGCTGCAAAGATTCACAACGCACACAAATACAGAAACATGCTGCAAAGATTCACAACTCACACAAATACAGAAACATGCTGCAAAGATTCACAACGCACACAAATACAGAAACACGCTGCAAAGATTCACAACGCACACAAATACAGAAACACGCTGCAAAGATTCACAACGCACACAAATACAGAAACATGCTGCAAAGATTCACAACGCACACAAATACAGAAACACGCTGCAAAGATTCACAACTCACACAAATACAGAAACACGCTGCAAAGATTCACAACGCACACAAATACAGAAATGTGATGCAAAGATTAACAACACACACAAATACAGAAACACGCTGCAAAGATTCACAACGCCCACAAATACAGAAACACGCTGCAAAGATTCACAACACACACAAAGTACAGAAACACGCTGCAAAGATTCACAACGCACACAAATACAGAAACATGCTGCAAAGATTCACAACTCACACAAATACAGAAACATGCTGCAAAGATTCACAACGCACACAAATACAGAAACACGCTGCAAAGATTTACAACACACAAATACAGAAACACGCTGCAAAGATTCACAACACACACAAAGTACAGGAACACGCTGCAAAGATTCACAACGCACACAAATACAGAAATGTGATGCAAAGATTCACAACGCACACAAATACAGAAACACGCTGCAAAGATTCACAACGCACACAAATACAGAAACACGCTGCAAAGATTCACAACTCACACAAATACAGAAACACGCTGCAAAGATTCACAACGCACACAAATACAGAAACACGCTGCAAAGATTTACAACACACACAAATACAGAAACACGCTGCAAAGATTCACAACACACACAAAGTACAGGAACACGCTGCAAAGATTCACAACGCACACAAATACAGAAATGTGATGCAAAGATTCACAACGCACACAAATACAGAAACACGCTGCAAAGATTCACAACGCACACAAATAAAGAAACATGCTGCAAAGATTCACAACGCACACAAATACAGAAACACGCTGCAAAGATTCACAACTCACACAAATACAGAAACACGCTGCAAAGATTCACAATGCACACAAATACAGAAACACGCTGCAAAGATTCACAACACACACCAATACAGAAACATGCTGCAAAGATTCACAACGCACACAAATACAGAAACACGCTGCAAAGATTCACAACGCACACAAATACAGAAATGTGATGCAAAGATTAACAACAAACACAAATACAGAAACACGCTGCAAAGATTCACAACGCACACAAATACAGAAACACGCTGCAAAGATTCACAACACACACAAAGTACAGAAACACGCTGCAAAGATTCACAACGCACACAAATACAGAAACATGCTGCAAAGATTCACAACTCACACAAATACAGAAACATGCTGCAAAGATTCACAACGCACACAAATACAGAAATGTGATGCAAAGATTAACAACAAACACAAATACAGAAACACGCTGCAAAGATTCACAACGCACACAAATACAGAAACACGCTGCAAAGATTCACAACACACACAAAGTACAGAAACACGCTGCAAAGATTCACAACACACACCAATACAGAAACACGCTGCAAAGATTCACAACACACACAAAGTACAGGAACACGCTGCAAAGATTCACAACGCACACAAATACAGAAATGTGATGCAAAGATTCACAACGCACACAAATACAGAAACACGCTGCAAAGATTCACAACGCACACAAATAAAGAAACATGCTGCAAAGATTCACAACGCACACAAATACAGAAACACGCTGCAAAGATTCACAACTCACACAAATACAGAAACACGCTGCAAAGATTCACAATGCACACAAATACAGAAACACGCTGCAAAGATTCACAACGCACACAAATACAGAACGCACACAAATACAGAAACACAAATACAGAAACATGCTGCAACATGCTGAAACACGCTGCAAAGATTCACAACTCACACAAATACAGAAACACGCTGCAAAGATTCACAATGCACACAAATACAGAAACACGCTGCAAAGATTCACAACGCACACAAATACAGAAACACACTGCAAAGATTCACAACGCACACCAATACAGAAACACGCTGCAAAGATTCACAACACACACCAATACAGAAACACGCTGCAAAGATTCACAACGCACACAAATACAGAAACACGCTGCAACGATTCACAACGCACACAAATACAGAAATGTGATGCAAAGATTAACAACACACACAAATACAGAAACACGCTGCAAAGATTCACAACGCACACAAATACAGAAACACGCTGCAAAGATTCACAACACACACAAAGTACAGAAACACGCTGCAAAGATTCACAACTCACACAAATACAGAAACACGCTGCAAAGATTCACAATGCACACAAATACAGAAACACGCTGCAAAGATTCACAACGCACACAAATACAGAAACACGCTGCAAAGATTCACAACGCACACAAATACAGAAACACGCTGCAAAGATTCACAACGCACACAAATACAGAAATGTGATGCAAAGATTAACAACACACACAAATACAGAAACACGCTGCAAAGATTCACAACACACACAAAGTACAGAAACACGCTGCAAAGATTCACAACGCACACAAATACAGAAACATGCTGCAAAGATTCACAACTCACACAAATACAGAAACATGCTGCAAAGATTCACAACGCACACAAATACAGAAACACGCTGCAAAGATTCACAACGCACACAAATACAGAAACACGCTGCAAAGATTCACAACGCACACAAATACAGAAACATGCTGCAAAGATTCACAACTCACACAAATACAGAAACATGCTGCAAAGATTCACAACGCACACAAATACAGAAACACGCTGCAAAGATTTACAACACACAAATACAGAAACACGCTGCAAAGATTCACAACACACACAAAGTACAGGAACACGCTGCAAAGATTCACAACGCACACAAATACAGAAATGTGATGCAAAGATTCACAACGCACACAAATACAGAAACACGCTGCAAAGATTCACAACGCACACAAATACAGAAACACGCTGCAAAGATTCACAACTCACACAAATACAGAAACACGCTGCAAAGATTCACAATGCACACAAATACAGAAACACGCTGCAAAGATTCACAACGCACACAAATACAGAAATGTGATGCAAAGATTCACAACGTACACAAATACAGAAACACGCTGCAAAGATTCACAACACACACCAATACAGAAACACGCTGCAAAGATTCACAACACACACCAATACAGAAACATGCTGCAAAGATTCACAACGCACACAAATACAGAAATGTGATGCAAAGATTCACAACGCACACAAATACAGAAACACGCTGCAAAGATTCACAACGCACACAAATACAGAAACACGCTGCAAAGATTCACAACGCACACAAATACAGAAATGTGATGCAAAGATTAACAACACACACAAATACAGAAACACGCTGCAAAGATTCACAATACACACAAAGTACAGAAACACGCTGCAAAGATTCACAACGCACACAAATACAGAAACATGCTGCAAAGATTCACAACTCACACAAATACAGAAACATGCTGCAAAGATTCACAACGCACACAAATACAGAAACACGCTGCAAAGATTTACAACACACACAAATACAGAAACACGCTGCAAAGATTCACAACACACACAAAGTACAGGAACACGCTGCAAAGATTCACAACGCACACAAATACAGAAATGTGATGCAAAGATTCACAACGCACACAAATACAGAAACACGCTGCAAAGATTCACAACACACACAAAGTACAGAAACACGCTGCAAAGATTCACAACGCACACAAATACAGAATCATGCTGCAAAGATTCACAACTCACACAAATAGAGAAACATGCTGCAAAGATTCACAACGCACATAAATACAGAAACACGCTGCAAAGATTTACAACACACACAAATACAGAAACACGCTGCAAAGATTCACAACACACACAAAGTACAGGAACACGCTGCAAAGATTCACAACACACACAAAGTACAGGAACACGCTGCAAAGATTCACAACGCACACAAATACAGAACTGTGATGCAAAGATTCACAACGCACACAAATACAGAAACACGCTGCAAAGATTTACAACGCACACAAATACAGAAACATGCTGCAAAGATTCACAACGCACACAAATACAGAAACACGCTGCAAAGATTCACAACTCACACAAATACAGAAACACGCTGCAAAGATTCACAATGCACACAAAAACAGAAACATGCTGCAAAGATTCACAACTCACACAAATGCAGAAACATGCTGCAAAGATTCACAACGCACACAAATACAGAAACACGCTGCAAAGATTTACAACACACACAAATACAGAAACACGCTGCAAAGATTCACAACACACACAAAGTACAGGAACACGCTGCAAAGATTCACAACGCACACAAATACAGAAATGTGATGCAAAGATTCACAACGCACACAAATACAGAAACACGCTGCAAAGATTCACAACACACACAAAGTACAGAAACACGCTGCAAAGATTCACAACGCACACAAATACAGAAATGTGATGCAAAGATTAACAACAAACACAAATACAGAAACACGCTGCAAAGATTCACAACGCACACAAATACAGAAACACGCTGCAAAGATTCACAACACACACAAAGTACAGAAACACGCTGCAAAGATTCACAACGCACACAAATACAGAAACATGCTGCAAAGATTCACAACTCACACAAATACAGAAACATGCTGCAAAGATTCACAACGCACACAAATACAGAAATGTGATGCAAAGATTAACAACAAACACAAATACAGAAACACGCTGCAAAGATTCACAACGCACACAAATACAGAAACACGCTGCAAAGATTCACAACACACACAAAGTACAGAAACACGCTGCAAAGATTCACAACACACACCAATACAGAAACACGCTGCAAAGATTCACAACACACACAAAGTACAGGAACACGCTGCAAAGATTCACAACGCACACAAATACAGAAATGTGATGCAAAGATTCACAACGCACACAAATACAGAAACACGCTGCAAAGATTCACAACGCACACAAATAAAGAAACATGCTGCAAAGATTCACAACGCACACAAATACAGAAACACGCTGCAAAGATTCACAACTCACACAAATACAGAAACACGCTGCAAAGATTCACAATGCACACAAATACAGAAACACGCTGCAAAGATTCACAACGCACACAAATACAGAACGCACACAAATACAGAAACACAAATACAGAAACATGCTGCAACATGCTGAAACACGCTGCAAAGATTCACAACTCACACAAATACAGAAACACGCTGCAAAGATTCACAATGCACACAAATACAGAAACACGCTGCAAAGATTCACAACGCACACAAATACAGAAACACACTGCAAAGATTCACAACGCACACCAATACAGAAACACGCTGCAAAGATTCACAACACACACCAATACAGAAACACGCTGCAAAGATTCACAACGCACACAAATACAGAAACACGCTGCAACGATTCACAACGTACACAAGTACAGAAATGTGATGCAAAGATTAACAACACACACAAATACAGAAACACGCTGCAAAGATTCACAACGCACACAAATACAGAAACACGCTGCAAAGATTCACAACACACACAAAGTACAGAAACACGCTGCAAAGATTCACAACTCACACAAATACAGAAACACGCTGCAAAGATTCACAATGCACACAAATACAGAAACACGCTGCAAAGATTCACAACGCACACAAATACAGAAACACGCTGCAAAGATTCACAACGCACACAAATACAGAAACACGCTGCAAAGATTCACAACGCACACAAATACAGAAATGTGATGCAAAGATTAACAACACACACAAATACAGAAACACGCTGCAAAGATTCACAACACACACAAAGTACAGAAACACGCTGCAAAGATTCACAACGCACACAAATACAGAAACATGCTGCAAAGATTCACAACTCACACAAATAAAGAAACATGCTGCAAAGATTCACAACGCACACAAATACAGAAACACGCTGCAAAGATTCACAACGCACACAAATACAGAAACACGCTGCAAAGATTCACAACGCACACAAATACAGAAACATGCTGCAAAGATTCACAACGCACACAAATACAGAAACACGCTGCAAAGATTCACAACTCACACAAATACAGAAACACGCTGCAAAGATTCACAACGCACACAAATACAGAAACACGCTGCAAAGATTCACAACTCACACAAATACAGAAACACGCTGCAAAGATTCACAATGCACACAAATACAGAAACACGCTGCAAAGATTCACAACGCACACAAATACAGAACGCACACAAATACAGAAACACAAATACAGAAACATGCTGCAACATGCTGAAACACGCTGCAAAGATTCACAACTCACACAAATACAGAAACACGCTGCAAAGATTCACAATGCACACAAATACAGAAACACGCTGCAAAGATTCACAACGCACACAAATACAGAAACACACTGCAAAGATTCACAACGCACACCAATACAGAAACACGCTGCAAAGATTCACAACACACACCAATACAGAAACACGCTGCAAAGATTCACAACGCACACAAATACAGAAACATGCTGCAAAGATTCACAACTCACACAAATAGAGAAAAATGCTGCAAAGATTCACAACGCACATAAATACAGAAACACGCTGCAAAGATTCACAACGCACACAAATACAGAAACATGCTGCAAAGATTCACAACTCACACAAATACAGAAACATGCTGCAAAGATTCACAACGCACACAAATACAGAAACACGCTGCAAAGATTTACAACACACACAAATACAGAAACACGCTGCAAAGATTCACAACACACACAAAGTACAGGAACACGCTGCAAAGATTCACAACGCACACAAATACAGAAATGTGATGCAAAGATTCACAACGCACACAAATACAGAAACACGCTGCAAAGATTCACAACGCACACAAATAAAGAAACATGCTGCAAAGATTCACAACGCACACAAATACAGAAACACGCTGCAAAGATTCACAACGCACACAAATACAGAAACATGCTGCAAAGATTCACAACTCACACAAATACAGAAACATGCTGCAAAGATTCACAACGCACACAAATACAGAAATGTGATGCAAAGATTAACAACAAACACAAATACAGAAACACGCTGCAAAGATTCACAACGCACACAAATACAGAAACACGCTGCAAAGATTCACAACACACACAAAGTACAGAAACACGCTGCAAAGATTCACAACACACACCAATACAGAAACACGCTGCAAAGATTCACAACACACACAAAGTACAGGAACACGCTGCAAAGATTCACAACGCACACAAATACAGAAATGTGATGCAAAGATTCACAACGCACACAAATACAGAAACACGCTGCAAAGATTCACAACGCACACAAATAAAGAAACATGCTGCAAAGATTCACAACGCACACAAATACAGAAACACGCTGCAAAGATTCACAACTCACACAAATACAGAAACACGCTGCAAAGATTCACAATGCACACAAATACAGAAACACGCTGCAAAGATTCACAACGCACACAAATACAGAACGCACACAAATACAGAAACACAAATACAGAAACATGCTGCAACATGCTGAAACACGCTGCAAAGATTCACAACTCACACAAATACAGAAACACGCTGCAAAGATTCACAATGCACACAAATACAGAAACACGCTGCAAAGATTCACAACGCACACAAATACAGAAACACACTGCAAAGATTCACAACGCACACCAATACAGAAACACGCTGCAAAGATTCACAACACACACCAATACAGAAACACGCTGCAAAGATTCACAACGCACACAAATACAGAAACACGCTGCAACGATTCACAACGCACACAAATACAGAAATGTGATGCAAAGATTAACAACACACACAAATACAGAAACACGCTGCAAAGATTCACAACGCACACAAATACAGAAACACGCTGCAAAGATTCACAACACACACAAAGTACAGAAACACGCTGCAAAGATTCACAACTCACACAAATACAGAAACACGCTGCAAAGATTCACAATGCACACAAATACAGAAACACGCTGCAAAGATTCACAACGCACACAAATACAGAAACACGCTGCAAAGATTCACAACGCACACAAATACAGAAACACGCTGCAAAGATTCACAACGCACACAAATACAGAAATGTGATGCAAAGATTAACAACACACACAAATACAGAAACACGCTGCAAAGATTCACAACACACACAAAGTACAGAAACACGCTGCAAAGATTCACAACGCACACAAATACAGAAACATGCTGCAAAGATTCACAACTCACACAAATACAGAAACATGCTGCAAAGATTCACAACGCACACAAATACAGAAACACGCTGCAAAGATTCACAACGCACACAAATACAGAAACACGCTGCAAAGATTCACAACGCACACAAATACAGAAACATGCTGCAAAGATTCACAACTCACACAAATACAGAAACATGCTGCAAAGATTCACAACGCACACAAATACAGAAACACGCTGCAAAGATTTACAACACACAAATACAGAAACACGCTGCAAAGATTCACAACACACACAAAGTACAGGAACACGCTGCAAAGATTCACAACGCACACAAATACAGAAATGTGATGCAAAGATTCACAACGCACACAAATACAGAAACACGCTGCAAAGATTCACAACGCACACAAATACAGAAACACGCTGCAAAGATTCACAACTCACACAAATACAGAAACACGCTGCAAAGATTCACAATGCACACAAATACAGAAACACGCTGCAAAGATTCACAACGCACACAAATACAGAAATGTGATGCAAAGATTCACAACGTACACAAATACAGAAACACGCTGCAAAGATTCACAACACACACCAATACAGAAACACGCTGCAAAGATTCACAACACACACCAATACAGAAACATGCTGCAAAGATTCACAACGCACACAAATACAGAAATGTGATGCAAAGATTCACAACGCACACAAATACAGAAACACGCTGCAAAGATTCACAACGCACACAAATACAGAAACACGCTGCAAAGATTCACAACGCACACAAATACAGAAATGTGATGCAAAGATTAACAACACACACAAATACAGAAACACGCTGCAAAGATTCACAATACACACAAAGTACAGAAACACGCTGCAAAGATTCACAACGCACACAAATACAGAAACATGCTGCAAAGATTCACAACTCACACAAATACAGAAACATGCTGCAAAGATTCACAACGCACACAAATACAGAAACACGCTGCAAAGATTTACAACACACACAAATACAGAAACACGCTGCAAAGATTCACAACACACACAAAGTACAGGAACACGCTGCAAAGATTCACAACGCACACAAATACAGAAATGTGATGCAAAGATTCACAACGCACACAAATACAGAAACACGCTGCAAAGATTCACAACACACACAAAGTACAGAAACACGCTGCAAAGATTCACAACGCACACAAATACAGAATCATGCTGCAAAGATTCACAACTCACACAAATAGAGAAACATGCTGCAAAGATTCACAACGCACATAAATACAGAAACACGCTGCAAAGATTTACAACACACACAAATACAGAAACACGCTGCAAAGATTCACAACACACACAAAGTACAGGAACACGCTGCAAAGATTCACAACACACACAAAGTACAGGAACACGCTGCAAAGATTCACAACGCACACAAATACAGAACTGTGATGCAAAGATTCACAACGCACACAAATACAGAAACACGCTGCAAAGATTTACAACGCACACAAATACAGAAACATGCTGCAAAGATTCACAACGCACACAAATACAGAAACACGCTGCAAAGATTCACAACTCACACAAATACAGAAACACGCTGCAAAGATTCACAATGCACACAAAAACAGAAACATGCTGCAAAGATTCACAACTCACACAAATGCAGAAACATGCTGCAAAGATTCACAACGCACACAAATACAGAAACACGCTGCAAAGATTTACAACACACACAAATACAGAAACACGCTGCAAAGATTCACAACACACACAAAGTACAGGAACACGCTGCAAAGATTCACAACGCACACAAATACAGAAATGTGATGCAAAGATTCACAACGCACACAAATACAGAAACACGCTGCAAAGATTCACAACACACACAAAGTACAGAAACACGCTGCAAAGATTCACAACGCACACAAATACAGAAATGTGATGCAAAGATTAACAACAAACACAAATACAGAAACACGCTGCAAAGATTCACAACGCACACAAATACAGAAACACGCTGCAAAGATTCACAACACACACAAAGTACAGAAACACGCTGCAAAGATTCACAACGCACACAAATACAGAAACATGCTGCAAAGATTCACAACTCACACAAATACAGAAACATGCTGCAAAGATTCACAACGCACACAAATACAGAAATGTGATGCAAAGATTAACAACAAACACAAATACAGAAACACGCTGCAAAGATTCACAACGCACACAAATACAGAAACACGCTGCAAAGATTCACAACACACACAAAGTACAGAAACACGCTGCAAAGATTCACAACACACACCAATACAGAAACACGCTGCAAAGATTCACAACACACACAAAGTACAGGAACACGCTGCAAAGATTCACAACGCACACAAATACAGAAATGTGATGCAAAGATTCACAACGCACACAAATACAGAAACACGCTGCAAAGATTCACAACGCACACAAATAAAGAAACATGCTGCAAAGATTCACAACGCACACAAATACAGAAACACGCTGCAAAGATTCACAACTCACACAAATACAGAAACACGCTGCAAAGATTCACAATGCACACAAATACAGAAACACGCTGCAAAGATTCACAACGCACACAAATACAGAACGCACACAAATACAGAAACACAAATACAGAAACATGCTGCAACATGCTGAAACACGCTGCAAAGATTCACAACTCACACAAATACAGAAACACGCTGCAAAGATTCACAATGCACACAAATACAGAAACACGCTGCAAAGATTCACAACGCACACAAATACAGAAACACACTGCAAAGATTCACAACGCACACCAATACAGAAACACGCTGCAAAGATTCACAACACACACCAATACAGAAACACGCTGCAAAGATTCACAACGCACACAAATACAGAAACACGCTGCAACGATTCACAACGTACACAAGTACAGAAATGTGATGCAAAGATTAACAACACACACAAATACAGAAACACGCTGCAAAGATTCACAACGCACACAAATACAGAAACACGCTGCAAAGATTCACAACACACACAAAGTACAGAAACACGCTGCAAAGATTCACAACTCACACAAATACAGAAACACGCTGCAAAGATTCACAATGCACACAAATACAGAAACACGCTGCAAAGATTCACAACGCACACAAATACAGAAACACGCTGCAAAGATTCACAACGCACACAAATACAGAAACACGCTGCAAAGATTCACAACGCACACAAATACAGAAATGTGATGCAAAGATTAACAACACACACAAATACAGAAACACGCTGCAAAGATTCACAACACACACAAAGTACAGAAACACGCTGCAAAGATTCACAACGCACACAAATACAGAAACATGCTGCAAAGATTCACAACTCACACAAATAAAGAAACATGCTGCAAAGATTCACAACGCACACAAATACAGAAACACGCTGCAAAGATTCACAACGCACACAAATACAGAAACACGCTGCAAAGATTCACAACGCACACAAATACAGAAACATGCTGCAAAGATTCACAACGCACACAAATACAGAAACACGCTGCAAAGATTCACAACTCACACAAATACAGAAACACGCTGCAAAGATTCACAACGCACACAAATACAGAAACACGCTGCAAAGATTCACAACTCACACAAATACAGAAACACGCTGCAAAGATTCACAATGCACACAAATACAGAAACACGCTGCAAAGATTCACAACGCACACAAATACAGAACGCACACAAATACAGAAACACAAATACAGAAACATGCTGCAACATGCTGAAACACGCTGCAAAGATTCACAACTCACACAAATACAGAAACACGCTGCAAAGATTCACAATGCACACAAATACAGAAACACGCTGCAAAGATTCACAACGCACACAAATACAGAAACACACTGCAAAGATTCACAACGCACACCAATACAGAAACACGCTGCAAAGATTCACAACACACACCAATACAGAAACACGCTGCAAAGATTCACAACGCACACAAATACAGAAACATGCTGCAAAGATTCACAACTCACACAAATAGAGAAAAATGCTGCAAAGATTCACAACGCACATAAATACAGAAACACGCTGCAAAGATTCACAACGCACACAAATACAGAAACATGCTGCAAAGATTCACAACTCACACAAATACAGAAACATGCTGCAAAGATTCACAACGCACACAAATACAGAAACACGCTGCAAAGATTTACAACACACACAAATACAGAAACACGCTGCAAAGATTCACAACACACACAAAGTACAGGAACACGCTGCAAAGATTCACAACGCACACAAATACAGAAATGTGATGCAAAGATTCACAACGCACACAAATACAGAAACACGCTGCAAAGATTCACAACGCACACAAATAAAGAAACATGCTGCAAAGATTCACAACGCACACAAATACAGAAACACGCTGCAAAGATTCACAACTCACACAAATACAGAAACACGCTGCAAAGATTCACAATGCACACAAATACAGAAACACGCTGCAAAGATTCACAACACACACCAATACAGAAACATGCTGCAAAGATTCACAACGCACACAAATACAGAAACACGCTGCAAAGATTCACAACGCACACAAATACAGAAATGTGATGCAAAGATTAACAACAAACACAAATACAGAAACACGCTGCAAAGATTCACAACGCACACAAATACAGAAACACGCTGCAAAGATTCACAACACACACAAAGTACAGAAACACGCTGCAAAGATTCACAACACACACCAATACAGAAACACGCTGCAAAGATTCACAACACACACAAAGTACAGGAACACGCTGCAAAGATTCACAACGCACACAAATACAGAAATGTGATGCAAAGATTCACAACGCACACAAATACAGAAACACGCTGCAAAGATTCACAACGCACACAAATAAAGAAACATGCTGCAAAGATTCACAACGCACACAAATACAGAAACACGCTGCAAAGATTCACAACTCACACAAATACAGAAACACGCTGCAAAGATTCACAATGCACACAAATACAGAAACACGCTGCAAAGATTCACAACGCACACAAATACAGAACGCACACAAATACAGAAACACAAATACAGAAACATGCTGCAACATGCTGAAACACGCTGCAAAGATTCACAACTCACACAAATACAGAAACACGCTGCAAAGATTCACAATGCACACAAATACAGAAACACGCTGCAAAGATTCACAACGCACACAAATACAGAAACACACTGCAAAGATTCACAACGCACACCAATACAGAAACACGCTGCAAAGATTCACAACACACACCAATACAGAAACACGCTGCAAAGATTCACAACGCACACAAATACAGAAACACGCTGCAACGATTCACAACGTACACAAATACAGAAATGTGATGCAAAGATTAACAACACACACAAATACAGAAACACGCTGCAAAGATTCACAACGCACACAAATACAGAAACACGCTGCAAAGATTCACAACACACACAAAGTACAGAAACACGCTGCAAAGATTCACAACTCACACAAATACAGAAACACGCTGCAAAGATTCACAATGCACACAAATACAGAAACACGCTGCAAAGATTCACAACGCACACAAATACAGAAACACGCTGCAAAGATTCACAACGCACACAAATACAGAAACACGCTGCAAAGATTCACAACGCACACAAATACAGAAATGTGATGCAAAGATTAACAACACACACAAATACAGAAACACGCTGCAAAGATTCACAACACACACAAAGTACAGAAACACGCTGCAAAGATTCACAACGCACACAAATACAGAAACATGCTGCAAAGATTCACAACTCACACAAATAAAGAAACATGCTGCAAAGATTCACAACGCACACAAATACAGAAACACGCTGCAAAGATTCACAACGCACACAAATACAGAAACACGCTGCAAAGATTCACAACGCACACAAATACAGAAACATGCTGCAAAGATTCACAACGCACACAAATACAGAAACACGCTGCAAAGATTCACAACTCACACAAATACAGAAACACGCTGCAAAGATTCACAACGCACACAAATACAGAAATGTGATGCAAAGATTAACAACACACACAAATACAGAAACACGCTGCAAAGATTCACAACGCCCACAAATACAGAAACACGCTGCAAAGATTCACAACACACACAAAGTACAGAAACACGCTGCAAAGATTCACAACGCACACAAATACAGAAATGTGATGCAAAGATTCACAACGCACACAAATACAGAAACACGCTGCAAAGATTCACAACGCACACAAATAAAGAAACATGCTGCAAAGATTCACAACGCACACAAATACAGAAACACGCTGCAAAGATTCACAACTCACACAAATACAGAAACACGCTGCAAAGATTCACAATGCACACAAATACAGAAACACGCTGCAAAGATTCACAACGCACACAAATACAGAACGCACACAAATACAGAAACACAAATACAGAAACATGCTGCAACATGCTGAAACACGCTGCAAAGATTCACAACTCACACAAATACAGAAACACGCTGCAAAGATTCACAATGCACACAAATACAGAAACACGCTGCAAAGATTCACAACGCACACAAATACAGAAACACACTGCAAAGATTCACAACGCACACCAATACAGAAACACGCTGCAAAGATTCACAACACACACCAATACAGAAACACGCTGCAAAGATTCACAACGCACACAAATACAGAAACACGCTGCAACGATTCACAACGTACACAAATACAGAAATGTGATGCAAAGATTAACAACACACACAAATACAGAAACACGCTGCAAAGATTCACAACGCACACAAATACAGAAACACGCTGCAAAGATTCACAACACACACAAAGTACAGAAACACGCTGCAAAGATTCACAACTCACACAAATACAGAAACACGCTGCAAAGATTCACAATGCACACAAATACAGAAACACGCTGCAAAGATTCACAACGCACACAAATACAGAAACACGCTGCAAAGATTCACAACGCACACAAATACAGAAACACGCTGCAAAGATTCACAACGCACACAAATACAGAAATGTGATGCAAAGATTAACAACACACACAAATACAGAAACACGCTGCAAAGATTCACAACACACACAAAGTACAGAAACACGCTGCAAAGATTCACAACACACACAAAGTACAGGAACACGCTGCAAAGATTCACAACGCACACAAATACAGAAATGTGATGCAAAGATTCACAACGCACACAAATACAGAAACACGCTGCAAAGATTCACAACGCACACAAATAAAGAAACATGCTGCAAAGATTCACAACGCACACAAATACAGAAACACGCTGCAAAGATTCACAACTCACACAAATACAGAAACACGCTGCAAAGATTCACAATGCACACAAATACAGAAACACGCTGCAAAGATTCACAACACACACCAATACAGAAACATGCTGCAAAGATTCACAACGCACACAAATACAGAAACACGCTGCAAAGATTCACAACGCACACAAATACAGAAATGTGATGCAAAGATTAACAACAAACACAAATACAGAAACACGCTGCAAAGATTCACAACGCACACAAATACAGAAACACGCTGCAAAGATTCACAACACACACAAAGTACAGAAACACGCTGCAAAGATTCACAACGCACACAAATACAGAAACATGCTGCAAAGATTCACAACTCACACAAATACAGAAACATGCTGCAAAGATTCACAACGCACACAAATACAGAAATGTGATGCAAAGATTAACAACAAACACAAATACAGAAACACGCTGCAAAGATTCACAACGCACACAAATACAGAAACACGCTGCAAAGATTCACAACACACACAAAGTACAGAAACACGCTGCAAAGATTCACAACACACACCAATACAGAAACACGCTGCAAAGATTCACAACACACACAAAGTACAGGAACACGCTGCAAAGATTCACAACGCACACAAATACAGAAATGTGATGCAAAGATTCACAACGCACACAAATACAGAAACACGCTGCAAAGATTCACAACGCACACAAATAAAGAAACATGCTGCAAAGATTCACAACGCACACAAATACAGAAACACGCTGCAAAGATTCACAACTCACACAAATACAGAAACACGCTGCAAAGATTCACAATGCACACAAATACAGAAACACGCTGCAAAGATTCACAACGCACACAAATACAGAACGCACACAAATACAGAAACACAAATACAGAAACATGCTGCAACATGCTGAAACACGCTGCAAAGATTCACAACTCACACAAATACAGAAACACGCTGCAAAGATTCACAATGCACACAAATACAGAAACACGCTGCAAAGATTCACAACGCACACAAATACAGAAACACACTGCAAAGATTCACAACGCACACCAATACAGAAACACGCTGCAAAGATTCACAACACACACCAATACAGAAACACGCTGCAAAGATTCACAACGCACACAAATACAGAAACACGCTGCAACGATTCACAACGTACACAAATACAGAAATGTGATGCAAAGATTAACAACACACACAAATACAGAAACACGCTGCAAAGATTCACAACGCACACAAATACAGAAACACGCTGCAAAGATTCACAACGCACACAAATAAAGAAACATGCTGCAAAGATTCACAACGCACACAAATACAGAAACACGCTGCAAAGATTCACAACTCACACAAATACAGAAACACGCTGCAAAGATTCACAATGCACACAAATACAGAAACACGCTGCAAAGATTCACAACGCACACAAATACAGAACGCACACAAATACAGAAACACAAATACAGAAACATGCTGCAACATGCTGAAACACGCTGCAAAGATTCACAACTCACACAAATACAGAAACACGCTGCAAAGATTCACAATGCACACAAATACAGAAACACGCTGCAAAGATTCACAACGCACACAAATACAGAAACACACTGCAAAGATTCACAACGCACACCAATACAGAAACACGCTGCAAAGATTCACAACACACACCAATACAGAAACACGCTGCAAAGATTCACAACGCACACAAATACAGAAACACGCTGCAACGATTCACAACGTACACAAATACAGAAATGTGATGCAAAGATTAACAACACACACAAATACAGAAACACGCTGCAAAGATTCACAACGCACACAAATACAGAAACACGCTGCAAAGATTCACAACACACACAAAGTACAGAAACACGCTGCAAAGATTCACAACTCACACAAATACAGAAACACGCTGCAAAGATTCACAATGCACACAAATACAGAAACACGCTGCAAAGATTCACAACGCACACAAATACAGAAACACGCTGCAAAGATTCACAACGCACACAAATACAGAAACACGCTGCAAAGATTCACAACGCACACAAATACAGAAATGTGATGCAAAGATTAACAACACACACAAATACAGAAACACGCTGCAAAGATTCACAACACACACAAAGTACAGAAACACGCTGCAAAGATTCACAACGCACACAAATACAGAAACATGCTGCAAAGATTCACAACTCACACAAATACAGAAACATGCTGCAAAGATTCACAACGCACACAAATACAGAAACACGCTGCAAAGATTCACAACGCACACAAATACAGAAACACGCTGCAAAGATTCACAACGCACACAAATACAGAAACATGCTGCAAAGATTCACAACGCACACAAATACAGAAACACGCTGCAAAGATTCACAACTCACACAAATACAGAAACACGCTGCAAAGATTCACAACGCACACAAATACAGAAATGTGATGCAAAGATTAACAACACACACAAATACAGAAACACGCTGCAAAGATTCACAACGCCCACAAATACAGAAACACGCTGCAAAGATTCACAACACACACAAAGTACAGAAACACGCTGCAAAGATTCACAACGCACACAAATACAGAAATGTGATGCAAAGATTCACAACGCACACAAATACAGAAACACGCTGCAAAGATTCACAACGCACACAAATAAAGAAACATGCTGCAAAGATTCACAACGCACACAAATACAGAAACACGCTGCAAAGATTCACAACTCACACAAATACAGAAACACGCTGCAAAGATTCACAATGCACACAAATACAGAAACACGCTGCAAAGATTCACAACGCACACAAATACAGAACGCACACAAATACAGAAACACAAATACAGAAACATGCTGCAACATGCTGAAACACGCTGCAAAGATTCACAACTCACACAAATACAGAAACACGCTGCAAAGATTCACAATGCACACAAATACAGAAACACGCTGCAAAGATTCACAACGCACACAAATACAGAAACACACTGCAAAGATTCACAACGCACACCAATACAGAAACACGCTGCAAAGATTCACAACACACACCAATACAGAAACACGCTGCAAAGATTCACAACGCACACAAATACAGAAACACGCTGCAACGATTCACAACGTACACAAATACAGAAATGTGATGCAAAGATTAACAACACACACAAATACAGAAACACGCTGCAAAGATTCACAACGCACACAAATACAGAAACACGCTGCAAAGATTCACAACACACACAAAGTACAGAAACACGCTGCAAAGATTCACAACTCACACAAATACAGAAACACGCTGCAAAGATTCACAATGCACACAAATACAGAAACACGCTGCAAAGATTCACAACGCACACAAATACAGAAACACGCTGCAAAGATTCACAACGCACACAAATACAGAAACACGCTGCAAAGATTCACAACGCACACAAATACAGAAATGTGATGCAAAGATTAACAACACACACAAATACAGAAACACGCTGCAAAGATTCACAACACACACAAAGTACAGAAACACGCTGCAAAGATTCACAACGCACACAAATACAGAAACATGCTGCAAAGATTCACAACTCACACAAATACAGAAACATGCTGCAAAGATTCACAACGCACACAAATACAGAAACACGCTGCAAAGATTCACAACGCACACAAATACAGAAACACGCTGCAAAGATTCACAACGCACACAAATACAGAAACATGCTGCAAAGATTCACAACACACACAAAGTACAGAAACACGCTGCAAAGATTCACAACGCACACAAATACAGAAACACGCTGCAAAGATTCACAGCGCCCACAAATACAGAAACACGCTGCAAAGATTCACAACACACACAAAGTACAGAAACACGCTGCAAAGATTCACAACGCACACAAATACAGAAACATGCTGGAAAGATTCACAACTCACACAAATACAGAAACATGCTGCAAAGATTCACAACGCACACAAATACAGAAACACGCTGCAAAGATTTACAACACACAAATACAGAAACACGCTGCAAAGATTCACAACACACACAAAGTACAGGAACACGCTGCAAAGATTCACAACGCACACAAATACAGAAATGTGATGCAAAGATTCACAACGCACACAAATACAGAAACACGCTGCAAAGATTCACAACGCACACAAATACAGAAACACGCTGCAAAGATTCACAACTCACACAAATACAGAAACACGCTGCAAAGATTCACAATGCACACAAATACAGAAACACGCTGCAAAGATTCACAACGCACACAAATACAGAAACATGCTGCAAAGATTCACAACTCACACAAATACAGAAACATGCTGCAAAGATTCACAACGCACACAAATACAGAAACACGCTGCAAAGATTTACAACACACAAATACAGAAACACGCTGCAAAGATTCACAACACACACAAAGTACAGGAACACGCTGCAAAGATTCACAACGCACACAAATACAGAAATGTGATGCAAAGATTCACAACGCACACAAATACAGAAACACGCTGCAAAGATTCACAACGCACACAAATACAGAAACACGCTGCAAAGATTCACAACTCACACAAATACAGAAACACGCTGCAAAGATTCACAATGCACACAAATACAGAAACACGCTGCAAAGATTCACAACGCACACAAATACAGAAATGTGATGCAAAGATTCACAACGTACACAAATACAGAAACACGCTGCAAAGATTCACAACACACACCAATACAGAAACACGCTGCAAAGATTCACAACACACACCAATACAGAAACATGCTGCAAAGATTCACAACGCACACAAATACAGAAATGTGATGCAAAGATTCACAACGCACACAAATACAGAAACACGCTGCAAAGATTCACAACGCACACAAATACAGAAACACGCTGCAAAGATTCACAACGCACACAAATACAGAAATGTGATGCAAAGATTAACAACACACACAAATACAGAAACACGCTGCAAAGATTCACAATACACACAAAGTACAGAAACACGCTGCAAAGATTCACAACGCACACAAATACAGAAACATGCTGCAAAGATTCACAACTCACACAAATACAGAAACATGCTGCAAAGATTCACAACGCACACAAATACAGAAACACGCTGCAAAGATTTACAACACACACAAATACAGAAACACGCTGCAAAGATTCACAACACACACAAAGTACAGGAACACGCTGCAAAGATTCACAACGCACACAAATACAGAAATGTGATGCAAAGATTCACAACGCACACAAATACAGAAACACGCTGCAAAGATTCACAACACACACAAAGTACAGAAACACGCTGCAAAGATTCACAACGCACACAAATACAGAAACATGCTGCAAAGATTCACAACTCACACAAATAGAGAAACATGCTGCAAAGATTCACAACGCACATAAATACAGAAACACGCTGCAAAGATTTACAACACACACAAATACAGAAACACGCTGCAAAGATTCACAACACACACAAAGTACAGGAACACGCTGCAAAGATTCACAACACACACAAAGTACAGGAACACGCTGCAAAGATTCACAACGCACACAAATACAGAACTGTGATGCAAAGATTCACAACGCACACAAATACAGAAACACGCTGCAAAGATTTACAACGCACACAAATACAGAAACATGCTGCAAAGATTCACAACGCACACAAATACAGAAACACGCTGCAAAGATTCACAACTCACACAAATACAGAAACACGCTGCAAAGATTCACAATGCACACAAAAACAGAAACATGCTGCAAAGATTCACAACTCACACAAATGCAGAAACATGCTGCAAAGATTCACAACGCACACAAATACAGAAACACGCTGCAAAGATTTACAACACACACAAATACAGAAACACGCTGCAAAGATTCACAACACACACAAAGTACAGGAACACGCTGCAAAGATTCACAACGCACACAAATACAGAAATGTGATGCAAAGATTCACAACGCACACAAATACAGAAACACGCTGCAAAGATTCACAACACACACAAAGTACAGAAACACGCTGCAAAGATTCACAACGCACACAAATACAGAAACATGCTGCAAAGATTCACAACTCACACAAATAGAGAAACATGCTGCAAAGATTCACAACGCACATAAATACAGAAACACGCTGCAAAGATTTACAACACACACAAATACAGAAACACGCTGCAAAGATTCACAACACACACAAAGTACAGGAACACGCTGCAAAGATTCACAACACACACAAAGTACAGGAACACGCTGCAAAGATTCACAACTCACACAAATACAGAAACACGCTGCAAAGATTCAGAATGCACACAAAAACAGAAACATGCTGCAAAGATTCACAACTCACACAAATGCAGAAACATGCTGCAAAGATTCACAACGCACACAAATACAGAAACACGCTGCAAAGATTCACAACGCACACAAATACAGAAACACGCTGCAAAGATTCACAACGCACACAAATACAGAAACACGCTGCAAAGATTCACAACGCACACAAATACAGAAACATGCTGCAAAGATTCACAACGCACACAAATACAGAAACACGCTGCAAAGATTCACAACTCACACAAATACAGAAACACGCTGCAAAGATTCACAATGCACACAAATACAGAAACACGCTGCAAAGATTCACAACGCACACAAATACAGAAATGTGATGCAAAGATTCACAACGTACACAAATACAGAAACACGCTGCAAAGATTCACAACACACACCAATACAGAAACACGCTGCAAAGATTCACAACACACACCAATACAGAAACATGCTGCAAAGATTCACAACGCACACAAATACAGAAATGTGATGCAAAGATTCACAACGCACACAAATACAGAAACACGCTGCAAAGATTCACAACGCACACAAATACAGAAACACGCTGCAAAGATTCACAACACACACAAATACAGAAATGTGATGCAAAGATTAACAACACACACAAATACAGAAACACGCTGCAAAGATTCACAACGCATACAAATACAGAAACATGCTGCAAAGATTCACAACTCACACAAATACAGAAACATGCTGCAAAGATTCACAACGCACACAAATACAGAAACACGCTGCAAAGATTTACAACACACACAAATACAGAAACACGCTGCAAAGATTCACAACGCACACAAATACAGAAACACGCTGCAAAGATTCACAATGCACACAAATACAGAAACACGCTGCAAAGATTCACAACGCACACAAATACAGAAATGTGATGCAAAGATTCACAACGTACACAAATACAGAAACACGCTGCAAAGATTCACAACACACACCAATACAGAAACACGCTGCAAAGATTCACAACACACACCAATACAGAAACATGCTGCAAAGATTCACAACGCACACAAATACAGAAATGTGATGCAAAGATTCACAACGCACACAAATACAGAAACACGCTGCAAAGATTCACAACGCACACAAATACAGAAACACGCTGCAAAGATTCACAACGCACACAAATACAGAAATGTGATGCAAAGATTAACAACACACACAAATACAGAAACACGCTGCAAAGATTCACAATACACACAAAGTACAGAAACACGCTGCAAAGATTCACAACGCACACAAATACAGAAACATGCTGCAAAGATTCACAACTCACACAAATACAGAAACATGCTGCAAAGATTCACAACGCACACAAATACAGAAACACGCTGCAAAGATTTACAACACACACAAATACAGAAACACGCTGCAAAGATTCACAACACACACAAAGTACAGGAACACGCTGCAAAGATTCACAACGCACACAAATACAGAAATGTGATGCAAAGATTCACAACGCACACAAATACAGAAACACGCTGCAAAGATTCACAACACACACAAAGTACAGAAACACGCTGCAAAGATTCACAACGCACACAAATACAGAAACATGCTGCAAAGATTCACAACTCACACAAATAGAGAAACATGCTGCAAAGATTCACAACGCACATAAATACAGAAACACGCTGCAAAGATTTACAACACACACAAATACAGAAACACGCTGCAAAGATTCACAACACACACAAAGTACAGGAACACGCTGCAAAGATTCACAACACACACAAAGTACAGGAACACGCTGCAAAGATTCACAACGCACACAAATACAGAACTGTGATGCAAAGATTCACAACGCACACAAATACAGAAACACGCTGCAAAGATTTACAACGCACACAAATACAGAAACATGCTGCAAAGATTCACAACGCACACAAATACAGAAACACGCTGCAAAGATTCACAACTCACACAAATACAGAAACACGCTGCAAAGATTCACAATGCACACAAAAACAGAAACATGCTGCAAAGATTCACAACTCACACAAATGCAGAAACATGCTGCAAAGATTCACAACGCACACAAATACAGAAACACGCTGCAAAGATTTACAACACACACAAATACAGAAACACGCTGCAAAGATTCACAACACACACAAAGTACAGGAACACGCTGCAAAGATTCACAACGCACACAAATACAGAAATGTGATGCAAAGATTCACAACGCACACAAATACAGAAACACGCTGCAAAGATTCACAACACACACAAAGTACAGAAACACGCTGCAAAGATTCACAACGCACACAAATACAGAAACATGCTGCAAAGATTCACAACTCACACAAATAGAGAAACATGCTGCAAAGATTCACAACGCACATAAATACAGAAACACGCTGCAAAGATTTACAACACACACAAATACAGAAACACGCTGCAAAGATTCACAACACACACAAAGTACAGGAACACGCTGCAAAGATTCACAACACACACAAAGTACAGGAACACGCTGCAAAGATTCACAACTCACACAAATACAGAAACACGCTGCAAAGATTCAGAATGCACACAAAAACAGAAACATGCTGCAAAGATTCACAACTCACACAAATGCAGAAACATGCTGCAAAGATTCACAACGCACACAAATACAGAAACACGCTGCAAAGATTCACAACGCACACAAATACAGAAACACGCTGCAAAGATTCACAACGCACACAAATACAGAAACACGCTGCAAAGATTCACAACGCACACAAATACAGAAACATGCTGCAAAGATTCACAACGCACACAAATACAGAAACACGCTGCAAAGATTCACAACTCACACAAATACAGAAACACGCTGCAAAGATTCACAATGCACACAAATACAGAAACACGCTGCAAAGATTCACAACGCACACAAATACAGAAATGTGATGCAAAGATTCACAACGTACACAAATACAGAAACACGCTGCAAAGATTCACAACACACACCAATACAGAAACACGCTGCAAAGATTCACAACACACACCAATACAGAAACATGCTGCAAAGATTCACAACGCACACAAATACAGAAATGTGATGCAAAGATTCACAACGCACACAAATACAGAAACACGCTGCAAAGATTCACAACGCACACAAATACAGAAACACGCTGCAAAGATTCACAACACACACAAATACAGAAATGTGATGCAAAGATTAACAACACACACAAATACAGAAACACGCTGCAAAGATTCACAACGCATACAAATACAGAAACATGCTGCAAAGATTCACAACTCACACAAATACAGAAACATGCTGCAAAGATTCACAACGCACACAAATACAGAAACACGCTGCAAAGATTTACAACACACACAAATACAGAAACACGCTGCAAAGATTCACAACGCACACAAATACAGAAACACGCTGCAAAGATTCACAACACACACAAATACAGAAATGTGATGCAAAGATTAACAACGCACACAAATACAGAAACACGCTGCAAAGATTTACAACACACACAAATACAGAAACACACTGCAAAGATTCACAACACACAGAAATACAGAAACACGCTGCAAAGATTCACAACACACACAAATACAGAAATGTGATGCAAAGATTAACAACACACACAAATACAGAAACACGCTGCAAAGATTTACAACACACACAAATACAGAAACACGCTGCAAAGATTCACAACACACACAAAGTACAGGAACACGCTGCAAAGATTCACAACGCACACAAATACAGAAACACGCTGCAAAGATTCACAACGCACACAAATACAGAAACACGCTGCAAAGATTCACAACACACACAAATACAGAAATGTGATGCAAAGATTAACAACACACACAAATACAGAAACACGCTGCAAAGATTCACAACGCACACAAATACAGAAACACGCTGCAAAGATTCACAACGCACACAAATACAGAAATGTGATGCAAAGATTCACAACGCACACAAATACAGAAACACGCTGCAAAGATTCACAACGCACACAAATAAAGAAACATGCTGCAAAGATTCACAACGCACACAAATACAGAAACACGCTGCAAAGATTCACAACTCACACAAATACAGAAACACGCTGCAAAGATTCACAATGCACACAAATACAGAAACACGCTGCAAAGATTCACAACGCACACAAATACAGAAACACAAATACAGAAACACAAATACAGAAACATGCTGCAACATGCTGAAACACACTGCAAAGATTCACAACGCACACCAATACAGAAACACGCTGCAAAGATTCACAACGCACACAAATACAGAAACACGCTGCAAAGATTCACAACGCACACAAATACAGAAATGTGATGCAAAGATTAACAACACACACAAATACAGAAACATGCTGCAAAGATTCACAACGCACACAAATACAGAAATGTGATGCAAAGATTCACAACGCACACAAATACAGAAACACGCTGCAAAGATTCACAACGCACACAAATACAGAAACACGCTGCAAAGATTCACAACGCACACAAATACAGAAATGTGATGCAAAGATTAACAACACACACAAATACAGAAACACGCTGCAAAGATTCACAACACACACAAAGTACAGAAACACGCTGCAAAGATTCACAACGCACACAAATACAGAAACATGCTGCAAAGATTCACAACTCACACAAATACAGAAACATGCTGCAAAGATTCACAACGCACACAAATACAGAAACACGCTGCAAAGATTTACAACACACACAAATACAGAAACACGCTGCAAAGATTCACAACACACACAAAGTACAGGAACACGCTGCAAAGATTCACAACGCACACAAATACAGAAATGTGATGCAAAGATTCACAACGCACACAAATACAGAAACACGCTGCAAAGATTCACAACACACACAAAGTACAGAAACACGCTGCAAAGATTCACAACGCACACAAATACAGAAACATGCTGCAAAGATTCACAACTCACACAAATAGAGAAACATGCTGCAAAGATTCACAACGCACATAAATACAGAAACACGCTGCAAAGATTTACAACACACACAAATACAGAAACACGCTGCAAAGATTCACAACACACACAAAGTACAGGAACACGCTGCAAAGATTCACAACACACACAAAGTACAGGAACACGCTGCAAAGATTCACAACGCACACAAATACAGAACTGTGATGCAAAGATTCACAACGCACACAAATACAGAAACACGCTGCAAAGATTTACAACGCACACAAATACAGAAACATGCTGCAAAGATTCACAACGCACACAAATACAGAAACACGCTGCAAAGATTCACAACTCACACAAATACAGAAACACGCTGCAAAGATTCACAATGCACACAAAAACAGAAACATGCTGCAAAGATTCACAACTCACACAAATGCAGAAACATGCTGCAAAGATTCACAACGCACACAAATACAGAAACACGCTGCAAAGATTTACAACACACACAAATACAGAAACACGCTGCAAAGATTCACAACACACACAAAGTACAGGAACACACTGCAAAGATTCACAACGCACACAAATACAGAAATGTGATGCAAAGATTCACAACGCACACAAATACAGAAACACGCTGCAAAGATTCACAACGCACACAAATACAGAAACACGCTGCAAAGATTCACAACGCACACAAATACAGAAACATGCTGCAAAGATTCACAACGCACACAAATACAGAAACACGCTGCAAAGATTCACAACTCACACAAATACAGAAACACGCTGCAAAGATTCACAATGCACACAAATACAGAAACACGCTGCAAAGATTCACAACGCACACAAATACAGAAATGTGATGCAAAGATTCACAACGTACACAAATACAGAAACACGCTGCAAAGATTCACAACACACACCAATACAGAAACACGCTGCAAAGATTCACAACACACACCAATACAGAAACATGCTGCAAAGATTCACAACGCACACAAATACAGAAATGTGATGCAAAGATTCACACTGCACACAAATACAGAAACACGCTGCAAAGATTCACAACGCACACAAATACAGAAACACGCTGCAAAGATTCACAACACACACAAATACAGAAATGTGATGCAAAGATTAACAACACACACAAATACAGAAACACGCTGCAAAGATTCACAACGCATACAAATACAGAAACATGCTGCAAAGATTCACAACTCACACAAATACAGAAACATGCTGCAAAGATTCACAACGCACACAAATACAGAAACACGCTGCAAAGATTTACAACACACACAAATACAGAAACACGCTGCAAAGATTCACAACGCACACAAATACAGAAACACGCTGCAAAGATTCACAACACACACAAATACAGAAATGTGATGCAAAGATTAACAACGCACACAAATACAGAAACACGCTGCAAAGATTTACAACACACACAAATACAGAAACACACTGCAAAGATTCACAACACACACAAATACAGAAACACGCTGCAAAGATTCACAACACACACAAATACAGAAATGTGATGCAAAGATTAACAACACACACAAATACAGAAACACGCTGCAAAGATTCACAACGCACACAAATACAGAAACACGCTGCAAAGATTCACAATGCACACAAATACAGAAACACGCTGCAAAGATTCACAACGCACACAAATACAGAAATGTGATGCAAAGATTCACAACGTACACAAATACAGAAACACGCTGCAAAGATTCACAACACACACCAATACAGAAACACGCTGCAAAGATTCACAACACACACCAATACAGAAACATGCTGCAAAGATTCACAACGCACACAAATACAGAAATGTGATGCAAAGATTCACACTGCACACAAATACAGAAACACGCTGCAAAGATTCACAACGCACACAAATACAGAAACACGCTGCAAAGATTCACAACACACACAAATACAGAAATGTGATGCAAAGATTAACAACACACACAAATACAGAAACACGCTGCAAAGATTCACAACGCATACAAATACAGAAACATGCTGCAAAGATTCACAACTCACACAAATACAGAAACATGCTGCAAAGATTCACAACGCACACAAATACAGAAACACGCTGCAAAGATTTACAACACACACAAATACAGAAACACGCTGCAAAGATTCACAACGCACACAAATACAGAAACACGCTGCAAAGATTCACAACACACACAAATACAGAAATGTGATGCAAAGATTAACAACGCACACAAATACAGAAACACGCTGCAAAGATTTACAACACACACAAATACAGAAACACACTGCAAAGATTCACAACACACACAAATACAGAAACACGCTGCAAAGATTCACAACACACACAAATACAGAAATGTGATGCAAAGATTAACAACACACACAAATACAGAAACACGCTGCAAAGATTTACAACACACACAAATACAGAAACACGCTGCAAAGATTCACAACACACACAAAGTACAGGAACACGCTGCAAAGATTCACAACGCACACAAATACAGAAACACGCTGCAAAGATTCACAACGCACACAAATACAGAAACACGCTGCAAAGATTCACAACACACACAAATACAGAAATGTGATGCAAAGATTAACAACACACACAAATACAGAAACACGCTGCAAAGATTCACAACGCACACAAATACAGAAACACGCTGCAAAGATTCACAACGCACACAAATACAGAAATGTGATGCAAAGATTCACAACGCACACAAATACAGAAACACGCTGCAAAGATTCACAACGCACACAAATAAAGAAACATGCTGCAAAGATTCACAACGCACACAAATACAGAAACACGCTGCAAAGATTCACAACTCACACAAATACAGAAACACGCTGCAAAGATTTACAATGCACACAAATACAGAAACACGCTGCAAAGATTCACAACGCACACAAATACAGAAACACAAATACAGAAACACAAATACAGAAACATGCTGCAACATGCTGAAACACACTGCAAAGATTCACAACGCACACCAATACAGAAACACGCTGCAAAGATTCACAACGCACACAAATACAGAAACACGCTGCAAAGATTCACAACGCACACAAATACAGAAACATGCTGCAAAGATTCACAACTCACACAAATACAGAAACACGCTGCAAAGATTCACAACTCACACAAATACAGAAACACGCTGCAAAGATTCACAACTCACACAAATACAGAAACACGCTGCAAAGATTCACAATGCACACAAATACAGAAACACGCTGCAAAGATTCACAATGCACACAAATACAGAAACACGCTGCAAAGATTCACAACGCACACAAATACAGAAATGTGATGCAAAGATTCACAACGTACACAAATACAGAAACACGCTGCAAAGATTCACAACACACACCAATACAGAAACACGCTGCAAAGATTCACAACACACACCAATACAGAAACATGCTGCAAAGATTCACAACGCACACAAATACAGAAATGTGATGCAAAGATTCACAACGCACACAAATACAGAAACACGCTGCAAAGATTCACAACGCACACAAATACAAAAACACGCTGCAAAGATTCACAACACACACAAATACAGAAATGTGATGCAAAGATTAACAACACACACAAATACAGAAACACGCTGCAAAGATTCACAACGCATACAAATACAGAAACATGCTGCAAAGATTCACAACTCACACAAATACAGAAACATGCTGCAAAGATTCACAACGCACACAAATACAGAAACACGCTGCAAAGATTTACAACACACACAAATACAGAAACACGCTGCAAAGATTCACAACGCACACAAATACAGAAACACGCTGCAAAGATTCACAACACACACAAATACAGAAATGTGATGCAAAGATTAACAACGCACACAAATACAGAAACACGCTGCAAAGATTTACAACACACACAAATACAGAAACACACTGCAAAGATTCACAACACACACAAATACAGAAACACGCTGCAAAGATTCACAACACACACAAATACAGAAATGTGATGCAAAGATTAACAACACACACAAATACAGAAACACGCTGCAAAGATTTACAACACACACAAATACAGAAACACGCTGCAAAGATTCACAACACACACAAAATACAGAAACACGCTGCAAAGATTCACAACGCACACAAATACAGAAACACGCTGCAAAGATTCACAACACACACAAATACAGAAATGTGATGCAAAGTTTAACAACACACACAAATACAGAAACACGCTGCAAAGATTCACAACGCACACAAATACAGAAACACGCTGCAAAGATTCACAACGCACACAAATACAGAAATGTGATGCAAAGATTCACAACGCACACAAATACAGAAACACGCTGCAAAGATTCACAACGCACACAAATAAAGAAACATGCTGCAAAGATTCACAACGCACACAAATACAGAAACACGCTGCAAAGATTCACAACTCACACAAATACAGAAACACGCTGCAAAGATTCACAATGCACACAAATACAGAAATGTGATGCAAAGATTCACAACGTACACAAATACAGAAATGTGATGCAAAGATTCACAACGTACACAAATACAGAAACACGCTGCAAAGATTCACAACACACACCAATACAGAAACACGCTGCAAAGATTCACAACACACACCAATACAGAAACACGCTGCAAAGATTCACAACACACACCAATACAGAAACATGCTGCAAAGATTCACAACGCACACAAATACAGAAACATGCTGCAAAGATTCACAACGCACACAAATACAGAAATGTGATGCAAAGATTCACAACACACACAAAATACAGAAATGTGATGCAAAGATTCACAACGCACACAAAATAGAGAAACACACTGCGAAGATTCACAATGCACACAAATACAGAAACACGCTGCAAAGATTCACAACTCACACAAATACAGAAACACGCTGCAAAGATTCACAACTCACACAAATACAGAAACACGCTGCAAAGATTCACAATGCACACAAATACAGAAACACGCTGCAAAGATTCACAATGCACACAAATACAGAAACAAGCTACAAAGATTCACAACGCACACAAATACAGAAACACGCTGCAAAGATTCACAACGCACACAAATACAGAAATGTGATGCAAAGATTCACAACGCACACAAATACAGAAACACGCTGCAAAGATTCACAACGCACACAAATAAAGAAACATGCTGCAAAGATTCACAACGCACACAAATACAGAAACACGCTGCAAAGATTCACAACGCACACAAATACAGAAACACGCTGCAAAGATTCACAACGCACACAAATACAGAAACATGCTGCAAAGATTCACAACGCACACAAATACAGAAACACGCTGCAAAGATTCACAACTCACACAAATACAGAAACACGCTGCAAAGATTCACAATGCACACAAATACAGAAACACGCTGCAAAGATTCACAACGCACACAAATACAGAAATGTGATGCAAAGATTCACAACGTACACAAATACAGAAACACGCTGCAAAGATTCACAACACACACCAATACAGAAACACGCTGCAAAGATTCACAACACACACCAATACAGAAACATGCTGCAAAGATTCACAACGCACACAAATACAGAAATGTGATGCAAAGATTCACAACGCACACAAATACAGAAACACGCTGCAAAGATTCACAACGCACACAAATACAGAAACACGCTGCAAAGATTCACAACACACACAAATACAGAAATGTGATGCAAAGATTAACAACACACACAAATACAGAAACACGCTGCAAAGATTCACAACGCATACAAATACAGAAACATGCTGCAAAGATTCACAACTCACACAAATACAGAAACATGCTGCAAAGATTCACAACGCACACAAATACAGAAACACGCTGCAAAGATTTACAACACACACAAATACAGAAACACGCTGCAAAGATTCACAACGCACACAAATACAGAAACACGCTGCAAAGATTCACAACACACACAAATACAGAAATGTGATGCAAAGATTAACAACGCACACAAATACAGAAACACGCTGCAAAGATTTACAACACACACAAATACAGAAACACACTGCAAAGATTCACAACACACAGAAATACAGAAACACGCTGCAAAGATTCACAACACACACAAATACAGAAATGTGATGCAAAGATTAACAACACACACAAATACAGAAACACGCTGCAAAGATTTACAACACACACAAATACAGAAACACGCTGCAAAGATTCACAACACACACAAAGTACAGGAACACGCTGCAAAGATTCACAACGCACACAAATACAGAAACACGCTGCAAAGATTCACAACGCACACAAATACAGAAACACGCTGCAAAGATTCACAACACACACAAATACAGAAATGTGATGCAAAGATTAACAACACACACAAATACAGAAACACGCTGCAAAGATTCACAACGCACACAAATACAGAAACACGCTGCAAAGATTCACAACGCACACAAATACAGAAATGTGATGCAAAGATTCACAACGCACACAAATACAGAAACACGCTGCAAAGATTCACAACGCACACAAATAAAGAAACATGCTGCAAAGATTCACAACGCACACAAATACAGAAACACGCTGCAAAGATTCACAACTCACACAAATACAGAAACACGCTGCAAAGATTCACAATGCACACAAATACAGAAACACGCTGCAAAGATTCACAACGCACACAAATACAGAAACACAAATACAGAAACACAAATACAGAAACATGCTGCAACATGCTGAAACACACTGCAAAGATTCACAACGCACACCAATACAGAAACACGCTGCAAAGATTCACAACGCACACAAATACAGAAACACGCTGCAAAGATTCACAACGCACACAAATACAGAAATGTGATGCAAAGATTAACAACACACACAAATACAGAAACATGCTGCAAAGATTCACAACGCACACAAATACAGAAATGTGATGCAAAGATTCACAACGCACACAAATACAGAAACACGCTGCAAAGATTCACAACGCACACAAATACAGAAACACGCTGCAAAGATTCACAACGCACACAAATACAGAAATGTGATGCAAAGATTAACAACACACACAAATACAGAAACACGCTGCAAAGATTCACAACACACACAAAGTACAGAAACACGCTGCAAAGATTCACAACGCACACAAATACAGAAACATGCTGCAAAGATTCACAACTCACACAAATACAGAAACATGCTGCAAAGATTCACAACGCACACAAATACAGAAACACGCTGCAAAGATTTACAACACACACAAATACAGAAACACGCTGCAAAGATTCACAACACACACAAAGTACAGGAACACGCTGCAAAGATTCACAACGCACACAAATACAGAAATGTGATGCAAAGATTCACAACGCACACAAATACAGAAACACGCTGCAAAGATTCACAACACACACAAAGTACAGAAACACGCTGCAAAGATTCACAACGCACACAAATACAGAAACATGCTGCAAAGATTCACAACTCACACAAATAGAGAAACATGCTGCAAAGATTCACAACGCACATAAATACAGAAACACGCTGCAAAGATTTACAACACACACAAATACAGAAACACGCTGCAAAGATTCACAACACACACAAAGTACAGGAACACGCTGCAAAGATTCACAACACACACAAAGTACAGGAACACGCTGCAAAGATTCACAACGCACACAAATACAGAACTGTGATGCAAAGATTCACAACGCACACAAATACAGAAACACGCTGCAAAGATTTACAACGCACACAAATACAGAAACATGCTGCAAAGATTCACAACGCACACAAATACAGAAACACGCTGCAAAGATTCACAACTCACACAAATACAGAAACACGCTGCAAAGATTCACAATGCACAAAAAAACAGAAACATGCTGCAAAGATTCACAACTCACACAAATGCAGAAACATGCTGCAAAGATTCACAACGCACACAAATACAGAAACACGCTGCAAAGATTTACAACACACACAAATACAGAAACACGCTGCAAAGATTCACAACACACACAAAGTACAGGAACACGCTGCAAAGATTCACAACGCACACAAATACAGAAATGTGATGCAAAGATTCACAACGCACACAAATACAGAAACACGCTGCAAAGATTCACAACGCACACAAATACAGAAACACGCTGCAAAGATTCACAACGCACACAAATACAGAAACATGCTGCAAAGATTCACAACGCACACAAATACAGAAACACGCTGCAAAGATTCACAACTCACACAAATACAGAAACACGCTGCAAAGATTCACAATGCACACAAATACAGAAACACGCTGCAAAGATTCACAACGCACACAAATACAGAAATGTGATGCAAAGATTCACAACGTACACAAATACAGAAACACGCTGCAAAGATTCACAACACACACCAATACAGAAACACGCTGCAAAGATTCACAACACACACCAATACAGAAACATGCTGCAAAGATTCACAACGCACACAAATACAGAAATGTGATGCAAAGATTCACACTGCACACAAATACAGAAACACGCTGCAAAGATTCACAACGCACACAAATACAGAAACACGCTGCAAAGATTCACAACACACACAAATACAGAAATGTGATGCAAAGATTAACAACACACACAAATACAGAAACACGCTGCAAAGATTCACAACGCATACAAATACAGAAACATGCTGCAAAGATTCACAACTCACACAAATACAGAAACATGCTGCAAAGATTCACAACGCACACAAATACAGAAACACGCTGCAAAGATTTACAACACACACAAATACAGAAACACGCTGCAAAGATTCACAACGCACACAAATACAGAAACACGCTGCAAAGATTCACAACACACACAAATACAGAAATGTGATGCAAAGATTAACAACGCACACAAATACAGAAACACGCTGCAAAGATTTACAACACACACAAATACAGAAACACACTGCAAAGATTCACAACACACACAAATACAGAAACACGCTGCAAAGATTCACAACACACACAAATACAGAAATGTGATGCAAAGATTAACAACACACACAAATACAGAAACACGCTGCAAAGATTTACAACACACACAAATACAGAAACACGCTGCAAAGATTCACAACACACACAAAGTACAGGAACACGCTGCAAAGATTCACAACGCACACAAATACAGAAACACGCTGCAAAGATTCACAACGCACACAAATACAGAAACACGCTGCAAAGATTCACAACACACACAAATACAGAAATGTGATGCAAAGATTAACAACACACACAAATACAGAAACACGCTGCAAAGATTCACAACGCACACAAATACAGAAACACGCTGCAAAGATTCACAACGCACACAAATACAGAAATGTGATGCAAAGATTCACAACGCACACAAATACAGAAACACGCTGCAAAGATTCACAACGCACACAAATAAAGAAACATGCTGCAAAGATTCACAACGCACACAAATACAGAAACACGCTGCAAAGATTCACAATGCACACAAATACAGAAACACGCTGCAAAGATTCACAACGCACACAAATACAGAAACACAAATACAGAAACACAAATACAGAAACATGCTGCAACATGCTGAAACACACTGCAAAGATTCACAACGCACACCAATACAGAAACACGCTGCAAAGATTCACAACGCACACAAATACAGAAACACGCTGCAAAGATTCACAACGCACACAAATACAGAAACATGCTGCAAAGATTCACAACTCACACAAATACAGAAACACGCTGCAAAGATTCACAACTCACACAAATACAGAAACACGCTGCAAAGATTCACAACTCACACAAATACAGAAACACGCTGCAAAGATTCACAATGCACACAAATACAGAAACACGCTGCAAAGATTCACAATGCACACAAATACAGAAACACGCTGCAAAGATTCACAACGCACACAAATACAGAAATGTGATGCAAAGATTCACAACGTACACAAATACAGAAACACGCTGCAAAGATTCACAACACACACCAATACAGAAACACGCTGCAAAGATTCACAACACACACCAATACAGAAACATGCTGCAAAGATTCACAACGCACACAAATACAGAAATGTGATGCAAAGATTCACAACGCACACAAATACAGAAACACGCTGCAAAGATTCACAACGCACACAAATACAAAAACACGCTGCAAAGATTCACAACACACACAAATACAGAAATGTGATGCAAAGATTAACAACACACACAAATACAGAAACACGCTGCAAAGATTCACAACGCATACAAATACAGAAACATGCTGCAAAGATTCACAACTCACACAAATACAGAAACATGCTGCAAAGATTCACAACGCACACAAATACAGAAACACGCTGCAAAGATTTACAACACACACAAATACAGAAACACGCTGCAAAGATTCACAACGCACACAAATACAGAAACACGCTGCAAAGATTCACAACACACACAAATACAGAAATGTGATGCAAAGATTAACAACGCACACAAATACAGAAACACGCTGCAAAGATTTACAACACACACAAATACAGAAACACACTGCAAAGATTCACAACACACACAAATACAGAAACACGCTGCAAAGATTCACAACACACACAAATACAGAAATGTGATGCAAAGATTAACAACACACACAAATACAGAAACACGCTGCAAAGATTTACAACACACACAAATACAGAAACACGCTGCAAAGATTCACAACACACACAAAATACAGAAACACGCTGCAAAGATTCACAACGCACACAAATACAGAAACACGCTGCAAAGATTCACAACACACACAAATACAGAAATGTGATGCAAAGTTTAACAACACACACAAATACAGAAACACGCTGCAAAGATTCACAACGCACACAAATACAGAAACACGCTGCAAAGATTCACAACGCACACAAATACAGAAATGTGATGCAAAGATTCACAACGCACACAAATACAGAAACACGCTGCAAAGATTCACAACGCACACAAATAAAGAAACATGCTGCAAAGATTCACAACGCACACAAATACAGAAACACGCTGCAAAGATTCACAACTCACACAAATACAGAAACACGCTGCAAAGATTCACAATGCACACAAATACAGAAATGTGATGCAAAGATTCACAACGTACACAAATACAGAAATGTGATGCAAAGATTCACAACGTACACAAATACAGAAACACGCTGCAAAGATTCACAACACACACCAATACAGAAACACGCTGCAAAGATTCACAACACACACCAATACAGAAACACGCTGCAAAGATTCACAACACACACCAATACAGAAACATGCTGCAAAGATTCACAACGCACACAAATACAGAAACATGCTGCAAAGATTCACAACGCACACAAATACAGAAATGTGATGCAAAGATTCACAACACACACAAAATACAGAAATGTGATGCAAAGATTCACAACGCACACAAAATAGAGAAACACACTGCGAAGATTCACAATGCACACAAATACAGAAACACGCTGCAAAGATTCACAACTCACACAAATACAGAAACACGCTGCAAAGATTCACAACTCACACAAATACCTAAACACGCTGCAAAGATTCACAATGCACACAAATACAGAAACACGCTGCAAAGATTCACAATGCACACAAATACAGAAACAAGCTACAAAGATTCACAACGCACACAAATACAGAAACACGCTGCAAAGATTCACAGCACACAAATACAGAAATGTGATGCAAAGATTCACAACGTACACAAATACAGAAACACGCTGCAAAGATTCACAACGCAAAATACAGAAACACACTGCAAAGATTCACAATGCACACAAATACAGAAACACGCTGCAAAGATTCACAACGCACACAAATACAGAAATGTGATGCAAAGATTCACAACGTACACAAATACAGAAATGTGATGCAAAGATTCACAACATACACAAATACAGAAACACGCTGCAAAGATTCACAACACACACCAATACAGAAACACGCTGCAAAGATTCACAACACACACCAATACAGAAACATGCTGCAAAGATTCACAACGCACACAAATACAGAAATGTGATGCAAAGATTCACAACGCACACAAATACAGAAATGTGATGCAAAGATTCACAACGCACACAAATACAGAAACACGCTGCAAAGATTCACAACACACACCAATACAGAAACATGCTGCAAAGATTCACAACGCACACAAATACAGAAATGTGATGCAAAGATTCACAACGCACACAAATACAGAAATGTGATGCAAAGATTCACAACGCACACAAATACAGAAACACGCTGCAAAGATTCACAACACACACCAATACAGAAACACGCTGCAAAGATTCACAACACACACCAATACAGAAACATGCTGCAAAGATTCACAACGCACACAAATACAGAAACATGCTGCAAAGATTCACAACGCACACAAATACAGAAATGTGATGCAAAGATTCACAACACACACAAAATACAGAAATGTGATGCAAAGATTCACAACGCACACAAAATAGAGAAACACACTGCGAAGATTCACAATGCACACAAATACAGAAACACGCTGCAAAGATTCACAACTCACACAAATACAGAAACACGCTGCAAAGATTCACAACTCACACAAATACAGAAACACGCTGCAAAGATTCACAATGCACACAAATACAGAAACACGCTGCAAAGATTCACAATGCACACAAATACAGAAACAAGCTACAAAGATTCACAACGCACACAAATACAGAAACACGCTGCAAAGATTCACAGCACACAAATACAGAAATGTGATGCAAAGATTCACAACGTACACAAATACAGAAACACGCTGCAAAGATTCACAACGCAAAATACAGAAACACACTGCAAAGATTCACAATGCACACAAATACAGAAACACGCTGCAAAGATTCACAACGCACACAAATACAGAAATGTGATGCAAAGATTCACAACGTACACAAATACAGAAATGTGATGCAAAGATTCACAACATACACAAATACAGAAACACGCTGCAAAGATTCACAACACACACCAATACAGAAACACGCTGCAAAGATTCACAACACACACCAATACAGAAACATGCTGCAAAGATTCACAACGCACACAAATACAGAAATGTGATGCAAAGATTCACAACGCACACAAATACAGAAATGTGATGCAAAGATTCACAACGCACACAAATACAGAAACACGCTGCAAAGATTCACAACGCACACAAATACAGAAACACGCTGCAAAGATTCACAACGCACACAAATACAGAAACATATTGCAAAGATTCACAACGCACACAAATACAGAAACACGCTGCAAAGATTCACAACTCACACAAATACAGAAACATGCTGCAAAGATTCACAACGCACACAAATACAGAAATGTGATGCAAAGATTCACAACGTACACAAATACAGAAACACGCTGCAAAGATTCACAACACACACCAATACAGAAACACGCTGCAAAGATTCACAACACACACCAATACAGAAACATGCTGCAAAGATTCACAACGCACACAAATACAGAAATGTGATGCAAAGATTCACAACACACACAAAATACAGAAACACACTGCGAAGATTCACAATGCACACAAATACAGAAACACGCTGCAAAGATTCACAACGCACACAAATACAGAAACATGCTGCAAAGATTCACAACGCACACAAATACAGAAACACGCTGCAAAGATTCACAACGCACACAAATACAGAAACACGCTGCAAAGATTCACAACACACACAAAATACAGAAACACACTGCGAAGATTCACAATGCACACAAATACAGAAACACGCTGCAAAGATTCACAACGCACACAAATACAGAAACATGCTGCAAAGATTCACAACGCACACAAATACAGAAATGTGATGCAAAGATTCACAACGCACACAAAATAGAGAAACACACTGCGAAGATTCACAATGCACACAAATACAGAAACACGCTGCAAAGATTCACAACGCACACAAATACAGAAACATGCTGCAAAGATTCACAACGCACACAAATACAGAAACACGCTGCAAAGATTCACAACTCACACAAATACAGAAACACGCTGCAAAGATTCACAACTCACACAAATACAGAAACACGCTGCAAAGATTCACAATGCACACAAATACAGAAACACGCTGCAAAGATTCACAATGCACACAAATACAGAAACAAGCTACAAAGATTCACAACACACACAAAATACAGAAACACACTGCGAAGATTCACAATGCACACAAATACAGAAACACGCTGCAAAGATTCACAACTCACACAAATACAGAAACACGCTGCAAAGATTCACAACTCACACAAATACAGAAACACGCTGCAAAGATTCACAATGCACACAAATACAGAAACACGCTGCAAAGATTCACAATGCACACAAATACAGAAACAAGCTACAAAGATTCACAACGCACACAAATACAGAAACACGCTGCAAAGATACACAGCACACAAATACAGAAATGTGATGCAAAGATTCACAACGTACACAAATACAGAAACACACTGCAAAGATTCACAACGCACACAAATACAGAAACACGCTGCAAAGATTCACAACTCACACAAATACAGAAACACGCTGCAAAGATTCACAACGCACACAAATACAGAAACACGCTGCAAAGATTCACAACTCACACAAATACAGAAACATGCTGCAAAGATTCACAACGCACACAAATACAGAAATGTGATGCAAAGATTCACAACATACACAAATACAGAAACACGCTGCAAAGATTCACAACACACACCAATACAGAAACACGCTGCAAAGATTCACAACACACACCAATACAGAAACATGCTGCAAAGATTCACAACGCACACAAATACAGAAATGTGATGCAAAGATTCACAACGCACACAAATACAGAAATGTGATGCAAAGATTCACAACGCACACAAATACAGAAACACGCTGCAAAGATTCACAACGCACACAAATACAGAAACACGCTGCAAAGATTCACAACGCACACAAATACAGAAACATATTGCAAAGATTCACAACGCACACAAATACAGAAACACGCTGCAAAGATTCACAACTCACACAAATACAGAAACATGCTGCAAAGATTCACAACGCACACAAATACAGAAATGTGATGCAAAGATTCACAACGTACACAAATACAGAAACACGCTGCAAAGATTCACAACACACACCAATACAGAAACACGCTGCAAAGATTCACAACACACACCAATACAGAAACATGCTGCAAAGATTCACAACGCACACAAATACAGAAATGTGATGCAAAGATTCACAACACACACAAAATACAGAAACACACTGCGAAGATTCACAATGCACACAAATACAGAAACACGCTGCAAAGATTCACAACGCACACAAATACAGAAACATGCTGCAAAGATTCACAACGCACACAAATACAGAAACACGCTGCAAAGATTCACAACGCACACAAATACAGAAACACGCTGCAAAGATTCACAACACACACAAAATACAGAAACACACTGCGAAGATTCACAATGCACACAAATACAGAAACACGCTGCAAAGATTCACAACGCACACAAATACAGAAACATGCTGCAAAGATTCACAACGCACACAAATACAGAAATGTGATGCAAAGATTCACAACGCACACAAAATAGAGAAACACACTGCGAAGATTCACAATGCACACAAATACAGAAACACGCTGCAAAGATTCACAACGCACACAAATACAGAAACATGCTGCAAAGATTCACAACGCACACAAATACAGAAACACGCTGCAAAGATTCACAACTCACACAAATACAGAAACACGCTGCAAAGATTCACAACTCACACAAATACAGAAACACGCTGCAAAGATTCACAATGCACACAAATACAGAAACACGCTGCAAAGATTCACAATGCACACAAATACAGAAACAAGCTACAAAGATTCACAACACACACAAAATACAGAAACACACTGCGAAGATTCACAATGCACACAAATACAGAAACACGCTGCAAAGATTCACAACTCACACAAATACAGAAACACGCTGCAAAGATTCACAACTCACACAAATACAGAAACACGCTGCAAAGATTCACAATGCACACAAATACAGAAACACGCTGCAAAGATTCACAATGCACACAAATACAGAAACAAGCTACAAAGATTCACAACGCACACAAATACAGAAACACGCTGCAAAGATACACAGCACACAAATACAGAAATGTGATGCAAAGATTCACAACGTACACAAATACAGAAACACACTGCAAAGATTCACAACGCACACAAATACAGAAACACGCTGCAAAGATTCACAACTCACACAAATACAGAAACACGCTGCAAAGATTCACAACGCACACAAATACAGAAACACGCTGCAAAGATTCACAACTCACACAAATACAGAAATGTGATGCAAAGATTCACAACGTACACAAATACAGAAATGTGATGCAAAGATTCACAACATACACAAATACAGAAACACGCTGCAAAGATTCACAACACACACCAATACAGAAACACGCTGCAAAGATTCACAACACACACCAATACAGAAACATGCTGCAAAGATTCACAACGCACACAAATACAGAAATGTGATGCAAAGATTCACAACACACACAAAATACAGAAACACACTGCGAAGATTCACAATGCACACAAATACAGAAACACGCTGCAAAGATTCACAACGCACACAAATACAGAAACATGCTGCAAAGATTCACAACGCACACAAATACAGAAACACGCTGCAAAGATTCACAACGCACACAAATACAGAAACACGCTGCAAAGATTCACAACACACACAAAATACAGAAACACACTGCGAAGATTCACAATGCACACAAATACAGAAACACGCTGCAAAGATTCACAACGCACACAAATACAGAAACATGCTGCAAAGATTCACAACGCACACAAATACAGAAATGTGATGCAAAGATTCACAACGCACACAAAATAGAGAAACACACTGCGAAGATTCACAATGCACACAAATACAGAAACACGCTGCAAAGATTCACAACGCACACAAATACAGAAACATGCTGCAAAGATTCACAACGCACACAAATACAGAAACACGCTGCAAAGATTCACAACTCACACAAATACAGAAACACGCTGCAAAGATTCACAACTCACACAAATACAGAAACACGCTGCAAAGATTCACAATGCACACAAATACAGAAACACGCTGCAAAGATTCACAATGCACACAAATACAGAAACAAGCTACAAAGATTCACAACACACACAAAATACAGAAACACACTGCGAAGATTCACAATGCACACAAATACAGAAACACGCTGCAAAGATTCACAACTCACACAAATACAGAAACACGCTGCAAAGATTCACAACTCACACAAATACAGAAACACGCTGCAAAGATTCACAATGCACACAAATACAGAAACACGCTGCAAAGATTCACAATGCACACAAATACAGAAACAAGCTACAAAGATTCACAACGCACACAAATACAGAAACACGCTGCAAAGATACACAGCACACAAATACAGAAATGTGATGCAAAGATTCACAACGTACACAAATACAGAAACACGCTGCAAAGATTCACAACGCACACAAATACAGAAACACGCTGCAAAGATTCACAACTCACACAAATACAGAAACACGCTGCAAAGATTCACAACGCACACAAATACAGAAACACGCTGCAAAGATTCACAACTCACACAAATACAGAAATGTGATGCAAAGATTCACAACGTACACAAATACAGAAATGTGATGCAAAGATTCACAACATACACAAATACAGAAACACGCTGCAAAGATTCACAACACACACCAATACAGAAACACGCTGCAAAGATTCACAACACACACCAATACAGAAACATGCTGCAAAGATTCACAACGCACACAAATACAGAAATGTGATGCAAAGATTCACAACGCACACAAATACAGAAACACGCTGCAAAGATTCACAACGCACACAAATACAGAAACACGCTGCAAAGATTCACAACGCACACAAATACAGAAACATACTGCAAAGATTGACAACGCACACAAATACAGAAACACGCTGCAAAGATTCACAACTCACACAAATACAGAAACATGCTGCAAAGATTCACAACGCACACAAATACAGAAATGTGATGCAAAGATTCACAACGTACACAAATACAGAAACACGCTGCAAAGATTCACAACACACACCAATACAGAAACACGCTGCAAAGATTCACAACACACACCAATACAGAAACATGCTGCAAAGATTCACAACGCACACAAATACAGAAACATGCTGCAAAGATTCACAACGCACACAAATACAGAAACACGCTGCAAAGATTCACAATGCACACAAATACAGAAACAAGCTACAAAGATTCACAACGCACACAAATACAGAAACACGCTGCAAAGATTCACATCACACAAATACAGAAATGTGATGCAAAGATTCACAACGTACACAAATACAGAAACACGCTGCAAAAATTCACAACGCACACAAATACAGAAACACGCTGCAAAGATTCACATCTCACACAAATACAGAAACACGCTGCAAAGATTCACAATGCACACAAATACAGAAACACGCTGCAAAGATTCACAACGCACACAAATACAGAAATGTGATGCAAAGATTCACAACGTACACAAATACAGAAATGTGATGCAAAGATTCACAACATACACAAATACAGAAACACGCTGCAAAGATTCACAACGCAAACAAATACAAAAATGTGATGCAAAGATTCACAACGCACACAAATACAGAAATGTGATGCAAAGATTCACAATGTACACAAATACAGAAACACGCTGCAAAGATTCACAGCACACAAATACAGAAATGTGATGCAAAGATTCACAACGTACACAAATACAGAAACACGCTGCAAAGATTCACAACACACACCAATACAGAAACACGCTGAAAAGATTCACAACACACACCAATACAGAAATATGCTGCAAGGATTCACAACGCACACAAATACAGAAACATGCTGCAAAGATTCACAATGCACACAAATACAGAAATGTGATGCAAAGATTCACAACTCACACAAATACAGAAACACGCTGCAAAGATTCACAATGCACACAAATACAGAAACACACTGCGAAGATTCACAATGCACACAAATACAGAAACACGCTGCAAAGATTCACAACGCACACAAATACAGAAACATGCTGCAAAGATTCACAACGCACACAAATACAGAAATGTGATGCAAAGATTCACAACGCACACAAAATAGAGAAACACACTGCGAAGATTCACAATGCACACAAATACAGAAACACGCTGCAAAGATTCACAACGCACACAAATACAGAAACATGCTGCAAAGATTCACAACGCACACAAATACAGAAACACGCTGCAAAGATTCACAACTCACACAAATACAGAAACACGCTGCAAAGATTCACAACTCACACAAATACAGAAACACGCTGCAAAGATTCACAATGCACACAAATACAGAAACACGCTGCAAAGATTCACAATGCACACAAATACAGAAACAAGCTACAAAGATTCACAACACACACAAAATACAGAAACACACTGCGAAGATTCACAATGCACACAAATACAGAAACACGCTGCAAAGATTCACAACTCACACAAATACAGAAACACGCTGCAAAGATTCACAACTCACACAAATACAGAAACACGCTGCAAAGATTCACAATGCACACAAATACAGAAACAAGCTACAAAGATTCACAACGCACACAAATACAGAAACACGCTGCAAAGATTCACAGCACACAAATACAGAAATGTGATGCAAAGATTCACAACGTACACAAATACAGAAACACGCTGCAAAGATTCACAACGCACACAAATACAGAAACACGCTGCAAAGATTCACAACTCACACAAATACAGAAACACGCTGCAAAGATTCACAACGCACACAAATACAGAAACACGCTGCAAAGATTCACAACTCACACAAATACAGAAATGTGATGCAAAGATTCACAACGTACACAAATACAGAAATGTGATGCAAAGATTCACAACATACACAAATACAGAAACACGCTGCAAAGATTCACAACACACACCAATACAGAAACACGCTGCAAAGATTCACAACTCACACAAATACAGAAACATGCTGCAAAGATTCACAACGCACACAAATACAGAAATGTGATGCAAAGATTCACAACGTACACAAATACAGAAACACGCTGCAAAGATTCACAACACACACCAATACAGAAACACGCTGCAAAGATTCACAACACACACCAATACAGAAACATGCTGCAAAGATTCACAACGCACACAAATACAGAAACATGCTGCAAAGATTCACAACGCACACAAATACAGAAACACGCTGCAAAGATTCACAATGCACACAAATACAGAAACAAGCTACAAAGATTCACAACGCACACAAATACAGAAACACGCTGCAAAGATTCACATCACACAAATACAGAAATGTGATGCAAAGATTCACAACGTACACAAATACAGAAACACGCTGCAAAGATTCACAACGCACACAAATACAGAAACACGCTGCAAAGATTCACATCTCACACAAATACAGAAACACGCTGCAAAGATTCACAATGCACACAAATACAGAAACACGCTGCAAAGATTCACAACGCACACAAATACAGAAATGTGATGCAAAGATTCACAACGTACACAAATACAGAAATGTGATGCAAAGATTCACAACATACACAAATACAGAAACACGCTGCAAAGATTCACAACGCAAACAAATACAAAAATGTGATGCAAAGATTCACAACGCACACAAATACAGAAATGTGATGCAAAGATTCACAATGTACACAAATACAGAAACACGCTGCAAAGATTCACAGCACACAAATACAGAAATGTGATGCAAAGATTCACAACGTACACAAATACAGAAACACGCTGCAAAGATTCACAACACACACCAATACAGAAACACGCTGAAAAGATTCACAACACACACCAATACAGAAATATGCTGCAAGGATTCACAACGCACACAAATACAGAAACATGCTGCAAAGATTCACAATGCACACAAATACAGAAATGTGATGCAAAGATTCACAACTCACACAAATACAGAAACACGCTGCAAAGATTCACAATGCACACAAATACAGAAACACGCTGCAAAGATTCACAATGCACACAAATACTGAAACAAGCTACAAAGATTTACAACGCACACAAATACAGAAACACGCTGCAAAGATTCACAGCACACAAATACAGAAATGTGATGCAAAGATTCACAACGTACACAAATACAGAAACACACTGCAAAGATTCACAACGCACACAAATACAGAAACACGCTGCAAAGATTCACAACTCACACAAATACAGAAACACGCTGCAAAGATTCACAATGCACACAAATACAGAAACACGCTGCAAAGATTCACAACGCACACAAATACAGAAATGTGATGCAAAGATTCACAACGTACACAAATACAGAAATGTGATGCAAAGATTCACAACATACACAAATAAAGAAACACGCTGCAAAGATTCACAACACACACCAATACAGAAACACGCTGCAAAGATTCACAACGCACACAAATACAGAAATGTGATGCAAAGATTCACAACGCACACAAATACAGAAATGTGATGCAAAGATTCACAACGCACACAAATACAGAAACACGCTGCAAAGATTCACAACGCACACAAATACAGAAACACGCTGCAAAGATTCACAACGCACACAAATACAGAAACAAGCTACAAAGATTCACAACGCACACAAATACAGAAACACGCTGCAAAGATTCACAACGCACACAAATACAGAAATGTGATGCAAAGATTCACAACGCACACAAATACAGAAACAAGCTGCAAAGATTCACAACGCACACAAATACAGAAACACGCTGCAAAGATTCACAACGCACACAAATACAGAAACATGCTGCAAAGATTCACAACGCACACAAATACAGAAACACGCTGCAAAGATTCACAACTCACACAAATACAGAAACACGCTGCAAAGATTCACAATGCACACAAATACAGAAACATGCTGCAAAGATTCACAACGCACACAAATACAGAAATGTGATGCAAAGATTCACAACGTACACAAATACAGAAACACGCTGCAAAGATTCACAACACACACCAATACAGAAACACGCTGCAAAGATTCACAACACACACCAATACAGAAACACGCTGCAAAGATTCACAACACACACCAATACAGAAACATGCTGCAAAGATTCACAACGCACACAAATACAGAAACATGCTGCAAAGATTCACAACGCACACAAATACAGAAATGTGATGCAAAGATTCACAACACACACAAAATACAGAAATATGATGCAAAGATTCACTACGTACACAAAATACAGAAACACGCTGCAAAGATTCACAACCCACACAAATACAGAAACACGCTGCAAAGATTCACAATGCACACAAATACAGAAACACGCTGCAAAAATTCACAACGCACACAAATACAGAAACACGCTGCAAAGATTCACAACGCACACAAATACAGAAACACGCTGTAAAGATTCACAACACACACAAATACAGAAACACGCTGCAAAGATTCACAACGCACACAAATACAGAAACACGCTGCAAAGATTCACAACTCACACAAATACAGAAACACGCTGCAAAGATTCACAATGCACACAAATACAGAAACATGCTGCAAAGATTCACAACGCACACAAATACAGAAATGTGATGCAAAGATTCACAACGTTCACAAATACAGAAACACACAAATACAGAAACAACGCACACAAATACAGAAACACGCTGCAAAGATTCACAACACACACCAATACAGAAATATGCTGCAAAGATTCACAACGCACACAAATACAGAAACATGCTGCAAAGATTCACAACGCACACAAATACAGAAATGTGATGCAAAGATTCACAACACATACAAAATACAGAAACACACTGCGAAGATTCACAATGCACACAAATACAGAAACACGCTGCAAAGATTCACAACGCACACAAATACAGAAACATGCTGCAAAGATTCACAACGCACACAAATACAGAAATGTGATGCAAAGATTCACAACGCACACAAAATAGAGAAACACACTGCGAAGATTCACAATGCACACAAATACAGAAACACGCTGCAAAGATTCACAACTCACACAAATACAGAAACACGCTGCAAAGATTCACAACTCACACAAATACAGAAACACGCTGCAAAGATTCACAATGCACACAAATACAGAAACACGCTGCAAAGATTCACAATGCACACAAATACAGAAACAAGCTACAAAGATTCACAACGCACACAAATACAGAAACACGCTGCAAAGATTCACAGCACACAAATACAGAAATGTGATGCAAAGATTCACAACGTACACAAATACAGAAACACGCTGCAAAGATTCACAACGCAAAATACAGAAACACACTGCAAAGATTCACAATGCACACAAATACAGAAACACGCTGCAAAGATTCACAACGCACACAAATACAGAAATGTGATGCAAAGATTCACAACGTACACAAATACAGAAATGTGATGCAAAGATTCACAACGCACACAAATACAGAAATGTGATGCAAAGATTCACAACGCACACAAATACAGAAACACGCTGCAAAGATTCACAACACACACAAAATACAGAAACACACTGCGAAGATTCACAATGCACACAAATACAGAAACACGCTGCAAAGATTCACAACGCACACAAATACAGAAACATGCTGCAAAGATTCACAACGCACACAAATACAGAAACACGCTGCAAAGATTCACAACGCACACAAATACAGAAACACACTGCGAAGATTCACAATGCACACAAATACAGAAACACGCTGCAAAGATTCACAACACACACAAAGTACAGGAACACGCTGCAAAGATTTACAACACACACAAATACAGAAACACCCTGCAAAGATTCACGACACACACAAAGTACAGGAACACGCTGCAAAGATTCACAACGCACACAAATACAGAAATGTGATGCAAAGATTCACAACGCACACAAATACAGAAACACGCTGCAAAGATTCACAACGCACACAAATACAGAAACACGCTGCAAAGATTCACAACGCACACAAATACAGAAACATGCTGCAAAGATTCACAACGCACACAAATACAGAAACACGCTGCAAAGATTCACAACGCACACAAATACAGAAATGTGATGCAAAGATTCACAACGCACACAAAATAGAGAAACACACTGCGAATATTCACAATGCACACAAATACAGAAACACGCTGCAAAGATTCACAACACACACAAAGTACAGGAACACGCTGCAAAGATTTACAACACACACAAATACAGAAACACGCTGCAAAGATTCACGACACACACAAAGTACAGGAACACGCTGCAAAGATTCACAACGCACACAAATACAGAAATGTGATGCAAAGATTCACAACGCACACAAATACAGAAACACGCTGCAAAGATTCACAACGCACACAAATACAGAAACACGCTGCAAAGATTCACAACGCACACAAATACAGAAACATGCTGCAAAGATTCACAACGCACACAAATACAGAAACACGCTGCAAAGATTCACAACTCACACAAATACAGAAACACGCTGCAAAGATTCACAACGCACACAAATACAGAAACATGCTGCAAAGATTCACAACTCACACAAATACAGAAACATGCTGCAAAGATTCACAACGCACACAAATACAGAAACACGCTGCAAAGATTTACAACACACACAAATACAGAAACACGCTGCAAAGATTCACAACACACACAAAGTACAGGAACACGCTGCAAAGATTCACAACGCACACAAATACAGAAATGTGATGCAAAGATTCACAACGCACAAAAATACAGAAACACGCTGCAAAGATTCACAACGCACACAAATACAGAAACACGCTGCAAAGATTCACAACGCACACAAATACAGAAACACGCTGCAAAGATTCACAACGCACACAAATACAGAAACACGCTGCAAAGATTCACAATGCACACAAATACAGAAACATGCTGCAAAGATTCACAACGCACACAAATACAGAAACACGCTGCAAAGATTTACAACACACACAAATACAGAAACACGCTGCAAAGATTCACAACACACACAAAGTACAGGAACACGCTGCAAAGATTCACAACGCACACAAATACAGAAATGTGATGCAAAGATTCACAACGCACAAAAATACAGAAACACGCTGCAAAGATTCACAACGCACACAAATACAGAAACACGCTGCAAAGATTCACAATGCACACAAATACAGAAACATGCTGAAAAGATTCACAACGCACACAAATACAGAAATGTGATGCAAAGATTCACAACGTACACAAATACAGAAACACGCTGCAAAGATTCACAACACACACCAATACAGAAACACGCTGCAAAGATTCACAACACACACCAATACAGAAACATGCTGCAAAGATTCACAACGCACACAAATACAGAAACATGCTGCAAAGATTCACAACGCACACAAATACAGAAATGTGATGCAAAGATTCACAACACATACAAAATACAGAAACACGCTGCAAAGATTCACAACGCACACAAATACAGAAACATGCTGCAAAGATTCACAACTCACACAAATACAGAAACATGCTGCAAAGATTCACAACGCACACAAATACAGAAACACGCTGCAAAGATTTACAACACACACAAATACAGAAACACGCTGCAAAGATTCACAACACACACAAAGTACAGGAACACGCTGCAAAGATTCACAACGCACACAAATACAGAAATGTGATGCAAAGATTCACAACGCACAAAAATACAGAAACACGCTGCAAAGATTCACAACGCACACAAATACAGAAACACGCTGCAAAGATTCACAACGCACACAAATACAGAAACACGCTGCAAAGATTCACAACGCACACAAATACAGAAACACGCTGCAAAGATTCACAATGCACACAAATACAGAAACATGCTGCAAAGATTCACAACGCACACAAATACAGAAACACGCTGCAAAGATTTACAACACACACAAATACAGAAACACGCTGCAAAGATTCACAACACACACAAAGTACAGGAACACGCTGCAAAGATTCACAACGCACACAAATACAGAAATGTGATGCAAAGATTCACAACGCACAAAAATACAGAAACACGCTGCAAAGATTCACAACGCACACAAATACAGAAACACGCTGCAAAGATTCACAACGCACACAAATACAGAAACATGCTGCAAAGATTCACAACGCACACAAATACAGAAACACGCTGCAAAGATTCACAACGCACACAAATACAGAAACACGCTGCAAAGATTCACAATGCACACAAATACAGAAACATGCTGAAAAGATTCACAACGCACACAAATACAGAAATGTGATGCAAAGATTCACAACGTACACAAATACAGAAACACGCTGCAAAGATTCACAACACACACCAATACAGAAACACGCTGCAAAGATTCACAACACACACCAATACAGAAACATGCTGCAAAGATTCACAACGCACACAAATACAGAAACATGCTGCAAAGATTCACAACGCACACAAATACAGAAATGTGATGCAAAGATTCACAACACATACAAAATACAGAAACACACTGCGAAGATTCACAATGCACACAAATACAGAAACACGCTGCAAAGATTCACAACGCACACAAATACAGAAACATGCTGCAAAGATTCACAACGCACACAAATACAGAAATGTGATGCAAAGATTCACAACGCACACAAATACAGAAACACGCTGCAAAGATTCACAATGCACACAAATACATAAACACGCTGCAAAGATTCACAATGCACACAAATACAGAAACAAGCTACAAAGATTCACAACGCACACAAATACAGAAACACGCTGCAAAGATTCACAGCACACAAATACAGAAATGTGATGCAAAGATTCACAACGTACACAAATACAGAAACACGCTGCAAAGATTCACAACGCAAAATACAGAAACACACTGCAAAGATTCACAATGCACACAAATACAGAAACACGCTGCAAAGATTCACAACACACACAAAGTACAGGAACACGCTGCAAAGATTCACAACGCACACAAATACAGAAATGTGATGCAAAGATTCACAACGCACAAAAATACAGAAACACGCTGCAAAGATTCACAACGCACACAAATACAGAAACATGCTGCAAAGATTCACAACGCACACAAATACAGAAACACGCTGCAAAGATTCACAACGCACACAAATACAGAAACACGCTGCAAAGATTCACAATGCACACAAATACAGAAACATGCTGAAAAGATTCACAACGCACACAAATACAGAAATGTGATGCAAAGATTCACAACGTACACAAATACAGAAACACGCTGCAAAGATTCACAACACACACCAATACAGAAACACGCTGCAAAGATTCACAACACACACCAATACAGAAACATGCTGCAAAGATTCACAATGCACACAAATACAGAAACATGCTGCAAAGATTCACAACGCACACAAATACAGAAATGTGATGCAAAGATTCACAACACATACAAAATACAGAAACACACTGCGAAGATTCACAATGCACACAAATACAGAAACACGCTGCAAAGATTCACAACGCACACAAATACAGAAACATGCTGCAAAGATTCACAACGCACACAAATACAGAAATGTGATGCAAAGATTCACAACGCACACAAAATAGAGAAACACACTGCGAAGATTCACAATGCACACAAATACAGAAACACGCTGCAAAGATTCACAACTCACACAAATACAGAAACACGCTGCAAAGATTCACAACTCACACAAATACAGAAACACGCTGCAAAGATTCACAATGCACACAAATACATAAACACGCTGCAAAGATTCACAATGCACACAAATACAGAAACAAGCTACAAAGATTCACAACGCACACAAATACAGAAACACGCTGCAAAGATTCACAGCACACAAATACAGAAATGTGATGCAAAGATTCACAACGTACACAAATACAGAAACACGCTGCAAAGATTCACAACGCAAACAAATACAGAAACAAGCTACAAAGATTCACAACGCACACAAATACAGAAACACGCTGCAAAGATTCACAGCACACAAATACATAAACACGCTGCAAAGATTCACAATGCACACAAATACAGAAACAAGCTACAAAGATTCACAACGCACACAAATACAGAAACACGCTGCAAAGATTCACAGCACACAAATACAGAAATGTGATGCAAAGATTCACAACGTACACAAATACAGAAACACACTGCAAAGATTCACAACTCACACAAATACAGAAACACGCTGCAAAGATTCACAACACACACCAATACAGAAACATGCTGCAAAGATTCACAACGCACACAAATACAGAAACATGCTGCAAAGATTCACAACGCACACAAATACACAAACACGCTGCAAAGATTCACAACGCAAAATACAGAAACACACTGCAAAGATTCACAACTCACACCAATACAGAAACACGCTGCAAAGATTCACAACACACACCAATACAGAAACATGCTGCAAAGATTCACAACGCACACAAATACAGAAACATGCTGCAAAGATTCACAACGCACACAAATACACAAACACGCTGCAAAGATTCACAATGCACACAAATACAGAAACAAGCTACAAAGATTCACAACGCACACAAATACAGAAACACGCTGCAAAGATTCACAGCACACAAATACAGAAATGTGATGCAAAGATTCACAACGTACACAAATACAGAAACACGCTGCAAAGATTCACAACGCACACAAATACAGAAACACGCTGCAAAGATTCACATCTCACACAAATACAGAAACACGCTGCAAAGATTCACAATGCACACAAATACAGAAACACGCTGCAAAGATTCACAACGCACACAAATACAGAAATGTGATGCAAAGATTCACAACGTACACAAATACAGAAATGTGATGCAAAGATTCACAACATACACAAATACAGAAACACGCTGCAAAGATTCACAACGCAAACAAATACAAAAATGTGATGCAAAGATTCACAACGCACACAAATACAGAAATGTGATGCAAAGATTCACAATGTACACAAATACAGAAACACGCTGCAAAGATTCACAGCACACAAATACAGAAATGTGATGCAAAGATTCACAACGTACACAAATACAGAAACACGCTGCAAAGATTCACAACACACACCAATACAGAAACACGCTGAAAAGATTCACAACACACACCAATACAGAAATATGCTGCAAGGATTCACAACGCACACAAATACAGAAACATGCTGCAAAGATTCACAATGCACACAAATACAGAAATGTGATGCAAAGATTCACAACTCACACAAATACAGAAACACGCTGCAAAGATTCACAATGCACACAAATACAGAAACACGCTGCAAAGATTCACAATGCACACAAATACAGAAACAAGCTACAAAGATTCACAACGCACACAAATACAGAAACACGCTGCAAAGATTCACAGCACACAAATACAGAAATGTGATGCAAAGATCCACAACGTACACAAATACAGAAACACACTGCAAAGATTCACAACGCACACAAATACAGAAACACGCTGCAAAGATTCACAACTCACACAAATACAGAAACACGCTGCAAAGATTCACAATGCACACAAATACAGAAACACGCTGCAAAGATTCACAACGCACACAAATACAGAAATGTGATGCAAAGATTCACAACGTACACAAATACAGAAATGTGATGCAAAGATTCACAACATACACAAATAAAGAAACACGCTGCAAAGATTCACAACACACACCAATACAGAAACACGCTGCAAAGATTCACAACACACACCAATACAGAAACATGCTGCAAAGATTCACAACGCACACAAATACAGAAATGTGATGCAAAGATTCACAACGCACACAAATACAGAAATGTGATGCAAAGATTCACAACGCACGCAAATACAGAAACACGCTGCAAAGATTCACAACGCACACAAATACAGAAACACGCTGCAAAGATTCACAACGCACACAAATACAGAAACAAGCTACAAAGATTCACAACGCACACAAATACAGAAACACGCTGCAAAGATTCACAACGCACACAAATACAGAAATGTGATGCAAAGATTCACAACGTACACAAATACAGAAATGTGATGCAAAGATTCACAACATACACAAATACAGAAACACGCTGCAAAGATTCACAACACACACCAATACAGAAACACGCTGCAAAGATTCACAACACACACCAATACAGAAACATGCTGCAAAGATTCACAACGCACACAAATACAGAAATGTGATGCAAAGATTCACAACGCACACAAATACAGAAATGTGATGCAAAGATTCACAACGCACACAAATACAGAAACAAGCTGCAAAGATTCACAACGCAAACAAATACAGAAACACGCTGCAAAGATTCACAACGCACACAAATACAGAAACATGCTGCAAAGATTCACAACGCACACAAATACAGAAACACGCTGCAAAGATTCACAACTCACACAAATACAGAAACACGCTGCAAAGATTCACAATGCACACAAATACAGAAACATGCTGCAAAGATTCACAACGCACACAAATACAGAAATGTGATGCAAAGATTCACAACGTACACAAATACAGAAACACGCTGCAAAGATTCACAACACACACCAATACAGAAACACGCTGCAAAGATTCACAACACACACCAATACAGAAACACGCTGCAAAGATTCACAACACACACCAATACAGAAACATGCTGCAAAGATTCACAACGCACACAAATACAGAAACATGCTGCAAAGATTCACAACACACACAAATACAGAAATGTGATGCAAAGATTCACAACACACACAAAATACAGAAATATGATGCAAAGATTCACTACGTACACAAAATACAGAAACACGCTGCAAAGATTCACAACTCACACAAATACAGAAACACGCTGCAAAGATTCACAATGCACACAAATACAGAAACACGCTGCAAAAATTCACAACGCACACAAATACAGAAACACGCTGCAAAGATTCACAGCACACAAATACAGAAATGTGATGCAAAGATTCACAACGTACACAAATACAGAAACACACTGCAAAGATTCACAACGCACACAAATACAGAAACACGCTGCAAAGATTCACAACTCACACAAATACAGAAACACGCTGCAAAGATTCACAATGCACACAAATACAGAAACACGCTGCAAAGATTCACAACGCACACAAATACAGAAATGTGATGCAAAGATTCACAACGTACACAAATACAGAAATGTGATGCAAAGATTCACAACATACACAAATACAGAAACACGCTGCAAAGATTCACAACACACACCAATACAGAAACACGCTGCAAAGATTCACAACACACACCAATACAGAAACATGCTGCAAAGATTCACAACGCACACAAATACAGAAATGTGATGCAAAGATTCACAACGCACACAAATACAGAAATGTGATGCAAAGATTCACAACGCACACAAATACAGAAACACGCTGCAAAGATTCACAACGCACACAAATACAGAAACATGCTGCAAAGATTCACAACGCACACAAATACAGAAACACGCTGCAAAGATTCACAACTCACACAAATACAGAAACACGCTGCAAAGATTCACAATGCACACAAATACAGAAACAAGCTACAAAGATTCACAACGCACACAAATACAGAAACACGCTGCAAAGATTCACAGCACACAAATACAGAAATGTGATGCAAAGATTCACAACGTACACAAATACAGAAACACGCTGCAAAGATTCACAACGCACACAAATACAGAAACACGCTGCAAAGATTTACAACTCACACAAATACAGAAACACGCTGCAAAGATTCACAATGCACACAAATACAGAAACACGCTGCAAAGATTCACAACGCACACAAATACAGAAATGTGATGCAAAGATTCACAACGTACACAAATACAGAAATGTGATGCAAAGATTCACAACATACACAAATACAGAAACACGCTGCAAAGATTCACAGCACACAAATACAGAAATGTGATGCAAAGATTCACAACGTACACAAATACAGAAACACACTGCAAAGATTCACAACGCACACAAATACAGAAACACGCTGCAAAGATTCACAACTCACACAAATACAGAAACACGCTGCAAAGATTCACAATGCACACAAATACAGAAACACGCTGCAAAGATTCACAACGCACACAAATACAGAAATGTGATGCAAAGATTCACAACGTACACAAATACAGAAATGTGATGCAAAGATTCACAACATACACAAATAAAGAAACACGCTGCAAAGATTCACAACACACACCAATACAGAAACACGCTGCAAAGATTCACAACACACACCAATACAGAAACATGCTGCAAAGATTCACAACGCACACAAATACAGAAATGTGATGCAAAGATTCACAACGCACACAAATACAGAAATGTGATGCAAAGATTCACAACGCACACAAATACAGAAACACGCTGCAAAGATTCACAACGCACACAAATACAGAAACACGCTGCAAAGATTCACAACGCACACAAATACAGAAACAAGCTACAAAGATTCACAACGCACACAAATACAGAAACACGCTGCAAAGATTCACAACGCACACAAATACAGAAATGTGATGCAAAGATTCACAACGTACACAAATACAGAAATGTGATGCAAAGATTCACAACATACACAAATACAGAAACACGCTGCAAAGATTCACAACACACACCAATACAGAAACACGCTGCAAAGATTCACAACACACACCAATACAGAAACATGCTGCAAAGATTCACAACGCACACAAATACAGAAATGTGATGCAAAGATTCACAACGCACACAAATACAGAAATGTGATGCAAAGATTCACAACGCACACAAATACAGAAACAAGCTGCAAAGATTCACAACGCACACAAATACAGAAACACGCTGCAAAGATTCACAACGCACACAAATACAGAAACATGCTGCAAAGATTCACAACGCACACAAATACAGAAACACGCTGCAAAGATTCACAACGCACACAAATACAGAAACACGCTGCAAAGATTCACAATGCACACAAATACAGAAACATGCTGCAAAGATTCACAACGCACACAAATACAGAAATGTGATGCAAAGATTCACAACGTACACAAATACAGAAACACGCTGCAAAGATTCACAACACACACCAATACAGAAACACGCTGCAAAGATTCACAACACACACCAATACAGAAACACGCTGCAAAGATTCACAACACACACCAATACAGAAACATGCTGCAAAGATTCACAACGCACACAAATACAGAAACATGCTGCAAAGATTCACAACGCACACAAATACAGAAATGTGATGCAAAGATTCACAACACACACAAAATACAGAAATATGATGCAAAGATTCACTACGTACACAAAATACAGAAACACGCTGCAAAGATTCACAACTCACACAAATACAGAAACACGCTGCAAAGATTCACAATGCACACAAATACAGAAACACGCTGCAAAAATTCACAACGCACACAAATACAGAAACACGCTGCAAAGATTCACAGCACACAAATACAGAAATGTGATGCAAAGATTCACAACGTACACAAATACAGAAACACACTGCAAAGATTCACAATGCACACAAATACAGAAACACGCTGCAAAGATTCACAACTCACACAAATACAGAAACACGCTGCAAAGATTCACAATGCACACAAATACAGAAACACGCTGCAAAGATTCACAACGCACACAAATACAGAAATGTGATGCAAAGATTCACAACGTACACAAATACAGAAATGTGATGCAAAGATTCACAACATACACAAATACAGAAACACGCTGCAAAGATTCACAACACACACCAATACAGAAACACGCTGCAAAGATTCACAACACACACCAATACAGAAACATGCTGCAAAGATTCACAACGCACACAAATACAGAAATGTGATGCAAAGATTCACAACGCACACAAATACAGAAATGTGATGCAAAGATTCACAACGCACACAAATACAGAAACACGCTGCAAAGATTCACAACGCACACAAATACAGAAACACGCTGCAAAGATTCACAACGCACACAAATACAGAAACACGCTGCAAAGATTCACAATGCACACAAATACAGAAACACGCTGCAAAGATTCACAATGCACACAAATACAGAAACATGCTGCAAAGATTCACAACGCACACAAATACAGAAACACGCTGCAAAGATTCACAATGCACACAAATACAGAAACACGCTGCAAAGATTCACAACTCACACAAATACAGAAACACGCTGCAAAGATTCACAATGCACACAAATACAGAAACAAGCTACAAAGATTCACAACGCACACAAATACAGAAACACGCTGCAAAGATTCACAGCACACAAATACAGAAATGTGATGCAAAGATTCACAACGTACACAAATACAGAAACACGCTGCAAAGATTCACAACGCACACAAATACAGAAACACGCTGCAAAGATTCACAACTCACACAAATACAGAAACACGCTGCAAAGATTCACAATGCACACAAATACAGAAACACGCTGCAAAGATTCACAACGCACACAAATACAGAAATGTGATGCAAAGATTCACAACGTACACAAATACAGAAATGTGATGCAAAGATTCACAACATACACAAATACAGAAACACGCTGCAAAGATTCACAACACACACCAATACAGAAACACGCTGCAAAGATTCACAACACACACCAATACAGAAACATGCTGCAAAGATTCACAACGCACACAAATACAGAAATGTGATGCAAAGATTCACAACGCACACAAATACAGAAATGTGATGCAAAGATTCACAACGCACACAAATACAGAAACAAGCTGCAAAGATTCACAACGCACACAAATACAGAAACACGCTGCAAAGATTCACAACGCACACAAATACAGAAACATGCTGCAAAGATTCACAACGCACACAAATACAGAAACACGCTGCAAAGATTCACAACTCACACAAATACAGAAACACGCTGCAAAGATTCACAATGCACACAAATACAGAAACATGCTGCAAAGATTCACAACGCACACAAATACAGAAATGTGATGCAAAGATTCACAACGTACACAAATACAGAAACACGCTGCAAAGATTCACAACACACACCAATACAGAAACACGCTGCAAAGATTCACAACACACACCAATACAGAAACACGCTGCAAAGATTCACAACACACACCAATACAGAAACATGCTGCAAAGATTCACAACGCACACAAATACAGAAACATGCTGCAAAGATTCACAACGCACACAAATACAGAAATGTGATGCAAAGATTCACAACACACACAAAATACAGAAATATGATGCAAAGATTCACTACGTACACAAAATACAGAAACACGCTGCAAAGATTCACAACCCACACAAATACAGAAACACGCTGCAAAGATTCACAATGCACACAAATACAGAAACACGCTGCAAAAATTCACAACGCACACAAATACAGAAACACGCTGCAAAGATTCACAACGCACACAAATACAGAAACACGCTGTAAAGATTCACAACACACACAAATACAGAAACACGCTGCAAAGATTCACAACGCACACAAATACAGAAACACGCTGCAAAGATTCACAACTCACAGAAATACAGAAACACGCTGCAAAGATTCACAATGCACACAAATACAGAAACATGCTGCAAAGATTCACAACGCACACAAATACAGAAATGTGATGCAAAGATTCACAACGTTCACAAATACAGAAACAACGCACACAAATACAGAAACACGCTGCAAAGATTCACAACACACACCAATACAGAAATATGCTGCAAAGATTCACAACGCACACAAATACAGAAACATGCTGCAAAGATTCACAACGCACACAAATACAGAAATGTGATGCAAAGATTCACAACACATACAAAATACAGAAACACACTGCGAAGATTCACAATGCACACAAATACAGAAACACGCTGCAAAGATTCACAACGCACACAAATACAGAAACATGCTGCAAAGATTCACAACGCACACAAATACAGAAATGTGATGCAAAGATTCACAACGCACACAAAATAGAGAAACACACTGCGAAGATTCACAATGCACACAAATACAGAAACACGCTGCAAAGATTCATAACTCACACAAATACAGAAACACGCTGCAAAGATTCACAACTCACACAAATACAGAAACACGCTGCAAAGATTCACAATGCACACAAATACAGAAACACGCTGCAAAGATTCACAATGCACACAAATACAGAAACAAGCTACAAAGATTCACAACGCACACAAATACAGAAACACGCTGCAAAGATTCACAGCACACAAATACAGAAATGTGATGCAAAGATTCACAACGTACACAAATACAGAAACACGCTGCAAAGATTCACAACGCAAAATACAGAAACACACTGCAAAGATTCACAATGCACACAAATACAGAAACACGCTGCAAAGATTCACAACGCACACAAATACAGAAATGTGATGCAAAGATTCACAACGTACACAAATACAGAAATGTGATGCAAAGATTCACAACATACACAAATACAGAAACACGCTGCAAAGATTCACAACACACACCAATACAGAAACACGCTGCAAAGATTCACAACACACACCAATACAGAAACATGCTGCAAAGATTCACAACGCACACAAATACAGAAATGTGATGCAAAGATTCACAACGCACACAAATACAGAAATGTGATGCAAAGATTCACAACGCACACATATACAGAAACACGCTGCAAAGATTCACAACGCACACAAATACAGAAACACGCTGCAAAGATTCACAACGCACACAAATACAGAAACATACTGCAAAGATTCACAACGCACACAAATACAGAAACACGCTGCAAAGATTCACAACTCACACAAATACAGAAACATGCTGCAAAGATTCACAACGCACACAAATACAGAAATGTGATGCAAAGATTCACAACGTACACAAATACAGAAACACGCTGCAAAGATTCACAACACACACCAATACAGAAACACGCTGCAAAGATTCACAACATACACAAATACAGAAACACGCTGCAAAGATTCACAGCACACAAATACAGAAATGTGATGCAAAGATTCACAACGTACACAAATACAGAAACACACTGCAAAGATTCACAACGCACACAAATACAGAAACACGCTGCAAAGATTCACAACTCACACAAATACAGAAACACGCTGCAAAGATTCACAATGCACACAAATACAGAAACACGCTGCAAAGATTCACAACGCACACAAATACAGAAATGTGATGCAAAGATTCACAACGTACACAAATACAGAAATGTGATGCAAAGATTCACAACATACACAAATAAAGAAACACGCTGCAAAGATTCACAACACACACCAATACAGAAACACGCTGCAAAGATTCACAACACACACCAATACAGAAACATGCTGCAAAGATTCACAACGCACACAAATACAGAAATGTGATGCAAAGATTCACAACGCACACAAATACAGAAATGTGATGCAAAGATTCACAACGCACACAAATACAGAAACACGCTGCAAAGATTCACAACGCACACAAATACAGAAACAAGCTACAAAGATTCACAACGCACACAAATACAGAAACACGCTGCAAAGATTCACAACGCACACAAATACAGAAATGTGATGCAAAGATTCACAACGTACACAAATACAGAAATGTGATGCAAAGATTCACAACATACACAAATACAGAAACACGCTGCAAAGATTCACAACACACACCAATACAGAAACACGCTGCAAAGATTCACAACACACACCAATACAGAAACATGCTGCAAAGATTCACAACGCACACAAATACAGAAACACGCTGCAAAGATTCACAACTCACACAAATACAGAAACACGCTGCAAAGATTCACAATGCACACAAATACAGAAACATGCTGCAAAGATTCACAACGCACACAAATACAGAAATGTGATGCAAAGATTCACAACGTACACAAATACAGAAACACGCTGCAAAGATTCACAACACACACCAATACAGAAACACGCTGCAAAGATTCACAACACACACCAATACAGAAACACGCTGCAAAGATTCACAACACACACCAATACAGAAACATGCTGCAAAGATTCACAACGCACACAAATACAGAAACATGCTGCAAAGATTCACAACGCACACAAATACAGAAATGTGATGCAAAGATTCACAACACACACAAAATACAGAAATATGATGCAAAGATTCACTACGTACACAAAATACAGAAACACGCTGCAAAGATTCACAACTCACACAAATACAGAAACACGCTGCAAAGATTCACAATGCACACAAATACAGAAACACGCTGCAAAAATTCACAACGCACACAAATACAGAAACACGCTGCAAAGATTCACAGCACACAAATACAGAAATGTGATGCAAAGATTCACAACGTACACAAATACAGAAACACACTGCAAAGATTCACAACGCACACAAATACAGAAACACGCTGCAAAGATTCACAACTCACACAAATACAGAAACACGCTGCAAAGATTCACAATGCACACAAATACAGAAACACGCTGCAAAGATTCACAACGCACACAAATACAGAAATGTGATGCAAAGATTCACAACGTACACAAATACAGAAATGTGATGCAAAGATTCACAACATACACAAATACAGAAACACGCTGCAAAGATTCACAACACACACCAATACAGAAACACGCTGCAAAGATTCACAACACACACCAATACAGAAACATGCTGCAAAGATTCACAACGCACACAAATACAGAAATGTGATGCAAAGATTCACAACGCACACAAATACAGAAACACGCTGCAAAGATTCACAACGCACACAAATACAGAAACATGCTGCAAAGATTCACAACGCACACAAATACAGAAACACGCTGCAAAGATTCACAACTCACACAAATACAGAAACACGCTGCAAAGATTCACAATGCACACAAATACAGAAACAAGCTACAAAGATTCACAACGCACACAAATACAGAAACACGCTGCAAAGATTCACAGCACACAAATACAGAAATGTGATGCAAAGATTCACAACGTACACAAATACAGAAACACGCTGCAAAGATTCACAACGCACACAAATACAGAAACACGCTGCAAAGATTCACAACTCACACAAATACAGAAACACGCTGCAAAGATTCACAATGCACACAAATACAGAAACACGCTGCAAAGATTCACAACGCACACAAATACAGAAATGTGATGCAAAGATTCACAACGTACACAAATACAGAAATGTGATGCAAAGATTCACAACATACACAAATACAGAAACACGCTGAAAAGATTCACAACACACACCAATACAGAAACACGCTGCAAAGATTCACAACACACACCAATACAGAAACATGCTGCAAAGATTCACAACGCACACAAATACAGAAATGTGATGCAAAGATTCACAACGCACACAAATACAGAAATGTGATGCAAAGATTCACAACGCACACAAATACAGAAACAAGCTGCAAAGATTCACAACGCACACAAATACAGAAACACGCTGCAAAGATTCACAACGCACACAAATACAGAAACATGCTGCAAAGATTCACAACGCACACAAATACAGAAACACGCTGCAAAGATTCACAACTCACACAAATACAGAAACACGCTGCAAAGATTCACAATGCACACAAATACAGAAACATGCTGCAAAGATTCACAACGCACACAAATACAGAAATGTGATGCAAAGATTCACAACGTACACAAATACAGAAACACGCTGCAAAGATTCACAACGCACACAAATACAGAAACACGCTGCAAAGATTCACAACGCACACAAATACAGAAACATGCTGCAAAGATTCACAACGCACACAAATACAGAAACACGCTGCAAAGATTCACAACTCACACAAATACAGAAACACGCTGCAAAGATTCACAATGCACACAAATACAGAAACAAGCTACAAAGATTCACAACGCACACAAATACAGAAACACGCTGCAAAGATTCACAGCACACAAATACAGAAATGTGATGCAAAGATTCACAACGTACACAAATACAGAAACACGCTGCAAAGATTCACAACGCACACAAATACAGAAACACGCTGCAAAGATTCACAACTCACACAAATACAGAAACACGCTGCAAAGATTCACAATGCACACAAATACAGAAACACGCTGCAAAGATTCACAACGCACACAAATACAGAAATGTGATGCAAAGATTCACAACGTACACAAATACAGAAATGTGATGCAAAGATTCACAACATACACAAATACAGAAACACGCTGAAAAGATTCACAACACACACCAATACAGAAACACGCTGCAAAGATTCACAACACACACCAATACAGAAACATGCTGCAAAGATTCACAACGCACACAAATACAGAAATGTGATGCAAAGATTCACAACGCACACAAATACAGAAATGTGATGCAAAGATTCACAACGCACACAAATACAGAAACAAGCTGCAAAGATTCACAACGCACACAAATACAGAAACACGCTGCAAAGATTCACAACGCACACAAATACAGAAACATGCTGCAAAGATTCACAACGCACACAAATACAGAAACACGCTGCAAAGATTCACAACTCACACAAATACAGAAACACGCTGCAAAGATTCACAACACACCAATACAGAAACACGCTGCAAAGATTCACAACACACACCAATACAGAAATGTGATGCAAAGATTCACAACATACACAAATACAGAAACACGCTGAAAAGATTCACAACACACACCAATACAGAAACACGCTGCAAAGATTCACAACACACACCAATACAGAAACATGCTGCAAAGATTCACAACGCACACAAATACAGAAATGTGATGCAAAGATTCACAACGCACACAAATACAGAAATGTGATGCAAAGATTCACAACGCACACAAATACAGAAACAAGCTGCAAAGATTCACAACGCACACAAATACAGAAACACGCTGCAAAGATTCACAACGCACACAAATACAGAAACATGCTGCAAAGATTCACAACGCACACAAATACAGAAACACGCTGCAAAGATTCACAACTCACACAAATACAGAAACACGCTGCAAAGATTCACAATGCACACAAATATAGAAACATGCTGCAAAGATTCACAACGCACACAAATACAGAAATGTGATGCAAAGATTCACAACGTACACAAATACAGAAACACGCTGCAAAGATTCACAACACACCAATACAGAAACACGCTGCAAAGATTCACAACACACACCAATACAGAAACACGCTGCAAAGATTCACAACCCACACAAATACAGAAACACGCTGCAAAGATTCACAATGCACACAAATACAGAAACACGCTGCAAAAATTCACAACGCACACAAATACAGAAACACGCTGCAAAGATTCACAACGCACACAAATACAGAAACACGCTGTAAAGATTCACAACACACACAAATACAGAAACACGCTGCAAAGATTCACAACGCACACAAATACAGAAACACGCTGCAAAGATTCACAACTCACAGAAATACAGAAACACGCTGCAAAGATTCACAATGCACACAAATACAGAAACATGCTGCAAAGATTCACAACGCACACAAATACAGAAATGTGATGCAAAGATTCACAACGTTCACAAATACAGAAACACACAAATACAGAAACAACGCACACAAATACAGAAACACGCTGCAAAGATTCACAACACACACCAATACAGAAATATGCTGCAAAGATTCACAACGCACACAAATACAGAAACATGCTGCAAAGATTCACAACGCACACAAATACAGAAATGTGATGCAAAGATTCACAACACATACAAAATACAGAAACACACTGCGAAGATTCACAATGCACACAAATACAGAAACACGCTGCAAAGATTCACAACGCACACAAATACAGAAACATGCTGCAAAGATTCACAACGCACACAAATACAGAAATGTGATGCAAAGATTCACAACGCACACAAAATAGAGAAACACACTGCGAAGATTCACAATGCACACAAATACAGAAACACGCTGCAAAGATTCACAACTCACACAAATACAGAAACACGCTGCAAAGATTCACAGCACACAAATACAGAAATGTGATGCAAAGATTCACAATGCACACAAATACAGAAACACGCTGCAAAAATTCACAACGCACACAAATACAGAAACACGCTGCAAAGATTCACAGCACACAAATACAGAAATGTGATGCAAAGATTCACAACGTACACAAATACAGAAACACACTGCAAAGATTCACAACGCACACAAATACAGAAACACGCTGCAAAGATTCACAACTCACACAAATACAGAAACACGCTGCAAAGATTCACAATGCACACAAATACAGAAACACGCTGCAAAGATTCACAACGCACACAAATACAGAAATGTGATGCAAAGATTCACAACGTACACAAATACAGAAATGTGATGCAAAGATTCACAACATACACAAATACAGAAACACGCTGCAAAGATTCACAACACACACCAATACAGAAACACGCTGCAAAGATTCACAACACACACCAATACAGAAACATGCTGCAAAGATTCACAACGCACACAAATACAGAAATGTGATGCAAAGATTCACAACGCACACAAATACAGAAACACGCTGCAAAGATTCACAACGCACACAAATACAGAAACATGCTGCAAAGATTCACAACGCACACAAATACAGAAACACGCTGCAAAGATTCACAACTCACACAAATACAGAAACACGCTGCAAAGATTCACAATGCACACAAATACAGAAACAAGCTACAAAGATTCACAACGCACACAAATACAGAAACACGCTGCAAAGATTCACAGCACACAAATACAGAAATGTGATGCAAAGATTCACAACGTACACAAATACAGAAACACGCTGCAAAGATTCACAACGCACACAAATACAGAAACACGCTGCAAAGATTCACAACTCACACAAATACAGAAACACGCTGCAAAGATTCACAATGCACACAAATACAGAAACACGCTGCAAAGATTCACAACGCACACAAATACAGAAATGTGATGCAAAGATTCACAACGTACACAAATACAGAAATGTGATGCAAAGATTCACAACATACACAAATACAGAAACACGCTGAAAAGATTCACAACACACACCAATACAGAAACACGCTGCAAAGATTCACAACACACACCAATACAGAAACATGCTGCAAAGATTCACAACGCACACAAATACAGAAATGTGATGCAAAGATTCACAACGCACACAAATACAGAAATGTGATGCAAAGATTCACAACGCACACAAATACAGAAACAAGCTGCAAAGATTCACAACGCACACAAATACAGAAACACGCTGCAAAGATTCACAACGCACACAAATACAGAAACATGCTGCAAAGATTCACAACGCACACAAATACAGAAACACGCTGCAAAGATTCACAACTCACACAAATACAGAAACACGCTGCAAAGATTCACAATGCACACAAATACAGAAACATGCTGCAAAGATTCACAACGCACACAAATACAGAAATGTGATGCAAAGATTCACAACGTACACAAATACAGAAACACGCTGCAAAGATTCACAACACACCAATACAGAAACACGCTGCAAAGATTCACAACACACACCAATACAGAAACACGCTGCAAAGATTCACAACCCACACAAATACAGAAACACGCTGCAAAGATTCACAATGCACACAAATACAGAAACACGCTGCAAAAATTCACAACGCACACAAATACAGAAACACGCTGCAAAGATTCACAACGCACACAAATACAGAAACACGCTGTAAAGATTCACAACACACACAAATACAGAAACACGCTGCAAAGATTCACAACGCACACAAATACAGAAACACGCTGCAAAGATTCACAACTCACAGAAATACAGAAACACGCTGCAAAGATTCACAATGCACACAAATACAGAAACATGCTGCAAAGATTCACAACGCACACAAATACAGAAATGTGATGCAAAGATTCACAACGTTCACAAATACAGAAACACACAAATACAGAAACAACGCACACAAATACAGAAACACGCTGCAAAGATTCACAACACACACCAATACAGAAATATGCTGCAAAGATTCACAACGCACACAAATACAGAAACATGCTGCAAAGATTCACAACGCACACAAATACAGAAATGTGATGCAAAGATTCACAACACATACAAAATACAGAAACACACTGCGAAGATTCACAATGCACACAAATACAGAAACACGCTGCAAAGATTCACAACGCACACAAATACAGAAACATGCTGCAAAGATTCACAACGCACACAAATACAGAAATGTGATGCAAAGATTCACAACGCACACAAAATAGAGAAACACACTGCGAAGATTCACAATGCACACAAATACAGAAACACGCTGCAAAGATTCACAACTCACACAAATACAGAAACACGCTGCAAAGATTCACAACTCACACAAATACAGAAACACGCTGCAAAGATTCACAATGCACACAAATACAGAAACACGCTGCAAAGATTCACAATGCACACAAATACAGAAACAAGCTACAAAGATTCACAACGCACACAAATACAGAAACACGCTGCAAAGATTCACAGCACACAAATACAGAAATGTGATGCAAAGATTCACAACGTACACAAATACAGAAACACGCTGCAAAGATTCACAACGCAAAATACAGAAACACACTGCAAAGATTCACAATGCACACAAATACAGAAACACGCTGCAAAGGTTCACAACGCACACAAATACAGAAATGTGATGCAAAGATTCACAACGTACACAAATACAGAAATGTGATGCAAAGATTCACAACATACACAAATACAGAAACACGCTGCAAAGATTCACAACACACACCAATACAGAAACACGCTGCAAAGATTCACAACACACACCAATACAGAAACATGCTGCAAAGATTCACAACGCACACAAATACAGAAATGTGATGCAAAGATTCACAACGCACACAAATACAGAAATGTGATGCAAAGATTCACAACGCACACATATACAGAAACACGCTGCAAAGATTCACAACGCAAACAAATACAGAAACACGCTGCAAAGATTCACAACGCACACAAATACAGAAACACGCTGCAAAGATTCACAACGCACACAAATACAGAAACATGCTGCAAAGATTCACAACGCACACAAATACAGAAACACGCTGCAAAGATTCACAACTCACACAAATACAGAAACACGCTGCAAAGATTCACAATGCACACAAATACAGAAACAAGCTACAAAGATTCACAACGCACACAAATACAGAAACACGCTGCAAAGATTCACAGCACACAAATACAGAAATGTGATGCAAAGATTCACAACGTACACAAATACAGAAACACGCTGCAAAGATTCACAACGCACACAAATACAGAAACACGCTGCAAAGATTCACAACTCACACAAATACAGAAACACGCTGCAAAGATTCACAATGCACACAAATACAGAAACACGCTGCAAAGATTCACAACACACCAATACAGAAATGTGATGCAAAGATTCACAACACACACCAATACAGAAACACGCTGCAAAGATTCACAACCCACACAAATACAGAAACACGCTGCAAAGATTCACAATGCACACAAATACAGAAACACGCTGCAAAAATTCACAACGCACACAAATACAGAAACACGCTGCAAAGATTCACAACGCACACAAATACAGAAACACGCTGTAAAGATTCACAACACACACAAATACAGAAACACGCTGCAAAGATTCACAACGCACACAAATACAGAAACACGCTGCAAAGATTCACAACTCACAGAAATACAGAAACACGCTGCAAAGATTCACAATGCACACAAATACAGAAACATGCTGCAAAGATTCACAACGCACACAAATACAGAAATGTGATGCAAAGATTCACAACGTTCACAAATACAGAAACACACAAATACAGAAACAACGCACACAAATACAGAAACACGCTGCAAAGATTCACAACACACACCAATACAGAAATATGCTGCAAAGATTCACAACGCACACAAATACAGAAACATGCTGCAAAGATTCACAACGCACACAAATACAGAAATGTGATGCAAAGATTCACAACACATACAAAATACAGAAACACACTGCGAAGATTCACAATGCACACAAATACAGAAACACGCTGCAAAGATTCACAACGCACACAAATACAGAAACATGCTGCAAAGATTCACAACGCACACAAATACAGAAATGTGATGCAAAGATTCACAACGCACACAAAATAGAGAAACACACTGCGAAGATTCACAATGCACACAAATACAGAAACACGCTGCAAAGATTCACAACTCACACAAATACAGAAACACGCTGCAAAGATTCACAACTCACACAAATACAGAAACACGCTGCAAAGATTCACAATGCACACAAATACAGAAACACGCTGCAAAGATTCACAATGCACACAAATACAGAAACAAGCTACAAAGATTCACAACGCACACAAATACAGAAACACGCTGCAAAGATTCACAGCACACAAATACAGAAATGTGATGCAAAGATTCACAACGTACACAAATACAGAAACACGCTGCAAAGATTCACAACGCAAAATACAGAAACACACTGCAAAGATTCACAATGCACACAAATACAGAAACACGCTGCAAAGGTTCACAACGCACACAAATACAGAAATGTGATGCAAAGATTCACAACGTACACAAATACAGAAATGTGATGCAAAGATTCACAACATACACAAATACAGAAACACGCTGCAAAGATTCACAACACACACCAATACAGAAACACGCTGCAAAGATTCACAACACACACCAATACAGAAACATGCTGCAAAGATTCACAACGCACACAAATACAGAAATGTGATGCAAAGATTCACAACGCACACAAATACAGAAATGTGATGCAAAGATTCACAACGCACACATATACAGAAACACGCTGCAAAGATTCACAACGCACACAAATACAGAAACACGCTGCAAAGATTTACAACGCACACAAATACAGAAACACGCTGCAAAGATTCACAACGCACACAAATACAGAAACATGCTGCAAAGATTCACAACGCACACAAATACAGAAACACGCTGCAAAGATTCACAACTCACACAAATACAGAAACACGCTGCAAAGATTCACAATGCACACAAATACAGAAACAAGCTACAAAGATTCACAACGCACACAAATACAGAAACACGCTGCAAAGATTCACAGCACACAAATACAGAAATGTGATGCAAAGATTCACAACGTACACAAATACAGAAACACGCTGCAAAGATTCACAACGCACACAAATACAGAAACACGCTGCAAAGATTCACAACTCACACAAATACAGAAACACGCTGCAAAGATTCACAATGCACACAAATACAGAAACACGCTGCAAAGATTCACAACGCACACAAATACAGAAATGTGATGCAAAGATTCACAACGTACACAAATACAGAAATGTGATGCAAAGATTCACAACATACACAAATACAGAAACACGCTGAAAAGATTCACAACACACACCAATACAGAAACACGCTGCAAAGATTCACAACACACACCAATACAGAAACATGCTGCAAAGATTCACAACGCACACAAATACAGAAATGTGATGCAAAGATTCACAACGCACACAAATACAGAAATGTGATGCAAAGATTCACAACGCACACAAATACAGAAACAAGCTGCAAAGATTCACAACGCACACAAATACAGAAACACGCTGCAAAGATTCACAACGCACACAAATACAGAAACATGCTGCAAAGATTCACAACGCACACAAATACAGAAACACGCTGCAAAGATTCACAACTCACACAAATACAGAAACACGCTGCAAAGATTCACAACACACCAATACAGAAACACGCTGCAAAGATTCACAACACACACCAATACAGAAACACGCTGCAAAGATTCACAACACACACCAATACAGAAACATGCTGCAAAGATTCACAACGCACACAAATACAGAAACATGCTGCAAAGATTCACAACGCACACAAATACAGAAATGTGATGCAAAGATTCACAACACACACAAAATACAGAAATATGATGCAAAGATTCACTACGTACACAAAATACAGAAACACGCTGCAAAGATTCACAACCCACACAAATACAGAAACACGCTGCAAAGATTCACAATGCACACAAATACAGAAACACGCTGCAAAAATTCACAACGCACACAAATACAGAAACACGCTGCAAAGATTCACAACGCACACAAATACAGAAACACGCTGTAAAGATTCACAACACACACAAATACAGAAACACGCTGCAAAGATTCACAACGCACACAAATACAGAAACACGCTGCAAAGATTCACAACTCACAGAAATACAGAAACACGCTGCAAAGATTCACAATGCACACAAATACAGAAACATGCTGCAAAGATTCACAACGCACACAAATACAGAAATGTGATGCAAAGATTCACAACGTTCACAAATACAGAAACACACAAATACAGAAACAACGCACACAAATACAGAAACACGCTGCAAAGATTCACAACACACACCAATACAGAAATATGCTGCAAAGATTCACAACGCACACAAATACAGAAACATGCTGCAAAGATTCACAACGCACACAAATACAGAAATGTGATGCAAAGATTCACAACACATACAAAATACAGAAACACACTGCGAAGATTCACAATGCACACAAATACAGAAACACGCTGCAAAGATTCACAACGCACACAAATACAGAAACATGCTGCAAAGATTCACAACGCACACAAATACAGAAATGTGATGCAAAGATTCACAACGCACACAAAATAGAGAAACACACTGCGAAGATTCACAATGCACACAAATACAGAAACACGCTGCAAAGATTCACAACTCACACAAATACAGAAACACGCTGCAAAGATTCACAACTCACACAAATACAGAAACACGCTGCAAAGATTCACAATGCACACAAATACAGAAACACGCTGCAAAGATTCACAATGCACACAAATACAGAAACAAGCTACAAAGATTCACAACGCACACAAATACAGAAACACGCTGCAAAGATTCACAGCACACAAATACAGAAATGTGATGCAAAGATTCACAACGTACACAAATACAGAAACACGCTGCAAAGATTCACAACGCAAAATACAGAAACACACTGCAAAGATTCACAATGCACACAAATACAGAAACACGCTGCAAAGGTTCACAACGCACACAAATACAGAAATGTGATGCAAAGATTCACAACGTACACAAATACAGAAATGTGATGCAAAGATTCACAACATACACAAATACAGAAACACGCTGCAAAGATTCACAACACACACCAATACAGAAACACGCTGCAAAGATTCACAACACACACCAATACAGAAACATGCTGCAAAGATTCACAACGCACACAAATACAGAAATGTGATGCAAAGATTCACAACGCACACAAATACAGAAATGTGATGCAAAGATTCACAACGCACACATATACAGAAACACGCTGCAAAGATTCACAACGCACACAAATACAGAAACACGCTGCAAAGATTCACAACGCACACAAATACAGAAACATACTGCAAAGATTCACAACGCACACAAATACAGAAACACGCTGCAAAGATTCACAACTCACACAAATACAGAAACATGCTGCAAAGATTCACAACGCACACAAATACAGAAATGTGATGCAAAGATTCACAACGTACACAAATACAGAAACACGCTGCAAAGATTCACAACACACACCAATACAGAAACACGCTGCAAAGATTCACAACACACACCAATACAGAAACATGCTGCAAAGATTCACAACGCACACAAATACAGAAATGTGAAGCAAAGATTCACAACACACACAAAATACAGAAACACACTGCGAAGATTCACAATGCACACAAATACAGAAACACGCTGCAAAGATTCACAACGCACACAAATACAGAAACATGCTGCAAAGATTCACAACGCACACAAATACAGAAACACGCTGCAAAGATTCACAACGCACACAAATACAGAAACACGCTGCAAAGATTCACAACACACACAAAATACAGAAACACACTGCGAAGATTCACAATGCACACAAATACAGAAACACGCTGCAAAGATTTACAACACACACAAATACAGAAACACGCTGCAAAGATTCACAACACACACAAAGTACAGGAACACGCTGCAAAGATTCACAACGCACACAAATACAGAAATGTGATGCAATGATTCACAACGCACAAAAATACAGAAACACGCTGCAAAGATTCACAACGCACACAAATACAGAAACACGCTGCAAAGATTCACAACGCACACAAATACAGAGACATGCTGCAAAGATTCACAACGCACACAAATACAGAAACATGCTGCAAAGATTCACAACGCACACAAATACAGAAATGTGATGCAAAGATTCACAACACATACAAAATACAGAAACACACTGCGAAGATTCACAATGCACACAAATACAGAAACACGCTGCAAAGATTCACAACGCACACAAATACAGAAACATGCTGCAAAGATTCACAACGCACACAAATACAGAAATGTGATGCAAAGATTCACAACGCACACAAAATAGAGAAACACACTGCGAAGATTCACAATGCACACAAATACAGAAACACGATGCAAAGATTCACAACTCACACAAATACAGAAACACGCTGCAAAGATTCACAACTCACACAAATACAGAAACACGCTGCAAAGATTCACAATGCACACAAATACATAAACACGCTGCAAAGATTCACAATGCACACAAATACAGAAACAAGCTACAAAGATTCACAACGCACACAAATACAGAAACACGATGCAAAGATTCACAACACACACAAAGTACAGGAACACGCTGCAAAGATTCACAACGCACACAAATACAGAAATGTGATGCAAAGATTCACAACGCACAAAAATACAGAAACACGCTGCAAAGATTCACAACGCACACAAATACAGAAACACGCTGCAAAGATTCACAACGCACACAAATACAGAAACATGCTGCAAAGATTCACAACGCACACAAATACAGAAACACGCTGCAAAGATTCACAACGCACACAAATACAGAAACACGCTGCAAAGATTCACAATGCACACAAATACAGAAACATGCTGAAAAGATTCACAACGCACACAAATACAGAAATGTGATGCAAAGATTCACAACGTACACAAATACAGAAACACGCTGCAAAGATTCACAACACACACCAATACAGAAACACGCTGCAAAGATTCACAACACACACCAATACAGAAACATGCTGCAAAGATTCACAACGCACACAAATACAGAAACATGCTGCAAAGATTCACAACGCACACAAATACAGAAATGTGATGCAAAGATTCACAACACATACAAAATACAGAAACACACTGCGAAGATTCACAATGCACACAAATACAGAAACACGCTGCAAAGATTCACAACGCACACAAATACAGAAACATGCTGCAAAGATTCACAACGCACACAAATACAGAAATGTGATGCAAAGATTCACAACGCACACAAAATAGAGAAACACACTGCGAAGATTCACAATGCACACAAATACAGAAACACGCTGCAAAGATTCACAACTCACACAAATACAGAAACACGCTGCAAAGATTCACAACTCACACAAATACAGAAACACGCTGCAAAGATTCACAATGCACACAAATACATAAACACGCTGCAAAGATTCACAATGCACACAAATACAGAAACAAGCTACAAAGATTCACAACGCACACAAAAACAGAAACACGCTGCAAAGATTCACAGCACACAAATACAGAAATGTGATGCAAAGATTCACAACGTACACAAATACAGAAACACGCTGCAAAGATTCACAACGCAAAATACAGAAACACACTGCAAAGATTCACAATGCACACAAATACAGAAACATGCTGCAAAGATTCACAACGCACACAAATACAGAAATGTGATGCAAAGATTCACAACGTTCACAAATACAGAAACACACAAATACAGAAACAACGCACACAAATACAGAAACACGCTGCAAAGATTCACAACACACACCAATACAGAAATATGCTGCAAAGATTCACAACGCACACAAATACAGAAACATGCTGCAAAGATTCACAACGCACACAAATACAGAAATGTGATGCAAAGATTCACAACACATACAAAATACAGAAACACACTGCGAAGATTCACAATGCACACAAATACAGAAACACGCTGCAAAGATTCACAACGCACACAAATACAGAAACATGCTGCAAAGATTCACAACGCACACAAATACAGAAATGTGATGCAAAGATTCACAACGCACACAAAATAGAGAAACACACTGCGAAGATTCACAATGCACACAAATACAGAAACACGCTGCAAAGATTCACAACTCACACAAATACAGAAACACGCTGCAAAGATTCACAACTCACACAAATACAGAAACACGCTGCAAAGATTCACAATGCACACAAATACAGAAACACGCTGCAAAGATTCACAATGCACACAAATACAGAAACACGCTGCAAAGATTCACAACGCACACAAATACAGAAACATGCTGCAAAGATTCACAACGCACACAAATACAGAAACACGCTGCAAAGATTCACAACGCACACAAATACAGAAACACGCTGCAAAGATTCACAACACACACAAAATACAGAAACACACTGCGAAGATTCACAATGCACACAAATACAGAAACACGCTGCAAAGATTTACAACACACACAAATACAGAAACACGCTGCAAAGATTCACAACACACACAAAGTACAGGAACACGCTGCAAAGATTCACAACGCACACAAATACAGAAATGTGATGCAATGATTCACAACGCACAAAAATACAGAAACACGCTGCAAAGATTCACAACGCACACAAATACAGAAACACGCTGCAAAGATTCACAACGCACACAAATACAGAGACATGCTGCAAAGATTCACAACGCACACAAATACAGAAACATGCTGCAAAGATTCACAACGCACACAAATACAGAAATGTGATGCAAAGATTCACAACACATACAAAATACAGAAACACACTGCGAAGATTCACAATGCACACAAATACAGAAACACGCTGCAAAGATTCACAACGCACACAAATACAGAAACATGCTGCAAAGATTCACAACGCACACAAATACAGAAATGTGATGCAAAGATTCACAACGCACACAAAATAGAGAAACACACTGCGAAGATTCACAATGCACACAAATACAGAAACACGATGCAAAGATTCACAACTCACACAAATACAGAAACACGCTGCAAAGATTCACAACTCACACAAATACAGAAACACGCTGCAAAGATTCACAATGCACACAAATACATAAACACGCTGCAAAGATTCACAATGCACACAAATACAGAAACAAGCTACAAAGATTCACAACGCACACAAATACAGAAACACGCTGCAAAGATTCACAGCACACAAATACAGAAATGTGATGCAAAGATTCACAACGTACACAAATACAGAAACACGCTGCAAAGATTCACAACGCAAAATACAGAAACACACTGCAAAGATTCACAATGCACACAAATACAGAAACACGCTGCAAAGATTCACAACACACACAAAGTACAGGAACACGCTGCAAAGATTCACAACGCACACAAATACAGAAATGTGATGCAAAGATTCACAACGCACAAAAATACAGAAACACGCTGCAAAGATTCACAACGCACACAAATACAGAAACACGCTGCAAAGATTCACAACGCACACAAATACAGAAACATGCTGCAAAGATTCACAACGCACACAAATACAGAAACACGCTGCAAAGATTCACAACGCACACAAATACAGAAACACGCTGCAAAGATTCACAATGCACACAAATACAGAAACATGCTGAAAAGATTCACAACGCACACAAATACAGAAATGTGATGCAAAGATTCACAACGTACACAAATACAGAAACACGCTGCAAAGATTCACAACACACACCAATACAGAAACACGCTGCAAAGATTCACAACACACACCAATACAGAAACATGCTGCAAAGATTCACAACGCACACAAATACAGAAACATGCTGCAAAGATTCACAACGCACACAAATACAGAAATGTGATGCAAAGATTCACAACACATACAAAATACAGAAACACACTGCGAAGATTCACAATGCACACAAATACAGAAACACGCTGCAAAGATTCACAACGCACACAAATACAGAAACATGCTGCAAAGATTCACAACGCACACAAATACAGAAATGTGATGCAAAGATTCACAACGCACACAAAATAGAGAAACACACTGCGAAGATTCACAATGCACACAAATACAGAAACACGCTGCAAAGATTCACAACTCACACAAATACAGAAACACGCTGCAAAGATTCACAACTCACACAAATACAGAAACACGCTGCAAAGATTCACAATGCACACAAATACATAAACACGCTGCAAAGATTCACAATGCACACAAATACAGAAACAAGCTACAAAGATTCACAACGCACACAAATACAGAAACACGCTGCAAAGATTCACAGCACACAAATACAGAAATGTGATGCAAAGATTCACAACGTACACAAATACAGAAACACGCTGCAAAGATTCACAACGCAAAATACAGAAACACACTGCAAAGATTCACAATGCACACAAATACAGAAACACGCTGCAAAGATTCACAACGCACACAAATACAGAAATGTGATGCAAAGATTCACAACGTACACAAATACAGAAATGTGATGCAAAGATTCACAACATACACAAATACAGAAACACGCTGCAAAGATTCACAACACACACCAATACAGAAACACGCTGCAAAGATTCACAACACACACCAATACAGAAACATGCTGCAAAGATTCACAACGCACACAAATACAGAAATGTGATGCAAAGATTCACAACGCACACAAATACAGAAATGTGATGCAAAGATTCACAACGCACACAAATACAGAAACACGCTGCAAAGATTCACAACGCACACAAATACAGAAACACGCTGCAAAGATTCACAACGCACACAAATACAGAAACATACTGCAAAGATTCACAACGCACACAAATACAGAAACACGCTGCAAAGATTCACAACTCACACAAATACAGAAACACGCTGCAAAGATTCACAACGCACACAAATACAGAAACATGCTGCAAAGATTCACAACTCACACAAATACAGAAACACGCTGCAAAGATTCACAACTCACACAAATACAGAAACACGCTGCAAAGATTCACAATGCACACAAATACATAAACACGCTGCAAAGATTCACAATGCACACAAATACAGAAACAAGCTACAAAGATTCACAACGCACACAAATACAGAAACACGCTGCAAAGATTCACAGCACACAAATACAGAAATGTGATGCAAAGATTCACAACGTACACAAATACAGAAACACGCTGCAAAGATTCACAACGCAAAATACAGAAACACGCTGCAAAGATTCACAATGCACACAAATACATAAACACGCTGCAAAGATTCACAATGCACACAAATACAGAAACAAGCTACAAAGATTCACAACGCACACAAATACAGAAACACGCTGCAAAGATTCACAGCACACAAATACAGAAATGTGATGCAAAGATTCACAACGTACACAAATACAGAAACACGCTGCAAAGATTCACAACGCAAAATACAGAAACACACTGCAAAGATTCACAATGCACACAAATACAGAAACACGCTGCAAAGATTCACAACGCACACAAATACAGAAATGTGATGCAAAGATTCACAACGTACACAAATACAGAAATGTGATGCAAAGATTCACAACATACACAAATACAGAAACACGCTGCAAAGATTCACAACACACACCAATACAGAAACACGCTGCAAAGATTCACAACACACACCAATACAGAAACATGCTGCAAAGATTCACAACGCACACAAATACAGAAATGTGATGCAAAGATTCACAACGCACACAAATACAGAAATGTGATGCAAAGATTCACAACGCACACAAATACAGAAACACGCTGCAAAGATTCACAACGCACACAAATACAGAAACACGCTGCAAAGATTCACAACGCACACAAATACAGAAACATACTGCAAAGATTCACAACGCACACAAATACAGAAACACGCTGCAAAGATTCACAACTCACACAAATACAGAAACACGCTGCAAAGATTCACAACGCACACAAATACAGAAACATGCTGCAAAGATTCACAACGCACACAAATACAGAAACACGCTGCAAAGATTCACAACTCACACAAATACAGAAACACGCTGCAAAGATTCACAATGCACACAAATACAGAAACATGCTGCAAAGATTCACAACGCACACAAATACAGAAATGTGATGCAAAGATTCACAACGTACACAAATACAGAAACACGCTGCAAAGATTCACAACACACCAATACAGAAACACGCTGCAAAGATTCACAACACACACCAATACAGAAACACGCTGCAAAGATTCACAACCCACACAAATACAGAAACACGCTGCAAAGATTCACAATGCACACAAATACAGAAACACGCTGCAAAAATTCACAACGCACACAAATACAGAAACACGCTGCAAAGATTCACAACGCACACAAATACAGAAACACGCTGTAAAGATTCACAACACACACAAATACAGAAACACGCTGCAAAGATTCACAACGCACACAAATACAGAAACACGCTGCAAAGATTCACAACTCACAGAAATACAGAAACACGCTGCAAAGATTCACAATGCACACAAATACAGAAACATGCTGCAAAGATTCACAACGCACACAAATACAGAAATGTGATGCAAAGATTCACAACGTTCACAAATACAGAAACACACAAATACAGAAACAACGCACACAAATACAGAAACACGCTGCAAAGATTCACAACACACACCAATACAGAAATATGCTGCAAAGATTCACAACGCACACAAATACAGAAACATGCTGCAAAGATTCACAACGCACACAAATACAGAAATGTGATGCAAAGATTCACAACACATACAAAATACAGAAACACACTGCGAAGATTCACAATGCACACAAATACAGAAACACGCTGCAAAGATTCACAACGCACACAAATACAGAAACATGCTGCAAAGATTCACAACGCACACAAATACAGAAATGTGATGCAAAGATTCACAACGCACACAAAATAGAGAAACACACTGCGAAGATTCACAATGCACACAAATACAGAAACACGCTGCAAAGATTCACAACTCACACAAATACAGAAACACGCTGCAAAGATTCACAACTCACACAAATACAGAAACACGCTGCAAAGATTCACAATGCACACAAATACAGAAACACGCTGCAAAGATTCACAATGCACACAAATACAGAAACAAGCTACAAAGATTCACAACGCACACAAATACAGAAACACGCTGCAAAGATTCACAGCACACAAATACAGAAATGTGATGCAAAGATTCACAACGTACACAAATACAGAAACACGCTGCAAAGATTCACAACGCAAAATACAGAAACACACTGCAAAGATTCACAATGCACACAAATACAGAAACACGCTGCAAAGGTTCACAACGCACACAAATACAGAAATGTGATGCAAAGATTCACAACGTACACAAATACAGAAATGTGATGCAAAGATTCACAACATACACAAATACAGAAACACGCTGCAAAGATTCACAACACACACCAATACAGAAACACGCTGCAAAGATTCACAACACACACCAATACAGAAACATGCTGCAAAGATTCACAACGCACACAAATACAGAAATGTGATGCAAAGATTCACAACGCACACAAATACAGAAATGTGATGCAAAGATTCACAACGCACACATATACAGAAACACGCTGCAAAGATTCACAACGCACACAAATACAGAAACACGCTGCAAAGATTCACAACGCACACAAATACAGAAACACGCTGCAAAGATTCACAACGCACACAAATACAGAAACATGCTGCAAAGATTCACAACGCACACAAATACAGAAACACGCTGCAAAGATTCACAACTCACACAAATACAGAAACACGCTGCAAAGATTCACAATGCACACAAATACAGAAACAAGCTACAAAGATTCACAACGCACACAAATACAGAAACACGCTGCAAAGATTCACAGCACACAAATACAGAAATGTGATGCAAAGATTCACAACGTACACAAATACAGAAACACGCTGCAAAGATTCACAACGCACACAAATACAGAAACACGCTGCAAAGATTCACAACTCACACAAATACAGAAACACGCTGCAAAGATTCACAATGCACACAAATACAGAAACACGCTGCAAAGATTCACAACGCACACAAATACAGAAATGTGATGCAAAGATTCACAACGTACACAAATACAGAAATGTGATGCAAAGATTCACAACATACACAAATACAGAAACACGCTGAAAAGATTCACAACACACACCAATACAGAAACACGCTGCAAAGATTCACAACACACACCAATACAGAAACATGCTGCAAAGATTCACAACGCACACAAATACAGAAATGTGATGCAAAGATTCACAACGCACACAAATACAGAAATGTGATGCAAAGATTCACAACGCACACAAATACAGAAACAAGCTGCAAAGATTCACAACGCACACAAATACAGAAACACGCTGCAAAGATTCACAACGCACACAAATACAGAAACATGCTGCAAAGATTCACAACGCACACAAATACAGAAACACGCTGCAAAGATTCACAACTCACACAAATACAGAAACACGCTGCAAAGATTCACAACACACCAATACAGAAACACGCTGCAAAGATTCACAACACACACCAATACAGAAACACGCTGCAAAGATTCACAACACACACCAATACAGAAACATGCTGCAAAGATTCACAACGCACACAAATACAGAAACATGCTGCAAAGATTCACAACGCACACAAATACAGAAATGTGATGCAAAGATTCACAACACACACAAAATACAGAAATATGATGCAAAGATTCACTACGTACACAAAATACAGAAACACGCTGCAAAGATTCACAACCCACACAAATACAGAAACACGCTGCAAAGATTCACAATGCACACAAATACAGAAACACGCTGCAAAAATTCACAACGCACACAAATACAGAAACACGCTGCAAAGATTCACAACGCACACAAATACAGAAACACGCTGTAAAGATTCACAACACACACAAATACAGAAACACGCTGCAAAGATTCACAACGCACACAAATACAGAAACACGCTGCAAAGATTCACAACTCACAGAAATACAGAAACACGCTGCAAAGATTCACAATGCACACAAATACAGAAACATGCTGCAAAGATTCACAACGCACACAAATACAGAAATGTGATGCAAAGATTCACAACGTTCACAAATACAGAAACACACAAATACAGAAACAACGCACACAAATACAGAAACACGCTGCAAAGATTCACAACACACACCAATACAGAAATATGCTGCAAAGATTCACAACGCACACAAATACAGAAACATGCTGCAAAGATTCACAACGCACACAAATACAGAAATGTGATGCAAAGATTCACAACACATACAAAATACAGAAACACACTGCGAAGATTCACAATGCACACAAATACAGAAACACGCTGCAAAGATTCACAACGCACACAAATACAGAAACATGCTGCAAAGATTCACAACGCACACAAATACAGAAATGTGATGCAAAGATTCACAACGCACACAAAATAGAGAAACACACTGCGAAGATTCACAATGCACACAAATACAGAAACATGCTGCAAAGATTCACAACTCACACAAATACAGAAACACGCTGCAAAGATTCACAACTCACACAAATACAGAAACACGCTGCAAAGATTCACAATGCACACAAATACAGAAACACGCTGCAAAGATTCACAATGCACACAAATACAGAAACAAGCTACAAAGATTCACAACGCACACAAATACAGAAACACGCTGCAAAGATTCACAGCACACAAATACAGAAATGTGATGCAAAGATTCACAACGTACACAAATACAGAAACACGCTGCAAAGATTCACAACGCAAAATACAGAAACACACTGCAAAGATTCACAATGCACACAAATACAGAAACACGCTGCAAAGGTTCACAACGCACACAAATACAGAAATGTGATGCAAAGATTCACAACGTACACAAATACAGAAATGTGATGCAAAGATTCACAACATACACAAATACAGAAACACGCTGCAAAGATTCACAACACACACCAATACAGAAACACGCTGCAAAGATTCACAACACACACCAATACAGAAACATGCTGCAAAGATTCACAACGCACACAAATACAGAAATGTGATGCAAAGATTCACAACGCACACAAATACAGAAATGTGATGCAAAGATTCACAACGCACACATATACAGAAACACGCTGCAAAGATTCACAACGCACACAAATACAGAAACACGCTGCAAAGATTCACAACGCACACAAATACAGAAACATACTGCAAAGATTCACAACGCACACAAATACAGAAACACGCTGCAAAGATTCACAACTCACACAAATACAGAAACATGCTGCAAAGATTCACAACGCACACAAATACAGAAATGTGATGCAAAGATTCACAACGTACACAAATACAGAAACACGCTGCAAAGATTCACAACACACACCAATACAGAAACACGCTGCAAAGATTCACAACACACACCAATACAGAAACATGCTGCAAAGATTCACAACGCACACAAATACAGAAATGTGAAGCAAAGATTCACAACACACACAAAATACAGAAACACACTGCGAAGATTCACAATGCACACAAATACAGAAACACGCTGCAAAGATTCACAACGCACACAAATACAGAAACATGCTGCAAAGATTCACAACGCACACAAATACAGAAACACGCTGCAAAGATTCACAACGCACACAAATACAGAAACACGCTGCAAAGATTCACAACACACACAAAATACAGAAACACACTGCGAAGATTCACAATGCACACAAATACAGAAACACGCTGCAAAGATTTACAACACACACAAATACAGAAACACGCTGCAAAGATTCACAACACACACAAAGTACAGGAACACGCTGCAAAGATTCACAACGCACACAAATACAGAAATGTGATGCAATGATTCACAACGCACAAAAATACAGAAACACGCTGCAAAGATTCACAACGCACACAAATACAGAAACACGCTGCAAAGATTCACAACGCACACAAATACAGAAACACGCTGCAAAGATTCACAACGCACACAAATACAGAGACATGCTGCAAAGATTCACAACGCACACAAATACAGAAACACGCTGCAAAGATTCACAACGCACACAAATACAGAGACATGCTGCAAAGATTCACAACGCACACAAATACAGAAACACGCTGCAAAGATTCACAACGCACACAAATACAGAAACACGCTGCAAAGATTCACAATGCACACAAATACAGAAACATGCTGAAAAGATTCACAACGCACACAAATACAGAAATGTGATGCAAAGATTCACAACGTACACAAATACAGAAACACGCTGCAAAGATTCACAACACACACCAATACAGAAACACGCTGCAAAGATTCACAACACACACCAATACAGAAACATGCTGCAAAGATTCACAACGCACACAAATACAGAAACATGCTGCAAAGATTCACAACGCACACAAATACAGAAATGTGATGCAAAGATTCACAACACATACAAAATACAGAAACACACTGCGAAGATTCACAATGCACACAAATACAGAAACACGCTGCAAAGATTCACAACGCACACAAATACAGAAACATGCTGCAAAGATTCACAACGCACACAAATACAGAAATGTGATGCAAAGATTCACAACGCACACAAAATAGAGAAACACACTGCGAAGATTCACAATGCGCACAAATACAGAAACACGATGCAAAGATTCACAACTCACACAAATACAGAAACACGCTGCAAAGATTCACAACTCACACAAATACAGAAACACGCTGCAAAGATTCACAATGCACACAAATACATAAACACGCTGCAAAGATTCACAATGCACACAAATACAGAAACAAGCTACAAAGATTCACAACGCACACAAATACAGAAACACGCTGCAAAGATTCACAGCACACAAATACAGAAATGTGATGCAAAGATTCACAACGTACACAAATACAGAAACACGCTGCAAAGATTCACAACGCAAAATACAGAAACACACTGCAAAGATTCACAATGCACACAAATACAGAAACACGCTGCAAAGATTCACAACACACACAAAGTACAGGAACACGCTGCAAAGATTCACAACGCACACAAATACAGAAATGTGATGCAAAGATTCACAACGCACAAAAATACAGAAACACGCTGCAAAGATTCACAACGCACACAAATACAGAAACACGCTGCAAAGATTCACAACGCACACAAATACAGAAACATGCTGCAAAGATTCACAACGCACACAAATACAGAAACACGCTGCAAAGATTCACAACGCACACAAATACAGAAACACGCTGCAAAGATTCACAATGCACACAAATACAGAAACATGCTGAAAAGATTCACAACGCACACAAATACAGAAATGTGATGCAAAGATTCACAACGTACACAAATACAGAAACACGCTGCAAAGATTCACAACACACACCAATACAGAAACACGCTGCAAAGATTCACAACACACACCAATACAGAAACATGCTGCAAAGATTCACAACGCACACAAATACAGAAACATGCTGCAAAGATTCACAACGCACACAAATACAGAAATGTGATGCAAAGATTCACAACACATACAAAATACAGAAACACACTGCGAAGATTCACAATGCACACAAATACAGAAACACGCTGCAAAGATTCACAACGCACACAAATACAGAAACATGCTGCAAAGATTCACAACGCACACAAATACAGAAATGTGATGCAAAGATTCACAACGCACACAAAATAGAGAAACACACTGCGAAGATTCACAATGCACACAAATACAGAAACACGCTGCAAAGATTCACAACTCACACAAATACAGAAACACGCTGCAAAGATTCACAACTCACACAAATACAGAAACACGCTGCAAAGATTCACAACGTACACAAATACAGAAACACGCTGCAAAGATTCACAACGCACACAAATACAGAAACACGCTGCAAAGATTCACAACTCACACAAATACAGAAACACGCTGCAAAGATTCACAATGCACACAAATACAGAAACACGCTGCAAAGATTCACAACGCACACAAATACAGAAATGTGATGCAAAGATTCACAACGTACACAAATACAGAAATGTGATGCAAAGATTCACAACATACACAAATACAGAAACACGCTGAAAAGATTCACAACACACACCAATACAGAAACACGCTGCAAAGATTCACAACACACACCAATACAGAAACATGCTGCAAAGATTCACAACGCACACAAATACAGAAATGTGATGCAAAGATTCACAACGCACACAAATACAGAAATGTGATGCAAAGATTCACAACGCACACAAATACAGAAACAAGCTGCAAAGATTCACAACGCACACAAATACAGAAACACGCTGCAAAGATTCACAACGCACACAAATACAGAAACATGCTGCAAAGATTCACAACGCACACAAATACAGAAACACGCTGCAAAGATTCACAACTCACACAAATACAGAAACACGCTGCAAAGATTCACAACACACCAATACAGAAACACGCTGCAAAGATTCACAACACACACCAATACAGAAACACGCTGCAAAGATTCACAACACACACCAATACAGAAACATGCTGCAAAGATTCACAACGCACACAAATACAGAAACATGCTGCAAAGATTCACAACGCACACAAATACAGAAATGTGATGCAAAGATTCACAACACACACAAAATACAGAAATATGATGCAAAGATTCACTACGTACACAAAATACAGAAACACGCTGCAAAGATTCACAACCCACACAAATACAGAAACACGCTGCAAAGATTCACAATGCACACAAATACAGAAACACGCTGCAAAAATTCACAACGCACACAAATACAGAAACACGCTGCAAAGATTCACAACGCACACAAATACAGAAACACGCTGTAAAGATTCACAACACACACAAATACAGAAACACGCTGCAAAGATTCACAACGCACACAAATACAGAAACACGCTGCAAAGATTCACAACTCACAGAAATACAGAAACACGCTGCAAAGATTCACAATGCACACAAATACAGAAACATGCTGCAAAGATTCACAACGCACACAAATACAGAAATGTGATGCAAAGATTCACAACGTTCACAAATACAGAAACACACAAATACAGAAACAACGCACACAAATACAGAAACACGCTGCAAAGATTCACAACACACACCAATACAGAAATATGCTGCAAAGATTCACAACGCACACAAATACAGAAACATGCTGCAAAGATTCACAACGCACACAAATACAGAAATGTGATGCAAAGATTCACAACACATACAAAATACAGAAACACACTGCGAAGATTCACAATGCACACAAATACAGAAACACGCTGCAAAGATTCACAACGCACACAAATACAGAAACATGCTGCAAAGATTCACAACGCACACAAATACAGAAATGTGATGCAAAGATTCACAACGCACACAAAATAGAGAAACACACTGCGAAGATTCACAATGCACACAAATACAGAAACATGCTGCAAAGATTCACAACTCACACAAATACAGAAACACGCTGCAAAGATTCACAACTCACACAAATACAGAAACACGCTGCAAAGATTCACAATGCACACAAATACAGAAACACGCTGCAAAGATTCACAATGCACACAAATACAGAAACAAGCTACAAAGATTCACAACGCACACAAATACAGAAACACGCTGCAAAGATTCACAGCACACAAATACAGAAATGTGATGCAAAGATTCACAACGTACACAAATACAGAAACACGCTGCAAAGATTCACAACGCAAAATACAGAAACACACTGCAAAGATTCACAATGCACACAAATACAGAAACACGCTGCAAAGGTTCACAACGCACACAAATACAGAAATGTGATGCAAAGATTCACAACGTACACAAATACAGAAATGTGATGCAAAGATTCACAACATACACAAATACAGAAACACGCTGCAAAGATTCACAACACACACCAATACAGAAACACGCTGCAAAGATTCACAACACACACCAATACAGAAACATGCTGCAAAGATTCACAACGCACACAAATACAGAAATGTGATGCAAAGATTCACAACGCACACAAATACAGAAATGTGATGCAAAGATTCACAACGCACACATATACAGAAACACGCTGCAAAGATTCACAACGCACACAAATACAGAAACACGCTGCAAAGATTCACAACGCACACAAATACAGAAACATACTGCAAAGATTCACAACGCACACAAATACAGAAACACGCTGCAAAGATTCACAACTCACACAAATACAGAAACATGCTGCAAAGATTCACAACGCACACAAATACAGAAATGTGATGCAAAGATTCACAACGTACACAAATACAGAAACACGCTGCAAAGATTCACAACACACACCAATACAGAAACACGCTGCAAAGATTCACAACACACACCAATACAGAAACATGCTGCAAAGATTCACAACGCACACAAATACAGAAATGTGAAGCAAAGATTCACAACACACACAAAATACAGAAACACACTGCGAAGATTCACAATGCACACAAATACAGAAACACGCTGCAAAGATTCACAACGCACACAAATACAGAAACATGCTGCAAAGATTCACAACGCACACAAATACAGAAACACGCTGCAAAGATTCACAACGCACACAAATACAGAAACACGCTGCAAAGATTCACAACACACACAAAATACAGAAACACACTGCGAAGATTCACAATGCACACAAATACAGAAACACGCTGCAAAGATTTACAACACACACAAATACAGAAACACGCTGCAAAGATTCACAACACACACAAAGTACAGGAACACGCTGCAAAGATTCACAACGCACACAAATACAGAAATGTGATGCAATGATTCACAACGCACAAAAATACAGAAACACGCTGCAAAGATTCACAACGCACACAAATACAGAAACACGCTGCAAAGATTCACAACGCACACAAATACAGAAACACGCTGCAAAGATTCACAACGCACACAAATACAGAGACATGCTGCAAAGATTCACAACGCACACAAATACAGAAACACGCTGCAAAGATTCACAACGCACACAAATACAGAGACATGCTGCAAAGATTCACAACGCACACAAATACAGAAACACGCTGCAAAGATTCACAACGCACACAAATACAGAAACACGCTGCAAAGATTCACAATGCACACAAATACAGAAACATGCTGAAAAGATTCACAACGCACACAAATACAGAAATGTGATGCAAAGATTCACAACGTACACAAATACAGAAACACGCTGCAAAGATTCACAACACACACCAATACAGAAACACGCTGCAAAGATTCACAACACACACCAATACAGAAACATGCTGCAAAGATTCACAACGCACACAAATACAGAAACATGCTGCAAAGATTCACAACGCACACAAATACAGAAATGTGATGCAAAGATTCACAACACATACAAAATACAGAAACACACTGCGAAGATTCACAATGCACACAAATACAGAAACACGCTGCAAAGATTCACAACGCACACAAATACAGAAACATGCTGCAAAGATTCACAACGCACACAAATACAGAAATGTGATGCAAAGATTCACAACGCACACAAAATAGAGAAACACACTGCGAAGATTCACAATGCGCACAAATACAGAAACACGATGCAAAGATTCACAACTCACACAAATACAGAAACACGCTGCAAAGATTCACAACTCACACAAATACAGAAACACGCTGCAAAGATTCACAATGCACACAAATACATAAACACGCTGCAAAGATTCACAATGCACACAAATACAGAAACAAGCTACAAAGATTCACAACGCACACAAATACAGAAACACGCTGCAAAGATTCACAGCACACAAATACAGAAATGTGATGCAAAGATTCACAACGTACACAAATACAGAAACACGCTGCAAAGATTCACAACGCAAAATACAGAAACACACTGCAAAGATTCACAATGCACACAAATACAGAAACACGCTGCAAAGATTCACAACACACACAAAGTACAGGAACACGCTGCAAAGATTCACAACGCACACAAATACAGAAATGTGATGCAAAGATTCACAACGCACAAAAATACAGAAACACGCTGCAAAGATTCACAACGCACACAAATACAGAAACACGCTGCAAAGATTCACAACGCACACAAATACAGAAACATGCTGCAAAGATTCACAACGCACACAAATACAGAAACACGCTGCAAAGATTCACAACGCACACAAATACAGAAACACGCTGCAAAGATTCACAATGCACACAAATACAGAAACATGCTGAAAAGATTCACAACGCACACAAATACAGAAATGTGATGCAAAGATTCACAACGTACACAAATACAGAAACACGCTGCAAAGATTCACAACACACACCAATACAGAAACACGCTGCAAAGATTCACAACACACACCAATACAGAAACATGCTGCAAAGATTCACAACGCACACAAATACAGAAACATGCTGCAAAGATTCACAACGCACACAAATACAGAAATGTGATGCAAAGATTCACAACACATACAAAATACAGAAACACACTGCGAAGATTCACAATGCACACAAATACAGAAACACGCTGCAAAGATTCACAACGCACACAAATACAGAAACATGCTGCAAAGATTCACAACGCACACAAATACAGAAATGTGATGCAAAGATTCACAACGCACACAAAATAGAGAAACACACTGCGAAGATTCACAATGCACACAAATACAGAAACACGCTGCAAAGATTCACAACTCACACAAATACAGAAACACGCTGCAAAGATTCACAACTCACACAAATACAGAAACACGCTGCAAAGATTCACAATGCACACAAATACATAAACACGCTGCAAAGATTCACAATGCACACAAATACAGAAACAAGCTACAAAGATTCACAACGCACACAAATACAGAAACACGCTGCAAAGATTCACAGCACACAAATACAGAAATGTGATGCAAAGATTCACAACGTACACAAATACAGAAACACGCTGCAAAGATTCACAACGCAAAATACAGAAACACACTGCAAAGATTCACAATGCACACAAATACAGAAACACGCTGCAAAGATTCACAACGCACACAAATACAGAAATGTGATGCAAAGATTCACAACGTACACAAATACAGAAATGTGATGCAAAGATTCACAACATACACAAATACAGAAACACGCTGCAAAGATTCACAACACACACCAATACAGAAACACGCTGCAAAGATTCACAACACACACCAATACAGAAACATGCTGCAAAGATTCACAACGCACACAAATACAGAAATGTGATGCAAAGATTCACAACGCACACAAATACAGAAATGTGATGCAAAGATTCACAACGCACACAAATACAGAAACACGCTGCAAAGATTCACAACGCACACAAATACAGAAACACGCTGCAAAGATTCACAACGCACACAAATACAGAAACATACTGCAAAGATTCACAACGCACACAAATACAGAAACACGCTGCAAAGATTCACAACTCACACAAATACAGAAACACGCTGCAAAGATTCACAACGCACACAAATACAGAAACACGCTGCAAAGATTCACAACGCACACAAATACAGAAACATACTGCAAAGATTCACAACGCACACAAATACAGAAACACGCTGCAAAGATTCACAACTCACACAAATACAGAAACATGCTGCAAAGATTCACAACGCACACAAATACAGAAATGTGATGCAAAGATTCACAACGTACACAAATACAGAAACACGCTGCAAAGATTCACAACGCACACAAATACAGAAACATGCTGCAAAGATTCACAACGCACACAAATACAGAAACACGCTGCAAAGATTCACAACGCACACAAATACAGAAACACGCTGCAAAGATTCACAATGCACACAAATACAGAAACATGCTGAAAAGATTCACAACGCACACAAATACAGAAATGTGATGCAAAGATTCACAACGTACACAAATACAGAAACACGCTGCAAAGATTCACAACACACACCAATACAGAAACACGCTGCAAAGATTCACAACACACACCAATACAGAAACATGCTGCAAAGATTCACAACGCACACAAATACAGAAACATGCTGCAAAGATTCACAACGCACACAAATACAGAAATGTGATGCAAAGATTCACAACACATACAAAATACAGAAACACACTGCGAAGATTCACAATGCACACAAATACAGAAACACGCTGCAAAGATTCACAACGCACACAAATACAGAAACATGCTGCAAAGATTCACAACGCACACAAATACAGAAACACGCTGCAAAGATTCACAACTCACACAAATACAGAAACATGCTGCAAAGATTCACAACGCACACAAATACAGAAATGTGATGCAAAGATTCACAACGTACACAAATACAGAAACACGCTGCAAAGATTCACAACACACACCAATACAGAAACACGCTGCAAAGATTCACAACACACACCAATACAGAAACATGCTGCAAAGATTCACAACGCACACAAATACAGAAATGTGAAGCAAAGATTCACAACACACACAAAATACAGAAACACACTGCGAAGATTCACAATGCACACAAATACAGAAACACGCTGCAAAGATTCACAACGCACACAAATACAGAAACATGCTGCAAAGATTCACAACGCACACAAATACAGAAACACGCTGCAAAGATTCACAACGCACACAAATACAGAAACACGCTGCAAAGATTCACAACACACACAAAATACAGAAACACTGCGAAGATTCACAATGCACACAAATACAGAAACACGCTGCAAAGATTTACAACACACACAAATACAGAAACACGCTGCAAAGATTCACAACACACACAAAGTACAGGAACACGCTGCAAAGATTCACAACGCACACAAATACAGAAATGTGATGCAATGATTCACAACGCACAAAAATACAGAAACACGCTGCAAAGATTCACAACGCACACAAATACAGAAACACGCTGCAAAGATTCACAACGCACACAAATACAGAGACATGCTGCAAAGATTCACAACGCACACAAATACAGAAACACGCTGCAAAGATTCACAACGCACACAAATACAGAAACACGCTGCAAAGATTCACAATGCACACAAATACAGAAACATGCTGAAAAGATTCACAACGCACACAAATACAGAAATGTGATGCAAAGATTCACAACGTACACAAATACAGAAACACGCTGCAAAGATTCACAACACACACCAATACAGAAACATGCTGCAAAGATTCACAACGCACACAAATACAGAAACATGCTGCAAAGATTCACAACGCACACAAATACAGAAATGTGATGCAAAGATTCACAACACATACAAAATACAGAAACACACTGCGAAGATTCACAATGCACACAAATACAGAAACACGCTGCAAAGATTCACAACGCACACAAATACAGAAACATGCTGCAAAGATTCACAACGCACACAAATACAGAAATGTGATGCAAAGATTCACAACGCACACAAAATAGAGAAACACACTGCGAAGATTCACAATGCGCACAAATACAGAAACACGATGCAAAGATTCACAACTCACACAAATACAGAAACACGCTGCAAAGATTCACAACTCACACAAATACAGAAACACGCTGCAAAGATTCACAATGCACACAAATACATAAACACGCTGCAAAGATTCACAATGCACACAAATACAGAAACAAGCTACAAAGATTCACAACGCACACAAATACAGAAACACGCTGCAAAGATTCACAGCACACAAATACAGAAATGTGATGCAAAGATTCACAACGTACACAAATACAGAAACACGCTGCAAAGATTCACAACGCAAAATACAGAAACACACTGCAAAGATTCACAATGCACACAAATACAGAAACACGCTGCAAAGATTCACAACACACACAAAGTACAGGAACACGCTGCAAAGATTCACAACGCACACAAATACAGAAATGTGATGCAAAGATTCACAACGCACAAAAATACAGAAACACGCTGCAAAGATTCACAACGCACACAAATACAGAAACACGCTGCAAAGATTCACAACGCACACAAATACAGAAACATGCTGCAAAGATTCACAACGCACACAAATACAGAAACACGCTGCAAAGATTCACAACGCACACAAATACAGAAACACGCTGCAAAGATTCACAATGCACACAAATACAGAAACATGCTGAAAAGATTCACAACGCACACAAATACAGAAATGTGATGCAAAGATTCACAACGTACACAAATACAGAAACACGCTGCAAAGATTCACAACACACACCAATACAGAAACACGCTGCAAAGATTCACAACACACACCAATACAGAAACATGCTGCAAAGATTCACAACGCACACAAATACAGAAACATGCTGCAAAGATTCACAACGCACACAAATACAGAAATGTGATGCAAAGATTCACAACACATACAAAATACAGAAACACACTGCGAAGATTCACAATGCACACAAATACAGAAACACGCTGCAAAGATTCACAACGCACACAAATACAGAAACATGCTGCAAAGATTCACAACGCACACAAATACAGAAATGTGATGCAAAGATTCACAACGCACACAAAATAGAGAAACACACTGCGAAGATTCACAATGCACACAAATACAGAAACACGCTGCAAAGATTCACAACTCACACAAATACAGAAACACGCTGCAAAGATTCACAACTCACACAAATACAGAAACACGCTGCAAAGATTCACAATGCACACAAATACATAAACACGCTGCAAAGATTCACAATGCACACAAATACAGAAACAAGCTACAAAGATTCACAACGCACACAAATACAGAAACACGCTGCAAAGATTCACAGCACACAAATACAGAAATGTGATGCAAAGATTCACAACGTACACAAATACAGAAACACGCTGCAAAGATTCACAACGCAAAATACAGAAACACACTGCAAAGATTCACAATGCACACAAATACAGAAACACGCTGCAAAGATTCACAACGCACACAAATACAGAAATGTGATGCAAAGATTCACAACGTACACAAATACAGAAATGTGATGCAAAGATTCACAACATACACAAATACAGAAACACGCTGCAAAGATTCACAACACACACCAATACAGAAACACGCTGCAAAGATTCACAACACACACCAATACAGAAACATGCTGCAAAGATTCACAACGCACACAAATACAGAAATGTGATGCAAAGATTCACAACGCACACAAATACAGAAATGTGATGCAAAGATTCACAACGCACACAAATACAAAAACACGCTGCAAAGATTCACAACGCACACAAATACAGAAACACGCTGCAAAGATTCACAACGCACACAAATACAGAAACACGCTGCAAAGATTCACAACTCACACAAATACAGAAACACGCTGCAAAGATTCACAACGCACACAAATACAGAAACACGCTGCAAAGATTCACAACGCACACAAATACAGAAACATACTGCAAAGATTCACAACGCACACAAATACAGAAACACGCTGCAAAGATTCACAACTCACACAAATACAGAAACACGCTGCAAAGATTCACAGCACACAAATACAGAAATGTGATGCAAAGATTCACAACGTACACAAATACAGAAACACGCTGCAAAGATTCACAACGCAAAATACAGAAACACACTGCAAAGATTCACAATGCACACAAATACAGAAACACGCTGCAAAGATTCACAACGCACACAAATACAGAAATGTGATGCAAAGATTCACAACGTACACAAATACAGAAATGTGATGCAAAGATTCACAACATACACAAATACAGAAACACGCTGCAAAGATTCACAACACACACCAATACAGAAACACGCTGCAAAGATTCACAACACACACCAATACAGAAACATGCTGCAAAGATTCACAACGCACACAAATACAGAAATGTGATGCAAAGATTCACAACGCACACAAATACAGAAATGTGATGCAAAGATTCACAACGCACACAAATACAAAAACACGCTGCAAAGATTCACAACGCACACAAATACAGAAACACGCTGCAAAGATTCACAACGCACACAAATACAGAAACACGCTGCAAAGATTCACAACTCACACAAATACAGAAACACGCTGCAAAGATTCACAACGCACACAAATACAGAAACACGCTGCAAAGATTCACAACGCACACAAATACAGAAACATACTGCAAAGATTCACAACGCACACAAATACAGAAACACGCTGCAAAGATTCACAACTCACACAAATACAGAAACATGCTGCAAAGATTCACAACGCACACAAATACAGAAATGTGATGCAAAGATTCACAACGTACACAAATACAGAAACACGCTGCAAAGATTCACAACGCACACAAATACAGAAACATGCTGCAAAGATTCACAACGCACACAAATACAGAAACACGCTGCAAAGATTCACAACGCACACAAATACAGAAACACGCTGCAAAGATTCACAATGCACACAAATACAGAAACATGCTGAAAAGATTCACAACGCACACAAATACAGAAATGTGATGCAAAGATTCACAACGTACACAAATACAGAAACACGCTGCAAAGATTCACAACACACACCAATACAGAAACACGCTGCAAAGATTCACAACACACACCAATACAGAAACATGCTGCAAAGATTCACAACGCACACAAATACAGAAACATGCTGCAAAGATTCACAACGCACACAAATACAGAAATGTGATGCAAAGATTCACAACACATACAAAATACAGAAACACACTGCGAAGATTCACAATGCACACAAATACAGAAACACGCTGCAAAGATTCACAACGCACACAAATACAGAAACATGCTGCAAAGATTCACAACGCACACAAATACAGAAATGTGATGCAAAGATTCACAACGCACACAAAATAGAGAAACACACTGCGAAGATTCACAATGCACACAAATACAGAAACACGCTGCAAAGATTCACAACTCACACAAATACAGAAACACGCTGCAAAGATTCACAACTCACACAAATACAGAAACACGCTGCAAAGATTCACAATGCACACAAATACATAAACACGCTGCAAAGATTCACAATGCACACAAATACAGAAACAAGCTACAAAGATTCACAACGCACACAAATACAGAAACACGCTGCAAAGATTCACAGCACACAAATACAGAAATGTGATGCAAAGATTCACAACGTACACAAATACAGAAACACGCTGCAAAGATTCACAACGCAAAATACAGAAACACACTGCAAAGATTCACAATGCACACAAATACAGAAACACGCTGCAAAGATTCACAACGCACACAAATACAGAAATGTGATGCAAAGATTCACAACGTACACAAATACAGAAATGTGATGCAAAGATTCACAACATACACAAATACAGAAACACGCTGCAAAGATTCACAACACACACCAATACAGAAACACGCTGCAAAGATTCACAACACACACCAATACAGAAACATGCTGCAAAGATTCACAACGCACACAAATACAGAAATGTGATGCAAAGATTCACAACGCACACAAATACAGAAATGTGATGCAAAGATTCACAACGCACACAAATACAGAAACACGCTGCAAAGATTCACAACGCACACAAATACAGAAACACGCTGCAAAGATTCACAACGCACACAAATACAGAAACACGCTGCAAAGATTCACAACGCACACAAATACAGAAACATGCTGCAAAGATTCACAACGCACACAAATACAGAAATGTGATGCAAAGATTCACAACGCACACAAAATAGAGAAACACACTGCGAAGATTCACAATGCACACAAATACAGAAAACACGCTGCAAAGATTCACAACTCACTCAAATACAGAAACACGCTGCAAAGATTCACAACTCACACAAATACAGAAACACGCTGCAAAGATTCACAATGCACACAAATACATAAACACGCTGCAAAGATTCACAATGCACACAAATACAGAAACAAGCTACAAAGATTCACAACGCACACAAATACAGAAACACGCTGCAAAGATTCACAGCACACAAATACAGAAATGTGATGCAAAGATTCACAACGTACACAAATACAGAAACACGCTGCAAAGATTCACAACACACACCAATACAGAACACGCTGCAAAGATTCACAACACACACCAATACAGAAACATGCTGCAAAGATTCACAACGCACACAAATACAGAAACATGCTGCAAAGATTCACAACGCACACAAATACAGAAATGTGATGCAAAGATTCACAACACATACAAAATACAGAAACACACTGCGAAGATTCACAATGCACACAAATACAGAAACACGCTGCAAAGATTCACAACGCACACAAATACAGAAACATGCTGCAAAGATTCACAACGCACACAAATACAGAAATGTGATGCAAAGATTCACAACGCACACAAAATAGAGAAACACACTGCGAAGATTCACAATGCACACAAATACAGAAACACGCTGCAAAGATTCACAACTCACACAAATACAGAAACACGCTGCAAAGATTCACAGCTCACACAAATACAGAAACACGCTGCAAAGATTCACAATGCACACAAATACATAAACACGCTGCAAAGATTCACAATGCACACAAATACAGAAACAAGCTACAAAGATTCACAACGCACACAAATACAGAAACACGCTGCAAAGATTCACAGCACACAAATACAGAAATGTGATGCAAAGATTCACAACGTACACAAATACAGAAACACGCTGCAAAGATTCACAACGCAAAATACAGAAACACACTGCAAAGATTCACAATGCACACAAATACAGAAACACGCTGCAAAGATTCACAACGCACACAAATACAGAAATGTGATGCAAAGATTCACAACATACACAAATACAGAAACACGCTGCAAAGATTCACAACACACACCAATACAGAAACACGCTGCAAAGATTCACAACACACACCAATACAGAAACATGCTGCAAAGATTCACAACGCACACAAATACAGAAATGTGATGCAAAGATTCACAACGCACACAAATACAGAAATGTGATGCAAAGATTCACAACGCACACAAATACAGAAACACGCTGCAAAGATTCACAACGCACACAAATACAGAAACACGCTGCAAAGATTCACAACGCACACAAATACAGAAACATGCTGCAAAGATTCACAACGCACACAAATACAGAAATGTGATGCAAAGATTCACAACACATACAAAATACAGAAACACACTGCGAAGATTCACAATGCACACAAATACAGAAACACGCTGCAAAGATTCACAACGCACACAAATACAGAAACATGCTGCAAAGATTCACAACGCACACAAATACAGAAATGTGATGCAAAGATTCACAACGCACACAAAATAGAGAAACACACTGCGAAGATTCACAATGCACACAAATACAGAAACACGCTGCAAAGATTCACAACTCACACAAATACAGAAACACGCTGCAAAGATTCACAACTCACACAAATACAGAAACACGCTGCAAAGATTCACAATGCACACAAATACATAAACACGCTGCAAAGATTCACAATGCACACAAATACAGAAACAAGCTACAAAGATTCACAACGCACACAAATACAGAAACACGCTGCAAAGATTCACAGCACACAAATACAGAAATGTGATGCAAAGATTCACAACGTACACAAATACAGAAACACGCTGCAAAGATTCACAACGCAAAATACAGAAACACACTGCAAAGATTCACAATGCACACAAATACAGAAACACGCTGCAAAGATTCACAACGCACACAAATACAGAAATGTGATGCAAAGATTCACAACGTACACAAATACAGAAATGTGATGCAAAGATTCACAACATACACAAATACAGAAACACGCTGCAAAGATTCACAACACACACCAATACAGAAACACGCTGCAAAGATTCACAACACACACCAATACAGAAACATGCTGCAAAGATTCACAGCGCACACAAATACAGAAATGTGATGCAAAGATTCACAACGCACACAAATACAGAAATGTGATGCAAAGATTCACAACGCACACAAATACAGAAACACGCTGCAAAGATTCACAACGCACACAAATACAGAAACACGCTGCAAAGATTCACAACGCACACAAATACAGAAACATACTGCAAAGATTCACAACGCACACAAATACAGAAACACGCTGCAAAGATTCACAACTCACACAAATACAGAAACATGCTGCAAAGATTCACAACGCACACAAATACAGAAATGTGATGCAAAGATTCACAACGTACACAAATACAGAAACACGCTGCAAAGATTCACAACACACACCAATACAGAAACACGCTGCAAAGATTCACAACACACACCAATACAGAAACATGCTGCAAAGATTCACAACGCACACAAATACAGAAATGTGAAGCAAAGATTCACAACACACACAAAATACAGAAACACACTGCGAAGATTCACAATGCACACAAATACAGAAACACGCTGCAAAGATTCACAACGCACACAAATACAGAAACATGCTGCAAAGATTCACAACGCACACAAATACAGAAACACGCTGCAAAGATTCACAACGCACACAAATACAGAAACACGCTGCAAAGATTCACAACACACACAAAATACAGAAACACACTGCGAAGATTCACAATGCACACAAATACAGAAACACGCTGCAAAGATTCACAACGCACACAAATACAGAAACATGCTGCAAAGATTCACAACGCACACAAATACAGAAATGTGATGCAAAGATTCACAACGCACACAAATACAGAAATGTGATGCAAAGATTCACAACGCACACAAATACAGAAACACGCTGCAAAGATTCACAACGCACACAAATACAGAAACACGCTGCAAAGATTCACAACGCACACAAATACAGAAACATACTGCAAAGATTCACAACGCACACAAATACAGAAACACGCTGCAAAGATTCACAACTCACACAAATACAGAAACATGCTGCAAAGATTCACAACGCACACAAATACAGAAATGTGATGCAAAGATTCACAACGTACACAAATACAGAAACACGCTGCAAAGATTCACAACACACACCAATACAGAAACACGCTGCAAAGATTCACAACACACACCAATACAGAAACATGCTGCAAAGATTCACAACGCACACAAATACAGAAACATGCTGCAAAGATTCACAACGTACACAAATACAGAAACACGCTGCAAAGATTCACAACGCACACAAATACAGAAACACGCTGCAAAGATTCACAACACACACAAAATACAGAAACACACTGCGAAGATTCACAATGCACACAAATACAGAAACACGCTGCAAAGATTCACAACGCACACAAATACAGAAACATGCTGCAAAGATTCACAACGCACACAAATACAGAAATGTGATGCAAAGATTCACAACGCACACAAAATAGAGAAACACACTGCGAAGATTCACAATGCACACAAATACAGAAACACGCTGCAAAGATTCACAACGCACACAAATACAGAAACACGCTGCAAAGATTCACAACTCACACAAATACAGAAACACGCTGCAAAGATTCACAATGCACACAAATACAGAAACATGCTGCAAAGATTCACAACGCACACAAATACAGAAATGTGATGCAAAGATTCACAACGTTCACAAATACAGAAACACACAAATACAGAAACAACGCACACAAATACAGAAACACGCTGCAAAGATTCACAACACACACCAATACAGAAACATGCTGCAAAGATTCACAACGCACACAAATACAGAAACATGCTGCAAAGATTCACAACGCACACAAATACAGAAATGTGATGCAAAGATTCACAACACATACAAAATACAGAAACACACTGCGAAGATTCACAATGCACACAAATACAGAAACACGCTGCAAAGATTCACAACGCACACAAATACAGAAACATGCTGCAAAGATTCACAACGCACACAAATACAGAAACATACTGCAAAGATTCACAACACACACCAATACAGAAACATGCTGCAAAGATTCACAACGCACACAAATACAGAAATGTGATGCAAAGATTCACAACGCACACAAATACAGAAATGTGATGCAAAGATTCACAACGCACACAAATACAGAAACACGCTGCAAAGATTCACAACGCACACAAATACAGAAACACGCTGCAAAGATTCACAACGCACACAAATACAGAAACATACTGCAAAGATTCACAACGCACACAAATACAGAAACACGCTGCAAAGATTCACAACGCACACAAATACAGAAACATGCTGCAAAGATTCACAACGCACACAAATACAGAAATGTGATGCAAAGATTCACAACGTACACAGATACAGAAACACGCTGCAAAGATTCACAACACACACCAATACAGAAACACGCTGCAAAGATTCACAACTCACACAAATACAGAAACACGCTGCAAAGATTCACAACGCACACAAATACAGAAACATGCTGCAAAGATTCACAACGCACACAAATACAGAAACACGCTGCAAAGATTCACAACTCACACAAATACAGAAACACGCTGCAAAGATTCACAACTCACACAAATACAGAAACACGCTGCAAAGATTCACAATGCACACAAATACAGAAACACGCTGCAAAGATTAACAATGCACACAAATACAGAAACATGCTGCAAAGATTCACAACGCACATAAATACAGAAACACGCTGCAAAGATTTACAACACACACAAATACAGAAACACGCTGCAAAGATTCACAACACACACAAAGTACAGGAACACGCTGCAAAGATTCACAACACACACAAAGTACAGGAACACGCTGCAAAGATTCACAACGCACACAAATACAGAAATGTGATGCAAAGATTCACAACGCACACAAATACAGAAACACGCTGCAAAGATTCACAACGCACACAAATACAGAAACATGCTGCAAAGATTCACAACGCACACAAATACAGAAACACGCTGCAAAGATTCACAACTCACACAAATACAGAAACACGCTGCAAAGATTCACAGCGCACACAAAATACAGAAACATGCTGCAAAGATTCACAACTCACACAAATACAGAAACATGCTGCAAAGATTCACAACGCACACAAATACAGAAACACGCTGCAAAGATTTACAACACACACAAATACAGAAACACGCTGCAAAGATTCACAACACACACAAAGTACAGGAACACGCTGCAAAGATTTACAACACACACAAATACAGAAACACGCTGCAAAGATTCACAACGCACACAAATACAGAAATGTGATGCAAAGATTCACAACGTTCACAAATACAGAAACACACAAATACAGAAACAACGCACACAAATACAGAAACACGCTGCAAAGATTCACAACACACACCAATACAGAAACATGCTGCAAAGATTCACAACGCACACAAATACAGAAACATGCTGCAAAGATTCACAACGCACACAAATACAGAAATGTGATGCAAAGATTCACAACACATACAAAATACAGAAACACACTGCGAAGATTCACAATGCACACAAATACAGAAACACGCTGCAAAGATTCACAACGCACACAAATACAGAAACATGCTGCAAAGATTCACAACGCACACAAATACAGAAATGTGATGCAAAGATTCACAACGCACACAAAATAGAGAAACACACTGCGAAGATTCACAATGCACACAAATACAGAAACACGCGGCAAAGATTCACAACTCACACAAATACAGAAACACGCTGCAAAGATTCACAACTCACACAAATACAGAAACACGCTGCAAAGATTCACAATGCACACAAATACAGAAACACGCTGCAAAGATTCACAATGCACACAAATACAGAAACAAGCTACAAAGATTCACAACGCACACAAATACAGAAACACGCTGCAAAGATTCACAGCACACAAATACAGAAATGTGATGCAAAGATTCACAACGTACACAAATACAGAAACACGCTGCAAAGATTCACAACGCAAAATACAGAAACACACTGCAAAGATTCACAATGCACACAAATACAGAAACACGCTGCAAAGATTCACAACGCACACAAATACAGAAATGTGATGCAAAGATTCACAACGTACACAAATACAGAAATGTGATGCAAAGATTCACAACATACACAAATACAGAAACACGCTGCAAAGATTCACAACACACACCAATACAGAAACACGCTGCAAAGATTCACAACACACACCAATACAGAAACATGCTGCAAAGATTCACAACGCACACAAATACAGAAATGTGATGCAAAGATTCACAACGCACACAAATACAGAAATGTGATGCAAAGATTCACAACGCACACAAATACAGAAACACGCTGCAAAGATTCACAACGCACACAAATACAGAAACACGCTGCAAAGATTCACAACGCACACAAATACAGAAACATACTGCAAAGATTCACAACGCACACAAATACAGAAACACGCTGCAAAGATTCACAACTCACACAAATACAGAAACATGCTGCAAAGATTCACAACGCACACAAATACAGAAATGTGATGCAAAGATTCACAACGTACACAAATACAGAAACACGCTGCAAAGATTCACAACACACACCAATACAGAAACACGCTGCAAAGATTCACAACACACACCAATACAGAAACATGCTGCAAAGATTCACAACGCACACAAATACAGAAATGTGATGCAAAGATTCACAACACACACAAAATACAGAAACACACTGCGAAGATTCACAATGCACACAAATACAGAGACACGCTGCAAAGATTCACAACGCACACAAATACAGAAACATGCTGCAAAGATTCACAACGCACACAAATACAGAAACACGCTGCAAAGATTCACAACGCACACAAATACAGAAACACGCTGCAAAGATTCACAACACACACAAAATACAGAAACACACTGCGAAGATTCACAATGCACACAAATACAGAAACACGCTGCAAAGATTCACAACGCACACAAATACAGAAACATGCTGCAAAGATTCACAACGCACACAAATACAGAAATGTGATGCAAAGATTCACAACGCACACAAAATAGAGAAACACACTGCGAAGATTCACAATGCACACAAATACAGAAACACGCTGCAAAGATTCACAACGCACACAAATACAGAAACATGCTGCAAAGATTCACAACGCACACAAATACAGAAACACGCTGCAAAGATTCACAACTCACACAAATACAGAAACACGCTGCAAAGATTCACAACTCACACAAATACAGAAACACGCTGCAAAGATTCACAATGCACACAAATACAGAAACACGCTGCAAAGATTCACAATGCACACAAATACAGAAACATGCTGCAAAGATTCACAACGCACATAAATACAGAAACACGCTGCAAAGATTTACAACACACACAAATACAGAAACACGCTGCAAAGATTCACAACACACACAAAGTACAGGAACACGCTGCAAAGATTCACAACACACACAAAGTACAGGAACACGCTGCAAAGATTCACAACGCACACAAATACAGAAATGTGATGCAAAGATTCACAACGCACACAAATACAGAAACACGCTGCAAAGATTCACAACGCACACAAATACAGAAACATGCTGCAAAGATTCACAACGCACACAAATACAGAAACACGCTGCAAAGATTCACAACTCACACAAATACAGAAACACGCTGCAAAAATTCACAATGCACACAAATACAGAAACATGCTGCAAAGATTCACAACTCACACAAATACAGAAACATGCTGCAAAGATTCACAACGCACACAAATACAGAAACACGCTGCAAAGATTTACAACACACACAAATACAGAAACACGCTGCAAAGATTCACAACACACACAAAGTACAGGAACACGCTGCAAAGATTTACAACACACACAAATACAGAAACACGCTGCAAAGATTCACAACACACACAAAGTACAGGAACACGCTGCAAAGATTCACAACGCACACAAATACAGAAATGTGATGCAAAGATTCACAACGCACACAAATACAGAAACACGCTGCAAAGATTCACAACGCACACAAATACAGAAACACGCTGCAAAGATTCACAACGCACACAAATACAGAAACATGCTGCAAAGATTCACAACGCACACAAATACAGAAACACGCTGCAAAGATTCACAACTCACACAAATACAGAAACACGCTGCAAAGATTCACAACGCACACAAATACAGAAACATGCTGCAAAGATTCACAACTCACACAAATACAGAAACATGCTGCAAAGATTCACAACGCACACAAATACAGAAACACGCTGCAAAGATTTACAACACACACAAATACAGAAACACGCTGCAAAGATTCACAACACACACAAAGTACAGGAACACGCTGCAAAGATTCACAACTCACACAAATACAGAAACACGCTGCAAAGATTCACAATGCACACAAATACAGAAACACGCTGCAAAGATTCACAATGCACACAAATACAGAAACATGCTGCAAAGATTCACAACGCACACAAATACAGAGACACGCTGCAAAGATTCACAACGCACACAAATACAGAAACATGCTGCAAAGATTCACAACGCACACAAATACAGAGACACGCTGCAAAGATTCACAACGCACACAAATACAGAAACATGCTGCAAAGATTCACAACGCACACAAATACAGAAACACGCTGCAAAGATTCACAACACACACAAAATACAGAAACACACTGCGAAGATTCACAATGCACACAAATACAGAAACACGCTGCAAAGATTCACAACGCACACAAATACAGAAACATGCTGCAAAGATTCACAACGCACACAAATACAGAAATGTGATGCAAAGATTCACAACGCACACAAAATAGAGAAAGACACTGCGAAGATTCACAATGCACACAAACACAGAAACACGCTGCAAAGATTCACAACTCACACAAATACAGAAACACGCTGCAAAGATTCACAACTCACACAAATACAGAAACACGCTGCAAAGATTCACAATGCACACAAATACAGAAACACGCTGCAAAGATTCACAATGCACACAAATACAGAAACAAGCTACAAAGATTCACAACGCACACAAATACAGAAACACGCTGCAAAGATTCACAGCACACAAATACAGAAATGTGATGCAAAGATTCACAACGTACACAAATACAGAAACACGCTGCAAAGATTCACAACGCAAAATACAGAAACACACTGCAAAGATTCACAATGCACACAAATACAGAAACACGCTGCAAAGATTCACAACGCACACAAATACAGAAATGTGATGCAAAGATTCACAACGTACACAAATACAGAAATGTGATGCAAAGATTCACAACATACACAAATACAGAAACACGCTGCAAAGATTCACAACACACACCAATACAGAAACACGCTGCAAAGATTCACAACACACACCAATACAGAAACATGCTGCAAAGATTCACAACGCACACAAATACAGAAATGTGATGCAAAGATTCACAACGCACACAAATACAGAAATGTGATGCAAAGATTCACAACGCACACAAATACAGAAACACGCTGCAAAGATTCACAACGCACACAAATACAGAAACACGCTGCAAAGATTCACAACGCACACAAATACAGAAACATACTGCAAAGATTCACAACGCACACAAATACAGAAACACGCTGCAAAGATTCACAACTCACACAAATACAGAAACATGCTGCAAAGATTCACAACGCACACAAATACAGAAATGTGATGCAAAGATTCACAACGTACACAAATACAGAAACACGCTGCAAAGATTCACAACACACACCAATACAGAAACACGCTGCAAAGATTCACAACACACACCAATACAGAAACATGCTGCAAAGATTCACAACGCACACAAATACAGAAATGTGATGCAAAGATTCACAACACACACAAAATACAGAAACACACTGCGAAGATTCACAATGCACACAAATACAGAGACACGCTGCAAAGATTCACAACGCACACAAATACAGAAACATGCTGCAAAGATTCACAACGCACACAAATACAGAAACACGCTGCAAAGATTCACAACGCACACAAATACAGAAACACGCTGCAAAGATTCACAACACACACAAAATACAGAAACACACTGCGAAGATTCACAATGCACACAAATACAGAAACACGCTGCAAAGATTCACAACGCACACAAATACAGAAACATGCTGCAAAGATTCACAACGCACACAAATACAGAAATGTGATGCAAAGATTCACAACGCACACAAAATAGAGAAACACACTGCGAAGATTCACAATGCACACAAATACAGAAACACGCTGCAAAGATTCACAACGCACACAAATACAGAAACATGCTGCAAAGATTCACAACGCACACAAATACAGAAACACGCTGCAAAGATTCACAACTCACACAAATACAGAAACACGCTGCAAAGATTCACAACTCACACAAATACAGAAACACGCTGCAAAGATTCACAATGCACACAAATACAGAAACACGCTGCAAAGATTCACAATGCACACAAATACAGAAACATGCTGCAAAGATTCACAACGCACATAAATACAGAAACACGCTGCAAAGATTTACAACACACACAAATACAGAAACACGCTGCAAAGATTCACAACACACACAAAGTACAGGAACACGCTGCAAAGATTCACAACACACACAAAGTACAGGAACACGCTGCAAAGATTCACAACGCACACAAATACAGAAATGTGATGCAAAGATTCACAACGCACACAAATACAGAAACACGCTGCAAAGATTCACAACGCACACAAATACAGAAACATGCTGCAAAGATTCACAACGCACACAAATACAGAAACACGCTGCAAAGATTCACAACTCACACAAATACAGAAACACGCTGCAAAGATTCACAATGCACACAAATACAGAAACATGCTGCAAAGATTCACAACGCACACAAATACAGAAACACGCTGCAAAGATTTACAACACACACAAATACAGAAACACGCTGCAAAGATTCACAACACACACAAAGTACAGGAACACGCTGCAAAGATTTACAACACACACAAATACAGAAACACGCTGCAAAGATTCACAACACACACAAAGTACAGGAACACGCTGCAAAGATTCACAACGCACACAAATACAGAAATGTGATGCAAAGATTCACAACGCACACAAATACAGAAACACGCTGCAAAGATTCACAACGCACACAAATACAGAAACACGCTGCAAAGATTCACAACGCACACAAATACAGAAACATGCTGCAAAGATTCACAACGCACACAAATACAGAAACACGCTGCAAAGATTCACAACTCACACAAATACAGAAACACGCTGCAAAGATTCACAACGCACACAAATACAGAAACATGCTGCAAAGATTCACAACGCACACAAATACAGAGACACGCTGCAAAGATTCACAACGCACACAAATACAGAAACATGCTGCAAAGATTCACAACGCACACAAATACAGAAACACGCTGCAAAGATTCACAACACACACAAAATACAGAAACACACTGCGAAGATTCACAATGCACACAAATACAGAAACACGCTGCAAAGATTCACAACGCACACAAATACAGAAACATGCTGCAAAGATTCACAACGCACACAAATACAGAAATGTGATGCAAAGATTCACAACGCACACAAAATAGAGAAACACACTGCGAAGATTCACAATGCACACAAATACAGAAACACGCTGCAAAGATTCACAACTCACACAAATACAGAAACACGCTGCAAAGATTCACAACTCACACAAATACAGAAACACGCTGCAAAGATTCACAATGCACACAAATACAGAAACACGCTGCAAAGATTCACAATGCACACAAATACAGAAACAAGCTACAAAGATTCACAACGCACACAAATACAGAAACACGCTGCAAAGATTCACAGCACACAAATACAGAAATGTGATGCAAAGATTCACAACGTACACAAATACAGAAACACGCTGCAAAGATTCACAACGCAAAATACAGAAACACACTGCAAAGATTCACAATGCACACAAATACAGAAACACGCTGCAAAGATTCACAACGCACACAAATACAGAAATGTGATGCAAAGATTCACAACGTACACAAATACAGAAATGTGATGCAAAGATTCACAACATACACAAATACAGAAACACGCTGCAAAGATTCACAACACACACCAATACAGAAACACGCTGCAAAGATTCACAACACACACCAATACAGAAACATGCTGCAAAGATTCACAACGCACACAAATACAGAAATGTGATGCAAAGATTCACAACGCACACAAATACAGAAATGTGATGCAAAGATTCACAACGCACACAAATACAGAAACACGCTGCAAAGATTCACAACGCACACAAATACAGAAACACGCTGCAAAGATTCACAACGCACACAAATACAGAAACATACTGCAAAGATTCACAACGCACACAAATACAGAAACACGCTGCAAAGATTCACAACTCACACAAATACAGAAACATGCTGCAAAGATTCACAACGCACACAAATACAGAAATGTGATGCAAAGATTCACAACGTACACAAATACAGAAACACGCTGCAAAGATTCACAACACACACCAATACAGAAACACGCTGCAAAGATTCACAACACACACCAATACAGAAACATGCTGCAAAGATTCACAACGCACACAAATACAGAAATGTGATGCAAAGATTCACAACACACACAAAATACAGAAACACACTGCGAAGATTCACAATGCACACAAATACAGAGACACGCTGCAAAGATTCACAACGCACACAAATACAGAAACATGCTGCAAAGATTCACAACGCACACAAATACAGAAACACGCTGCAAAGATTCACAACGCACACAAATACAGAAACACGCTGCAAAGATTCACAACACACACAAAATACAGAAACACACTGCGAAGATTCACAATGCACACAAATACAGAAACACGCTGCAAAGATTCACAACGCACACAAATACAGAAACATGCTGCAAAGATTCACAACGCACACAAATACAGAAATGTGATGCAAAGATTCACAACGCACACAAAATAGAGAAACACACTGCGAAGATTCACAATGCACACAAATACAGAAACACGCTGCAAAGATTCACAACGCACACAAATACAGAAACATGCTGCAAAGATTCACAACGCACACAAATACAGAAACACGCTGCAAAGATTCACAATGCACACAAATACAGAAACACGCTGCAAAGATTCACAACGCACACAAATACAGAAATGTGATGCAAAGATTCACAACGTACACAAATACAGAAATGTGATGCAAAGATTCACAACATACACAAATACAGAAACACGCTGCAAAGATTCACAACACACACCAATACAGAAACACGCTGCAAAGATTCACAACACACACCAATACAGAAACATGCTGCAAAGATTCACAACGCACACAAATACAGAAATGTGATGCAAAGATTCACAACGCACACAAATACAGAAATGTGATGCAAAGATTCACAACGCACACAAATACAGAAACACGCTGCAAAGATTCACAACGCACACAAATACAGAAACACGCTGCAAAGATTCACAACGCACACAAATACAGAAACATACTGCAAAGATTCACAACGCACACAAATACAGAAACACGCTGCAAAGATTCACAACTCACACAAATACAGAAACATGCTGCAAAGATTCACAACGCACACAAATACAGAAATGTGATGCAAAGATTCACAACGTACACAAATACAGAAACACGCTGCAAAGATTCACAACGCACACAAATACAGAAACATGCTGCAAAGATTCACAACGCACACAAATACAGAAACACGCTGCAAAGATTCACAACGCACACAAATACAGAAACACGCTGCAAAGATTCACAACACACACAAAATACAGAAACACACTGCGAAGATTCACAATGCACACAAATACAGAAACACGCTGCAAAGATTCACAACGCACACAAATACAGAAACATGCTGCAAAGATTCACAACGCACACAAATACAGAAATGTGATGCAAAGATTCACAACGCACACAAAATAGAGAAACACACTGCGAAGATTCACAATGCACACAAATACAGAAACACGCTGCAAAGATTCACAACGCACACAAATACAGAAACACGCTGCAAAGATTCACAACGCACACAAATACAGAAACACGCTGCAAAGATTCACAACTCACACAAATACAGAAACACGCTGCAAAGATTCACAACTCACACAAATACAGAAACACGCTGCAAAGATTCACAACGCACACAAATACAGAAACATGCTGCAAAGATTCACAACTCACACAAATACAGAAACATGCTGCAAAGATTCACAACTCACACAAATACAGAAACATGCTGCAAAGATTCACAACGCACACAAATACAGAAACACGCTGCAAAGATTTACAACACACACAAATACAGAAACACGCTGCAAAGATTCACAACACACACAAAGTACAGGAACACGCTGCAAAGATTCACAACGCACACAAATACAGAAATGTGATGCAAAGATTCACAACGCACAAAAATACAGAAACACGCTGCAAAGATTCACAACGCACACAAATACAGAAACACGCTGCAAAGATTCACAACGCACACAAATACAGAAACATGCTGCAAAGATTCACAACGCACACAAATACAGAAACACGCTGCAAAGATTCACAACGCACACAAATACAGAAACACGCTGCAAAGATTCACAATGCACACAAATACAGAAACATGCTGCAAAGATTCACAACGCACACAAATACAGAAACACGCTGCAAAGATTTACAACACACACAAATACAGAAACACGCTGCAAAGATTCACAACACACACAAAGTACAGGAACACGCTGCAAAGATTCACAACGCACACAAATACAGAAATGTGATGCAAAGATTCACAACGCACAAAAATACAGAAACACGCTGCAAAGATTCACAACGCACACAAATACAGAAACACGCTGCAAAGATTCACAACGCACACAAATACAGAAACACACTGCGAAGATTCACAATGCACACAAATACAGAGACACGCTGCAAAGATTCACAACGCACACAAATACAGAAACATGCTGCAAAGATTCACAACGCACACAAATACAGAAACACGCTGCAAAGATTCACAACGCACACAAATACAGAAACACGCTGCAAAGATTCACAACACACACAAAATACAGAAACACACTGCGAAGATTCACAATGCACACAAATACAGAAACACGCTGCAAAGATTCACAACGCACACAAATACAGAAACATGCTGCAAAGATTCACAACGCACACAAATACAGAAATGTGATGCAAAGATTCACAACGCACACAAAATAGAGAAACACACTGCGAAGATTCACAACTCACACAAATACAGAAACACGCTGCAAAGATTCACAATGCACACAAATACAGAAACACGCTGCAAAGATTCACAATGCACACAAATACAGAAACATGCTGCAAAGATTCACAACGCACATAAATACAGAAACACGCTGCAAAGATTTACAACACACACAAATACAGAAACACGCTGCAAAGATTCACAACACACACAAAGTACAGGAACACGCTGCAAAGATTCACAACACACACAAAGTACAGGAACACGCTGCAAAGATTCACAACGCACACAAATACAGAAATGTGATGCAAAGATTCACAACGCACACAAATACAGAAACACGCTGCAAAGATTCACAACGCACACAAATACAGAAACACGCTGCAAAGATTCACAACGCACACAAATACAGAAACACGCTGCAAAGATTCACAACTCACACAAATACAGAAACACGCTGCAAAGATTCACAATGCACACAAATACAGAAACATGCTGCAAAGATTCACAACTCACACAAATACAGAAACATGCTGCAAAGATTCACAACGCACACAAATACAGAAACACGCTGCAAAGATTTACAACACACACAAATACAGAAACACGCTGCAAAGATTCACAACACACACAAAGTACAGGAACACGCTGCAAAGATTTACAACACACACAAATACAGAAACACGCTGCAAAGATTCACAACACACACAAAGTACAGGAACACGCTGCAAAGATTCACAACGCACACAAATACAGAAATGTGATGCAAAGATTCACAACGCACACAAATACAGAAACACGCTGCAAAGATTCACAACGCACACAAATACAGAAACACGCTGCAAAGATTCACAACGCACACAAATACAGAAACATGCTGCAAAGATTCACAACGCACACAAATACAGAAACACGCTGCAAAGATTCACAACTCACACAAATACAGAAACACGCTGCAAAGATTCACAACGCACACAAATACAGAAACATGCTGCAAAGATTCACAACTCACACAAATACAGAAACATGCTGCAAAGATTCACAACGCACACAAATACAGAAACACGCTGCAAAGATTTACAACACACACAAATACAGAAACACGCTGCAAAGATTCACAACACACACAAAGTACAGGAACACGCTGCAAAGATTCACAACTCACACAAATACAGAAACACGCTGCAAAGATTCACAATGCACACAAATACAGAAACACGCTGCAAAGATTCACAATGCACACAAATACAGAAACATGCTGCAAAGATTCACAACGCACACAAATACAGAGACACGCTGCAAAGATTCACAACGCACACAAATACAGAAACATGCTGCAAAGATTCACAACGCACACAAATACAGAGACACGCTGCAAAGATTCACAACGCACACAAATACAGAAACATGCTGCAAAGATTCACAACGCACACAAATACAGAAACACGCTGCAAAGATTCACAACGCACACAAATACAGAAACACGCTGCAAAGATTCACAACACACACAAAATACAGAAACACACTGCGAAGATTCACAATGCACACAAATACAGAAACACGCTGCAAAGATTCACAACGCACACAAATACAGAAACATGCTGCAAAGATTCACAACGCACACAAATACAGAAATGTGATGCAAAGATTCACAACGCACACAAAATAGAGAAACACACTGCGAAGATTCACAATGCACACAAATACAGAAACACGCTGCAAAGATTCACAACGCACACAAATACAGAAACATGCTGCAAAGATTCACAACGCACACAAATACAGAAACACGCTGCAAAGATTCACAACTCACACAAATACAGAAACACGCTGCAAAGATTCACAACTCACACAAATACAGAAACACGCTGCAAAGATTCACAATGCACACAAATACAGAAACACGCTGCAAAGATTCACAATGCACACAAATACAGAAACATGCTGCAAAGATTCACAACGCACATAAATACAGAAACACGCTGCAAAGATTTACAACACACACAAATACAGAAACACGCTGCAAAGATTCACAACACACACAAAGTACAGGAACACGCTGCAAAGATTCACAACACACACAAAGTACAGGAACACGCTGCAAAGATTCACAACGCACACAAATACAGAAATGTGATGCAAAGATTCAAGTCAAGTCAAGTCAACTTTATTTATATAGCGCTTTTTACAATGCAGATTGTTTCAAAGCAGCTTCACAGTGTTAAACAGGAAAATAATTAACAGAATTTGATTCGGCTGTACAGCCGCTCTGGAGAAAACGGTGATGTCATCAGCTCATTTCAATTATCATATATATTCAAGTAATGTAGTTGATATAATTTAGTTTAGTAATTACATTTATTTGGATATTTATTTGAAAATTTTGTGTCCCCAACTGAGCAAGCCAGAGGCGACAGTGGCAAGGAACCAAAACTCCATCAGGTGTCCTAATGGAGAAAAATAAACCTTGGGAGAACCAGGCTCAGTCGGGGTGCCAGTTCTCCTCTGGCCAATTAACAAACAGTGTATGTTTATTATTTTGGCAGCCTTATAGGTCAGAAGTAATTTTAGATCGGATTATTCGAAAGATCGGAGGCATCACACCGGGTTTATTGAGGATGGCGTGTCAATTAAACAATTATTAAATAGGAATATTCGAAATATCGGAGTCATCACGCCGGAGATGGATCCATTGAGGATGCCATGTCGATGAGCAATTTCAGAGGGTAGACTAATTGACACGGTCTCTGCAGGCACTTCAGGGATGCGTTGGTAATGTCTGGGCGCTGGTCCACCATCTGATCTGGATACGGCCCGGATCCGGCTGACTGCAGTAAACCTCGGGATAAACAGAGAGACTAACATTAGCGTAGATGCCATTCCTCTTATGATGTAACGAGTACATCAGGTGTTATGGGAAGTGTTCCCGGTTCCGGCTGACCTAGTTAATGCAGCCTAACAATTTGAATAAAATATAAATTAAAATGTTTTATGTGTATGCCATAGTAAAGAGATGTGTTTTTAGTCTAGATTTAAACTGACAGAGTGAGTCTGCTTCCCGAACAATGCTAGGAAGGCTGTTCCAGAGTTTGGGTGCTAAATAGGAAAAGGATCGACGTCCTGCAGTTGATTTTGATATTCTAGGTATTATCAACTGGCCAGAGTTTTGAGACCGCAATAGACGTGATGGAGTATAATGCGTTAAGAGCTCACTCAAGTACTGGGGAGCTAAACCATTTAGTGATTTGTAAGTAATTAGCAAGATTTTAAAATGTATGCGGTGTTTAATAGGGAGCCAGTGCAGTGTTGACAGAACCGGGCTAATATGGTCATACTTCCTGGTTCTAGTAAGAACTCGAGCTGCTGCGTTTTGGACCAGCTGCAGTTTATTTATTAAGCGAGCAGGGCAACCACCCAGTAGAGCATTACAATAATCTAGCCTTGAGGTCATGAATGCATGAACTAACTGTTCAGCATTTTGCATTGAAAGCATATGCCGTAATTTAGATATATTTTTAAGATGGTAGAATGCAGTTTTACAGATGCTAGAAACGTGGCTTTCAAATGAGAGATTGGTATCAAAGAGCACACCCAGGTTCCTCACTGACGACGAGGACTTGACAGAGCAGCCATCAAGTGTTAGACAGTATTCTAGGTTACTACATGTGGAGTTTTTTTGTCCAATAATTAAAAATTCAGTTTTTTCTGAATTAAGTTGCAGGAAATTACTAGTCATCCAATTTTTTATATCAGCTATGCATTCCGTTAATCTTGTGAATTGGTAAGTTCCGTCAGGGCGTGAAGAAATATAGAGCTGAGTATCGTCAGCATAACAATGAAAACTAACGCCATGCTTCCTAATGATATCTCCCAGTGGTAGCATGTACAGGGTGAAAAGCAACGGTCCTAGCACTGAGCCCTGCGGTACTCCATACTGAACTTGTGATCGGTGTGAGATCTCTTCATTTACTGCTACAAACTGAAAACGGTCAGATAAGTATGATTTAAACCATGCCAATGCAATTCCACTAATGCCAACATAATTTTCGAGTCTATTCAAAAGAATGTTGTGGTCGATGGTATCGAATGCAGCGCTAAGATCGAAAAACACTAACAGAGAGATACAACCACGATCGGATGATAAGAGTAAATCATTTGTAACTCTAATGAGAGCAGTCTCAGTACTATGATGTGGTCTAAATCCTGACTGGAAAACCTCACAGATACCATTTTTTTCTAAAAAGGAGCATAATTGTGAGGACACTGCCTTTTCTAGTATTTTTGACAGAAAGGGTTCACAACGCACACAAATACAGAAACACGCTGCAAAGATTCACAACGCACACAAATACAGAAACACGCTGCAAAGATTCACAACACACACCAATACAGAAACATGCTGCAAAGATTCACAACGCACACAAATACAGAAACATGCTGCAAAGATTCACAACGCACACAAATACAGAAATGTGATGCAAAGATTCACAACACATACAAAATACAGAAACACACTGCGAAGATTCACAATGCACACAAATACAGAAACACGCTGCAAAGATTCACAACGCACACAAATACAGAAACATGCTGCAAAGATTCACAATGCACACAAATACAGAAATGTGATGCAAAGATTCACAACGCACACAAAATAGAGAAACACACTGCGAAGATTCACAATGCACACAAATACAGAAACACGCTGCAAAGATTCACAACTCACACAAATACAGAAACACGCTGCAAAGATTCACAACTCACACAAATACAGAAACACGCTGCAAAGATTCACAATGCACACAAATACATAAACACGCTGCAAAGATTCACAATGCACACAAATACAGAAACAAGCTACAAAGATTCACAACGCACACAAATACAGAAACACGCTGCAAAGATTCACAGCACACAAATACAGAAATGTGATGCAAAGATTCACAACGTACACAAATACAGAAACACGCTGCAAAGATTCACAACGCAAAATACAGAAACACACTGCAAAGATTCACAATGCACACAAATACAGAAACACGCTGCAAAGATTCACAACACACACAAAGTACAGGAACACGCTGCAAAGATTCACAACGCACACAAATACAGAAATGTGATGCAAAGATTCACAACGCACAAAAATACAGAAACACGCTGCAAAGATTCACAACGCATACAAATACAGAAACACACTGCGAAGATTCACAATGCACACAAATACAGAAACACGCTGCAAAGATTCACAACGCACACAAATACAGAAACATGCTGCAAAGATTCACAACGCACACAAATACAGAAATGTGATGCAAAGATTCACAACGCACACAAAATAGAGAAACACACTGCGAAGATTCACAATGCACACAAATACAGAAACACGCTGCAAAGATTCACAACTCACACAAATACAGAAATGTGATGCAAAGATTCACAACGCACAAAAATACAGAAACACGCTGCAAAGATTCACAACGCATACAAATACAGAAACACACTGCGAAGATTCACAATGCACACAAATACAGAAACACGCTGCAAAGATTCACAACGCACACAAATACAGAAACATGCTGCAAAGATTCACAACGCACACAAATACAGAAATGTGATGCAAAGATTCACAACGCACACAAAATAGAGAAACACACTGCGAAGATTCACAATGCACACAAATACAGAAACACGCTGCAAAGATTCACAACTCACACAAATACAGAAACACGCTGCAAAGATTCACAACGCACACAAATACAGAAACACGCTGCAAAGATTCACAACGCACACAAATACAGAAACATGCTGCAAAGATTCACAACGCACACAAATACAGAAACACGCTGCAAAGATTCACAACTCACACAAATACAGAAACACGCTGCAAAGATTCACAACGCACACAAATACAGAAACATGCTGCAAAGATTCACAACTCACACAAATACAGAAACATGCTGCAAAGATTCACAACGCACACAAATACAGAAACACGCTGCAAAGATTTACAACACACACAAATACAGAAACACGCTGCAAAGATTCACAACACACACAAAGTACAGGAACACGCTGCAAAGATTCACAACGCACACAAATACAGAAATGTGATGCAAAGATTCACAACGCACAAAAATACAGAAACACGCTGCAAAGATTCACAACGCACACAAATACAGAAACACGCTGCAAAGATTCACAACGCACACAAATACAGAAACATGCTGCAAAGATTCACAACGCACACAAATACAGAAACACGCTGCAAAGATTCACAACGCACACAAATACAGAAACACGCTGCAAAGATTCACAATGCACACAAATACAGAAACATGCTGCAAAGATTCACAACGCACACAAATACAGAAACACGCTGCAAAGATTTACAACACACACAAATACAGAAACACGCTGCAAAGATTCACAACACACACAAAGTACAGGAACACGCTGCAAAGATTCACAACGCACACAAATACAGAAATGTGATGCAAAGATTCACAACGCACAAAAATACAGAAACACGCTGCAAAGATTCACAACGCACACAAATACAGAAACACGCTGCAAAGATTCACAACGCACACAAATACAGAAACATGCTGCAAAGATTCACAACGCACACAAATACAGAAATGTGATGCAAAGATTCACAACGTACACAAATACAGAAACACACTGCAAAGATTCACAACACACACCAATACAGAAACACGCTGCAAAGATTCACAACACACACCAATACAGAAACATGCTGCAAAGATTCACAACGCACACAAATACAGAAACACACTGCAAAGATTCACAACACACACCAATACAGAAACATGCTGCAAAGATTCACAACGCACACAAATACAGAAACATGCTGCAAAGATTCACAACGCACACAAATACAGAAATGTGATGCAAAGATTCACAACACATACAAAATACAGAAACACACTGCGAAGATTCACAATGCACACAAATACAGAAACACGCTGCAAAGATTCACAACGCACACAAATACAGAAACATGCTGCAAAGATTCACAATGCACACAAATACAGAAATGTGATGCAAAGATTCACAACGCACACAAAATAGAGAAACACACTGCGAAGATTCACAATGCACACAAATACAGAAACACGCTGCAAAGATTCACAACTCACACAAATACAGAAACACGCTGCAAAGATTCACAACTCACACAAATACAGAAACACGCTGCAAAGATTCACAATGCACACAAATACATAAACACGCTGCAAAGATTCACAATGCACACAAATACAGAAACAAGCTACAAAGATTCACAACGCACACAAATACAGAAACACGCTGCAAAGATTCACAGCACACAAATACAGAAATGTGATGCAAAGATTCACAACGTACACAAATACAGAAACACGCTGCAAAGATTCACAACGCAAAATACAGAAACACACTGCAAAGATTCACAATGCACACAAATACAGAAACACGCTGCAAAGATTCACAACACACACAAAGTACAGGAACACGCTGCAAAGATTCACAACGCACACAAATACAGAAATGTGATGCAAAGATTCACAACGCACAAAAATACAGAAACACGCTGCAAAGATTCACAACGCATACAAATACAGAAACACACTGCGAAGATTCACAATGCACACAAATACAGAAACACGCTGCAAAGATTCACAACGCACACAAATACAGAAACATGCTGCAAAGATTCACAACGCACACAAATACAGAAATGTGATGCAAAGATTCACAACGCACACAAAATAGAGAAACACACTGCGAAGATTCACAATGCACACAAATACAGAAACACGCTGCAAAGATTCACAACTCACACAAATACAGAAACACGCTGCAAAGATTCACAACTCACACAAATACAGAAACACGCTGCAAAGATTCACAATGCACACAAATACATAAACACGCTGCAAAGATTCACAATGCACACAAATACAGAAACAAGCTACAAAGATTCAAAACGCACACAAATACAGAAACACGCTGCAAAGATTCACAGCACACAAATACAGAAATGTGATGCAAAGATTCACAACGTACACAAATACAGAAACACGCTGCAAAGATTCACAACGCAAAATACAGAAACACACTGCAAAGATTCACAATGCACACAAATACAGAAACACGCTTCAAAGATTCACAACGCACACAAATACAGAAATGTGATGCAAAGATTCACAACGTACACAAATACAGAAATGTGATGCAAAGATTCACAACATACACAAATACAGAAACACGCTGCAAAGATTCACAACACACACCAATACAGAAACCCGCTGCAAAGATTCACAACACACACCAATACAGAAACATGCTGCAAAGATTCACAACGCACACAAATACAGAAATGTGATGCAAAGATTCACAACGCACACAAATACAGAAATGTGATGCAAAGATTCACAACGCACACAAATACAGAAACACGCTGCAAAGATTCACAACGCACACAAATACAGAAACACGCTGCAAAGATTCACAACGCACACAAATACAGAAACATACTGCAAAGATTCACAACGCACACAAATACAGAAACACGCTGCAAAGATTCACAACTCACACAAATACAGAAACATGCTGCAAAGATTCACAACGCACACAAATACAGAAATGTGATGCAAAGATTCACAACGTACACAAATACAGAAACACGCTGCAAAGATTCACAACACACACCAATACAGAAACACGCTGCAAAGATTCACAACACACACCAATACAGAAACATGCTGCAAAGATTCACAACGCACACAAATACAGAAATGTGAAGCAAAGATTCACAACACACACAAAATACAGAAACACACTGCGAAGATTCACAATGCACACAAATACAGAAACACGCTGCAAAGATTCACAACGCACACAAATACAGAAACACGCTGCAAAGATTCACAACGCACACAAATACAGAAACACGCTGCAAAGATTCACAACGCACACAAATACAGAAACACGCTGCAAAGATTCACAACACACACAAAATACAGAAACACACTGCGAAGATTCACAATGCACACAAATACAGAAACACGCTGCAAAGATTCACAACGCACACAAATACAGAAATGTGATGCAAAGATTCACAACGCACACAAAATAGAGAAACACACTGCGAAGATTCACAATGCACACAAATACAGAAACACGCTGCAAAGTTTTACAACTCACACAAATACAGAAACATGCTGCAAAGATTCACAACGCACACAAATACAGAAATGTGATGCAAAGATTCACAACGCACACAAAATAGAGAAACACACTGCGAAGATTCACAATGCACACAAATACAGAAACACGCTGCAAAGATTCACAACGCACACAAATACAGAAACACGCTGCAAAGATTCACAACGCACACAAATACAGAAATGTGATGCAAAGATTCACAACGCACACAAAATAGAGAAACACACTGCGAAGATTCACAATGCACACAAATACAGAAACACGCTGCAAAGATTCACAACGCACACAAATACAGAAACATGCTGCAAAGATTCACAACGCACACAAATACAGAAATGTGATGCAAAGATTCACAACGCACACAAAATAGAGAAACACACTGCGAAGATTCACAATGCACACAAATACAGAAACACGCTGCAAAGTTTTACAACTCACACAAATACAGAAACACGCTGCAAAGATTCACAACTCACACAAATACAGAAACACGCTGCAAAGCTTCACAATGCACACAAATACAGAAACACGCTGCAAAGATTCACAATGCACACAAATACAGAAACAAGCTACAAAGATTCACAACGCACACAAATACAGAAACACGCTGCAAAGATTCACAGCACACAAATACAGAAATGTGATGCAAAGATTCACAACGTACACAAATACAGAAACACGCTGCAAAGATTCACAACGCACACAAATACAGAAACACGCTGCAAAGATTCACAACTCACACAAATACAGAAACACGCTGCAAAGATTCACAATGCACACAAATACAGAAACACGCTGCAAAGATTCACAACGCACACAAATACAGAAATGTGATGCAAAGATTCACAACGTACACAAATACAGAAATGTGATGCAAAGATTCACAACATACACAAATACAGAAACACGCTGCAAAGATTCACAACGCAAACAAATACAAAAATGTGATGCAAAGATTCACAACGCACACAAATACAGAAATGTGATGCAAAGATTCACAATGTACACAAATACAGAAACACGCTGCAAAGATTCACAACGCACACAAATACAGAAACATGCTGCAAAGATTCACAACGCACACAAATACAGAAATGTGATGCAAAGATTCACAACGCACACAAAATAGAGAAACACACTGCGAAGATTCACAATGCACACAAATACAGAAACACGCTGCAAAGTTTTACAACTCACACAAATACAGAAACACGCTGCAAAGATTCACAACTCACACAAATACAGAAACACGCTGCAAAGCTTCACAATGCACACAAATACAGAAACACGCTGCAAAGATTCACAATGCACACAAATACAGAAACAAGCTACAAAGATTCACAACGCACACAAATACAGAAACACGCTGCAAAGATTCACAGCACACAAATACAGAAATGTGATGCAAAGATTCACAACGTACACAAATACAGAAACACGCTGCAAAGATTCACAACGCACACAAATACAGAAACACGCTGCAAAGATTCACAACTCACACAAATACAGAAACACGCTGCAAAGATTCACAATGCACACAAATACAGAAACACGCTGCAAAGATTCACAACGCACACAAATACAGAAATGTGATGCAAAGATTCACAACGTACACAAATACAGAAATGTGATGCAAAGATTCACAACATACACAAATACAGAAACACGCTGCAAAGATTCACAACGCAAACAAATACAAAAATGTGATGCAAAGATTCACAACGCACACAAATACAGAAATGTGATGCAAAGATTCACAATGTACACAAATACAGAAACACGCTGCAAAGATTCACAGCACACAAATACAGAAATGTGATGCAAAGATTCACAACGTACACAAATACAGAAACACGCTGCAAAGATTCACAACACACACCAATACAGAAACACGCTGAAAAGATTCACAACACACACCAATACAGAAATATGCTGCAAAGATTCACAACGCACACAAATACAGAAACATGCTGCAAAGATTCACAATGCACACAAATACAGAAATGTGATGCAAAGATTCACAACTCACACAAATACAGAAACACGCTGCAAAGATTCACAATGCACACAAATACAGAAACACGCTGCAAAGATTCACAACTTACACAAATACAGAAACAAGCTACAAAGATTCACAACGCACACAAATACAGAAACACGCTGCAAAGATTCACAGCACACAAATACAGAAATGTGATGCAAAGATTCACAACTTACACAAATACAGAAACACGCTGCAAAGATTCACAACGCACACAAATACAGAAACACGCTGCAAAGATTCACAACTCACACAAATACAGAAACACGCTGCAAAGATTCACAATGCACACAAATACAGAAACACGCTGCAAAGATTCACAACGCACACAAATACAGAAATGTGATGCAAAGATTCACAACGTACACAAATACAGAAATGTGATGCAAAGATTCACAACATACACAAATACAGAAACACGCTGCAAAGATTCACAACGCAAACAAATACAAAAATGTGATGCAAAGATTCACAACGCACACAAATACAGAAATGTGATGCAAAGATTCACAATGTACAGAAATACAGAAACACGCTGCAAAGATTCACAGCACACAAATACAGAAATGTGATGCAAAGATTCACAACGTACACAAATACAGAAACACGCTGCAAAGATTCACAACACACACCAATACAGAAACACGCTGAAAAGATTCACAACACACACCAATACAGAAATATGCTGCAAAGATTCACAACGCACACAAATACAGAAACATGCTGCAAAGATTCACAACGCACACAAATACAGAAATGTGATGCAAAGATTCACAACGTACACAAATACAGAAACACGCTGCAAAGATTCACAACACACACCAATACAGAATCACGCTGCAAAGATTCACAACACACACCAATACAGAAACACGCTGCAAAGATTCACAACACACACCAATACAGAAACATGCTGCAAAGATTCACAACGCACACAAATACAGAAACATGCTGCAAAGATTCACAACGCACACAAATACAGAAATGTGATGCAAAGATTCACAACACACACAAAATACAGAAATATGATGCAAAGATTCACTACGTACACAAAATACAGAAACACGCTGCAAAGATTCACAACTCACACAAATACAGAAACACGCTGCAAAGATTCACAATGCACACAAATACAGAAACACGCTGCAAAAATTCACAACGCACACAAATACAGAAACACGCTGCAAAGATTCACAACGCACACAAATACAGAAACACGCTGTAAAGATTCACAACGCACACAAATACAGAAACATGCTGCAAAGATTCACAACGCACACAAATACAGAAATGTGATGCAAAGATTCACAACACATACAAAATACAGAAACACACTGCGAAGATTCACAATGCACACAAATACAGAAACACGCTGCAAAGATTCACAACGCACACAAATACAGAAACATGCTGCAAAGATTCACAATGCACACAAATACAGAAATGTGATGCAAAGATTCACAACGCACACAAAATAGAGAAACACACTGCGAAGATTCACAATGCACACAAATACAGAAACACGCTGCAAAGATTCACAACTCACACAAATACAGAAACACGCTGCAAAGATTCACAACTCACACAAATACAGAAACACGCTGCAAAGATTCACAATGCACACAAATACATAAACACGCTGCAAAGATTCACAATGCACACAAATACAGAAACAAGCTACAAAGATTCACAACGCACACAAATACAGAAACACGCTGCAAAGATTCACAGCACACAAATACAGAAATGTGATGCAAAGATTCACAACGTACACAAATACAGAAACACGCTGCAAAGATTCACAACGCAAAATACAGAAACACACTGCAAAGATTCACAATGCACACAAATACAGAAACACGCTGCAAAGATTCACAACACACACAAAGTACAGGAACACGCTGCAAAGATTCACAACACACACAAAGTACAGGAACACGCTGCAAAGATTCACAACGCACACAAATACAGAAATGTGATGCAAAGATTCACAACGCACAAAAATACAGAAACACGCTGCAAAGATTCACAACGCATACAAATACAGAAACACACTGCGAAGATTCACAATGCACACAAATACAGAAACACGCTGCAAAGATTCACAACGCACACAAATACAGAAACATGCTGCAAAGATTCACAACGCACACAAATACAGAAATGTGATGCAAAGATTCACAACGCACACAAAATAGAGAAACACACTGCGAAGATTCACAATGCACACAAATACAGAAACACGCTGCAAAGATTCACAACTCACACAAATACAGAAACACGCTGCAAAGATTCACAACTCACACAAATACAGAAACACGCTGCAAAGATTCACAATGCACACAAATACATAAACACGCTGCAAAGATTCACAATGCACACAAATACAGAAACAAGCTACAAAGATTCACAACGCACACAAATACAGAAACACGCTGCAAAGATTCACAGCACACAAATACAGAAATGTGATGCAAAGATTCACAACGTACACAAATACAGAAACACGCTGCAAAGATTCACAACGCAAAATACAGAAACACACTGCAAAGATTCACAATGCACACAAATACAGAAACACGCTTCAAAGATTCACAACGCACACAAATACAGAAATGTGATGCAAAGATTCACAACGTACACAAATACAGAAATGTGATGCAAAGATTCACAACATACACAAATACAGAAACACGCTGCAAAGATTCACAACACACACCAATACAGAAACACGCTGCAAAGATTCACAACACACACCAATACAGAAACATGCTGCAAAGATTCACAACGCACACAAATACAGAAATGTGATGCAAAGATTCACAACGCACACAAATACAGAAATGTGATGCAAAGATTCACAACGCACACAAATACAGAAACACGCTGCAAAGATTCACAACGCACACAAATACAGAAACACGCTGCAAAGATTCACAACGCACACAAATACAGAAACATACTGCAAAGATTCACAACGCACACAAATACAGAAACACGCTGCAAAGATTCACAACTCACACAAATACAGAAACATGCTGCAAAGATTCACAACGCACACAAATACAGAAATGTGATGCAAAGATTCACAACGTACACAAATACAGAAACACGCTGCAAAGATTCACAACACACACCAATACAGAAACACGCTGCAAAGATTCACAACACACACCAATACAGAAACATGCTGCAAAGATTCACAACGCATACAAATACAGAAACACACTGCGAAGATTCACAATGCACACAAATACAGAAACACGCTGCAAAGATTCACAACGCACACAAATACAGAAACATGCTGCAAAGATTCACAACGCACACAAATACAGAAATGTGATGCAAAGATTCACAACGCACACAAAATAGAGAAACACACTGCGAAGATTCACAATGCACACAAATACAGAAACACGCTGCAAAGATTCACAACTCACACAAATACAGAAACACGCTGCAAAGATTCACAACTCACACAAATACAGAAACACGCTGCAAAGATTCACAATGCACACAAATACATAAACACGCTGCAAAGATTCACAATGCACACAAATACAGAAACAAGCTACAAAGATTCACAACGCACACAAATACAGAAACACGCTGCAAAGATTCACAGCACACAAATACAGAAATGTGATGCAAAGATTCACAACGTACACAAATACAGAAACACGCTGCAAAGATTCACAACGCAAAATACAGAAACACACTGCAAAGATTCACAATGCACACAAATACAGAAACACGCTTCAAAGATTCACAACGCACACAAATACAGAAATGTGATGCAAAGATTCACAACGTACACAAATACAGAAATGTGATGCAAAGATTCACAACATACACAAATACAGAAACACGCTGCAAAGATTCACAACACACACCAATACAGAAACACGCTGCAAAGATTCACAACACACACCAATACAGAAACATGCTGCAAAGATTCACAACGCACACAAATACAGAAATGTGATGCAAAGATTCACAACGCACACAAATACAGAAATGTGATGCAAAGATTCACAACGCACACAAATACAGAAACACGCTGCAAAGATTCACAACGCACACAAATACAGAAACACGCTGCAAAGATTCACAACGCACACAAATACAGAAACATACTGCAAAGATTCACAACGCACACAAATACAGAAACACGCTGCAAAGATTCACAACTCACACAAATACAGAAACATGCTGCAAAGATTCACAACGCACACAAATACAGAAATGTGATGCAAAGATTCACAACGTACACAAATACAGAAACACGCTGCAAAGATTCACAACACACACCAATACAGAAACACGCTGCAAAGATTCACAACACACACCAATACAGAAACATGCTGCAAAGATTCACAACGCACACAAATACAGAAATGTGAAGCAAAGATTCACAACACACACAAAATACAGAAACACACTGCGAAGATTCACAATGCACACAAATACAGAAACACGCTGCAAAGATTCACAACGCACACAAATACAGAAACATGCTGCAAAGATTCACAACGCACACAAATACAGAAACACGCTGCAAAGATTCACAACGCACACAAATACAGAAACACGCTGCAAAGATTCACAACGCACACAAAATACAGAAACACACTGCGAAGATTCACAATGCACACAAATACAGAAACACGCTGCAAAGATTCACAACGCACACAAATACAGAAACATGCTGCAAAGATTCACAACGCACACAAATACAGAAATGTGATGCAAAGATTCACAACGCACACAAAATAGAGAAACACACTGCGAAGATTCACAATGCACACAAATACAGAAACACGCTGCAAAGATTCACAACTCACACAAATACAGAAACACGCTGCAAAGATTCACAACTCACACAAATACAGAAACACGCTGCAAAGCTTCACAATGCACACAAATACAGAAACACGCTGCAAAGATTCACAATGCACACAAATACAGAAACAAGCTACAAAGATTCACAACGCACACAAATACAGAAACACGCTGCAAAGATTCACAGCACACAAATACAGAAATGTGATGCAAAGATTCACAACGTACACAAATACAGAAACACGCTGCAAAGATTCACAACGCACACAAATACAGAAACACGCTGCAAAGATTCACAACTCACACAAATACAGAAACACGCTGCAAAGATTCACAATGCACACAAATACAGAAACACGCTGCAAAGATTCACAATGCACACAAATACAGAAACAAGCTACAAAGATTCACAACGCACACAAATACAGAAACACGCTGCAAAGATTCACAGCACACAAATACAGAAATGTGATGCAAAGATTCACAACTTACACAAATACAGAAACACGCTGCAAAGATTCACAACGCACACAAATACAGAAACACGCTGCAAAGATTCACAACTCACACAAATACAGAAACACGCTGCAAAGATTCACAATGCACACAAATACAGAAACACGCTGCAAAGATTCACAACGCACACAAATACAGAAATGTGATGCAAAGATTCACAACGTACACAAATACAGAAATGTGATGCAAAGATTCACAACATACACAAATACAGAAACACGCTGCAAAGATTCACAACGCAAACAAATACAAAAATGTGATGCAAAGATTCACAACGCACACAAATACAGAAATGTGATGCAAAGATTCACAATGTACACAAATACAGAAACACGCTGCAAAGATTCACAGCACACAAATACAGAAATGTGATGCAAAGATTCACAACGCACACAAATACAGAAACACGCTGCAAAGATTCACAACGCACACAAATACAGAAACATACTGCAAAGATTCACAACGCACACAAATACAGAAACACGCTGCAAAGATTCACAACTCACACAAATACAGAAACATGCTGCAAAGATTCACAACGCACACAAATACAGAAATGTGATGCAAAGATTCACAACGTACACAAATACAGAAACACGCTGCAAAGATTCACAACACACACCAATACAGAAACACGCTGCAAAGATTCACAACACACACCAATACAGAAACATGCTGCAAAGATTCACAACGCACACAAATACAGAAATGTGAAGCAAAGATTCACAACACACACAAAATACAGAAACACACTGCGAAGATTCACAATGCACACAAATACAGAAACACGCTGCAAAGATTCACAACGCACACAAATACAGAAACATGCTGCAAAGATTCACAACGCACACAAATACAGAAACACGCTGCAAAGATTCACAACGCACACAAATACAGAAACACGCTGCAAAGATTCACAACGCACACAAAATACAGAAACACACTGCGAAGATTCACAATGCACACAAATACAGAAACACGCTGCAAAGATTCACAACGCACACAAATACAGAAACATGCTGCAAAGATTCACAACGCACACAAATACAGAAATGTGATGCAAAGATTCACAACGCACACAAAATAGAGAAACACACTGCGAAGATTCACAATGCACACAAATACAGAAACACGCTGCAAAGATTCACAACTCACACAAATACAGAAACACGCTGCAAAGATTCACAACTCACACAAATACAGAAACACGCTGCAAAGCTTCACAATGCACACAAATACAGAAACACGCTGCAAAGATTCACAATGCACACAAATACAGAAACAAGCTACAAAGATTCACAACGCACACAAATACAGAAACACGCTGCAAAGATTCACAGCACACAAATACAGAAATGTGATGCAAAGATTCACAACGTACACAAATACAGAAACACGCTGCAAAGATTCACAACGCACACAAATACAGAAACACGCTGCAAAGATTCACAACTCACACAAATACAGAAACACGCTGCAAAGATTCACAATGCACACAAATACAGAAACACGCTGCAAAGATTCACAATGCACACAAATACAGAAACAAGCTACAAAGATTCACAACGCACACAAATACAGAAACACGCTGCAAAGATTCACAGCACACAAATACAGAAATGTGATGCAAAGATTCACAACTTACACAAATACAGAAACACGCTGCAAAGATTCACAACGCACACAAATACAGAAACACGCTGCAAAGATTCACAACTCACACAAATACAGAAACACGCTGCAAAGATTCACAATGCACACAAATACAGAAACACGCTGCAAAGATTCACAACGCACACAAATACAGAAATGTGATGCAAAGATTCACAACGTACACAAATACAGAAATGTGATGCAGATTCACAACATACACAAATACAGAAACACGCTGCAAAGATTCACAACGCAAACAAATACAAAAATGTGATGCAAAGATTCACAACGCACACAAATACAGAAATGTGATGCAAAGATTCACAATGTACACAAATACAGAAACACGCTGCAAAGATTCACAGCACACAAATACAGAAATGTGATGCAAAGATTCACAACGTACACAAATACAGAAACACGCTGCAAAGATTCACAACACACACCAATACAGAAACACGCTGAAAAGATTCACAACACACACCAATACAGAAATATGCTGCAAAGATTCACAACGCACACAAATACAGAAACATGCTGCAAAGATTCACAACGCACACAAATACAGAAATGTGATGCAAAGATTCACAACGTACACAAATACAGAAACACGCTGCAAAGATTCACAACACACACCAATACAGAATCACGCTGCAAAGATTCACAACACACACCAATACAGAAACACGCTGCAAAGATTCACAACACACACCAATACAGAAACATGCTGCAAAGATTCACAACGCACACAAATACAGAAACATGCTGCAAAGATTCACAACGCACACAAATACAGAAATGTGATGCAAAGATTCACAACACACACAAAATACAGAAATATGATGCAAAGATTCACTACGTACACAAAATACAGAAACACGCTGCAAAGATTCACAACTCACACAAATACAGAAACACGCTGCAAAGATTCACAATGCACACAAATACAGAAACACGCTGCAAAAATTCACAACGCACACAAATACAGAAACACGCTGCAAAGATTCACAACGCACACAAATACAGAAACACGCTGTAAAGATTCACAACGCACACAAATACAGAAACATGCTGCAAAGATTCACAACGCACACAAATACAGAAATGTGATGCAAAGATTCACAACACATACAAAATACAGAAACACACTGCGAAGATTCACAATGCACACAAATACAGAAACACGCTGCAAAGATTCACAACGCACACAAATACAGAAACATGCTGCAAAGATTCACAATGCACACAAATACAGAAATGTGATGCAAAGATTCACAACGCACACAAAATAGAGAAACACACTGCGAAGATTCACAATGCACACAAATACAGAAACACGCTGCAAAGATTCACAACTCACACAAATACAGAAACACGCTGCAAAGATTCACAACTCACACAAATACAGAAACACGCTGCAAAGATTCACAATGCACACAAATACATAAACACGCTGCAAAGATTCACAATGCACACAAATACAGAAACAAGCTACAAAGATTCACAACGCACACAAATACAGAAACACGCTGCAAAGATTCACAGCACACAAATACAGAAATGTGATGCAAAGATTCACAACGTACACAAATACAGAAACACGCTGCAAAGATTCACAACGCAAAATACAGAAACACACTGCAAAGATTCACAATGCACACAAATACAGAAACACGCTGCAAAGATTCACAACACACACAAAGTACAGGAACACGCTGCAAAGATTCACAACGCACACAAATACAGAAATGTGATGCAAAGATTCACAACGCACAAAAATACAGAAACACGCTGCAAAGATTCACAACGCATACAAATACAGAAACACACTGCGAAGATTCACAATGCACACAAATACAGAAACACGCTGCAAAGATTCACAACGCACACAAATACAGAAACATGCTGCAAAGATTCACAACGCACACAAATACAGAAATGTGATGCAAAGATTCACAACGCACACAAAATAGAGAAACACACTGCGAAGATTCACAATGCACACAAATACAGAAACACGCTGCAAAGATTCACAACTCACACAAATACAGAAACACGCTGCAAAGATTCACAACTCACACAAATACAGAAACACGCTGCAAAGATTCACAATGCACACAAATACATAAACACGCTGCAAAGATTCACAATGCACACAAATACAGAAACAAGCTACAAAGATTCACAACGCACACAAATACAGAAACACGCTGCAAAGATTCACAGCACACAAATACAGAAATGTGATGCAAAGATTCACAACGTACACAAATACAGAAACACGCTGCAAAGATTCACAACGCAAAATACAGAAACACACTGCAAAGATTCACAATGCACACAAATACAGAAACACGCTTCAAAGATTCACAACGCACACAAATACAGAAATGTGATGCAAAAATTCACAACGTACACAAATACAGAAATGTGATGCAAAGATTCACAACATACACAAATACAGAAACACGCTGCAAAGATTCACAACACACACCAATACAGAAACACGCTGCAAAGATTCACAACACACACCAATACAGAAACATGCTGCAAAGATTCACAACGCACACAAATACAGAAATGTGATGCAAAGATTCACAACGCACACAAATACAGAAATGTGATGCAAAGATTCACAACGCACACAAATACAGAAACACGCTGCAAAGATTCACAACGCACACAAATACAGAAACACGCTGCAAAGATTCACAACGCACACAAATACAGAAACATACTGCAAAGATTCACAACGCACACAAATACAGAAACACGCTGCAAAGATTCACAACTCACACAAATACAGAAACATGCTGCAAAGATTCACAACGCACACAAATACAGAAATGTGATGCAAAGATTCACAACGTACACAAATACAGAAACACGCTGCAAAGATTCACAACACACACCAATACAGAAACACGCTGCAAAGATTCACAACACACACCAATACAGAAACATGCTGCAAAGATTCACAACGCACACAAATACAGAAATGTGAAGCAAAGATTCACAACACACACAAAATACAGAAACACACTGCGAAGATTCACAATGCACACAAATACAGAAACACGCTGCAAAGATTCACAACGCACACAAATACAGAAACATGCTGCAAAGATTCACAACGCACACAAATACAGAAACACGCTGCAAAGATTCACAACGCACACAAATACAGAAACACGCTGCAAAGATTCACAACGCACACAAAATACAGAAACACACTGCGAAGATTCACAATGCACACAAATACAGAAACACGCTGCAAAGATTCACAACGCACACAAATACAGAAACATGCTGCAAAGATTCACAACGCACACAAATACAGAAATGTGATGCAAAGATTCACAACGCACACAAAATAGAGAAACACACTGCGAAGATTCACAATGCACACAAATACAGAAACACGCTGCAAAGATTCACAACTCACACAAATACAGAAACACGCTGCAAAGATTCACAACTCACACAAATACAGAAACACGCTGCAAAGCTTCACAATGCACACAAATACAGAAACACGCTGCAAAGATTCACAATGCACACAAATACAGAAACAAGCTACAAAGATTCACAACGCACACAAATACAGAAACACGCTGCAAAGATTGACAGCACACAAATACAGAAATGTGATGCAAAGATTCACAACGTACACAAATACAGAAACACGCTGCAAAGATTCACAACGCACACAAATACAGAAACACGCTGCAAAGATTCACAACTCACACAAATACAGAAACACGCTGCAAAGATTCACAATGCACACAAATACAGAAACACGCTGCAAAGATTCACAACGCACACAAATACAGAAATGTGATGCAAAGATTCACAACGTACACAAATACAGAAATGTGATGCAAAGATTCACAACATACACAAATACAGAAACACGCTGCAAAGATTCACAACGCAAACAAATACAAAAATGTGATGCAAAGATTCACAACGCACACAAATACAGAAATGTGATGCAAAGATTCACAATGTACACAAATACAGAAACACGCTGCAAAGATTCACAGCACACAAATACAGAAATGTGATGCAAAGATTCACAACGTACACAAATACAGAAACACGCTGCAAAGATTCACAACACACACCAATACAGAAACACGCTGAAAAGATTCACAACACACACCAATACAGAAATATGCTGCAAAGATTCACAATGCACACAAATACAGAAATGTGATGCAAAGATTCACAACTCACACAAATACAGAAACACGCTGCAAAGATTCACAATGCACACAAATACAGAAACACGCTGCAAAGATTCACAATGCACACAAATACAGAAACAAGCTACAAAGATTCACAACGCACACAAATACAGAAACACGCTGCAAAGATTCACAGCACACAAATACAGAAATGTGATGCAAAGATTCACAACTTACACAAATACAGAAACACGCTGCAAAGATTCACAACGCACACAAATACAGAAACACGCTGCAAAGATTCACAACTCACACAAATACAGAAACACGCTGCAAAGATTCACAATGCACACAAATACAGAAACACGCTGCAAAGATTCACAACGCACACAAATACAGAAATGTGATGCAAAGATTCACAACGTACACAAATACAGAAATGTGATGCAAAGATTCACAACATACACAAATACAGAAACACGCTGCAAAGATTCACAACACACACAAATACAGAAACACGCTGCAAAGATTCACAACGCACACAAAATACAGAAATGTGATGCAAAGATTCACAACGCACACAAATACAGAAACACGCTGCAAAGATTCACAACATACACAAATACAGAAACACGCTGCAAAGATTCACAACACACACAAATACAGAAACACGCTGCAAAGATTCACAACGCACACAAAATACAGAAATGTGATGCAAAGATTCACAACGCACACAAATACAAAAACACGCTGCAAAGATTCACAGCGCACACAAAATACAGAAATGTGATGCAAAGATTCACAACGCACACAAATACAAAAACACGCTGCAAAGATTCACAGCGCACACAAAATACAGAAATGTGATGCAAAGATTCACAACGCACACAAATACAGAAACACGCTGCAAAGATTCACAACGCACACAAAATACAGAAATGTGATGCAAAGATTCACAACGCACACAAATACAAAAACACGCTGCAAAGATTCACAGCGCACACAAAATACAGAAATGTGATGCAAAGATTCACAACGCACACAAAATACAGAAATGTGATTCAAAGATTCACAGCGCACACAAAATACAGAAATGTGATGCAAAGATTCACAACGCACACAAATACAGAAACGTGATGCAAAGATTCAAAACACACACAAATACAGAAACACGCTGCAAAGATTTACAACACACACAAATACAGAAACATGCTGCAAAAATTCACAACGCACACAAAATACAGAAATGTGATGCAAAGATTCACAACGCACACAAAATACAGAAATGTGATGCAAAGATTCACAACGCACACAAAATACAGAAATGTGATGCAAAGATTCAAAACACACACAAATACAGAAACACGCTGCAAAGATTTACAACACACACAAATACAGAAACATGCTGCAAAAATTCACAACGCACACAAAATACAGAAATGTGATGCAAAGATTCACAACGCACACAAAATGCAGAAATGTGATGCAAAGATTCACAACGCACACAAAATACAGAAATGTGATGCAAAGATTCACAGCGCACACAAAATACAGAAATGTGATGCAAAGATTCACAACGCACACAAATACAGAAACGTGATGCAAAGATTCAAAACACACACAAATACAGAAACACGCTGCAAAGATTCACAACGCAAACAAATACAAAAATGTGATGCAAAGATTCACAACGCACACAAATACAGAAATGTGATGCAAAGATTCACAATGTACACAAATACAGAAACACGCTGCAAAGATTCACAGCACACAAATACAGAAATGTGATGCAAAGATTCACAACGTACACAAATACAGAAACACGCTGAAAAGATTCACAACACACACCAATACAGAAATATGCTGCAAAGATTCACAATGCACACAAATACAGAAATGTGATGCAAAGATTCACAACTCACACAAATACAGAAACACGCTGCAAAGATTCACAATGCACACAAATACAGAAACACGCTGCAAAGATTCACAATGCACACAAATACAGAAACAAGCTACAAAGATTCACAACGCACACAAATACAGAAACACGCTGCAAAGATTCACAGCACACAAATACAGAAATGTGATGCAAAGATTCACAACTTACACAAATACAGAAACACGCTGCAAAGATTCACAACGCACACAAATACAGAAACACGCTGCAAAGATTCACAACTCACACAAATACAGAAACACGCTGCAAAGATTCACAATGCACACAAATACAGAAACACGCTGCAAAGATTCACAACGCACACAAATACAGAAATGTGATGCAAAGATTCACAACGTACACAAATACAGAAATGTGATGCAAAGATTCACAACATACACAAATACAGAAACACGCTGCAAAGATTCACAACACACACAAATACAGAAACACGCTGCAAAGATTCACAACGCACACAAAATACAGAAATGTGATGCAAAGATTCACAACGCACACAAATACAGAAACACGCTGCAAAGATTCACAACATACACAAATACAGAAACACGCTGCAAAGATTCACAACACACACAAATACAGAAACACGCTGCAAAGATTCACAACGCACACAAAATACAGAAATGTGATGCAAAGATTCACAACGCACACAAATACAAAAACACGCTGCAAAGATTCACAGCGCACACAAAATACAGAAATGTGATGCAAAGATTCACAACGCACACAAATACAAAAACACGCTGCAAAGATTCACAGCGCACACAAAATACAGAAATGTGATGCAAAGATTCACAACGCACACAAATACAGAAACACGCTGCAAAGATTCACAACGCACACAAAATACAGAAATGTGATGCAAAGATTCACAACGCACACAAATACAAAAACACGCTGCAAAGATTCACAGCGCACACAAAATACAGAAATGTGATGCAAAGATTCAAAACACACACAAATACAGAAACACGCTGCAAAGATTTACAACACACACAAATACAGAAACATGCTGCAAAAATTCACAACGCACACAAAATACAGAAATGTGATGCAAAGATTCACAACGCACACAAAATACAGAAATGTGATGCAAAGATTCACAACGCACACAAAATACAGAAATGTGATGCAAAGATTCACAGCGCACACAAAATACAGAAATGTGATGCAAAGATTCACAACGCACACAAATACAAAAACACGCTGCAAAGATTCACAGCGCACACAAAATACAGAAATGTGATGCAAAGATTCACAACGCACACAAATACAGAAACACGCTGCAAAGATTCACAACGCACACAAAATACAGAAATGTGATGCAAAGATTCACAACGCACACAAATACAAAAACACGCTGCAAAGATTCACAGCGCACACAAAATACAGAAATGTGATGCAAAGATTCAAAACACACACAAATACAGAAACACGCTGCAAAGATTTACAACACACACAAATACAGAAACATGCTGCAAAAATTCACAACGCACACAAAATACAGAAATGTGATGCAAAGATTCACAACACACACAAATACAGAAACATGATGCAAAGATTCACAGCGCACACAAAATACAGAAATGTGATGCAAAGATTCACAACGCACACAAATACAGAAACGTGATGCAAAGATTCAAAACACACACAAATACAGAAACACGCTGCAAAGATTTACAACACACACAAATACAGAAACATGCTGCAAAAATTCACAACGCACACAAAATACAGAAATGTGATGCAAAGATTCACAACGCACACAAAATACAGAAATGTGATGCAAAGATTCACAACGCACACAAAATACAGAAATGTGATGCAAAGATTCACAGCGCACACAAAATACAGAAATGTGATGCAAAGATTCACAACGCACACAAATACAAAAACGTGATGCAAAGATTCAAAACACACACAAATACAGAAACACGCTGCAAAGATTTACAACACACACAAATACAGAAACATGCTGCAAAAATTCACAACGCACACAAATACAGAAACACGCTGCAAAAATTCACAACGCACACAAATACAGAAACACGCTGCAAAGATTCACAACGCACACAAATACAGAAACACGCTGTAAAGATTCACAACGCACACAAATACAGAAACACGCTGCAAAGATTCACAACGCACACAAATACAGAAACACGCTGCAAAGATTCACAACACACACAAATACAGAAACACGCTGTAAAGATTTACAACACACACAAATACAGAAACATGCTGCAAAAATTCACAACGCACACAAAATACAGAAATGTGATGCAAAGATTCACAACGCACACAAAATACAGAAATGTGATGCAAAGATTCACAACGCACACAAAATACAGAAATGTGATGCAAAGATTCACAGCGCACACAAAATACAGAAATGTGATGCAAAGATTCACAACGCACACAAATACAAAAACGTGATGCAAAGATTCAAAACACACACAAATACAGAAACACGCTGCAAAGATTTACAACACACACAAATACAGAAACATGCTGCAAAAATTCACAACGCACACAAATACAGAAACACGCTGCAAAAATTCACAACGCACACAAATACAGAAACACGCTGCAAAGATTCACAACGCACACAAATACAGAAACACGCTGTAAAGATTCACAACGCACACAAATACAGAAACACGCTGCAAAGATTCACAACGCACACAAATACAGAAACACGCTGCAAAGATTCACAACACACACAAATACAGAAACACGCTGTAAAGATTCACAACGCACACAAAATACAAAAACATGCTGCAAAGATTCATAACGCACAAATACAGAAACAAGCTGCAAAAATTCACAATGCACACAAAATACAGAAACATGCTGCAAAGATTCACAACGCACACAAATACAGAAACACGCTGCAAAGATTCACAACGCACACAAAATACAGAAACATGCTGCAAAGATTCACAACGCACAAAAATACAGAAACACGCTGCAAAGATTCACAACGCACACAAATACAGAAACACGCTGCAAAGATTCACAACGCACACAAATACAGAAACATGCTGCAAAGATTCACAACGCACACAAATACAGAAATGTGATGCAAAGATTCACAACGTACACAAATACAGAAACACACTGCAAAGATTCACAACACACACCAATACAGAAACACGCTGCAAAGATTCACAACACACACCAATACAAAAACATGCTGCAAAGATTCACAACGCACACAAATACAGAAACACACTGCAAAGATTCACAACACACACCAATACAGAAACATGCTGCAAAGATTCACAACGCACACAAATACAGAAACATGCTGCAAAGATTCACAACGCACACAAATACAGAAATGTGATGCAAAGATTCACAACACATACAAAATACAGAAACACACTGCGAAGATTCACAATGCACACAAATACAGAAACACGCTGCAAAGATTCACAACGCACACAAATACAGAAACATGCTGCAAAGATTCATAATGCACACAAATACAGAAATGTGATGCAAAGATTCACAACGCACACAAAATAGAGAAACACACTGCGAAGATTCACAATGCACACAAATACAGAAACACGCTGCAAAGATTCACAACTCACACAAATACAGAAACACGCTGCAAAGATTCACAACTCACACAAATACAGAAACACGCTGCAAAGATTCACAATGCACACAAATACATAAACACGCTGCAAAGATTCACAATGCACACAAATACAGAAACAAGCTACAAAGATTCACAACGCACACAAATACAGAAACACGCTGCAAAGATTCACAGCACACAAATACAGAAATGTGATGCAAAGATTCACAACGTACACAAATACAGAAACACGCTGCAAAGATTCACAACGCAAAATACAGAAACACACTGCAAAGATTCACAATGCACACAAATACAGAAACACGCTGCAAAGATTCACAACACACACAAAGTACAGGAACACGCTGCAAAGATTCACAACGCACACAAATACAGAAATGTGATGCAAAGATTCACAACGCACAAAAATACAGAAACACGCTGCAAAGATTCACAACGCATACAAATACAGAAACACACTGCGAAGATTCACAATGCACACAAATACAGAAACACGCTGCAAAGATTCACAACGCACACAAATACAGAAACATGCTGCAAAGATTCACAACGCACACAAATACAGAAATGTGATGCAAAGATTCACAACGCACACAAAATAGAGAAACACACTGCGAAGATTCACAATGCACACAAATACAGAAACACGCTGCAAAGATTCACAACTCACACAAATACAGAAACACGCTGCAAAGATTCACAACTCACACAAATACAGAAACACGCTGCAAAGATTCACAATGCACACAAATACATAAACACGCTGCAAAGATTCACAATGCACACAAATACAGAAACAAGCTACAAAGATTCACAACGCACACAAATACAGAAACACGCTGCAAAGATTCACAGCACACAAATACAGAAATGTGATGCAAAGATTCACAACGTACACAAATACAGAAACACGCTGCAAAGATTCACAACGCAAAATACAGAAACACACTGCAAAGATTCACAATGCACACAAATACAGAAACACGCTTCAAAGATTCACAACGCACACAAATACAGAAATGTGATGCAAAGATTCACAACGTACACAAATACAGAAATGTGATGCAAAGATTCACAACATACACAAATACAGAAACACGCTGCAAAGATTCACAACACACACCAATACAGAAACCCGCTGCAAAGATTCACAACACACACCAATACAGAAACATGCTGCAAAGATTCACAACGCACACAAATACAGAAATGTGATGCAAAGATTCACAACGCACACAAATACAGAAATGTGATGCAAAGATTCACAACGCACACAAATACAGAAACACGCTGCAAAGATTCACAACGCACACAAATACAGAAACACGCTGCAAAGATTCACAACGCACACAAATACAGAAACATACTGCAAAGATTCACAACGCACACAAATACAGAAACACGCTGCAAAGATTCACAACTCACACAAATACAGAAACATGCTGCAAAGATTCACAACGCACACAAATACAGAAATGTGATGCAAAGATTCACAACGTACACAAATACAGAAACACGCTGCAAAGATTCACAACACACACCAATACAGAAACACGCTGCAAAGATTCACAACACACACCAATACAGAAACATGCTGCAAAGATTCACAACGCACACAAATACAGAAATGTGAAGCAAAGATTCACAACACACACAAAATACAGAAACACACTGCGAAGATTCACAATGCACACAAATACAGAAACACGCTGCAAAGATTCACAACGCACACAAATACAGAAACACGCTGCAAAGATTCACAACGCACACAAATACAGAAACACGCTGCAAAGATTCACAACGCACACAAATACAGAAACACGCTGCAAAGATTCACAACACACACAAAATACAGAAACACACTGCGAAGATTCACAATGCACACAAATACAGAAACACGCTGCAAAGATTCACAACGCACACAAATACAGAAATGTGATGCAAAGATTCACAACGCACACAAAATAGAGAAACACACTGCGAAGATTCACAATGCACACAAATACAGAAACACGCTGCAAAGTTTTACAACTCACACAAATACAGAAACATGCTGCAAAGATTCACAACGCACACAAATACAGAAATGTGATGCAAAGATTCACAACGCACACAAAATAGAGAAACACACTGCGAAGATTCACAATGCACACAAATACAGAAACACGCTGCAAAGATTCACAACGCACACAAATACAGAAACACGCTGCAAAGATTCACAACGCACACAAATACAGAAATGTGATGCAAAGATTCACAACGCACACAAAATAGAGAAACACACTGCGAAGATTCACAATGCACACAAATACAGAAACACGCTGCAAAGATTCACAACGCACACAAATACAGAAACATGCTGCAAAGATTCACAACGCACACAAATACAGAAATGTGATGCAAAGATTCACAACGCACACAAAATAGAGAAACACACTGCGAAGATTCACAATGCACACAAATACAGAAACACGCTGCAAAGTTTTACAACTCACACAAATACAGAAACACGCTGCAAAGATTCACAACTCACACAAATACAGAAACACGCTGCAAAGCTTCACAATGCACACAAATACAGAAACACGCTGCAAAGATTCACAATGCACACAAATACAGAAACAAGCTACAAAGATTCACAACGCACACAAATACAGAAACACGCTGCAAAGATTCACAGCACACAAATACAGAAATGTGATGCAAAGATTCACAACGTACACAAATACAGAAACACGCTGCAAAGATTCACAACGCACACAAATACAGAAACACGCTGCAAAGATTCACAACTCACACAAATACAGAAACACGCTGCAAAGATTCACAATGCACACAAATACAGAAACACGCTGCAAAGATTCACAACGCACACAAATACAGAAATGTGATGCAAAGATTCACAACGTACACAAATACAGAAATGTGATGCAAAGATTCACAACATACACAAATACAGAAACACGCTGCAAAGATTCACAACGCAAACAAATACAAAAATGTGATGCAAAGATTCACAACGCACACAAATACAGAAATGTGATGCAAAGATTCACAATGTACACAAATACAGAAACACGCTGCAAAGATTCACAACGCACACAAATACAGAAACATGCTGCAAAGATTCACAACGCACACAAATACAGAAATGTGATGCAAAGATTCACAACGCACACAAAATAGAGAAACACACTGCGAAGATTCACAATGCACACAAATACAGAAACACGCTGCAAAGTTTTACAACTCACACAAATACAGAAACACGCTGCAAAGATTCACAACTCACACAAATACAGAAACACGCTGCAAAGCTTCACAATGCACACAAATACAGAAACACGCTGCAAAGATTCACAATGCACACAAATACAGAAACAAGCTACAAAGATTCACAACGCACACAAATACAGAAACACGCTGCAAAGATTCACAGCACACAAATACAGAAATGTGATGCAAAGATTCACAACGTACACAAATACAGAAACACGCTGCAAAGATTCACAACGCACACAAATACAGAAACACGCTGCAAAGATTCACAACTCACACAAATACAGAAACACGCTGCAAAGATTCACAATGCACACAAATACAGAAACACGCTGCAAAGATTCACAACGCACACAAATACAGAAATGTGATGCAAAGATTCACAACGTACACAAATACAGAAATGTGATGCAAAGATTCACAACATACACAAATACAGAAACACGCTGCAAAGATTCACAACGCAAACAAATACAAAAATGTGATGCAAAGATTCACAACGCACACAAATACAGAAATGTGATGCAAAGATTCACAATGTACACAAATACAGAAACACGCTGCAAAGATTCACAGCACACAAATACAGAAATGTGATGCAAAGATTCACAACGTACACAAATACAGAAACACGCTGCAAAGATTCACAACACACACCAATACAGAAACACGCTGAAAAGATTCACAACACACACCAATACAGAAATATGCTGCAAAGATTCACAACGCACACAAATACAGAAACAAGCTGCAAAAATTCACAATGCACACAAAATACAGAAACATGCTGCAAAGATTCACAACGCACACAAATACAGAAACACGCTGCAAAGATTCACAACGCACACAAAATACAGAAACATGCTGCAAAGATTCACAACGCACAAAAATACAGAAACACGCTGCAAAGATTCACAACGCACACAAATACAGAAACACGCTGCAAAGATTCACAACGCACACAAATACAGAAACATGCTGCAAAGATTCACAACGCACACAAATACAGAAATGTGATGCAAAGATTCACAACGTACACAAATACAGAAACACACTGCAAAGATTCACAACACACACCAATACAGAAACACGCTGCAAAGATTCACAACACACACCAATACAGAAACATGCTGCAAAGATTCACAACGCACACAAATACAGAAACACACTGCAAAGATTCACAACACACACCAATACAGAAACATGCTGCAAAGATTCACAACGCACACAAATACAGAAACATGCTGCAAAGATTCACAACGCACACAAATACAGAAATGTGATGCAAAGATTCACAACACATACAAAATACAGAAACACACTGCGAAGATTCACAATGCACACAAATACAGAAACACGCTGCAAAGATTCACAACGCACACAAATACAGAAACATGCTGCAAAGATTCACAATGCACACAAATACAGAAATGTGATGCAAAGATTCACAACGCACACAAAATAGAGAAACACACTGCGAAGATTCACAATGCACACAAATACAGAAACACGCTGCAAAGATTCACAACTCACACAAATACAGAAACACGCTGCAAAGATTCACAACTCACACAAATACAGAAACACGCTGCAAAGATTCACAATGCACACAAATACATAAACACGCTGCAAAGATTCACAATGCACACAAATACAGAAACAAGCTACAAAGATTCACAACGCACACAAATACAGAAACACGCTGCAAAGATTCACAGCACACAAATACAGAAATGTGATGCAAAGATTCACAACGTACACAAATACAGAAACACGCTGCAAAGATTCACAACGCAAAATACAGAAACACACTGCAAAGATTCACAATGCACACAAATACAGAAACACGCTGCAAAGATTCACAACACACACAAAGTACAGGAACACGCTGCAAAGATTCACAACGCACACAAATACAGAAATGTGATGCAAAGATTCACAACGCACAAAAATACAGAAACACGCTGCAAAGATTCACAACGCATACAAATACAGAAACACACTGCGAAGATTCACAATGCACACAAATACAGAAACACGCTGCAAAGATTCACAACGCACACAAATACAGAAACATGCTGCAAAGATTCACAACGCACACAAATACAGAAATGTGATGCAAAGATTCACAACGCACACAAAATAGAGAAACACACTGCGAAGATTCACAATGCACACAAATACAGAAACACGCTGCAAAGATTCACAACTCACACAAATACAGAAACACGCTGCAAAGATTCACAACTCACACAAATACAGAAACACGCTGCAAAGATTCACAATGCACACAAATACATAAACACGCTGCAAAGATTCACAATGCACACAAATACAGAAACAAGCTACAAAGATTCACAACGCACACAAATACAGAAACACGCTGCAAAGATTCACAGCACACAAATACAGAAATGTGATGCAAAGATTCACAACGTACACAAATACAGAAACACGCTGCAAAGATTCACAACACACACCAATACAGAAACACGCTGCAAAGATTCACAACACACACCAATACAGAAACATGCTGCAAAGATTCACAACGCACACAAATACAGAAATGTGAAGCAAAGATTCACAACACACACAAAATACAGAAACACACTGCGAAGATTCACAATGCACACAAATACAGAAACACGCTGCAAAGATTCACAACGCACACAAATACAGAAACACGCTGCAAAGATTCACAACGCACACAAATACAGAAACACGCTGCAAAGATTCACAACGCACACAAATACAGAAACACGCTGCAAAGATTCACAACACACACAAAATACAGAAACACACTGCGAAGATTCACAATGCACACAAATACAGAAACACGCTGCAAAGATTCACAACGCACACAAATACAGAAATGTGATGCAAAGATTCACAACGCACACAAAATAGAGAAACACACTGCGAAGATTCACAATGCACACAAATACAGAAACACGCTGCAAAGTTTTACAACTCACACAAATACAGAAACATGCTGCAAAGATTCACAACGCACACAAATACAGAAATGTGATGCAAAGATTCACAACGCACACAAAATAGAGAAACACACTGCGAAGATTCACAATGCACACAAATACAGAAACACGCTGCAAAGATTCACAACGCACACAAATACAGAAACACGCTGCAAAGATTCACAACGCACACAAATACAGAAATGTGATGCAAAGATTCACAACGCACACAAAATAGAGAAACACACTGCGAAGATTCACAATGCACACAAATACAGAAACACGCTGCAAAGATTCACAACGCACACAAATACAGAAACATGCTGCAAAGATTCACAACGCACACAAATACAGAAATGTGATGCAAAGATTCACAACGCACACAAAATAGAGAAACACACTGCGAAGATTCACAATGCACACAAATACAGAAACACGCTGCAAAGTTTTACAACTCACACAAATACAGAAACACGCTGCAAAGATTCACAACTCACACAAATACAGAAACACGCTGCAAAGCTTCACAATGCACACAAATACAGAAACACGCTGCAAAGATTCACAATGCACACAAATACAGAAACAAGCTACAAAGATTCACAACGCACACAAATACAGAAACACGCTGCAAAGATTCACAGCACACAAATACAGAAATGTGATGCAAAGATTCACAACGTACACAAATACAGAAACACGCTGCAAAGATTCACAACGCACACAAATACAGAAACACGCTGCAAAGATTCACAACTCACACAAATACAGAAACACGCTGCAAAGATTCACAATGCACACAAATACAGAAACACGCTGCAAAGATTCACAACGCACACAAATACAGAAATGTGATGCAAAGATTCACAACGTACACAAATACAGAAATGTGATGCAAAGATTCACAACATACACAAATACAGAAACACGCTGCAAAGATTCACAACGCAAACAAATACAAAAATGTGATGCAAAGATTCACAACGCACACAAATACAGAAATGTGATGCAAAGATTCACAATGTACACAAATACAGAAACACGCTGCAAAGATTCACAACGCACACAAATACAGAAACATGCTGCAAAGATTCACAACGCACACAAATACAGAAATGTGATGCAAAGATTCACAACGCACACAAAATAGAGAAACACACTGCGAAGATTCACAATGCACACAAATACAGAAACACGCTGCAAAGTTTTACAACTCACACAAATACAGAAACACGCTGCAAAGATTCACAACTCACACAAATACAGAAACACGCTGCAAAGCTTCACAATGCACACAAATACAGAAACACGCTGCAAAGATTCACAATGCACACAAATACAGAAACAAGCTACAAAGATTCACAACGCACACAAATACAGAAACACGCTGCAAAGATTCACAGCACACAAATACAGAAATGTGATGCAAAGATTCACAACGTACACAAATACAGAAACACGCTGCAAAGATTCACAACGCACACAAATACAGAAACACGCTGCAAAGATTCACAACTCACACAAATACAGAAACACGCTGCAAAGATTCACAATGCACACAAATACAGAAACACGCTGCAAAGATTCACAACGCACACAAATACAGAAATGTGATGCAAAGATTCACAACGCACACAAATACAGAAACACGCTGCAAAGATTCACAACGCAAACAAATACAAAAATGTGATGCAAAGATTCACAACGCACACAAATACAGAAATGTGATGCAAAGATTCACAATGTACACAAATACAGAAACACGCTGCAAAGATTCACAGCACACAAATACAGAAATGTGATGCAAAGATTCACAACGTACACAAATACAGAAACACGCTGCAAAGATTCACAACACACACCAATACAGAAACACGCTGAAAAGATTCACAACACACACCAATACAGAAATATGCTGCAAAGATTCACAACGCACACAAATACAGAAACAAGCTGCAAAAATTCACAATGCACACAAAATACAGAAACATGCTGCAAAGATTCACAACGCACACAAATACAGAAACACGCTGCAAAGATTCACAACGCACACAAAATACAGAAACATGCTGCAAAGATTCACAACGCACAAAAATACAGAAACACGCTGCAAAGATTCACAACGCACACAAATACAGAAACACGCTGCAAAGATTCACAACGCACACAAATACAGAAACATGCTGCAAAGATTCACAACGCACACAAATACAGAAATGTGATGCAAAGATTCACAACGTACACAAATACAGAAACACACTGCAAAGATTCACAACACACACCAATACAGAAACACGCTGCAAAGATTCACAACACACACCAATACAGAAACATGCTGCAAAGATTCACAACGCACACAAATACAGAAACACACTGCAAAGATTCACAACACACACCAATACAGAAACATGCTGCAAAGATTCACAACGCACACAAATACAGAAACATGCTGCAAAGATTCACAACGCACACAAATACAGAAATGTGATGCAAAGATTCACAACACATACAAAATACAGAAACACACTGCGAAGATTCACAATGCACACAAATACAGAAACACGCTGCAAAGATTCACAACGCACACAAATACAGAAACATGCTGCAAAGATTCACAATGCACACAAATACAGAAATGTGATGCAAAGATTCACAACGCACACAAAATAGAGAAACACACTGCGAAGATTCACAATGCACACAAATACAGAAACACGCTGCAAAGATTCACAACTCACACAAATACAGAAACACGCTGCAAAGATTCACAACTCACACAAATACAGAAACACGCTGCAAAGATTCACAATGCACACAAATACATAAACACGCTGCAAAGATTCACAATGCACACAAATACAGAAACAAGCTACAAAGATTCACAACGCACACAAATACAGAAACACGCTGCAAAGATTCACAGCACACAAATACAGAAATGTGATGCAAAGATTCACAACGTACACAAATACAGAAACACGCTGCAAAGATTCACAACGCAAAATACAGAAACACACTGCAAAGATTCACAATGCACACAAATACAGAAACACGCTGCAAAGATTCACAACGCAAACAAATACAAAAATGTGATGCAAAGATTCACAACGCACACAAATACAGAAATGTGATGCAAAGATTCACAATGTACACAAATACAGAAACACGCTGCAAAGATTCACAGCACACAAATACAGAAATGTGATGCAAAGATTCACAACGTACACAAATACAGAAACACGCTGCAAAGATTCACAACACACACCAATACAGAAACACGCTGAAAAGATTCACAACACACACCAATACAGAAATATGCTGCAAAGATTCACAACGCACACAAATACAGAAACAAGCTGCAAAAATTCACAATGCACACAAAATACAGAAACATGCTGCAAAGATTCACAACGCACACAAATACAGAAACACGCTGCAAAGATTCACAACGCACACAAAATACAGAAACATGCTGCAAAGATTCACAACGCACAAAAATACAGAAACACGCTGCAAAGATTCACAACGCACACAAATACAGAAACACGCTGCAAAGATTCACAACGCACACAAATACAGAAACATGCTGCAAAGATTCACAACGCACACAAATACAGAAATGTGATGCAAAGATTCACAACGTACACAAATACAGAAACACACTGCAAAGATTCACAACACACACCAATACAGAAACACGCTGCAAAGATTCACAACACACACCAATACAGAAACATGCTGCAAAGATTCACAACGCACACAAATACAGAAACACACTGCAAAGATTCACAACACACACCAATACAGAAACATGCTGCAAAGATTCACAACGCACACAAATACAGAAACATGCTGCAAAGATTCACAACGCACACAAATACAGAAATGTGATGCAAAGATTCACAACACATACAAAATACAGAAACACACTGCGAAGATTCACAATGCACACAAATACAGAAACACGCTGCAAAGATTCACAACGCACACAAATACAGAAACATGCTGCAAAGATTCACAATGCACACAAATACAGAAATGTGATGCAAAGATTCACAACGCACACAAAATAGAGAAACACACTGCGAAGATTCACAATGCACACAAATACAGAAACACGCTGCAAAGATTCACAACTCACACAAATACAGAAACACGCTGCAAAGATTCACAACTCACACAAATACAGAAACACGCTGCAAAGATTCACAATGCACACAAATACATAAACACGCTGCAAAGATTCACAATGCACACAAATACAGAAACAAGCTACAAAGATTCACAACGCACACAAATACAGAAACACGCTGCAAAGATTCACAGCACACAAATACAGAAATGTGATGCAAAGATTCACAACGTACACAAATACAGAAACACGCTGCAAAGATTCACAACGCAAAATACAGAAACACACTGCAAAGATTCACAATGCACACAAATACAGAAACACGCTGCAAAGATTCACAACACACACAAAGTACAGGAACACGCTGCAAAGATTCACAACGCACACAAATACAGAAATGTGATGCAAAGATTCACAACGCACAAAAATACAGAAACACGCTGCAAAGATTCACAACGCATACAAATACAGAAACACACTGCGAAGATTCACAATGCACACAAATACAGAAACACGCTGCAAAGATTCACAACGCACACAAATACAGAAACATGCTGCAAAGATTCACAACGCACACAAATACAGAAATGTGATGCAAAGATTCACAACGCACACAAAATAGAGAAACACACTGCGAAGATTCACAATGCACACAAATACAGAAACACGCTGCAAAGATTCACAACTCACACAAATACAGAAACACGCTGCAAAGATTCACAACTCACACAAATACAGAAACACGCTGCAAAGATTCACAATGCACACAAATACATAAACACGCTGCAAAGATTCACAATGCACACAAATACAGAAACAAGCTACAAAGATTCACAACGCACACAAATACAGAAACACGCTGCAAAGATTCACAGCACACAAATACAGAAATGTGATGCAAAGATTCACAACGTACACAAATACAGAAACACGCTGCAAAGATTCACAACGCAAAATACAGAAACACACTGCAAAGATTCACAATGCACACAAATACAGAAACACGCTTCAAAGATTCACAACGCACACAAATACAGAAATGTGATGCAAAGATTCACAACGTACACAAATACAGAAATGTGATGCAAAGATTCACAACATACACAAATACAGAAACACGCTGCAAAGATTCACAACACACACCAATACAGAAACCCGCTGCAAAGATTCACAACACACACCAATACAGAAACATGCTGCAAAGATTCACAACGCACACAAATACAGAAATGTGATGCAAAGATTCACAACGCACACAAATACAGAAATGTGATGCAAAGATTCACAACGCACACAAATACAGAAACACGCTGCAAAGATTCACAACGCACACAAATACAGAAACACGCTGCAAAGATTCACAACGCACACAAATACAGAAACATACTGCAAAGATTCACAACGCACACAAATACAGAAACACGCTGCAAAGATTCACAACTCACACAAATACAGAAACATGCTGCAAAGATTCACAACGCACACAAATACAGAAATGTGATGCAAAGATTCACAACGTACACAAATACAGAAACACGCTGCAAAGATTCACAACACACACCAATACAGAAACACGCTGCAAAGATTCACAACACACACCAATACAGAAACATGCTGCAAAGATTCACAACGCACACAAATACAGAAATGTGAAGCAAAGATTCACAACACACACAAAATACAGAAACACACTGCGAAGATTCACAATGCACACAAATACAGAAACACACTGCGAAGATTCACAATGCACACAAATACAGAAACACGCTGCAAAGATTCACAACGCACACAAATACAGAAACATGCTGCAAAGATTCACAACGCACACAAATACAGAAATGTGATGCAAAGATTCACAACGCACACAAAATAGAGAAACACACTGCGAAGATTCACAATGCACACAAATACAGAAACACGCTGCAAAGATTCACAACTCACACAAATACAGAAACACGCTGCAAAGATTCACAACTCACACAAATACAGAAACACGCTGCAAAGATTCACAATGCACACAAATACATAAACACGCTGCAAAGATTCACAATGCACACAAATACAGAAACAAGCTACAAAGATTCACAACGCACACAAATACAGAAACACGCTGCAAAGATTCACAGCACACAAATACAGAAATGTGATGCAAAGATTCACAACGTACACAAATACAGAAACACGCTGCAAAGATTCACAACGCAAAATACAGAAACACACTGCAAAGATTCACAATGCACACAAATACAGAAACACGCTTCAAAGATTCACAACGCACACAAATACAGAAATGTGATGCAAAGATTCACAACGTACACAAATACAGAAATGTGATGCAAAGATTCACAACATACACAAATACAGAAACACGCTGCAAAGATTCACAACACACACCAATACAGAAACCCGCTGCAAAGATTCACAACACACACCAATACAGAAACATGCTGCAAAGATTCACAACGCACACAAATACAGAAATGTGATGCAAAGATTCACAACGCACACAAATACAGAAATGTGATGCAAAGATTCACAACGCACACAAATACAGAAACACGCTGCAAAGATTCACAACGCACACAAATACAGAAACACGCTGCAAAGATTCACAACGCACACAAATACAGAAACATACTGCAAAGATTCACAACGCACACAAATACAGAAACACGCTGCAAAGATTCACAACTCACACAAATACAGAAACATGCTGCAAAGATTCACAACGCACACAAATACAGAAATGTGATGCAAAGATTCACAACGTACACAAATACAGAAACACGCTGCAAAGATTCACAACACACACCAATACAGAAACACGCTGCAAAGATTCACAACACACACCAATACAGAAACATGCTGCAAAGATTCACAACGCACACAAATACAGAAATGTGAAGCAAAGATTCACAACACACACAAAATACAGAAACACACTGCGAAGATTCACAATGCACACAAATACAGAAACACGCTGCAAAGATTCACAACGCACACAAATACAGAAACACGCTGCAAAGATTCACAACGCACACAAATACAGAAACACGCTGCAAAGATTCACAACGCACACAAATACAGAAACACGCTGCAAAGATTCACAACACACACAAAATACAGAAACACACTGCGAAGATTCACAATGCACACAAATACAGAAACACGCTGCAAAGATTCACAACGCACACAAATACAGAAATGTGATGCAAAGATTCACAACGCACACAAAATAGAGAAACACACTGCGAAGATTCACAATGCACACAAATACAGAAACACGCTGCAAAGTTTTACAACTCACACAAATACAGAAACATGCTGCAAAGATTCACAACGCACACAAATACAGAAATGTGATGCAAAGATTCACAACGCACACAAAATAGAGAAACACACTGCGAAGATTCACAATGCACACAAATACAGAAACACGCTGCAAAGATTCACAACGCACACAAATACAGAAACACGCTGCAAAGATTCACAACGCACACAAATACAGAAATGTGATGCAAAGATTCACAACGCACACAAAATAGAGAAACACACTGCGAAGATTCACAATGCACACAAATACAGAAACACGCTGCAAAGATTCACAACGCACACAAATACAGAAACATGCTGCAAAGATTCACAACGCACACAAATACAGAAATGTGATGCAAAGATTCACAACGCACACAAAATAGAGAAACACACTGCGAAGATTCACAATGCACACAAATACAGAAACACGCTGCAAAGTTTTACAACTCACACAAATACAGAAACACGCTGCAAAGATTCACAACTCACACAAATACAGAAACACGCTGCAAAGCTTCACAATGCACACAAATACAGAAACACGCTGCAAAGATTCACAATGCACACAAATACAGAAACAAGCTACAAAGATTCACAACGCACACAAATACAGAAACACGCTGCAAAGATTCACAGCACACAAATACAGAAATGTGATGCAAAGATTCACAACGTACACAAATACAGAAACACGCTGCAAAGATTCACAACGCACACAAATACAGAAACACGCTGCAAAGATTCACAACTCACACAAATACAGAAACACGCTGCAAAGATTCACAATGCACACAAATACAGAAACACGCTGCAAAGATTCACAACGCACACAAATACAGAAACACGCTGCAAAGATTCACAACGCACACAAATACAGAAACATACTGCAAAGATTCACAACGCACACAAATACAGAAACACGCTGCAAAGATTCACAACTCACACAAATACAGAAACATGCTGCAAAGATTCACAACGCACACAAATACAGAAATGTGATGCAAAGATTCACAACGTACACAAATACAGAAACACGCTGCAAAGATTCACAACACACACCAATACAGAAACACGCTGCAAAGATTCACAACACACACCAATACAGAAACATGCTGCAAAGATTCACAACGCACACAAATACAGAAATGTGAAGCAAAGATTCACAACACACACAAAATACAGAAACACACTGCGAAGATTCACAATGCACACAAATACAGAAACACGCTGCAAAGATTCACAACGCACACAAATACAGAAACACGCTGCAAAGATTCACAACGCACACAAATACAGAAACACGCTGCAAAGATTCACAACGCACACAAATACAGAAACACGCTGCAAAGATTCACAACACACACAAAATACAGAAACACACTGCGAAGATTCACAATGCACACAAATACAGAAACACGCTGCAAAGATTCACAACGCACACAAATACAGAAATGTGATGCAAAGATTCACAACGCACACAAAATAGAGAAACACACTGCGAAGATTCACAATGCACACAAATACAGAAACACGCTGCAAAGTTTTACAACTCACACAAATACAGAAACATGCTGCAAAGATTCACAACGCACACAAATACAGAAATGTGATGCAAAGATTCACAACGCACACAAAATAGAGAAACACACTGCGAAGATTCACAATGCACACAAATACAGAAACACGCTGCAAAGATTCACAACGCACACAAATACAGAAACACGCTGCAAAGATTCACAACGCACACAAATACAGAAATGTGATGCAAAGATTCACAACGCACACAAAATAGAGAAACACACTGCGAAGATTCACAATGCACACAAATACAGAAACACGCTGCAAAGATTCACAACGCACACAAATACAGAAACATGCTGCAAAGATTCACAACGCACACAAATACAGAAATGTGATGCAAAGATTCACAACGCACACAAAATAGAGAAACACACTGCGAAGATTCACAATGCACACAAATACAGAAACACGCTGCAAAGTTTTACAACTCACACAAATACAGAAACACGCTGCAAAGATTCACAACTCACACAAATACAGAAACACGCTGCAAAGCTTCACAATGCACACAAATACAGAAACACGCTGCAAAGATTCACAATGCACACAAATACAGAAACAAGCTACAAAGATTCACAACGCACACAAATACAGAAACACGCTGCAAAGATTCACAGCACACAAATACAGAAATGTGATGCAAAGATTCACAACGTACACAAATACAGAAACACGCTGCAAAGATTCACAACGCACACAAATACAGAAACACGCTGCAAAGATTCACAACTCACACAAATACAGAAACACGCTGCAAAGATTCACAATGCACACAAATACAGAAACACGCTGCAAAGATTCACAACGCACACAAATACAGAAATGTGATGCAAAGATTCACAACGTACACAAATACAGAAATGTGATGCAAAGATTCACAACATACACAAATACAGAAACACGCTGCAAAGATTCACAACGCAAACAAATACAAAAATGTGATGCAAAGATTCACAACGCACACAAATACAGAAATGTGATGCAAAGATTCACAATGTACACAAATACAGAAACACGCTGCAAAGATTCACAACGCACACAAATACAGAAACATGCTGCAAAGATTCACAACGCACACAAATACAGAAATGTGATGCAAAGATTCACAACGCACACAAAATAGAGAAACACACTGCGAAGATTCACAATGCACACAAATACAGAAACACGCTGCAAAGTTTTACAACTCACACAAATACAGAAACACGCTGCAAAGATTCACAACTCACACAAATACAGAAACACGCTGCAAAGCTTCACAATGCACACAAATACAGAAACACGCTGCAAAGATTCACAATGCACACAAATACAGAAACAAGCTACAAAGATTCACAACGCACACAAATACAGAAACACGCTGCAAAGATTCACAGCACACAAATACAGAAATGTGATGCAAAGATTCACAACGTACACAAATACAGAAACACGCTGCAAAGATTCACAACGCACACAAATACAGAAACACGCTGCAAAGATTCACAACTCACACAAATACAGAAACACGCTGCAAAGATTCACAATGCACACAAATACAGAAACACGCTGCAAAGATTCACAACGCACACAAATACAGAAATGTGATGCAAAGATTCACAACGTACACAAATACAGAAATGTGATGCAAAGATTCACAACATACACAAATACAGAAACACGCTGCAAAGATTCACAACGCAAACAAATACAAAAATGTGATGCAAAGATTCACAACGCACACAAATACAGAAATGTGATGCAAAGATTCACAATGTACACAAATACAGAAACACGCTGCAAAGATTCACAGCACACAAATACAGAAATGTGATGCAAAGATTCACAACGTACACAAATACAGAAACACGCTGCAAAGATTCACAACACACACCAATACAGAAACACGCTGAAAAGATTCACAACACACACCAATACAGAAATATGCTGCAAAGATTCACAACGCACACAAATACAGAAACATGCTGCAAAGATTCACAATGCACACAAATACAGAAATGTGATGCAAAGATTCACAACTCACACAAATACAGAAACACGCTGCAAAGATTCACAATGCACACAAATACAGAAACACGCTGCAAAGATTCACAACTTACACAAATACAGAAACAAGCTACAAAGATTCACAACGCACACAAATACAGAAACACGCTGCAAAGATTCACAGCACACAAATACAGAAATGTGATGCAAAGATTCACAACTTACACAAATACAGAAACACGCTGCAAAGATTCACAACGCACACAAATACAGAAACACGCTGCAAAGATTCACAACTCACACAAATACAGAAACACGCTGCAAAGATTCACAATGCACACAAATACAGAAACACGCTGCAAAGATTCACAACGCACACAAATACAGAAATGTGATGCAAAGATTCACAACGTACACAAATACAGAAATGTGATGCAAAGATTCACAACATACACAAATACAGAAACACGCTGCAAAGATTCACAACGCAAACAAATACAAAAATGTGATGCAAAGATTCACAACGCACACAAATACAGAAATGTGATGCAAAGATTCACAATGTACAGAAATACAGAAACACGCTGCAAAGATTCACAGCACACAAATACAGAAATGTGATGCAAAGATTCACAACGTACACAAATACAGAAACACGCTGCAAAGATTCACAACACACACCAATACAGAAACACGCTGAAAAGATTCACAACACACACCAATACAGAAATATGCTGCAAAGATTCACAACGCACACAAATACAGAAACATGCTGCAAAGATTCACAACGCACACAAATACAGAAATGTGATGCAAAGATTCACAACGTACACAAATACAGAAACACGCTGCAAAGATTCACAACACACACCAATACAGAATCACGCTGCAAAGATTCACAACACACACCAATACAGAAACACGCTGCAAAGATTCACAACACACACCAATACAGAAACATGCTGCAAAGATTCACAACGCACACAAATACAGAAACATGCTGCAAAGATTCACAACGCACACAAATACAGAAGTGTGATGCAAAGATTCACAACACACACAAAATACAGAAATATGATGCAAAGATTCACTACGTACACAAAATACAGAAACACGCTGCAAAGTTTTACAACTCACACAAATACAGAAACATGCTGCAAAGATTCACAACGCACACAAATACAGAAATGTGATGCAAAGATTCACAACGCACACAAAATAGAGAAACACACTGCGAAGATTCACAATGCACACAAATACAGAAACACGCTGCAAAGATTCACAACGCACACAAATACAGAAACACGCTGCAAAGATTCACAACGCACACAAATACAGAAATGTGATGCAAAGATTCACAACGCACACAAAATAGAGAAACACACTGCGAAGATTCACAATGCACACAAATACAGAAACACGCTGCAAAGATTCACAACGCACACAAATACAGAAACATGCTGCAAAGATTCACAACGCACACAAATACAGAAATGTGATGCAAAGATTCACAACGCACACAAAATAGAGAAACACACTGCGAAGATTCACAATGCACACAAATACAGAAACACGCTGCAAAGTTTTACAACTCACACAAATACAGAAACACGCTGCAAAGATTCACAACTCACACAAATACAGAAACACGCTGCAAAGCTTCACAATGCACACAAATACAGAAACACGCTGCAAAGATTCACAATGCACACAAATACAGAAACAAGCTACAAAGATTCACAACGCACACAAATACAGAAACACGCTGCAAAGATTCACAGCACACAAATACAGAAATGTGATGCAAAGATTCACAACGTACACAAATACAGAAACACGCTGCAAAGATTCACAACGCACACAAATACAGAAACACGCTGCAAAGATTCACAACTCACACAAATACAGAAACACGCTGCAAAGATTCACAATGCACACAAATACAGAAACACGCTGCAAAGATTCACAACGCACACAAATACAGAAATGTGATGCAAAGATTCACAACATACACAAATACAGAAACACGCTGCAAAGATTCACAACGCAAACAAATACAAAAATGTGATGCAAAGATTCACAACGCACACAAATACAGAAATGTGATGCAAAGATTCACAATGTACACAAATACAGAAACACGCTGCAAAGATTCACAACGCACACAAATACAGAAACATGCTGCAAAGATTCACAACGCACACAAATACAGAAATGTGATGCAAAGATTCACAACGCACACAAAATAGAGAAACACACTGCGAAGATTCACAATGCACACAAATACAGAAACACGCTGCAAAGTTTTACAACTCACACAAATACAGAAACACGCTGCAAAGATTCACAACTCACACAAATACAGAAACACGCTGCAAAGCTTCACAATGCACACAAATACAGAAACACGCTGCAAAGATTCACAATGCACACAAATACAGAAACAAGCTACAAAGATTCACAACGCACACAAATACAGAAACACGCTGCAAAGATTCACAGCACACAAATACAGAAATGTGATGCAAAGATTCACAACGTACACAAATACAGAAACACGCTGCAAAGATTCACAACGCACACAAATACAGAAACACGCTGCAAAGATTCACAACTCACACAAATACAGAAACACGCTGCAAAGATTCACAATGCACACAAATACAGAAACACGCTGCAAAGATTCACAACGCACACAAATACAGAAATGTGATGCAAAGATTCACAACGTACACAAATACAGAAATGTGATGCAAAGATTCACAACATACACAAATACAGAAACACGCTGCAAAGATTCACAACGCAAACAAATACAAAAATGTGATGCAAAGATTCACAACGCACACAAATACAGAAATGTGATGCAAAGATTCACAATGTACACAAATACAGAAACACGCTGCAAAGATTCACAGCACACAAATACAGAAATGTGATGCAAAGATTCACAACGTACACAAATACAGAAACACGCTGCAAAGATTCACAACACACACCAATACAGAAACACGCTGAAAAGATTCACAACACACACCAATACAGAAATATGCTGCAAAGATTCACAACGCACACAAATACAGAAACATGCTGCAAAGATTCACAATGCACACAAATACAGAAATGTGATGCAAAGATTCACAACTCACACAAATACAGAAACACGCTGCAAAGATTCACAATGCACACAAATACAGAAACACGCTGCAAAGATTCACAACTTACACAAATACAGAAACAAGCTACAAAGATTCACAACGCACACAAATACAGAAACACGCTGCAAAGATTCACAGCACACAAATACAGAAATGTGATGCAAAGATTCACAACTTACACAAATACAGAAACACGCTGCAAAGATTCACAACGCACACAAATACAGAAACACGCTGCAAAGATTCACAACTCACACAAATACAGAAACACGCTGCAAAGATTCACAATGCACACAAATACAGAAACACGCTGCAAAGATTCACAACGCACACAAATACAGAAATGTGATGCAAAGATTCACAACGTACACAAATACAGAAATGTGATGCAAAGATTCACAACATACACAAATACAGAAACACGCTGCAAAGATTCACAACGCAAACAAATACAAAAATGTGATGCAAAGATTCACAACGCACACAAATACAGAAATGTGATGCAAAGATTCACAATGTACAGAAATACAGAAACACGCTGCAAAGATTCACAGCACACAAATACAGAAATGTGATGCAAAGATTCACAACGTACACAAATACAGAAACACGCTGCAAAGATTCACAACACACACCAATACAGAAACACGCTGAAAAGATTCACAACACACACCAATACAGAAATATGCTGCAAAGATTCACAACGCACACAAATACAGAAACATGCTGCAAAGATTCACAACGCACACAAATACAGAAATGTGATGCAAAGATTCACAACGTACACAAATACAGAAACACGCTGCAAAGATTCACAACACACACCAATACAGAATCACGCTGCAAAGATTCACAACACACACCAATACAGAAACACGCTGCAAAGATTCACAACACACACCAATACAGAAACATGCTGCAAAGATTCACAACGCACACAAATACAGAAACATGCTGCAAAGATTCACAACGCACACAAATACAGAAATGTGATGCAAAGATTCACAACACACACAAAATACAGAAATATGATGCAAAGATTCACTACGTACACAAAATACAGAAACACGCTGCAAAGATTCACAACTCACACAAATACAGAAACACGCTGCAAAGATTCACAATGCACACAAATACAGAAACACGCTGCAAAAATTCACAACGCACACAAATACAGAAACACGCTGCAAAGATTCACAACGCACACAAATACAGAAACACGCTGTAAAGATTCACAACGCACACAAATACAGAAACATGCTGCAAAGATTCACAACGCACACAAATACAGAAATGTGATGCAAAGATTCACAACACATACAAAATACAGAAACACACTGCGAAGATTCACAATGCACACAAATACAGAAACACGCTGCAAAGATTCACAACGCACACAAATACAGAAACATGCTGCAAAGATTCACAATGCACACAAATACAGAAATGTGATGCAAAGATTCACAACGCACACAAAATAGAGAAACACACTGCGAAGATTCACAATGCACACAAATACAGAAACACGCTGCAAAGATTCACAACTCACACAAATACAGAAACACGCTGCAAAGATTCACAACTCACACAAATACAGAAACACGCTGCAAAGATTCACAATGCACACAAATACATAAACACGCTGCAAAGATTCACAATGCACACAAATACAGAAACAAGCTACAAAGATTCACAACGCACACAAATACAGAAACACGCTGCAAAGATTCACAGCACACAAATACAGAAATGTGATGCAAAGATTCACAACGTACACAAATACAGAAACACGCTGCAAAGATTCACAACGCAAAATACAGAAACACACTGCAAAGATTCACAATGCACACAAATACAGAAACACGCTGCAAAGATTCACAACACACACAAAGTACAGGAACACGCTGCAAAGATTCACAACGCACACAAATACAGAAATGTGATGCAAAGATTCACAACGCACAAAAATACAGAAACACGCTGCAAAGATTCACAACGCATACAAATACAGAAACACACTGCGAAGATTCACAATGCACACAAATACAGAAACACGCTGCAAAGATTCACAACGCACACAAATACAGAAATGTGATGCAAAGATTCACAACGCACACAAAATAGAGAAACACACTGCGAAGATTCACAATGCACACAAATACAGAAACACGCTGCAAAGATTCACAACTCACACAAATACAGAAACACGCTGCAAAGATTCACAACTCACACAAATACAGAAACACGCTGCAAAGATTCACAATGCACACAAATACATAAACACGCTGCAAAGATTCACAATGCACACAAATACAGAAACAAGCTACAAAGATTCACAACGCACACAAATACAGAAACACGCTGCAAAGATTCACAGCACACAAATACAGAAATGTGATGCAAAGATTCACAACGTACACAAATACAGAAACACGCTGCAAAGATTCACAACGCAAAATACAGAAACACACTGCAAAGATTCACAATGCACACAAATACAGAAACACGCTTCAAAGATTCACAACGCACACAAATACAGAAATGTGATGCAAAGATTCACAACGTACACAAATACAGAAATGTGATGCAAAGATTCACAACATACACAAATACAGAAACACGCTGCAAAGATTCACAACACACACCAATACAGAAACACGCTGCAAAGATTCACAACACACACCAATACAGAAACATGCTGCAAAGATTCACAACGCACACAAATACAGAAATGTGATGCAAAGATTCACAACGCACACAAATACAGAAATGTGATGCAAAGATTCACAACGCACACAAATACAGAAACACGCTGCAAAGATTCACAACGCACACAAATACAGAAACACGCTGCAAAGATTCACAACGCACACAAATACAGAAACATACTGCAAAGATTCACAACGCACACAAATACAGAAACACGCTGCAAAGATTCACAACTCACACAAATACAGAAACATGCTGCAAAGATTCACAACGCACACAAATACAGAAATGTGATGCAAAGATTCACAACGTACACAAATACAGAAACACGCTGCAAAGATTCACAACACACACCAATACAGAAACACGCTGCAAAGATTCACAACACACACCAATACAGAAACATGCTGCAAAGATTCACAACGCACACAAATACAGAAATGTGAAGCAAAGATTCACAACACACACAAAATACAGAAACACACTGCGAAGATTCACAATGCACACAAATACAGAAACACGCTGCAAAGATTCACAACGCACACAAATACAGAAACATGCTGCAAAGATTCACAACGCACACAAATACAGAAACACGCTGCAAAGATTCACAACGCACACAAATACAGAAACACGCTGCAAAGATTCACAACGCACACAAAATACAGAAACACACTGCGAAGATTCACAATGCACACAAATACAGAAACACGCTGCAAAGATTCACAACGCACACAAATACAGAAACATGCTGCAAAGATTCACAACGCACACAAATACAGAAATGTGATGCAAAGATTCACAACGCACACAAAATAGAGAAACACACTGCGAAGATTCACAATGCACACAAATACAGAAACACGCTGCAAAGATTCACAACGCACACAAATACAGAAATGTGATGCAAAGATTCACAATGTACAGAAATACAGAAACACGCTGCAAAGATTCACAGCACACAAATACAGAAATGTGATGCAAAGATTCACAACGTACACAAATACAGAAACACGCTGCAAAGATTCACAACACACACCAATACAGAAACACGCTGAAAAGATTCACAACACACACCAATACAGAAATATGCTGCAAAGATTCACAACGCACACAAATACAGAAACATGCTGCAAAGATTCACAACGCACACAAATACAGAAATGTGATGCAAAGATTCACAACGTACACAAATACAGAAACACGCTGCAAAGATTCACAACACACACCAATACAGAATCACGCTGCAAAGATTCACAACACACACCAATACAGAAACACGCTGCAAAGATTCACAACACACACCAATACAGAAACATGCTGCAAAGATTCACAACGCACACAAATACAGAAACATGCTGCAAAGATTCACAACGCACACAAATACAGAAATGTGATGCAAAGATTCACAACACACACAAAATACAGAAATATGATGCAAAGATTCACTACGTACACAAAATACAGAAACACGCTGCAAAGATTCACAACTCACACAAATACAGAAACACGCTGCAAAGATTCACAATGCACACAAATACAGAAACACGCTGCAAAAATTCACAACGCACACAAATACAGAAACACGCTGCAAAGATTCACAACGCACACAAATACAGAAACACGCTGTAAAGATTCACAACGCACACAAATACAGAAACATGCTGCAAAGATTCACAACGCACACAAATACAGAAATGTGATGCAAAGATTCACAACACATACAAAATACAGAAACACACTGCGAAGATTCACAATGCACACAAATACAGAAACACGCTGCAAAGATTCACAACGCACACAAATACAGAAACATGCTGCAAAGATTCACAATGCACACAAATACAGAAATGTGATGCAAAGATTCACAACGCACACAAAATAGAGAAACACACTGCGAAGATTCACAATGCACACAAATACAGAAACACGCTGCAAAGATTCACAACTCACACAAATACAGAAACACGCTGCAAAGATTCACAACTCACACAAATACAGAAACACGCTGCAAAGATTCACAATGCACACAAATACATAAACACGCTGCAAAGATTCACAATGCACACAAATACAGAAACAAGCTACAAAGATTCACAACGCACACAAATACAGAAACACGCTGCAAAGATTCACAGCACACAAATACAGAAATGTGATGCAAAGATTCACAACGTACACAAATACAGAAACACGCTGCAAAGATTCACAACGCAAAATACAGAAACACACTGCAAAGATTCACAATGCACACAAATACAGAAACACGCTGCAAAGATTCACAACACACACAAAGTACAGGAACACGCTGCAAAGATTCACAACGCACACAAATACAGAAATGTGATGCAAAGATTCACAACGCACAAAAATACAGAAACACGCTGCAAAGATTCACAACGCATACAAATACAGAAACACACTGCGAAGATTCACAATGCACACAAATACAGAAACACGCTGCAAAGATTCACAACGCACACAAATACAGAAATGTGATGCAAAGATTCACAACGCACACAAAATAGAGAAACACACTGCGAAGATTCACAATGCACACAAATACAGAAACACGCTGCAAAGATTCACAACTCACACAAATACAGAAACACGCTGCAAAGATTCACAACTCACACAAATACAGAAACACGCTGCAAAGATTCACAATGCACACAAATACATAAACACGCTGCAAAGATTCACAATGCACACAAATACAGAAACAAGCTACAAAGATTCACAACGCACACAAATACAGAAACACGCTGCAAAGATTCACAGCACACAAATACAGAAATGTGATGCAAAGATTCACAACGTACACAAATACAGAAACACGCTGCAAAGATTCACAACGCAAAATACAGAAACACACTGCAAAGATTCACAATGCACACAAATACAGAAACACGCTTCAAAGATTCACAACGCACACAAATACAGAAATGTGATGCAAAGATTCACAACGTACACAAATACAGAAATGTGATGCAAAGATTCACAACATACACAAATACAGAAACACGCTGCAAAGATTCACAACACACACCAATACAGAAACACGCTGCAAAGATTCACAACACACACCAATACAGAAACATGCTGCAAAGATTCACAACGCACACAAATACAGAAATGTGATGCAAAGATTCACAACGCACACAAATACAGAAATGTGATGCAAAGATTCACAACGCACACAAATACAGAAACACGCTGCAAAGATTCACAACGCACACAAATACAGAAACACGCTGCAAAGATTCACAACGCACACAAATACAGAAACATACTGCAAAGATTCACAACGCACACAAATACAGAAACACGCTGCAAAGATTCACAACTCACACAAATACAGAAACATGCTGCAAAGATTCACAACGCACACAAATACAGAAATGTGATGCAAAGATTCACAACGTACACAAATACAGAAACACGCTGCAAAGATTCACAACACACACCAATACAGAAACACGCTGCAAAGATTCACAACACACACCAATACAGAAACATGCTGCAAAGATTCACAACGCACACAAATACAGAAATGTGAAGCAAAGATTCACAACACACACAAAATACAGAAACACACTGCGAAGATTCACAATGCACACAAATACAGAAACACGCTGCAAAGATTCACAACGCACACAAATACAGAAACATGCTGCAAAGATTCACAACGCACACAAATACAGAAACACGCTGCAAAGATTCACAACGCACACAAATACAGAAACACGCTGCAAAGATTCACAACGCACACAAAATACAGAAACACACTGCGAAGATTCACAATGCACACAAATACAGAAACACGCTGCAAAGATTCACAACGCACACAAATACAGAAACATGCTGCAAAGATTCACAACGCACACAAATACAGAAATGTGATGCAAAGATTCACAACGCACACAAAATAGAGAAACACACTGCGAAGATTCACAATGCACACAAATACAGAAACACGCTGCAAAGATTCACAACTCACACAAATACAGAAACACGCTGCAAAGATTCACAACTCACACAAATACAGAAACACGCTGCAAAGCTTCACAATGCACACAAATACAGAAACACGCTGCAAAGATTCACAATGCACACAAATACAGAAACAAGCTACAAAGATTCACAACGCACACAAATACAGAAACACGCTGCAAAGATTCACAGCACACAAATACAGAAATGTGATGCAAAGATTCACAACGTACACAAATACAGAAACACGCTGCAAAGATTCACAACGCACACAAATACAGAAACACGCTGCAAAGATTCACAACTCACACAAATACAGAAACACGCTGCAAAGATTCACAATGCACACAAATACAGAAACACGCTGCAAAGATTCACAATGCACACAAATACAGAAACAAGCTACAAAGATTCACAACGCACACAAATACAGAAACACGCTGCAAAGATTCACAGCACACAAATACAGAAATGTGATGCAAAGATTCACAACTTACACAAATACAGAAACACGCTGCAAAGATTCACAACGCACACAAATACAGAAACACGCTGCAAAGATTCACAACTCACACAAATACAGAAACACGCTGCAAAGATTCACAATGCACACAAATACAGAAACACGCTGCAAAGATTCACAACGCACACAAATACAGAAATGTGATGCAAAGATTCACAACGTACACAAATACAGAAATGTGATGCAAAGATTCACAACATACACAAATACAGAAACACGCTGCAAAGATTCACAACGCAAACAAATACAAAAATGTGATGCAAAGATTCACAACGCACACAAATACAGAAATGTGATGCAAAGATTCACAATGTACACAAATACAGAAACACGCTGCAAAGATTCACAGCACACAAATACAGAAATGTGATGCAAAGATTCACAACGTACACAAATACAGAAACACGCTGCAAAGATTCACAACACACACCAATACAGAAACACGCTGAAAAGATTCACAACACACACCAATACAGAAATATGCTGCAAAGATTCACAACGCACACAAATACAGAAACATGCTGCAAAGATTCACAACGCACACAAATACAGAAATGTGATGCAAAGATTCACAACGTACACAAATACAGAAACACGCTGCAAAGATTCACAACACACACCAATACAGAATCACGCTGCAAAGATTCACAACACACACCAATACAGAAACACGCTGCAAAGATTCACAACACACACCAATACAGAAACATGCTGCAAAGATTCACAACGCACACAAATACAGAAACATGCTGCAAAGATTCACAACGCACACAAATACAGAAATGTGATGCAAAGATTCACAACACACACAAAATACAGAAATATGATGCAAAGATTCACTACGTACACAAAATACAGAAACACGCTGCAAAGATTCACAACTCACACAAATACAGAAACACGCTGCAAAGATTCACAATGCACACAAATACAGAAACACGCTGCAAAAATTCACAACGCACACAAATACAGAAACACGCTGCAAAGATTCACAACGCACACAAATACAGAAACACGCTGTAAAGATTCACAACGCACACAAATACAGAAACATGCTGCAAAGATTCACAACGCACACAAATACAGAAATGTGATGCAAAGATTCACAACACATACAAAATACAGAAACACACTGCGAAGATTCACAATGCACACAAATACAGAAACACGCTGCAAAGATTCACAACGCACACAAATACAGAAACATGCTGCAAAGATTCACAATGCACACAAATACAGAAATGTGATGCAAAGATTCACAACGCACACAAAATAGAGAAACACACTGCGAAGATTCACAATGCACACAAATACAGAAACACGCTGCAAAGATTCACAACTCACACAAATACAGAAACACGCTGCAAAGATTCACAACTCACACAAATACAGAAACACGCTGCAAAGATTCACAATGCACACAAATACATAAACACGCTGCAAAGATTCACAATGCACACAAATACAGAAACAAGCTACAAAGATTCACAACGCACACAAATACAGAAACACGCTGCAAAGATTCACAGCACACAAATACAGAAATGTGATGCAAAGATTCACAACGTACACAAATACAGAAACACGCTGCAAAGATTCACAACGCAAAATACAGAAACACACTGCAAAGATTCACAATGCACACAAATACAGAAACACGCTGCAAAGATTCACAACACACACAAAGTACAGGAACACGCTGCAAAGATTCACAACGCACACAAATACAGAAATGTGATGCAAAGATTCACAACGCACAAAAATACAGAAACACGCTGCAAAGATTCACAACGCATACAAATACAGAAACACACTGCGAAGATTCACAATGCACACAAATACAGAAACACGCTGCAAAGATTCACAACGCACACAAATACAGAAACATGCTGCAAAGATTCACAACGCACACAAATACAGAAATGTGATGCAAAGATTCACAACGCACACAAAATAGAGAAACACACTGCGAAGATTCACAATGCACACAAATACAGAAACACGCTGCAAAGATTCACAACTCACACAAATACAGAAACACGCTGCAAAGATTCACAACTCACACAAATACAGAAACACGCTGCAAAGATTCACAATGCACACAAATACATAAACACGCTGCAAAGATTCACAATGCACACAAATACAGAAACAAGCTACAAAGATTCACAACGCACACAAATACAGAAACACGCTGCAAAGATTCACAGCACACAAATACAGAAATGTGATGCAAAGATTCACAACGTACACAAATACAGAAACACGCTGCAAAGATTCACAACGCAAAATACAGAAACACACTGCAAAGATTCACAATGCACACAAATACAGAAACACGCTTCAAAGATTCACAACGCACACAAATACAGAAATGTGATGCAAAAATTCACAACGTACACAAATACAGAAATGTGATGCAAAGATTCACAACATACACAAATACAGAAACACGCTGCAAAGATTCACAACACACACCAATACAGAAACACGCTGCAAAGATTCACAACACACACCAATACAGAAACATGCTGCAAAGATTCACAACGCACACAAATACAGAAATGTGATGCAAAGATTCACAACGCACACAAATACAGAAATGTGATGCAAAGATTCACAACGCACACAAATACAGAAACACGCTGCAAAGATTCACAACGCACACAAATACAGAAACACGCTGCAAAGATTCACAACGCACACAAATACAGAAACATACTGCAAAGATTCACAACGCACACAAATACAGAAACACGCTGCAAAGATTCACAACTCACACAAATACAGAAACATGCTGCAAAGATTCACAACGCACACAAATACAGAAATGTGATGCAAAGATTCACAACGTACACAAATACAGAAACACGCTGCAAAGATTCACAACACACACCAATACAGAAACACGCTGCAAAGATTCACAACACACACCAATACAGAAACATGCTGCAAAGATTCACAACGCACACAAATACAGAAATGTGAAGCAAAGATTCACAACACACACAAAATACAGAAACACACTGCGAAGATTCACAATGCACACAAATACAGAAACACGCTGCAAAGATTCACAACGCACACAAATACAGAAACATGCTGCAAAGATTCACAACGCACACAAATACAGAAACACGCTGCAAAGATTCACAACGCACACAAATACAGAAACACGCTGCAAAGATTCACAACGCACACAAAATACAGAAACACACTGCGAAGATTCACAATGCACACAAATACAGAAACACGCTGCAAAGATTCACAACGCACACAAATACAGAAACATGCTGCAAAGATTCACAACGCACACAAATACAGAAATGTGATGCAAAGATTCACAACGCACACAAAATAGAGAAACACACTGCGAAGATTCACAATGCACACAAATACAGAAACACGCTGCAAAGATTCACAACTCACACAAATACAGAAACACGCTGCAAAGATTCACAACTCACACAAATACAGAAACACGCTGCAAAGCTTCACAATGCACACAAATACAGAAACACGCTGCAAAGATTCACAATGCACACAAATACAGAAACAAGCTACAAAGATTCACAACGCACACAAATACAGAAACACGCTGCAAAGATTGACAGCACACAAATACAGAAATGTGATGCAAAGATTCACAACGTACACAAATACAGAAACACGCTGCAAAGATTCACAACGCACACAAATACAGAAACACGCTGCAAAGATTCACAACTCACACAAATACAGAAACACGCTGCAAAGATTCACAATGCACACAAATACAGAAACACGCTGCAAAGATTCACAACGCACACAAATACAGAAATGTGATGCAAAGATTCACAACGTACACAAATACAGAAATGTGATGCAAAGATTCACAACATACACAAATACAGAAACACGCTGCAAAGATTCACAACGCAAACAAATACAAAAATGTGATGCAAAGATTCACAACGCACACAAATACAGAAATGTGATGCAAAGATTCACAATGTACACAAATACAGAAACACGCTGCAAAGATTCACAGCACACAAATACAGAAATGTGATGCAAAGATTCACAACGTACACAAATACAGAAACACGCTGCAAAGATTCACAACACACACCAATACAGAAACACGCTGAAAAGATTCACAACACACACCAATACAGAAATATGCTGCAAAGATTCACAATGCACACAAATACAGAAATGTGATGCAAAGATTCACAACTCACACAAATACAGAAACACGCTGCAAAGATTCACAATGCACACAAATACAGAAACACGCTGCAAAGATTCACAATGCACACAAATACAGAAACAAGCTACAAAGATTCACAACGCACACAAATACAGAAACACGCTGCAAAGATTCACAGCACACAAATACAGAAATGTGATGCAAAGATTCACAACTTACACAAATACAGAAACACGCTGCAAAGATTCACAACGCACACAAATACAGAAACACGCTGCAAAGATTCACAACTCACACAAATACAGAAACACGCTGCAAAGATTCACAATGCACACAAATACAGAAACACGCTGCAAAGATTCACAACGCACACAAATACAGAAATGTGATGCAAAGATTCACAACGTACACAAATACAGAAATGTGATGCAAAGATTCACAACATACACAAATACAGAAACACGCTGCAAAGATTCACAACACACACAAATACAGAAACACGCTGCAAAGATTCACAACGCACACAAAATACAGAAATGTGATGCAAAGATTCACAACGCACACAAATACAGAAACACGCTGCAAAGATTCACAACATACACAAATACAGAAACACGCTGCAAAGATTCACAACACACACAAATACAGAAACACGCTGCAAAGATTCACAACGCACACAAAATACAGAAATGTGATGCAAAGATTCACAACGCACACAAATACAAAAACACGCTGCAAAGATTCACAGCGCACACAAAATACAGAAATGTGATGCAAAGATTCACAACGCACACAAATACAAAAACACGCTGCAAAGATTCACAGCGCACACAAAATACAGAAATGTGATGCAAAGATTCACAACGCACACAAATACAGAAACACGCTGCAAAGATTCACAACGCACACAAAATACAGAAATGTGATGCAAAGATTCACAACGCACACAAATACAAAAACACGCTGCAAAGATTCACAGCGCACACAAAATACAGAAATGTGATGCAAAGATTCACAACGCACACAAAATACAGAAATGTGATTCAAAGATTCACAGCGCACACAAAATACAGAAATGTGATGCAAAGATTCACAACGCACACAAATACAGAAACGTGATGCAAAGATTCAAAACACACACAAATACAGAAACACGCTGCAAAGATTTACAACACACACAAATACAGAAACATGCTGCAAAAATTCACAACGCACACAAAATACAGAAATGTGATGCAAAGATTCACAACGCACACAAAATACAGAAATGTGATGCAAAGATTCACAACGCACACAAAATACAGAAATGTGATGCAAAGATTCACAGCGCACACAAAATACAGAAATGTGATGCAAAGATTCACAACGCACACAAATACAGAAACGTGATGCAAAGATTCAAAACACACACAAATACAGAAACACGCTGCAAAGATTTACAACACACACAAATACAGAAACATGCTGCAAAAATTCACAACGCACACAAAATACAGAAATGTGATGCAAAGATTCACAACGCACACAAAATACAGAAATGTGATGCAAAGATTCACAACGCACACAAAATACAGAAATGTGATGCAAAGATTCACAGCGCACACAAAATACAGAAATGTGATGCAAAGATTCACAACGCACACAAATACAGAAACGTGATGCAAAGATTCAAAACACACACAAATACAGAAACACGCTGCAAAGATTCACAACGCAAACAAATACAAAAATGTGATGCAAAGATTCACAACGCACACAAATACAGAAATGTGATGCAAAGATTCACAATGTACACAAATACAGAAACACGCTGCAAAGATTCACAGCACACAAATACAGAAATGTGATGCAAAGATTCACAACGTACACAAATACAGAAACACGCTGAAAAGATTCACAACACACACCAATACAGAAATATGCTGCAAAGATTCACAATGCACACAAATACAGAAATGTGATGCAAAGATTCACAACTCACACAAATACAGAAACACGCTGCAAAGATTCACAATGCACACAAATACAGAAACACGCTGCAAAGATTCACAATGCACACAAATACAGAAACAAGCTACAAAGATTCACAACGCACACAAATACAGAAACACGCTGCAAAGATTCACAGCACACAAATACAGAAATGTGATGCAAAGATTCACAACTTACACAAATACAGAAACACGCTGCAAAGATTCACAACGCACACAAATACAGAAACACGCTGCAAAGATTCACAACTCACACAAATACAGAAACACGCTGCAAAGATTCACAATGCACACAAATACAGAAACACGCTGCAAAGATTCACAACGCACACAAATACAGAAATGTGATGCAAAGATTCACAACGTACACAAATACAGAAATGTGATGCAAAGATTCACAACATACACAAATACAGAAACACGCTGCAAAGATTCACAACACACACAAATACAGAAACACGCTGCAAAGATTCACAACGCACACAAAATACAGAAATGTGATGCAAAGATTCACAACGCACACAAATACAGAAACACGCTGCAAAGATTCACAACATACACAAATACAGAAACACGCTGCAAAGATTCACAACACACACAAATACAGAAACACGCTGCAAAGATTCACAACGCACACAAAATACAGAAATGTGATGCAAAGATTCACAACGCACACAAATACAAAAACACGCTGCAAAGATTCACAGCGCACACAAAATACAGAAATGTGATGCAAAGATTCACAACGCACACAAATACAAAAACACGCTGCAAAGATTCACAGCGCACACAAAATACAGAAATGTGATGCAAAGATTCACAACGCACACAAATACAGAAACACGCTGCAAAGATTCACAACGCACACAAAATACAGAAATGTGATGCAAAGATTCACAACGCACACAAATACAAAAACACGCTGCAAAGATTCACAGCGCACACAAAATACAGAAATGTGATGCAAAGATTCAAAACACACACAAATACAGAAACACGCTGCAAAGATTTACAACACACACAAATACAGAAACATGCTGCAAAAATTCACAACGCACACAAAATACAGAAATGTGATGCAAAGATTCACAACGCACACAAAATACAGAAATGTGATGCAAAGATTCACAACGCACACAAAATACAGAAATGTGATGCAAAGATTCACAGCGCACACAAAATACAGAAATGTGATGCAAAGATTCACAACGCACACAAATACAAAAACACGCTGCAAAGATTCACAGCGCACACAAAATACAGAAATGTGATGCAAAGATTCACAACGCACACAAATACAGAAACACGCTGCAAAGATTCACAACGCACACAAAATACAGAAATGTGATGCAAAGATTCACAACGCACACAAATACAAAAACACGCTGCAAAGATTCACAGCGCACACAAAATACAGAAATGTGATGCAAAGATTCAAAACACACACAAATACAGAAACACGCTGCAAAGATTTACAACACACACAAATACAGAAACATGCTGCAAAAATTCACAACGCACACAAAATACAGAAATGTGATGCAAAGATTCACAACGCACACAAAATACAGAAATGTGATGCAAAGATTCACAGCGCACACAAAATACAGAAATGTGATGCAAAGATTCACAACGCACACAAATACAGAAACGTGATGCAAAGATTCAAAACACACACAAATACAGAAACACGCTGCAAAGATTTACAACACACACAAATACAGAAACATGCTGCAAAAATTCACAACGCACACAAAATACAGAAATGTGATGCAAAGATTCACAACGCACACAAAATACAGAAATGTGATGCAAAGATTCACAACGCACACAAAATACAGAAATGTGATGCAAAGATTCACAGCGCACACAAAATACAGAAATGTGATGCAAAGATTCACAACGCACACAAATACAAAAACGTGATGCAAAGATTCAAAACACACACAAATACAGAAACACGCTGCAAAGATTTACAACACACACAAATACAGAAACATGCTGCAAAAATTCACAACGCACACAAATACAGAAACACGCTGCAAAAATTCACAACGCACACAAATACAGAAACACGCTGCAAAGATTCACAACGCACACAAATACAGAAACACGCTGTAAAGATTCACAACGCACACAAATACAGAAACACGCTGCAAAGATTCACAACGCACACAAATACAGAAACACGCTGCAAAGATTCACAACACACACAAATACAGAAACACGCTGTAAAGATTTACAACACACACAAATACAGAAACATGCTGCAAAAATTCACAACGCACACAAAATACAGAAATGTGATGCAAAGATTCACAACGCACACAAAATACAGAAATGTGATGCAAAGATTCACAACGCACACAAAATACAGAAATGTGATGCAAAGATTCACAGCGCACACAAAATACAGAAATGTGATGCAAAGATTCACAACGCACACAAATACAAAAACGTGATGCAAAGATTCAAAACACACACAAATACAGAAACACGCTGCAAAGATTTACAACACACACAAATACAGAAACATGCTGCAAAAATTCACAACGCACACAAATACAGAAACACGCTGCAAAAATTCACAACGCACACAAATACAGAAACACGCTGCAAAGATTCACAACGCACACAAATACAGAAACACGCTGTAAAGATTCACAACGCACACAAATACAGAAACACGCTGCAAAGATTCACAACGCACACAAATACAGAAACACGCTGCAAAGATTCACAACACACACAAATACAGAAACACGCTGTAAAGATTCACAACGCACACAAAATACAAAAACATGCTGCAAAGATTCATAACGCACAAATACAGAAACAAGCTGCAAAAATTCACAATGCACACAAAATACAGAAACATGCTGCAAAGATTCACAACGCACACAAATACAGAAACACGCTGCAAAGATTCACAACGCACACAAAATACAGAAACATGCTGCAAAGATTCACAACGCACACAAATACAGAAACACGCTGCAAAGATTCACAACGCACACAAAATACAGAATTGTGATGCAAAGATTCACAACGCACACAAAATACAGAAACACGCTGCAAAGATTCACAACGCACACAAATACAGAAACGCGATGCAAAGATTCACAACGCACACAAATAAAGAAATGTGATGCAAAGATTCACAACGCACACAAAATACAGAAACACGCTGCAAAGATTCACAACGCACACAAATACAGAAACGTGATCCAAAGATTCACAACGCACACAAATACAGAAACATGCTGCAAAGATTCACAACACACACAAATACAGAAACACGCTGCAAAGATTCACAACGCACACAAATACAGAAACGCGATGCAAAGATTCACAAAGCACACAAAATACAGAAACATGCTGCAAAGATTCACAACGCACACAAAATACAGAAACATGCTGCAAAGATTCACAACGCACACAAATACAGAAACGCTGCAAAGATTCACAACGCACACAAATACAGAAACTCGCTGCAAAGATTCACAAAGCACACAAAATACAGAAACATGCTGCAAAGATAAACAACACACACAAATACAGAAACATGCTGCAAAAATTCACAACGCACACAAATACAGAAACGCTGCAAAGATTCACAACGCACACAAATACAGAAACATGCTGCAAAGATTCACAACGCACACAAAATACAGAAACATGCTGCAAAAATTCACAACGCACACAAATACAGAAACGTGATCCAAAGATTCACAACGCACACAAATACAGAAACGTGATCCAAAGATTCACAACACACACAAATACAGAAACACGCTGCAAAGATTCACAACACACACAAATACAGAAACACGCTGCAAAGATTCACAACGCACACAAATACAGAAACGCGATGCAAAGATTCACAAAGCACACAAAATACAGAAACATGCTGCAAAGATTCACAACGCACACAAAATACAGAAACATGCTGCAAAGATTCACAACGCACACAAATACAGAAACACGCTGCAAAGATTCACAACACACACAAATACAGAAACATGCTGCAAAAATTCACAACGCACACAAATACAGAAACGCTGCAAAGATTCACAACGCACACAAATACAGAAACTCGCTGCAAAGATTCACAAAGCACACAAAATACAGAAACATGCTGCAAAGATAAACAACACACACAAATACAGAAACATGCTGCAAAAATTCACAACGCACACAAATACAGAAACGCTGCAAAGATTCACAACGCACACAAATACAGAAACATGCTGCAAAGATTCACAACGCACACAAATACAGAAACACGCTGCAAAGATTTACAACGCATAAGAAATAAAGAAACACGCTGCAAAGATTCACAACGCACACAAATACAGAAACGTGATGCAAAGATTCAAAACACACACAAATACAGAAACACGCTGCAAAGATTTACAACAGACACAAATACAGAAACACGCTGCAAAGATTCACAACACACACAAATACAAAAACACGCTGCAAAGATTCACAGCGCACACAAATACAGAAAAACGCTGTAAAGATTCACAACGCACACAAATACAGAAACACGCTGCAAAGATTCACAAAGCACACAAAATACAGAAACATGCTGCAAAGATTCACAACGCACACAAAATAGATTCACAACGCACACAAATACAGAAACACGCTGCAAAGATTCACAACACACACAAATACAGAAACATGCTGCAAAAATTCACAACGCACACAAATACAGAAACACGCTGCAAAGATTCACAAAGCACACAAAATACAGAAACATGCTGCAAAGATTCACAACGCACACAAAATAGATTCACAACGCACACAAATACAGAAACACGCTGCAAAGATTCACAACACACACAAATACAGAAACATGCTGCAAAAATTCACAACGCACACAAATACAGAAACACGCTGCAAAGATTCACAACACACACAAATAGAGAAACGCTGCAAAGATTCACAACGCACACAAATACAGAAACACGCTGCAAAGATTCACAACGCACACAAAATACAGAAACATGCTGCAAAGATTCACAACGCACACAAATACAGAAACACGCTGCAAAGATTCACAACGCACACAAATACAGAAACACGCTGTAAAGATTCACAACGCACACAAATACAGAAACACGCTGCAAAGATTCACAACACACACAAATACAGAAACATGCTGCAAAAATTCACAACGCACACAAATACAGAAACACGCTGCAAAGATTCACAACGCACACAAATACAGAAACGCGATGCAAAGATTCACAACGCACAACGCACACAAATACAGAAACACGCTGCAAAGATTCACAACACACACAAATAGAGAAACGCTGCAAAGATTCACAACGCACACAAATACAGAAACACGCTGCAAAGATTCACAACGCACACAAAATACAGAAACATGCTGCAAAGATTCACAACGCACACAAATACAGAAACACGCTGCAAAGATTCACAACGCACACAAATACAGAAACACGCTGTAAAGATTCACAACACACACAAATACAGAAACACGCTGCAAAGATTCACAACACACACAAATACAGAAACACGCTGCAAAGATTCACAACGCACACAAAATACAGAAACACGATGCAAAGATTCATAACGCACACAAATACAGAAACACGCTGCAAAGATTCACAAAGCACACAAATACAGAAACACGCTGCAAAGATTCACAACGCACACAAATACAGAAAAACGCTGCAAAGATTCACAACGCACACAAATACAGAAACACGCTGCAAAGATTCACAAAGCACACAAAATACAGAAACATGCTGCAAAGATTCACAACGCACACAAAATACAGAAACATGCTGCAAAGATTCACAACGCACACAAATACAGAAACACGCTGCAAAGATTCACAACACACACAAATACAGAAACATGCTGCAAAAATTCACAACGCACACAAATACAGAAACGCTGCAAAGATTCACAACGCACACAAATAAAGAAACTCGCTGCAAAGATTCACAAAGCACACAAAATACAGAAACATGCTGCAAAGATAAACAACACACACAAATACAGAAACATGCTGCAAAAATTCACAACGCACACAAATACAGAAACGCTGCAAAGATTCACAACGCACACAAATACAGAAATATGATGCAAAGATTCACTACGTACACAAAATACAGAAACATGCTGCAAAGATTCACAACGCACACAAAATACAGAAACATGCTGCAAAGATTCACAAAGCACACAAAATACAGAAACATGCTGCAAAGATAAACAACACACACAAATACAGAAACATGCTGCAAAAATTCACAACGCACACAAATACAGAAACGCTGCAAAGATTCACAACGCACACAAATACAGAAATATGATGCAAAGATTCACTACGTACACAAAATACAGAAACACGCTGTAAAGATTCACAACGCACACAAATACAGAAACACGCTGCAAAGATTCACAATGCACACAAAATACAGAAAAATGCTGCAAAGATTCACAACGCACACAAATACAGAAACACGCTGCAAAGATTTACAACGCATAAGAAATAAAGAAACACGCTGCAAAGATTCACAACGCACACAAAATACAGAAACATGCTGCAAAGATTCACAACGCACACAAATACAGAAACACGCTGCAAAGATTTACAACGCATAAGAAATAAAGAAACACGCTGCAAAGATTCACAACGCACACAAATACAGAAACGTGATGCAAAGATTCAAAACACACACAAATACAGAAACACGCTGCAAAGATTTACAACAGACACAAATATAGAAACACGCTGCAAAGATTCACAACACACACAAAATAGATTCACAACGCACACAAATACAGAAACACGCTGCAAAGATTCACAACACACACAAATACAGAAACATGCTGCAAAAATTCACAACGCACACAAATACAGAAACACGCTGCAAAGATTCACAACACACACAAATAGAGAAACGCTGCAAAGATTCACAACGCACACAAATACAGAAACACGCTGCAAAGATTCACAACGCACACAAAATACAGAAACATGCTGCAAAGATTCACAACGCACACAAATACAGAAACATGCTGCAAAGATTCACAACGCACACAAATACAGAAACACGCTGCAAAGATTCACAACGCACACAAAATACAGAAACATGCTGCAAAGATTCACAACACACACAAATACAGAAACACGCTGCAAAGATTCACAACGCACACAAATACAGAAACGCGATGCAAAGATTCACAACGCACACAAAATACAGAAACACGATGCAAAGATTCATAACGCACACAAATACAGAAACACGCTGCAAAGATTCACAAAGCACACAAATACAGAAACACGCTGCAAAGATTCACAACGCACACAAATACAGAAAAACGCTGTAAAGATTCACAACGCACACAAATACAGAAACACGCTGCAAAGATTCACAAAGCACACAAAATACAGAAACATGCTGCAAAGATTCACAACGCACACAAAATACAGAAACATGCTGCAAAGATTCACAACGCACACAAATACAGAAACACGCTGCAAAGATTCACAACACACACAAATACAGAAACATGCTGCAAAAATTCACAACGCACACAAATACAGAAACGCTGCAAAGATTCACAACGCACACAAATACAGAAATATGATGCAAAGATTCACTACGTACACAAAATACAGAAACACGCTGTAAAGATTCACAACGCACACAAATACAGAAACACGCTGCAAAGATTCACAATGCACACAAAATACAGAAAAATGCTGCAAAGATTCACAACGCACACAAATACAGAAACACGCTGCAAAGATTTACAACGCATAAGAAATAAAGAAACACGCTGCAAAGATTCACAACGCACACAAAATACAGAAACATGCTGCAAAGATTCACAACGCACACAAATACAGAAACACGCTGCAAAGATTTACAACGCATAAGAAATAAAGAAACACGCTGCAAAGATTCACAACGCACACAAATACAGAAACGTGATGCAAAGATTCAAAACACACACAAATACAGAAACACGCTGCAAAGATTTACAACAGACACAAATATAGAAACACGCTGCAAAGATTCACAACACACACAAAATAGATTCACAACGCACACAAATACAGAAACACGCTGCAAAGATTCACAACACACACAAATACAGAAACATGCTGCAAAAATTCACAACGCACACAAATACAGAAACACGCTGCAAAGATTCACAACACACACAAATAGAGAAACGCTGCAAAGATTCACAACGCACACAAATACAGAAACACGCTGCAAAGATTCACAACGCACACAAAATACAGAAACATGCTGCAAAGATTCACAACGCACACAAATACAGAAACATGCTGCAAAGATTCACAACGCACACAAATACAGAAACACGCTGCAAAGATTCACAACGCACACAAAATACAGAAACATGCTGCAAAGATTCACAACACACACAAATACAGAAACACGCTGCAAAGATTCACAACGCACACAAATACAGAAACGCGATGCAAAGATTCACAACGCACACAAAATACAGAAACACGATGCAAAGATTCATAACGCACACAAATACAGAAACACGCTGCAAAGATTCACAAAGCACACAAATACAGAAACACGCTGCAAAGATTCACAACGCACACAAATACAGAAAAACGCTGTAAAGATTCACAACGCACACAAATACAGAAACACGCTGCAAAGATTCACAAAGCACACAAAATACAGAAACATGCTGCAAAGATTCACAACGCACACAAAATACAGAAACATGCTGCAAAGATTCACAACGCACACAAATACAGAAACACGCTGCAAAGATTCACAACACACACAAATACAGAAACATGCTGCAAAAATTCACAACGCACACAAATACAGAAACGCTGCAAAGATTCACAACGCACACAAATAAAGAAACTCGCTGCAAAGATTCACAAAGCACACAAAATACAGAAACATGCTGCAAAGATAAACAACACACACAAATACAGAAACATGCTGCAAAAATTCACAACGCACACAAATACAGAAACGCTGCAAAGATTCACAACGCACACAAATACAGAAATATGATGCAAAGATTCACTACGTACACAAAATACAGAAACACGCTGTAAAGATTCACAACGCACACAAATACAGAAACACGCTGCAAAGATTCACAATGCACACAAAATACAGAAAAATGCTGCAAAGATTCACAACGCACACAAATACAGAAACACGCTGCAAAGATTTACAACGCATAAGCAATAAAGAAACACGCTGCAAAGATTCACAACGCACACAAATACAGAAACACGCTGCAAAGATTTACAACGCATAAGCAATAAAGAAACACGCTGCAAAGATTCACAACGCACACAAAATACAGAAACATGCTGCAAAGATTCACAACGCACACAAATACAGAAACACGCTGCAAAGATTTACAACGCATAAGAAATAAAGAAACACGCTGCAAAGATTCACAACGCACACAAATACAGAAACGTGATGCAAAGATTCAAAACACACACAAATACAGAAACACGCTGCAAAGATTTACAACAGACACAAATACAGAAACACGCTGCAAAGATTCACAACACACACAAATACAGAAACACGCTGCAAAGATTCACAACGCACACAAAATACAGAAACATGCTGCAAAGATTCACAACGCACACAAATACAGAAACACGCTGCAAAGATTTACAACGCATAAGAAATAAAGAAACACGCTGCAAAGATTCACAACGCACACAAATACAGAAACGTGATGCAAAGATTCAAAACACACACAAATACAGAAACACGCTGCAAAGATTTACAACAGACACAAATACAGAAACACGCTGCAAAGATTCACAACACACACAAATACAAAAACACGCTGCAAAGATTCACAGCGCACACAAATACAGAAAAACGCTGTAAAGATTCACAACGCACACAAATACAGAAACACGCTGCAAAGATTCACAAAGCACACAAAATACAGAAACATGCTGCAAAGATTCACAACGCACACAAAATAGATTCACAACGCACACAAATACAGAAACACGCTGCAAAGATTCACAACACACACAAATACAGAAACATGCTGCAAAAATTCACAACGCACACAAATACAGAAACGCTGCAAAGATTCACAACGCACACAAACACAGAAACGCGATGCAAAGATTCACAACGCACAACGCACACAAATACAGAAACACGCTGCAAAGATTCACAACACACACAAATACAGAAACGCTGCAAAGATTCACAACGCACACAAATACAGAAACACGCTGCAAAGATTCACAACGCACACAAAATACAGAAACACGCTGCAAAGATTCACAACGCACACAAATACAGAAACACGCTGCAAAGATTCACAACGCACACAAATACAGAAACACGCTGTAAAGATTCACAACGCACACAAATACAGAAACACGCTGCAAAGATTCACAACACACACAAATACAGAAACACGCTGCAAAGATTCACAACGCACACAAAATACAGAAATGTGATGCAAAGATTCACAACGCACACAAATACAGAAACACGCTGCAAAGATTCACAACGCACACAAAATACAGAAACATGCTGCAAAGATTCACAACACACACAAATACAGAAACACGCTGCAAAGATTCACAACGCACACAAATACAGAAACGCGATGCAAAGATTCACAACGCACACAAAATACAGAAACACGATGCAAAGATTCATAACGCACACAAATACAGAAACACGCTGCAAAGATTCACAAAGCACACAAATACAGAAACTCGCTGCAAAGATTCACAACGCACACAAATACAGAAAAACGCTGCAAAGATTCACAACGCACACAAATACAGAAACACGCTGCAAAGATTCACAAAGCACACAAAATACAGAAACATGCTGCAAAGATTCACAACGCACACAAAATACAGAAACATGCTGCAAAGATTCACAACGCACACAAATACAGAAACACGCTGCAAAGATTCACAACACACACAAATACAGAAACATGCTGCAAAAATTCACAACGCACACAAATACAGAAACGCTGCAAAGATTCACAACGCACACAAATAAAGAAACTCGCTGCAAAGATTCACAAAGCACACAAAATACAGAAACATGCTGCAAAGATAAACAACACACACAAATACAGAAACATGCTGCAAAAATTCACAACGCACACAAATACAGAAACGCTGCAAAGATTCACAACGCACACAAATACAGAAATATGATGCAAAGATTCACTACGTACACAAAATACAGAAACATGCTGCAAAGATTCACAACGCACACAAAATACAGAAACATGCTGCAAAGATTCACAAAGCACACAAAATACAGAAACATGCTGCAAAGATAAACAACACACACAAATACAGAAACATGCTGCAAAAATTCACAACGCACACAAATACAGAAACGCTGCAAAGATTCACAACGCACACAAATACAGAAATATGATGCAAAGATTCACTACGTACACAAAATACAGAAACACGCTGTAAAGATTCACAACGCACACAAATACAGAAACACGCTGCAAAGATTCACAATGCACACAAAATACAGAAAAATGCTGCAAAGATTCACAACGCACACAAATACAGAAACACGCTGCAAAGATTTACAACGCATAAGAAATAAAGAAACACGCTGCAAAGATTCACAACGCACACAAAATACAGAAACATGCTGCAAAGATTCACAACGCACACAAATACAGAAACACGCTGCAAAGATTTACAACGCATAAGAAATAAAGAAACACGCTGCAAAGATTCACAACGCACACAAATACAGAAACGTGATGCAAAGATTCAAAACACACACAAATACAGAAACACGCTGCAAAGATTTACAACAGACACAAATATAGAAACACGCTGCAAAGATTCACAACACACACAAAATAGATTCACAACGCACACAAATACAGAAACACGCTGCAAAGATTCACAACACACACAAATACAGAAACATGCTGCAAAAATTCACAACGCACACAAATACAGAAACACGCTGCAAAGATTCACAACACACACAAATAGAGAAACGCTGCAAAGATTCACAACGCACACAAATACAGAAACACGCTGCAAAGATTCACAACGCACACAAAATACAGAAACATGCTGCAAAGATTCACAACGCACACAAATACAGAAACATGCTGCAAAAATTCACAACGCACACAAATACAGAAACACGCTGCAAAGATTCACAACGCACACAAAATACAGAAACATGCTGCAAAGATTCACAACACACACAAATACAGAAACACGCTGCAAAGATTCACAACGCACACAAATACAGAAACGCGATGCAAAGATTCACAACGCACACAAAATAAAGAAACACGCTGCAAAGATTCACAACGCACACAAATACAGAAACGTGATGCAAAGATTCAAAACACACACAAATACAGAAACACGCTGCAAAGATTTACAACAGACACAAATACAGAAACACGCTGCAAAGATTCACAACACACACAAATACAGAAACACGCTGCAAAGATTCACAACGCACACAAAATACAGAAACATGCTGCAAAGATTCACAACGCACACAAATACAGAAACACGCTGCAAAGATTTACAACGCATAAGAAATAAAGAAACACGCTGCAAAGATTCACAACGCACACAAATACAGAAACGTGATGCAAAGATTCAAAACACACACAAATACAGAAACACGCTGCAAAGATTTACAACAGACACAAATACAGAAACACGCTGCAAAGATTCACAACACACACAAATACAAAAACACGCTGCAAAGATTCACAGCGCACACAAATACAGAAAAACGCTGTAAAGATTCACAACGCACACAAATACAGAAACACGCTGCAAAGATTCACAAAGCACACAAAATACAGAAACATGCTGCAAAGATTCACAACGCACACAAAATAGATTCACAACGCACACAAATACAGAAACACGCTGCAAAGATTCACAACACACACAAATACAGAAACATGCTGCAAAAATTCACAACGCACACAAATACAGAAACGCTGCAAAGATTCACAACGCACACAAACACAGAAACGCGATGCAAAGATTCACAACGCACAACGCACACAAATACAGAAACACGCTGCAAAGATTCACAACACACACAAATACAGAAACGCTGCAAAGATTCACAACGCACACAAATACAGAAACACGCTGCAAAGATTCACAACGCACACAAAATACAGAAACACGCTGCAAAGATTCACAACGCACACAAATACAGAAACACGCTGCAAAGATTCACAACGCACACAAATACAGAAACACGCTGTAAAGATTCACAACGCACACAAATACAGAAACACGCTGCAAAGATTCACAACACACACAAATACAGAAACACGCTGCAAAGATTCACAACGCACACAAAATACAGAAATGTGATGCAAAGATTCACAACGCACACAAATACAGAAACACGCTGCAAAGATTCACAACGCACACAAAATACAGAAACATGCTGCAAAGATTCACAACACACACAAATACAGAAACACGCTGCAAAGATTCACAACGCACACAAATACAGAAACGCGATGCAAAGATTCACAACGCACACAAAATACAGAAACACGATGCAAAGATTCATAACGCACACAAATACAGAAACACGCTGCAAAGATTCACAAAGCACACAAATACAGAAACTCGCTGCAAAGATTCACAACGCACACAAATACAGAAAAACGCTGCAAAGATTCACAACGCACACAAATACAGAAACACGCTGCAAAGATTCACAAAGCACACAAAATACAGAAACATGCTGCAAAGATTCACAACGCACACAAAATACAGAAACATGCTGCAAAGATTCACAACGCACACAAATACAGAAACACGCTGCAAAGATTCACAACACACACAAATACAGAAACATGCTGCAAAAATTCACAACGCACACAAATACAGAAACGCTGCAAAGATTCACAACGCACACAAATAAAGAAACTCGCTGCAAAGATTCACAAAGCACACAAAATACAGAAACATGCTGCAAAGATAAACAACACACACAAATACAGAAACATGCTGCAAAAATTCACAACGCACACAAATACAGAAACGCTGCAAAGATTCACAACGCACACAAATACAGAAATATGATGCAAAGATTCACTACGTACACAAAATACAGAAACATGCTGCAAAGATTCACAACGCACACAAAATACAGAAACATGCTGCAAAGATTCACAAAGCACACAAAATACAGAAACATGCTGCAAAGATAAACAACACACACAAATACAGAAACATGCTGCAAAAATTCACAACGCACACAAATACAGAAACGCTGCAAAGATTCACAACGCACACAAATACAGAAATATGATGCAAAGATTCACTACGTACACAAAATACAGAAACACGCTGTAAAGATTCACAACGCACACAAATACAGAAACACGCTGCAAAGATTCACAATGCACACAAAATACAGAAAAATGCTGCAAAGATTCACAACGCACACAAATACAGAAACACGCTGCAAAGATTTACAACGCATAAGAAATAAAGAAACACGCTGCAAAGATTCACAACGCACACAAAATACAGAAACATGCTGCAAAGATTCACAACGCACACAAATACAGAAACACGCTGCAAAGATTTACAACGCATAAGAAATAAAGAAACACGCTGCAAAGATTCACAACGCACACAAATACAGAAACGTGATGCAAAGATTCAAAACACACACAAATACAGAAACACGCTGCAAAGATTTACAACAGACACAAATATAGAAACACGCTGCAAAGATTCACAACACACACAAAATAGATTCACAACGCACACAAATACAGAAACACGCTGCAAAGATTCACAACACACACAAATACAGAAACATGCTGCAAAAATTCACAACGCACACAAATACAGAAACACGCTGCAAAGATTCACAACACACACAAATAGAGAAACGCTGCAAAGATTCACAACGCACACAAATACAGAAACACGCTGCAAAGATTCACAACGCACACAAAATACAGAAACATGCTGCAAAGATTCACAACGCACACAAATACAGAAACATGCTGCAAAAATTCACAACGCACACAAATACAGAAACACGCTGCAAAGATTCACAACGCACACAAAATACAGAAACATGCTGCAAAGATTCACAACACACACAAATACAGAAACACGCTGCAAAGATTCACAACGCACACAAATACAGAAACGCGATGCAAAGATTCACAACGCACACAAAATACAGAAACACGATGCAAAGATTCATAACGCACACAAATACAGAAACACGCTGCAAAGATTCACAAAGCACACAAATACAGAAACACGCTGCAAAGATTCACAACGCACACAAATACAGAAAAACGCTGTAAAGATTCACAACGCACACAAATACAGAAACACGCTGCAAAGATTCACAAAGCACACAAAATACAGAAACATGCTGCAAAGATTCACAACGCACACAAAATACAGAAACATGCTGCAAAGATTCACAACGCACACAAATACAGAAACACGCTGCAAAGATTCACAACACACACAAATACAGAAACATGCTGCAAAAATTCACAACGCACACAAATACAGAAACGCTGCAAAGATTCACAACGCACACAAATAAAGAAACTCGCTGCAAAGATTCACAAAGCACACAAAATACAGAAACATGCTGCAAAGATAAACAACACACACAAATACAGAAACATGCTGCAAAAATTCACAACGCACACAAATACAGAAACGCTGCAAAGATTCACAACGCACACAAATACAGAAATATGATGCAAAGATTCACTACGTACACAAAATACAGAAACACGCTGTAAAGATTCACAACGCACACAAATACAGAAACACGCTGCAAAGATTCACAATGCACACAAAATACAGAAAAATGCTGCAAAGATTCACAACGCACACAAATACAGAAACGTGATGCAAAGATTCACAACACACACAAATACAGAAACACGCTGCAAAGATTCACAACGCACACAAATACAGAAACGCGATGCAAAGATTCACAACGCACACAAAATACAGAAACACGATGCAAAGATTCATAACGCACACAAATACAGAAACACGCTGCAAAGATTCACAAAGCACACAAATACAGAAACACGCTGCAAAGATTCACAACGCACACAAATACAGAAAAACGCTGTAAAGATTCACAACGCACACAAATACAGAAACACGCTGCAAAGATTCACAAAGCACACAAAATACAGAAACATGCTGCAAAGATTCACAACGCACACAAAATACAGAAACATGCTGCAAAGATTCACAACGCACACAAATACAGAAACACGCTGCAAAGATTCACAACACACACAAATACAGAAACATGCTGCAAAAATTCACAACGCACACAAATACAGAAACGCTGCAAAGATTCACAACGCACACAAATAAAGAAACTCGCTGCAAAGATTCACAAAGCACACAAAATACAGAAACATGCTGCAAAGATAAACAACACACACAAATACAGAAACATGCTGCAAAAATTCACAACGCACACAAATACAGAAACGCTGCAAAGATTCACAACGCACACAAATACAGAAATATGATGCAAAGATTCACTACGTACACAAAATACAGAAACACGCTGTAAAGATTCACAACGCACACAAATACAGAAACACGCTGCAAAGATTCACAATGCACACAAAATACAGAAAAATGCTGCAAAGATTCACAACGCACACAAATACAGAAACACGCTGCAAAGATTTACAACGCATAAGCAATAAAGAAACACGCTGCAAAGATTCACAACGCACACAAAATACAGAAACATGCTGCAAAGATTCACAACGCACACAAATACAGAAACACGCTGCAAAGATTTACAACGCATAAGAAATAAAGAAACACGCTGCAAAGATTCACAACGCACACAAATACAGAAACGTGATGCAAAGATTCAAAACACACACAAATACAGAAACACGCTGCAAAGATTTACAACAGACACAAATACAGAAACACGCTGCAAAGATTCACAACACACACAAATACAAAAACACGCTGCAAAGATTCACAGCGCACACAAATACAGAAAAACGCTGTAAAGATTCACAACGCACACAAATACAGAAACACGCTGCAAAGATTCACAACACACACAAATACAGAAACATGCTGCAAAAATTCACAACGCACACAAATACAGAAACGCTGCAAAGATTCACAACGCACACAAACACAGAAACGCGATGCAAAGATTCACAACGCACAACGCACACAAATACAGAAACACGCTGCAAAGATTCACAACACACACAAATACAGAAACGCTGCAAAGATTCACAACGCACACAAATACAGAAACACGCTGCAAAGATTCACAACGCACACAAAATACAGAAACACGCTGCAAAGATTCACAACGCACACAAATACAGAAACACGCTGCAAAGATTCACAACGCACACAAATACAGAAACACGCTGTAAAGATTCACAACGCACACAAATACAGAAACACGCTGCAAAGATTCACAACACACACAAATACAGAAATGTGATGCAAAGATTCACAACGCACACAAATACAGAAACACGCTGCAAAGATTCACAACGCACACAAAATACAGAAACATGCTGCAAAGATTCACAACACACACAAATACAGAAACACGCTGCAAAGATTCACAACGCACACAAATACAGAAACGCGATGCAAAGATTCACAACGCACACAAAATACAGAAACACGATGCAAAGATTCATAACGCACACAAATACAGAAACACGCTGCAAAGATTCACAAAGCACACAAATACAGAAACACGCTGCAAAGATTCACAACGCACACAAATACAGAAAAACGCTGCAAAGATTCACAACGCACACAAATACAGAAACACGCTGCAAAGATTCACAAAGCACACAAAATACAGAAACATGCTGCAAAGATTCACAACGCACACAAAATACAGAAACATGCTGCAAAGATTCACAACGCACACAAATACAGAAACACGCTGCAAAGATTCACAACACACACAAATACAGAAACATGCTGCAAAAATTCACAATGCACACAAATACAGAAACGCTGCAAAGATTCACAACGCACACAAATAAAGAAACTCGCTGCAAAGATTCACAAAGCACACAAAATACAGAAACATGCTGCAAAGATAAACAACACACACAAATACAGAAACATGCTGCAAAAATTCACAACGCACACAAATACAGAAACGCTGCAAAGATTCACAACGCACACAAATACAGAAATATGATGCAAAGATTCACTACGTACACAAAATACAGAAACATGCTGCAAAGATTCACAACGCACACAAAATACAGAAACATGCTGCAAAGATTCACAAAGCACACAAAATACAGAAACATGCTGCAAAGATAAACAACACACACAAATACAGAAACATGCTGCAAAAATTCACAACGCACACAAATACAGAAACGCTGCAAAGATTCACAACGCACACAAATACAGAAATATGATGCAAAGATTCACTACGTACACAAAATACAGAAACACGCTGTAAAGATTCACAACGCACACAAATACAGAAACACGCTGCAAAGATTCACAATGCACACAAAATACAGAAAAATGCTGCAAAGATTCACAACGCACACAAATACAGAAACACGCTGCAAAGATTTACAACGCATAAGAAATAAAGAAACACGCTGCAAAGATTCACAACGCACACAAAATACAGAAACATGCTGCAAAGATTCACAACGCACACAAATACAGAAACACGCTGCAAAGATTTACAACGCATAAGAAATAAAGAAACACGCTGCAAAGATTCACAACGCACACAAATACAGAAACGTGATGCAAAGATTCAAAACACACACAAATACAGAAACACGCTGCAAAGATTTACAACAGACACAAATATAGAAACACGCTGCAAAGATTCACAACACACACAAAATAGATTCACAACGCACACAAATACAGAAACACGCTGCAAAGATTCACAACACACACAAATACAGAAACATGCTGCAAAAATTCACAACGCACACAAATACAGAAACACGCTGCAAAGATTCACAACACACACAAATAGAGAAACGCTGCAAAGATTCACAACGCACACAAATACAGAAACACGCTGCAAAGATTCACAACGCACACAAAATACAGAAACATGCTGCAAAGATTCACAACGCACACAAATACAGAAACATGCTGCAAAAATTCACAACGCACACAAATACAGAAACACGCTGCAAAGATTCACAACGCACACAAAATACAGAAACATGCTGCAAAGATTCACAACACACACAAATACAGAAACACGCTGCAAAGATTCACAACGCACACAAATACAGAAACGCGATGCAAAGATTCACAACGCACACAAAATACAGAAACACGATGCAAAGATTCATAACGCACACAAATACAGAAACACGCTGCAAAGATTCACAAAGCACACAAATACAGAAACACGCTGCAAAGATTCACAACGCACACAAATACAGAAAAACGCTGTAAAGATTCACAACGCACACAAATACAGAAACACGCTGCAAAGATTCACAAAGCACACAAAATACAGAAACATGCTGCAAAGATTCACAACGCACACAAAATACAGAAACATGCTGCAAAGATTCACAACGCACACAAATACAGAAACACGCTGCAAAGATTCACAACACACACAAATACAGAAACATGCTGCAAAAATTCACAACGCACACAAATACAGAAACGCTGCAAAGATTCACAACGCACACAAATAAAGAAACTCGCTGCAAAGATTCACAAAGCACACAAAATACAGAAACATGCTGCAAAGATAAACAACACACACAAATACAGAAACATGCTGCAAAAATTCACAACGCACACAAATACAGAAACGCTGCAAAGATTCACAACGCACACAAATACAGAAATATGATGCAAAGATTCACTACGTACACAAAATACAGAAACACGCTGTAAAGATTCACAACGCACACAAATACAGAAACACGCTGCAAAGATTCACAATGCACACAAAATACAGAAAAATGCTGCAAAGATTCACAACGCACACAAATACAGAAACACGCTGCAAAGATTTACAACGCATAAGCAATAAAGAAACACGCTGCAAAGATTCACAACGCACACAAAATACAGAAACATGCTGCAAAGATTCACAACGCACACAAATACAGAAACACGCTGCAAAGATTTACAACGCATAAGAAATAAAGAAACACGCTGCAAAGATTCACAACGCACACAAATACAGAAACGTGATGCAAAGATTCAAAACACACACAAATACAGAAACACGCTGCAAAGATTTACAACAGACACAAATACAGAAACACGCTGCAAAGATTCACAACACACACAAATACAAAAACACGCTGCAAAGATTCACAGCGCACACAAATACAGAAAAACGCTGTAAAGATTCACAACGCACACAAATACAGAAACACGCTGCAAAGATTCACAAAGCACACAAAATACAGAAACATGCTGCAAAGATTCACAACGCACACAAAATAGATTCACAACGCACACAAATACAGAAACACGCTGCAAAGATTCACAACACACACAAATACAGAAACATGCTGCAAAAATTCACAACGCACACAAATACAGAAACGCTGCAAAGATTCACAACGCACACAAATACAGAAACGCGATGCAAAGATTCACAACGCACAACGCACACAAATACAGAAACACGCTGCAAAGATTCACAACACACACAAATACAGAAACGCTGCAAAGATTCACAACGCACACAAATACAGAAACACGCTGCAAAGATTCACAACGCACACAAAATACAGAAACACGCTGCAAAGATTCACAACGCACACAAATACAGAAACACGCTGCAAAGATTCACAACGCACACAAATACAGAAACACGCTGTAAAGATTCACAACGCACACAAATACAGAAACACGCTGCAAAGATTCACAACACACACAAATACAGAAACACGCTGCAAAGATTCACAACGCACACAAAATACAGAAATGTGATGCAAAGATTCACAACGCACACAAATACAGAAACACGCTGCAAAGATTCACAACACACACAAATACAAAAACACGCTGCAAAGATTCACAGCGCACACAAAATACAGAAATGTGATGCAAAGATTCACAACGCACACAAAATACATAAACACGCTGCAAAGATTCACAACGCACACAAATACAGAAACGTGATGCAAAGATTCAAAACACACACAAATACAGAAACACGCTGCAAAGATTTACAACACACACAAATACAGAAACATGCTGCAAAAATTCACAACGCACACAAATACAGAAACACGCTGCAAAGATTCACAACGCACACAAATACAGAAACACGCTGCAAAGATTCACAACGCACACAAATACAGAAACACGCTGTAAAGATTCACAACGCACACAAATACAGAAACACGCTGCAAAGATTCACAACACACACAAATACAAAAACACGCTGCAAAGATTCACAGCGCACACAAAATACAGAAATGTGATGCAAAGATTCACAACGCACACAAAATACATAAACACGCTGCAAAGATTCACAACGCACACAAATACAGAAACGTGATGCAAAGATTCAAAACACACACAAATACAGAAACACGCTGCAAAGATTTACAACACACACAAATACAGAAACATGCTGCAAAAATTCACAACGCACACAAAATACAGAAACATGCTGCAAAGATTCACAAAGCACACAAAATACAGAAACATGCTGCAAAGATAAACAACACACACAAATACAGAAACATGCTGCAAAAATTCACAACGCACACAAATACAGAAACGCTGCAAAGATTCACAACGCACACAAATACAGAAATATGATGCAAAGATTCACTACGTACACAAAATACAGAAACACGCTGTAAAGATTCACAACGCACACAAATACAGAAACACGCTGCAAAGATTCACAATGCACACAAAATACAGAAAAATGCTGCAAAGATTCACAACGCACACAAATACAGAAACACGCTGCAAAGATTTACAACGCATAAGAAATAAAGAAACACGCTGCAAAGATTCACAACGCACACAAAATACAGAAACATGCTGCAAAGATTCACAACGCACACAAATACAGAAACACGCTGCAAAGATTTACAACGCATAAGAAATAAAGAAACACGCTGCAAAGATTCACAACGCACACAAATACAGAAACGTGATGCAAAGATTCAAAACACACACAAATACAGAAACACGCTGCAAAGATTTACAACAGACACAAATATAGAAACACGCTGCAAAGATTCACAACACACACAAAATAGATTCACAACGCACACAAATACAGAAACACGCTGCAAAGATTCACAACACACACAAATACAGAAACATGCTGCAAAAATTCACAACGCACACAAATACAGAAACACGCTGCAAAGATTCACAACACACACAAATAGAGAAACGCTGCAAAGATTCACAACGCACACAAATACAGAAACACGCTGCAAAGAATCACAACGCACACAAAATACAGAAACATGCTGCAAAGATTCACAACGCACACAAATACAGAAACATGCTGCAAAAATTCACAACGCACACAAATACAGAAACACGCTGCAAAGATTCACAACGCACACAAAATACAGAAACATGCTGCAAAGATTCACAACACACACAAATACAGAAACACGCTGCAAAGATTCACAACGCACACAAATACAGAAACGCGATGCAAAGATTCACAACGCACACAAAATACAGAAACACGATGCAAAGATTCATAACGCACACAAATACAGAAACACGCTGCAAAGATTCACAAAGCACACAAATACAGAAACACGCTGCAAAGATTCACAACGCACACAAATACAGAAAAACGCTGTAAAGATTCACAACGCACACAAATACAGAAACACGCTGCAAAGATTCACAAAGCACACAAAATACAGAAACATGCTGCAAAGATTCACAACGCACACAAAATACAGAAACATGCTGCAAAGATTCACAACGCACACAAATACAGAAACACGCTGCAAAGATTCACAACACACACAAATACAGAAACATGCTGCAAAAATTCACAACGCACACAAATACAGAAACGCTGCAAAGATTCACAACGCACACAAATAAAGAAACTCGCTGCAAAGATTCACAAAGCACACAAAATACAGAAACATGCTGCAAAGATAAACAACACACACAAATACAGAAACATGCTGCAAAAATTCACAACGCACACAAATACAGAAACGCTGCAAAGATTCACAACGCACACAAATACAGAAATATGATGCAAAGATTCACTACGTACACAAAATACAGAAACACGCTGTAAAGATTCACAACGCACACAAATACAGAAACACGCTGCAAAGATTCACAATGCACACAAAATACAGAAAAATGCTGCAAAGATTCACAACGCACACAAATACAGAAACACGCTGCAAAGATTTACAACGCATAAGCAATAAAGAAACACGCTGCAAAGATTCACAACGCACACAAAATACAGAAACATGCTGCAAAGATTCACAACGCACACAAATACAGAAACACGCTGCAAAGATTTACAACGCATAAGAAATAAAGAAACACGCTGCAAAGATTCACAACGCACACAAATACAGAAACGTGATGCAAAGATTCAAAACACACACAAATACAGAAACACGCTGCAAAGATTTACAACAGACACAAATACAGAAACACGCTGCAAAGATTCACAACACACACAAATACAAAAACACGCTGCAAAGATTCACAGCGCACACAAATACAGAAACACGCTGCAAAGATTCACAAAGCACACAAAATACAGAAACACGCTGCAAAGATTCACAACACACACAAATACAGAAACATGCTGCAAAAATTCACAACGCACACAAATACAGAAACGCTGCAAAGATTCACAACGCACACAAATACAGAAACGCGATGCAAAGATTCACAACGCACAACGCACACAAATACAGAAACACGCTGCAAAGATTCACAACACACACAAATACAGAAACGCTGCAAAGATTCACAACGCACACAAATACAGAAACACGCTGCAAAGATTCACAACGCACACAAAATACAGAAACACGCTGCAAAGATTCACAACGCACACAAATACAGAAACACGCTGCAAAGATTCACAACGCACACAAATACAGAAACACGCTGTAAAGATTCACAACGCACACAAATACAGAAACACGCTGCAAAGATTCACAACACACACAAATACAGAAACACGCTGCAAAGATTCACAACGCACACAAAATACAGAAATGTGATGCAAAGATTCACAACGCACACAAATACAGAAACACGCTGCAAAGATTCACAACACACACAAATACAAAAACACGCTGCAAAGATTCACAGCGCACACAAAATACAGAAATGTGATGCAAAGATTCACAACGCACACAAAATACATAAACACGCTGCAAAGATTCACAACGCACACAAATACAGAAACGTGATGCAAAGATTCAAAACACACACAAATACAGAAACACGCTGCAAAGATTTACAACACACACAAATACAGAAACATGCTGCAAAAATTCACAACGCACACAAATACAGAAACACGCTGCAAAGATTCACAACGCACACAAATACAGAAACACGCTGCAAAGATTCACAACGCACACAAATACAGAAACACGCTGTAAAGATTCACAACGCACACAAATACAGAAACACGCTGCAAAGATTCACAACACACACAAATACAAAAACACGCTGCAAAGATTCACAGCGCACACAAAATACAGAAATGTGATGCAAAGATTCACAACGCACACAAAATACATAAACACGCTGCAAAGATTCACAACGCACACAAATACAGAAACGTGATGCAAAGATTCAAAACACACACAAATACAGAAACACGCTGCAAAGATTTACAACACACACAAATACAGAAACATGCTGCAAAAATTCACAACGCACACAAATACAGAAACACGCTGCAAAAATTCACAACGCACACAAATACAGAAACACGCTGCAAAGATTCACAACGCACACAAATACAGAAACACGCTGTAAAGATTCACAACGCACACAAATACAGAAACACGCTGCAAAGATTCACAACGCACACAAATACAGAAACACGCTGTAAAGATTCACAACGCCCACAAATACAGAAACACGCTGCAAAGATTCACAACACACACAAATACAAAAACACGCTGCAAAGATTCACAGCGCACACAAAATACAGAAATGTGATGCAAAGATTCACAACGCACACAAAATACATAAACACGCTGCAAAGATTCACAACGCACACAAATACAGAAACGTGATGCAAAGATTCAAAACACACACAAATACAGAAACACGCTGCAATGATTCACAACGCACACAAAATACAGAAACATGCTGCAAAGATTCACAACGCACACAAATACAGAAACACGCTGCAAAGATTCACAACGCACACAAAATACAGAATTGTGATGCAAAGATTCACAACGCACACAAAATACAGAAACACGCTGCAAAGATTCACAACGCACACAAATACAGAAACGCGATGCAAAGATTCACAACGCACACAAATACAGAAATGTGATGCAAAGATTCACAACGCACACAAAATACAGAAACACTCTGTAAAGATTCACAACGCACAGAAATACAGAAACGTGATGCAAAGATTCACAACACACACAAATACAGAAACAAGCTGCAAAGATTTACAACACACACAAATATAGAAACATGCTGCAAAAATTCACAACGCACACAAATACAGAAACACGCTGCAAAGATTCACAACGCACACAAATACAGAAACGTGATCCAAAGATTCACAACGCACACAAATACAGAAACATGCTGCAAAGATTCACAACACACACAAATACAGAAACACGCTGCAAAGATTCACAACGCACACAAATACAGAAACGCGATGCAAAGATTCACAACGCACACAAAATACAGAAACACGATGCAAAGATTCATAACGCACACAAATACAGAAACACGCTGCAAAGATTCACAAAGCACACAAATACAGAAACACGCTGCAAAGATTCACAACGCACACAAATACAGAAAAACGCTGTAAAGATTCACAACGCACACAAATACAGAAACACGCTGCAAAGATTCACAAAGCACACAAAATACAGAAACATGCTGCAAAGATTCACAACGCACACAAAATACAGAAACATGCTGCAAAGATTCACAACGCACACAAATACAGAAACACGCTGCAAAGATTCACAACACACACAAATACAGAAACATGCTGCAAAAATTCACAACGCACACAAATACAGAAACGCTGCAAAGATTCACAACGCACACAAATACAGAAACTCGCTGCAAAGATTCACAAAGCACACAAAATACAGAAACATGCTGCAAAGATAAACAACACACACAAATACAGAAACATGCTGCAAAAATTCACAACGCACACAAATACAGAAACGCTGCAAAGATTCACAACGCACACAAATACAGAAATATGATGCAAAGATTCACTACGTACACAAAATACAGAAACACGCTGTAAAGATTCACAACGCACACAAATACAGAAACACGCTGCAAAGATTCACAATGCACACAAAATACAGAAAAATGCTGCAAAGATTCACAACGCACACAAATACAGAAACACGCTGCAAAGATTTACAAAGCATAAGAAATAAAGAAACACGCTGCAAAGATTCACAACGCACACAAAATACAGAAACATGCTGCAAAGATTCACAACGCACACAAATACAGAAACACGCTGCAAAGATTTACAACGCATAAGAAATAAAGAAACACGCTGCAAAGATTCACAACGCACACAAATACAGAAACGTGATGCAAAGATTCAAAACACACACAAATACAGAAACACGCTGCAAAGATTTACAACAGACACAAATACAGAAACACGCTGCAAAGATTCACAACACACACAAATACAAAAACACGCTGCAAAGATTCACAGCGCACACAAAATACAGAAATGTGATGCAAAGATTCACAACGCACACAAAATACATAAACACGCTGCAAAGATTCACAACGCACACAAATACAGAAACGTGATGCAAAGATTCAAAACACACACAAATACAGAAACAAGCTGCAAAGATTTACAACACACACAAAATACAGAAACATGCTGCAAAGATTCACAACGCACACAAATACAGAAACACGCTGCAAAGATTCACAACGCACACAAATACAGAAACGTGATGCAAAGATTCACAACGCACACAAATACAGAAACGTGATGCAAAGATTCACAACACACACAAATACAAACAAGCTGCAAAGATTTACAACACACACAAAATACAGAAACATGCTGCAAAGATTCACAACGCACACAAATACAGAAACACGCTGCAAAGATTCACAACGCACACAAAATACAGAATTGTGATGCAAAGATTCACAACGCACACAAAATACAGAAACACGCTGCAAAGATTCACAACGCACACAAATACAGAAACGTGATGCAAAGATTCAAAACACACACAAATACAGAAACACGCTGCAAAGATTTACAACACACACAAATACAGAAACATGCTGCAAAGATTCACAACGCACACAAATACAGAAACACGCTGTAAAGATTCACAACGCACACAAATACAGAAACACGCTGCAAAGATTCACAACGCACACAAATACAGAAACACGCTGCAAAGATTCACAACACACACAAATACAGAAACACGCTGTAAAGATTCACAACGCACACAAAATACAAAAACATGCTGCAAAGATTCATAACGCACAAATACAGAAACAAGCTGCAAAAATTCACAATGCACACAAAATACAGAAACATGCTGCAAAGATTCACAACGCACACAAAATACAGAAACATGCTGCAAAGATTCACAACGCACACAAATACAGAAACAAGCTGCAAAGATTTACAACACACACAAAATACAGAAACATGCTGCAAAGATTCACAACGCACACAAATACAGAAACACGCTGCAAAGATTCACAATGCACACAAAATACAGAATTGTGATGCAAAGATTCACAACGCACACAAAATACAGAAACACGCTGCAAAGATTCACAACGCACACAAATACAGAAACACGCTGCAAAGATTTACAACACACACAAATACAGAAACATGCTGCAAAGATTCACAACGCACACAAATACAGAAACACGCTGTAAAGATTCACAACGCACACAAATATAGAAACACGCTGCAAAGATTCACAACGCACACAAATACAGAAACACGCTGCAAAGATTCACAACACACACAAATACAGAAACACGCTGTAAAGATTCACAACGCACACAAAATACAAAAACATGCTGCAAAGATTCATAACGCACAAATACAGAAACAAGCTGCAAAAATTCACAATGCACACAAAATACAGAAACATGCTGCAAAGATTCACAACGCACACAAAATACAGAAACATGCTGCAAAGATTCACAACGCACACAAATACAGAAACAAGCTGCAAAGATTTACAACACACACAAAATACAGAAACATGCTGCAAAGATTCACAACGCACACAAATACAGAAACACGCTGCAAAGATTCACAACGCACACAAATACAGAAACAAGCTGCAAAGATTTACAACACACACAAAATACAGAAACACGCTGCAAAGATTCACAACGCACACAAAATACAGAATTGTGATGCAAAGATTCACAACGCACACAAAATACAGAAACACGCTGCAAAGATTCACAACGCACACAAAATACAAAAACATGCTGCAAAGATTCATAACGCACAAATACAGAAACAAGCTGCAAAAATTCACAATGCACACAAAATACAGAAACATGCTGCAAAGATTCACAACGCACACAAAATACAGAAACATGCTGCAAAGATTCACAACGCACACAAATACAGAAACAAGCTGCAAAGATTTACAACACACACAAAATACAGAAACATGCTGCAAAGATTCACAACGCACACAAATACAGAAACACGCTGCAAAGATTCACAACGCACACAAAATACAGAATTGTGATGCAAAGATTCACAACTCACACAAAATACAGAAACACGCTGCAAAGATTCACAACGCACACAAATACAGAAACACGCTGCAAAGATTTACAACACACACAAATACAGAAACATGCTGCAAAGATTCACAACGCACACAAATACAGAAACACGCTGTAAAGATTCACAACGCACACAAATATAGAAACACGCTGCAAAGATTCACAACGCACACAAATACAGAAACACGCTGCAAAGATTCACAACACACACAAATACAGAAACACGCTGTAAAGATTCACAACGCACACAAAATACAAAAACATGCTGCAAAGATTCATAACGCACAAATACAGAAACAAGCTGCAAAAATTCACAATGCACACAAAATACAGAAACATGCTGCAAAGATTCACAACGCACACAAAATACAGAAACATGCTGCAAAGATTCACAACGCACACAAATACAGAAACAAGCTGCAAAGATTTACAACGCACACAAAATACAGAAACATGCTGCAAAGATTCACAACGCACACAAATACAGAAACAAGCTGCAAAGATTTACAACGCACACAAATACAGAAACACGCTGCAAAGATTCACAACGCACACAAAATACAGAATTGTGATGCAAAGATTCACAACGCACACAAAATACAGAAACACGCTACAAAGATTCACAACGCACACAAATACAGAAACGTGATGCAAAGATTCACAACACACACAAATACAAACAAGCTGCAAAGATTTACAACACACACAAAATACAGAAACATGCTGCAAAGATTCACAACGCACACAAATACAGAAACACGCTGCAAAGATTCACAACGCACACAAAATACAGAATTGTGATGCAAAGATTCACAACGCACACAAAATACAGAAACACGCTGTAAAGATTCACAACGCACACAAATACAGAAACGTGATGCAAAGATTCAAAACACACACAAATACAGAAACACGCTGCAAAGATTTACAACACACACAAAATACAGAAACATGCTGCAAAGATTCACAACGCACACAAATACAGAAACACGCTGCAAAGATTCACAACGCACACAAAATACAGAAACATGCTGCAAAGATTCACAACGCACACAAATACAGAAACACGCTGCAAAGATTCACAACGCACACAAAATACAGAATTGTGATGCAAAGATTCACAACGCACACAAAATACAGAAACACGCTGCAAAGATTCACAACGCACACAAATACAGAAACGTGATGCAAAGATTCACAACACACACAAATACAGAAACAAGCTGCAAAGATTTACAACACACACAAAATACAGAAACATGCTGCAAAGATTCACAACGCACACAAATACAGAAACACGCTGCAAAGATTCACAACGCACACAAAATACAGAAACACGCTGCAAAGATTCACAACGCACACAAATACAGAAACGTGATGCAAAGATTCAAAACACACACAAATACAGAAACACGCTGCAAAGATTTACAACACACACAAAATACAGAAACATGCTGCAAAGATTCACAACGCACACAAATACAGAAACACGCTGCAAAGATTCACAACGCACACAAAATACAGAATTGTGATGCAAAGATTCACAACGCACACAAAATACAGAAACACGCTGCAAAGATTCACAACGCACACAAAATACAGAATTGTGATGCAAAGATTCACAACGCTGACAAATACAGAAACAAGCTGCAAAGATTTACAACACACACAAAATACAGAAACATGCTGCAAAGATTCACAACGCACACAAATACAGAAACACGCTGCAAAGATTCACAACGCACACAAAATACAGAATTGTGATGCAAAGATTCACAACGCACACAAAATACAGAAACACGCTGCAAAGATTCACAACGCACACAAATACAGAAACGTGATGCAAAGATTCACAACACACACAAATACAGAAACAAGCTGCAAAGATTTACAACACACACAAAATACAGAAACATGCTGCAAAGATTCACAACGCACACAAATACAGAAACACGCTGCAAAGATTCACAACGCACACAAAATACAGAATTGTGATGCAAAGATTCACAACGCACACAAAATACAGAAACACGCTGCAAAGATTCACAACGCACACAAATACAGAAACGCGATGCAAAGATTCACAACGCACACAAATACAGAAATGTGATGCAAAGATTCACAACGCACACAAAATACAGAAACACGCTGTAAAGATTCACAACGCACACAAAATACAGAATTGTGATGCAAAGATTCACAACGCTGACAAATACAGAAACAAGCTGCAAAGATTTACAACACACACAAAATACAGAAACATGCTGCAAAGATTCACAACGCACACAAATACAGAAACACGCTGCAAAGATTCACAACGCACACAAAATACAGAATTGTGATGCAAAGATTCACAACGCACACAAAATACAGAAACACGCTGCAAAGATTCACAACGCACACAAATACAGAAACGTGATGCAAAGATTCACAACGCACACAAAATACAGAATTGTGATGCAAAGATTCACAACGCACACAAAATACAGAAACACGCTGCAAAGATTCACAACGCACACAAATACAGAAACGCGATGCAAAGATTCACAACGCACACAAATACAGAAATGTGATGCAAAGATTCACAACGCACACAAAATACAGAAACACGCTGTAAAGATTCACAACGCACACAAATACAGAAACGTGATGCAAAGATTCACAACACACACAAATACAGAAACAAGCTGCAAAGATTTACAACACACACAAATACAGAAACACGCTGCAAAGATTCACAACGCACACAAAATACAGAATTGTGATGCAAAGATTCACAACTCACACAAAATACAGAAACACGCTGCAAAGATTCACAACGCACACAAATACAGAAACACGCTGCAAAGATTTACAACACACACAAATACAGAAACATGCTGCAAAGATTCACAACGCACACAAATACAGAAACACGCTGTAAAGATTCACAACGCACACAAATATAGAAACACGCTGCAAAGATTCACAACGCACACAAATACAGAAACACGCTGCAAAGATTCACAACACACACAAATACAGAAACACGCTGTAAAGATTCACAACGCACACAAAATACAAAAACATGCTGCAAAGATTCATAACGCACAAATACAGAAACAAGCTGCAAAAATTCACAATGCACACAAATACAGAAACAAGCTGCAAAGATTTACAACGCACACAAAATACAGAAACATGCTGCAAAGATTCACAACGCACACAAATACAGAAACAAGCTGCAAAGATTTACAACGCACACAAATACAGAAACACGCTGCAAAGATTCACAACGCACACAAAATACAGAATTGTGATGCAAAGATTCACAACGCACACAAAATACAGAAACACGCTGCAAAGATTCACAACGCACACAAATACAGAAACGTGATGCAAAGATTCACAACACACACAAATACAAACAAGCTGCAAAGATTTACAACACACACAAAATACAGAAACATGCTGCAAAGATTCACAACGCACACAAATACAGAAACACGCTGCAAAGATTCACAACGCACACAAAATACAGAATTGTGATGCAAAGATTCACAACGCACACAAAATACAGAAACACGCTGCAAAGATTCACAACGCACACAAATACAGAAACGTGATGCAAAGATTCAAAACACACACAAATACAGAAACACGCTGCAAAAATTTACAACACACACAAAATACAGAAACATGCTGCAAAGATTCACAACGCACACAAATACAGAAACACGCTGCAAAGATTCACAACGCACACAAAATACAGAATTGTGATGCAAAGATTCACAACGCACACAAAATACAGAAACACGCTGCAAAGATTCACAACGCACACAAAATACAGAATTGTGATGCAAAGATTCACAACGCACACAAATACAGAAACAAGCTGCAAAGATTTACAACACACACAAAATACAGAAACATGCTGCAAAGATTCACAACGCACACAAATACAGAAACACGCTGCAAAGATTCACAACGCACACAAAATACAGAATTGTGATGCAAAGATTCACAACGCACACAAAATACAGAAACACGCTGCAAAGATTCACAACGCACACAAATACAGAAACGTGATGCAAAGATTCACAACACACACAAATACAGAAACAAGCTGCAAAGACTTACAACACACACAAAATACAGAAACATGCTGCAAAGATTCACAACGCACACAAATACAGAAACACGCTGCAAAGATTCACAACGCACACAAAATACAGAAACACGCTGCAAAGATTCACAACGCACACAAATACAGAAACGTGATGCAAAGATTCAAAACACACACAAATACAGAAACACGCTGCAAAGATTTACAACACACACAAAATACAGAAACATGCTGCAAAGATTCACAACGCACACAAATACAGAAACACGCTGCAAAGATTTACAACACACACAAAATACAGAAACATGCTGCAAAGATTCACAACGCACACAAATACAGAAACACGCTGCAAAGATTCACAACGCACACAAAATACAGAATTGTGATGCAAAGATTCACAACGCACACAAAATACAGAAACACGCTGCAAAGATTCACAACGCACACAAATACAGAAACGTGATGCAAAGATTCACAACACACACAAATACAGAAACAAGCTGCAAAGATTTACAACACACACAAAATACAGAAACATGCTGCAAAGATTCACAACGCACACAAAATACAGAATTGTGATGCAAAGATTCACAACGCACACAAATACAGAAACAAGCTGCAAAGATTTACAACACACACAAAATACAGAAACATGCTGCAAAGATTCACAACGCACACAAATACAGAAACACGCTGCAAAGATTCACAACGCACACAAAATACAGAATTGTGATGCAAAGATTCACAACGCACACAAAATACAGAAACACGCTGCAAAGATTCACAACGCACACAAATACAGAAACGTGATGCAAAGATTCACAACACACACAAATACAGAAACAAGCTGCAAAGATTTACAACACACACAAAATACAGAAACATGCTGCAAAGATTCACAACGCACACAAATACAGAAACACGCTGCAAAGATTCACAACGCACACAAAATACAGAAACACGCTGCAAAGATTCACAACGCACACAAATACAGAAACGTGATGCAAAGATTCAAAACACACACAAATACAGAAACACGCTGCAAAGATTTACAACACACACAAAATACAGAAACATGCTGCAAAGATTCACAACGCACACAAATACAGAAACACGCTGCAAAGATTCACAACGCACACAAAATACAGAATTGTGATGCAAAGATTCACAACGCACACAAAATACAGAATTGTGATGCAAAGATTCACAACGCACACAAATACAGAAACAAGCTGCAAAGATTTACAACACACACAAAATACAGAAACATGCTGCAAAGATTCACAACGCACACAAATACAGAAACACGCTGCAAAGATTCACAACGCACACAAAATACAGAATTGTGATGCAAAGATTCACAACGCACACAAAATACAGAAACACGCTGCAAAGATTCACAACGCACACAAATACAGAAACGTGATGCAAAGATTCACAACACACACAAATACAGAAACAAGCTGCAAAGATTTACAACACACACAAAATACAGAAACATGCTGCAAAGATTCACAACGCACACAAATACAGAAACACGCTGCAAAGATTCACAACGCACACAAAATACAGAAACACGCTGCAAAGATTCACAACGCACACAAATACAGAAACGCGATGCAAAGATTCACAACGCACACAAATACAGAAATGTGATGCAAAGATTCACAACGCACACAAAATACAGAAACACGCTGCAAAGATTCACAACGCACACAAATACAGAAACGTGATGCAAAGATTCACAACACACACAAATACAGAAACAAGCTGCAAAGATTTACAACACACACAAATACAAAAAACATGCTGCAAAAATTCACAACGCACACAAATACAGAAACACGCTGCAAAGATTCACAACGCACACAAATACAGAAACACGCTGCAAAGATTCACAACGCACACAAATACAGAAACGCTGCAAAGATTCACAACGCACACAAATACAGAAACGTGATGCAAAGATTCAAAACACACACAAATACAGAAACACGCTGCAAAGATTTACAACAGACACAAATACAGAAACACGCTGCAAAGATTCACAACACACACAAATACAAAAACACGCTGCAAAGATTCACAGCGCACACAAATACAGAAAAACGCTGTAAAGATTCACAACGCACACAAATACAGAAACACGCTGCAAAGATTCACAAAGCACACAAAATACAGAAACATGCTGCAAAGATTCACAACGCACACAAAATAGATTCACAACGCACACAAATACAGAAACACGCTGCAAAGATTCACAACACACACAAATACAGAAACATGCTGCAAAAATACACAACGCACACAAATACAGAAACACGCTGCAAAGATTCACAAAGCACACAAAATACAGAAACATGCTGCAAAGATTCACAACGCACACAAAATAGATTCACAACGCACACAAATACAGAAACACGCTGCAAAGATTCACAACACACACAAATACAGAAACATGCTGCAAAAATTCACAACGCACACAAATACAGAAACACGCTGCAAAGATTCACAACACACACAAATAGAGAAACGCTGCAAAGATTCACAACGCACACAAATACAGAAACACGCTGCAAAGATTCACAACGCACACAAAATACAGAAACATGCTGCAAAGATTCACAACGCACACAAATACAGAAACACGCTGCAAAGATTCACAACGCACACAAATACAGAAACACGCTGTAAAGATTCACAACGCACACAAATACAGAAACACGCTGCAAAGATTCACAACACACACAAATACAGAAACATGCTGCAAAAATTCACAACGCACACAAATACAGAAACACGCTGCAAAGATTCACAACGCACACAAATACAGAAACGCGATGCAAAGATTCACAACGCACACAAATACAGAAACGCGATGCAAAGATTCACAAGGCACAACGCACACAAATACAGAAACACGCTGCAAAGATTCACAACACACACAAATAGAGAAACGCTGCAAAGATTCACAACGCACACAAATACAGAAACACGCTGCAAAGATTCACAACGCACACAAAATACAGAAACATGCTGCAAAGATTCACAACGCACACAAATACAGAAACACGCTGCAAAGATTCACAACACACACAAATACAGAAACATGCTGCAAAAATTCACAACGCACACAAATACAGAAACACGCTGCAAAGATTCACAAAGCACACAAAATACAGAAACATGCTGCAAAGATTCACAAAGCACACAAAATACAGAAACACGCTGCAAAGATTCACAACACACACAAATACAGAAACATGCTGCAAAAATTCACAACGCACACAAATACAGAAACACGCTGCAAAGATTCACAACACACACAAATAGAGAAACGCTGCAAAGATTCACAACGCACACAAATACAGAAACACGCTGCAAAGATTCACAACGCACACAAATACAGAAACACGCTGCAAAGATTCACAACGCACACAAATACAGAAACACGCTGTAAAGATTCACAACGCACACAAATACAGAAACACGCTGCAAAGATTCACAACACACACAAATACAGAAACATGCTGCAAAAATTCACAACGCACACAAATACAGAAACACGCTGCAAAGATTCACAACGCACACAAATACAGAAACGCGATGCAAAGATTCACAACGCACACAAATACAGAAACGCGATGCAAAGATTCACAAGGCACAACGCACACAAATACAGAAACACGCTGCAAAGATTCACAACACACACAAATAGAGAAACGCTGCAAAGATTCACAACGCACACAAATACAGAAACACGCTGCAAAGATTCACAACGCACACAAAATACAGAAACATGCTGCAAAGATTCACAACGCACACAAATACAGAAACACGCTGCAAAGATTCACAACACACACAAATACAGAAACATGCTGCAAAAATTCACAACGCACACAAATACAGAAACACGCTGCAAAGATTCACAAAGCACACAAAATACAGAAACATGCTGCAAAGATTCACAACGCACACAAAATAGATTCACAACGCACACAAATACAGAAACACGCTGCAAAGATTCACAACACACACAAATACAGAAACATGCTGCAAAAATTCACAACGCACACAAATACAGAAACACGCTGCAAAGATTCACAACACACACAAATAGAGAAACGCTGCAAAGATTCACAACGCACACAAATACAGAAACACGCTGCAAAGATTCACAACGCACACAAAATACAGAAACATGCTGCAAAGATTCACAACGCACACAAATACAGAAACACGCTGCAAAGATTCACAACGCACACAAATACAGAAACACGCTGCAAAGATTCACAACACACACAAATACAGAAACATGCTGCAAAAATTCACAACGCACACAAATACAGAAACACGCTGCAAAGATTCACAACACACACAAATAGAGAAACGCTGCAAAGATTCACAACGCACACAAATACAGAAACACGCTGCAAAGATTCACAACGCACACAAAATACAGAAACATGCTGCAAAGATTCACAACGCACACAAATACAGAAACACGCTGCAAAGATTCACAACGCACACAAATACAGAAACACGCTGCAAAGATTCACAACACACACAAATACAGAAACATGCTGCAAAAATTCACAACGCACACAAATACAGAAACACGCTGCAAAGATTCACAACACACACAAATAGAGAAACGCTGCAAAGATTCACAACGCACACAAATACAGAAACACGCTGCAAAGATTCACAACGCACACAAAATACAGAAACATGCTGCAAAGATTCACAACGCACACAAATACAGAAACACGCTGCAAAGATTCACAACGCACACAAATACAGAAACACGCTGTAAAGATTCACAACGCACACAAATACAGAAACACGCTGTAAAGATTCACAACGCACACAAATACAGAAACACGCTGCAAAGATTCACAACACACACAAATACAGAAACATGCTGCAAAAATTCACAACGCACACAAATACAGAAACACGCTGCAAAGATTCACAACGCACACAAATACAGAAACGCGATGCAAAGATTCACAACGCACACAAATACAGAAACACGCTGTAAAGATTCACAACGCACACAAAATAGATTCACAACGCACACAAATACAGAAACACGCTGCAAAGATTCACAACACACACAAATACAGAAACATGCTGCAAAAATTCACAACGCACACAAATACAGAAACACGCTGCAAAGATTCACAACACACACAAATAGAGAAACGCTGCAAAGATTCACAACGCACACAAATACAGAAACATGCTGCAAAAATTCACAACGCACACAAATACAGAAACATGCTGCAAAGATTCACAACGCACACAAATACAGAAACACGCTGCAAAGATTCACAACGCACACAAATACAGAAACACGCTGTAAAGATTCACAACGCACACAAATACAGAAACACGCTGTAAAGATTCACAACGCACACAAATACAGAAACACGCTGCAAAGATTCACAACACACACAAATACAGAAACATGCTGCAAAAATTCACTACGCACACAAATACAGAAACACGCTGCAAAGATTCACAACGCACACAAATACAGAAACACGCTGCAAAGATTCACAAGGCACACAAATAGAGAAACGCTGCAAAGATTCACAACGCACACAAATACAGAAACACGCTGCAAAGATTCACAACGCACACAAAATACAGAAACATGCTGCAAAGATTCACAACGCACACAAATACAGAAACACGCTGCAAAGATTCACAACGCACACAAATACAGAAACACGCTGTAAAGATTCACAACGCACACAAATACAGAAACACGCTGCAAAGATTCACAACACACACAAATACAGAAACACGCTGCAAAGATTCACAACGCACACAAAATACAGAAACATGCTGCAAAGATTCACAACACACACAAATACAGAAACACGCTGCAAAGATTCACAACGCACACAAATACAGAAACGCGATGCAAAGATTCACAACGCACACAAAATACAGAAACACGATGCAAAGATTCATAACGCACACAGATACAGAAACACGCTGCAAAGATTCACAAAGCACACAAATACAGAAACACGCTGCAAAGATTCACAACGCACACAAATACAGAAAAACGCTGTAAAAATTCACAACGCACACAAATACAGAAACACGCTGCAAAGATTCACAAAGCACACAAAATACAGAAACATGCTGCAAAGATTCACAACGCACACAAAATACAGAAACATGCTGCAAAGATTCACAACGCACACAAATACAGAAACACGCTGCAAAGATTCACAACACACACAAATACAGAAACATGCTGCAAAAATTCACAACGCACACAAATACAGAAACGCTGCAAAGATTCACAACGCACACAAATAAAGAAACTCGCTGCAAAGATTCACAAAGCACACAAAATACAGAAACATGCTGCAAAGATAAACAACACACACAAATACAGAAACATGCTGCAAAAATTCACAACGCACACAAATACAGAAACGCTGCAAAGATTCACAACGCACACAAATACAGAAATATGATGCAAAGATTCACTACGTACACAAAATACAGAAACACGCTGTAAAGATTCACAACGCACACAAATACAGAAACACGCTGCAAAGATTCACAATGCACACAAAATACAGAAAAATGCTGCAAAGATTCACAACGCACACAAATACAGAAACACGCTGCAAAGATTTACAACGCATAAGAAATAAAGAAACACGCTGCAAAGATTCACAACGCACACAAAATACAGAAACATGCTGCAAAGATTCACAACGCACACAAATACAGAAACACGCTACAAAGATTTACAACGCATAAGAAATAAAGAAACACGCTGCAAAGATTCACAACGCACACAAATACAGAAACGTGATGCAAAGATTCAAAACACACACAAATACAGAAACACGCTGCAAAGATTTACAACAGACACAAATACAGAAACACGCTGCAAAGATTCACAACACACACAAATACAAAAACACGCTGCAAAGATTCACAGCGCACACAAATACAGAAAAACGCTGTAAAGATTCACAACGCACACAAATACAGAAACACGCTGCAAAGATTCACAAAGCACACAAAATACAGAAACATGCTGCAAAGATTCACAACGCACACAAAATAGATTCACAACGCACACAAATACAGAAACACGCTGCAAAGATTCACAACACACACAAATACAGAAACATGCTGCAAAAATTCACAACGCACACAAATACAGAAACGCTGCAAAGATTCACAACGCACACAAATACAGAAACGCGATGCAAAGATTCACAACGCACAACGCACACAAATACAGAAACACGCTGCAAAGATTCACAACACACACAAATACAGAAACGCTGCAAAGATTCACAACGCACACAAACACAGAAACACGCTGCAAAGATTCACAACGCACACAAAATACAGAAACATGCTGCAAAGATTCACAACGCACACAAATACAGAAACACGCTGCAAAGATTCACAACGCACACAAATACAGAAACACGCTGTAAAGATTCACAACGCACACAAATACAGAAACACGCTGCAAAGATTCACAACGCACACAAATACAGAAACACGCTGCAAAGATTCACAACACACACAAATACAAAAACACGCTGCAAAGATTCACAGCGCACACAAAATACAGAAATGTGATGCAAAGATTCACAACGCACACAAAATACATAAACACGCTGCAAAGATTCACAACGCACACAAATACAGAAACGTGATGCAAAGATTCAAAACACACACAAATACAGAAACACGCTGCAAAGATTTACAACACACACAAATACAGAAACATGCTGCAAAAATTCACAACGCACACAAATACAGAAACACGCTGCAAAAATTCACAACGCACACAAATACAGAAACACGCTGCAAAGATTCACAACGCACACAAATACAGAAACATGCTGTAAAGATTCACAACGCACACAAATACAGAAACACGCTGCAAAGATTCACAACGCACACAAATACAGAAACACGCTGCAAAGATTCACAACACACACAAATACAGAAACACGCTGTAAAGATTCACAACGCACACAAAATACAAAAAAATGTTGCAAAGATTCATAACGCACAAATACAGAAACAAGCTGCAAAAATTCACAATGCACACAAAATACAGAAACATGCTGCAAAGATTCACAACGCACACAAATACAGAAACACGCTGCAAAGATTCACAACGCACACAAAATACAGAAACATGCTGCAAAGATTCACAACGCACACAAATACAGAAACACGCTGCAAAGATTCACAACGCACACAAAATACAGAATTGTGATGCAAAGATTCACAACGCACACAAAATACAGAAACACGCTGCAAAGATTCACAACGCACACAAATACAGAAACGCGATGCAAAGATTCACAACGCACACAAATACAGAAACGTGATGCAAAGATTCAAAACACACACAAATACAGAAACAAGCTGCAAAGATTTACAACACACACAAAATACAGAAACATGCTGCAAAGATTCACAACGCACACAAATACAGAAACACGCTGCAAAGATTCACAACGCACACAAATACAGAAACGTGATGCAAAGATTCACAACGCACACAAATACAGAAACGTGATGCAAAGATTCACAACACACACAAATACAAACAAGCTGCAAAGATTTACAACACACACAAAATACAGAAACATGCTGCAAAGATTCACAACGCACACAAATACAGAAACACGCTGCAAAGATTCACAACGCACACAAAATACAGAATTGTGATGCAAAGATTCACAACGCACACAAAATACAGAAACACGCTGCAAAGATTCACAACGCACACAAATACAGAAACGTGATGCAAAGATTCAAAACACACACAAATACAGAAACACGCTGCAAAGATTTACAACACACACAAATACAGAAACATGCTGCAAAGATTCACAACGCACACAAATACAGAAACACGCTGTAAAGATTCACAACGCACACAAATACAGAAACACGCTGCAAAGATTCACAACGCACACAAAATACAAAAACATGCTGCAAAGATTCATAACGCACAAATACAGAAACAAGCTGCAAAAATTCACAATGCACACAAAATACAGAAACATGCTGCAAAGATTCACAACGCACACAAAATACAGAAACATGCTGCAAAGATTCACAACGCACACAAATACAGAAACAAGCTGCAAAGATTTACAACACACACAAAATACAGAAACATGCTGCAAAGATTCACAACGCACACAAATACAGAAACACGCTGCAAAGATTCACAATGCACACAAAATACAGAATTGTGATGCAAAGATTCACAACGCACACAAAATACAGAAACACGCTGCAAAGATTCACAACGCACACAAATACAGAAACACGCTGCAAAGATTTACAACACACACAAATACAGAAACATGCTGCAAAGATTCACAACGCACACAAATACAGAAACACGCTGTAAAGATTCACAACGCACACAAATATAGAAACACGCTGCAAAGATTCACAACGCACACAAATACAGAAACACGCTGCAAAGATTCACAACACACACAAATACAGAAACACGCTGTAAAGATTCACAACGCACACAAAATACAAAAACATGCTGCAAAGATTCATAACGCACAAATACAGAAACAAGCTGCAAAAATTCACAATGCACACAAAATACAGAAACATGCTGCAAAGATTCACAACGCACACAAAATACAGAAACATGCTGCAAAGATTCACAACGCACACAAATACAGAAACAAGCTGCAAAGATTTACAACGCACACAAAATACAGAATTGTGATGCAAAGATTCACAACGCACACAAAATACAGAAACACGCTGCAAAGATTCACAACGCACACAAATACAGAAACGTGATGCAAAGATTCAAAACACACACAAATACAGAAACACGCTGCAAAGATTTACAACACACACAAATACAGAAACATGCTGCAAAGATTCACAACGCACACAAATACAGAAACACGCTGTAAAGATTCACAACGCACACAAATACAGAAACACGCTGCAAAGATTCACAACGCACACAAAATACAAAAACATGCTGCAAAGATTCATAACGCACAAATACAGAAACAAGCTGCAAAAATTCACAATGCACACAAAATACAGAAACATGCTGCAAAGATTCACAACGCACACAAAATACAGAAACATGCTGCAAAGATTCACAACGCACACAAATACAGAAACAAGCTGCAAAGATTTACAACACACACAAAATACAGAAACATGCTGCAAAGATTCACAACGCACACAAATACAGAAACACGCTGCAAAGATTCACAATGCACACAAAATACAGAATTGTGATGCAAAGATTCACAACGCACACAAAATACAGAAACACGCTGCAAAGATTCACAACGCACACAAATACAGAAACACGCTGCAAAGATTTACAACACACACAAATACAGAAACATGCTGCAAAGATTCACAACGCACACAAATACAGAAACACGCTGTAAAGATTCACAACGCACACAAATATAGAAACACGCTGCAAAGATTCACAACGCACACAAATACAGAAACACGCTGCAAAGATTCACAACACACACAAATACAGAAACACGCTGTAAAGATTCACAACGCACACAAAATACAAAAACATGCTGCAAAGATTCATAACGCACAAATACAGAAACAAGCTGCAAAAATTCACAATGCACACAAAATACAGAAACATGCTGCAAAGATTCACAACGCACACAAAATACAGAAACATGCTGCAAAGATTCACAACGCACACAAATACAGAAACAAGCTGCAAAGATTTACAACGCACACAAAATACAGAATTGTGATGCAAAGATTCACAATGCACACAAAATACAGAAACACGCTGCAAAGATTCACAACGCACACAAATACAGAAACGCGATGCAAAGATTCACAACGCACACAAATACAGAAACGTGATGCAAAGATTCAAAACACACACAAATACAGAAACAAGCTGCAAAGATTTACAACACACACAAAATACAGAAACATGCTGCAAAGATTCACAACGCACACAAATACAGAAACACGCTGCAAAGATTCACAACGCACACAAATACAGAAACGTGATGCAAAGATTCACAACGCACACAAATACAGAAACGTGATGCAAAGATTCACAACACACACAAATACAAACAAGCTGCAAAGATTTACAACACACACAAAATACAGAAACATGCTGCAAAGATTCACAACGCACACAAATACAGAAACACGCTGCAAAGATTCACAACGCACACAAAATACAGAATTGTGATGCAAAGATTCACAACGCACACAAAATACAGAAACACGCTGCAAAGATTCACAACGCACACAAATACAGAAACGTGATGCAAAGATTCAAAACACACACAAATACAGAAACACGCTGCAAAGATTTACAACACACACAAATACAGAAACATGCTGCAAAGATTCACAACGCACACAAATACAGAAACACGCTGTAAAGATTCACAACGCACACAAATACAGAAACACGCTGCAAAGATTCACAACGCACACAAATACAGAAACACGCTGCAAAGATTCACAACACACACAAATACAGAAACACGCTGTAAAGATTCACAACGCACACAAAATACAAAAACATGCTGCAAAGATTCATAACGCACAAATACAGAAACAAGCTGCAAAAATTCACAATGCACACAAAATACAGAAACATGCTGCAAAGATTCACAACGCACACAAAATACAGAAACATGCTGCAAAGATTCACAACGCACACAAATACAGAAACAAGCTGCAAAGATTTACAACACACACAAAATACAGAAACATGCTGCAAAGATTCACAACGCACACAAATACAGAAACACGCTGCAAAGATTCACAATGCACACAAAATACAGAATTGTGATGCAAAGATTCACAACGCACACAAAATACAGAAACACGCTGCAAAGATTCACAACGCACACAAATACAGAAACACGCTGCAAAGATTTACAACACACACAAATACAGAAACATGCTGCAAAGATTCACAACGCACACAAATACAGAAACACGCTGTAAAGATTCACAACGCACACAAATATAGAAACACGCTGCAAAGATTCACAACGCACACAAATACAGAAACACGCTGCAAAGATTCACAACACACACAAATACAGAAACACGCTGTAAAGATTCACAACGCACACAAAATACAAAAACATGCTGCAAAGATTCATAACGCACAAATACAGAAACAAGCTGCAAAAATTCACAATGCACACAAAATACAGAAACATGCTGCAAAGATTCACAACGCACACAAAATACAGAAACATGCTGCAAAGATTCACAACGCACACAAATACAGAAACAAGCTGCAAAGATTTACAACACACACAAAATACAGAAACATGCTGCAAAGATTCACAACGCACACAAATACAGAAACACGCTGCAAAGATTCACAACGCACACAAAATACAGAATTGTGATGCAAAGATTCACAACTCACACAAAATACAGAAACACGCTGCAAAGATTCACAACGCACACAAATACAGAAACACGCTGCAAAGATTTACAACACACACAAATACAGAAACATGCTGCAAAGATTCACAACGCACACAAATACAGAAACACGCTGTAAAGATTCACAACGCACACAAATATAGAAACACGCTGCAAAGATTCACAACGCACACAAATACAGAAACACGCTGCAAAGATTCACAACACACACAAATACAGAAACACGCTGTAAAGATTCACAACGCACACAAAATACAAAAACATGCTGCAAAGATTCATAACGCACAAATACAGAAACAAGCTGCAAAAATTCACAATGCACACAAAATACAGAAACATGCTGCAAAGATTCACAACGCACACAAAATACAGAAACATGCTGCAAAGATTCACAACGCACACAAATACAGAAACAAGCTGCAAAGATTTACAACGCACACAAAATACAGAAACATGCTGCAAAGATTCACAACGCACACAAATACAGAAACAAGCTGCAAAGATTTACAACGCACACAAATACAGAAACACGCTGCAAAGATTCACAACGCACACAAAATACAGAATTGTGATGCAAAGATTCACAACGCACACAAAATACAGAAACACGCTACAAAGATTCACAACGCACACAAATACAGAAACGTGATGCAAAGATTCACAACACACACAAATACAAACAAGCTGCAAAGATTTACAACACACACAAAATACAGAAACATGCTGCAAAGATTCACAACGCACACAAATACAGAAACACGCTGCAAAGATTCACAACGCACACAAAATACAGAATTGTGATGCAAAGATTCACAACGCACACAAAATACAGAAACACGCTGCAAAGATTCACAACGCACACAAATACAGAAACGTGATGCAAAGATTCAAAACACACACAAATACAGAAACACGCTGCAAAGATTTACAACACACACAAAATACAGAAACATGCTGCAAAGATTCACAACGCACACAAATACAGAAACACGCTGCAAAGATTCACAACGCACACAAAATACAGAAACATGCTGCAAAGATTCACAACGCACACAAATACAGAAACACGCTGCAAAGATTCACAACGCACACAAAATACAGAATTGTGATGCAAAGATTCACAACGCACACAAAATACAGAAACACGCTGCAAAGATTCACAACGCACACAAATACAGAAACGTGATGCAAAGATTCACAACACACACAAATACAGAAACAAGCTGCAAAGATTTACAACACACACAAAATACAGAAACATGCTGCAAAGATTCACAACGCACACAAATACAGAAACACGCTGCAAAGATTCACAACGCACACAAAATACAGAAACACGCTGCAAAGATTCACAACGCACACAAATACAGAAACGTGATGCAAAGATTCAAAACACACACAAATACAGAAACACGCTGCAAAGATTTACAACACACACAAAATACAGAAACATGCTGCAAAGATTCACAACGCACACAAATACAGAAACACGCTGCAAAGATTCACAACGCACACAAAATACAGAAACATGCTGCAAAGATTCACAACGCACACAAATACAGAAACACGCTGCAAAGATTCACAACGCACACAAAATACAGAATTGTGATGCAAAGATTCACAACGCACACAAAATACAGAAACACGCTGCAAAGATTCACAACGCACACAAATACAGAAACGTGATGCAAAGATTCACAACACACACAAATACAGAAACAAGCTGCAAAGATTTACAACACACACAAAATACAGAAACATGCTGCAAAGATTCACAACGCACACAAATACAGAAACACGCTGCAAAGATTCACAACGCACACAAAATACAGAAACACGCTGCAAAGATTCACAACGCACACAAATACAGAAACGTGATGCAAAGATTCAAAACACACACAAATACAGAAACACGCTGCAAAGATTTACAACACACACAAAATACAGAAACATGCTGCAAAGATTCACAACGCACACAAATACAGAAACACGCTGCAAAGATTCACAACGCACACAAAATACAGAATTGTGATGCAAAGATTCACAACGCACACAAAATACAGAAACACGCTGCAAAGATTCACAACGCACACAAAATACAGAATTGTGATGCAAAGATTCACAACGCTGACAAATACAGAAACAAGCTGCAAAGATTTACAACACACACAAAATACAGAAACATGCTGCAAAGATTCACAACGCACACAAATACAGAAACACGCTGCAAAGATTCACAACGCACACAAAATACAGAATTGTGATGCAAAGATTCACAACGCACACAAAATACAGAAACACGTTGCAAAGATTCACAACGCACACAAATACAGAAACGTGATGCAAAGATTCACAACACACACAAATACAGAAACAAGCTGCAAAGATTTACAACACACACAAAATACAGAAACATGCTGCAAAGATTCACAACGCACACAAATACAGAAACACGCTGCAAAGATTCACAACGCACACAAAATACAGAATTGTGATGCAAAGATTCACAACGCACACAAAATACAGAAACACGCTGCAAAGATTCACAACGCACACAAATACAGAAACGCGATGCAAAGATTCACAACGCACACAAATACAGAAATGTGATGCAAAGATTCACAACGCACACAAAATACAGAAACACGCTGTAAAGATTCACAACGCACACAAATACAGAAACGTGATGCAAAGATTCACAACACACACAAATACAGAAACAAGCTGCAAAGATTTACAACACACACAAATACAGAAACACGCTGCAAAGATTCACAACGCACACAAAATACAGAATTGTGATGCAAAGATTCACAACTCACACAAAATACAGAAACACGCTGCAAAGATTCACAACGCACACAAATACAGAAACACGCTGCAAAGATTTACAACACACACAAATACAGAAACATGCTGCAAAGATTCACAACGCACACAAATACAGAAACACGCTGTAAAGATTCACAACGCACACAAATATAGAAACACGCTGCAAAGATTCACAACGCACACAAATACAGAAACACGCTGCAAAGATTCACAACACACACAAATACAGAAACACGCTGTAAAGATTCACAACGCACACAAAATACAAAAACATGCTGCAAAGATTCATAACGCACAAATACAGAAACAAGCTGCAAAAATTCACAATGCACACAAATACAGAAACAAGCTGCAAAGATTTACAACGCACACAAAATACAGAAACATGCTGCAAAGATTCACAACGCACACAAATACAGAAACAAGCTGCAAAGATTTACAACGCACACAAATACAGAAACACGCTGCAAAGATTCACAACGCACACAAAATACAGAATTGTGATGCAAAGATTCACAACGCACACAAAATACAGAAACACGCTGCAAAGATTCACAACGCACACAAATACAGAAACGTGATGCAAAGATTCACAACACACACAAATACAAACAAGCTGCAAAGATTTACAACACACACAAAATACAGAAACATGCTGCAAAGATTCACAACGCACACAAATACAGAAACACGCTGCAAAGATTCACAACGCACACAAAATACAGAATTGTGATGCAAAGATTCACAACGCACACAAAATACAGAAACACGCTGCAAAGATTCACAACGCACACAAATACAGAAACGTGATGCAAAGATTCAAAACACACACAAATACAGAAACACGCTGCAAAAATTTACAACACACACAAAATACAGAAACATGCTGCAAAGATTCACAACGCACACAAATACAGAAACACGCTGCAAAGATTCACAACGCACACAAAATACAGAATTGTGATGCAAAGATTCACAACGCACACAAAATACAGAAACACGCTGCAAAGATTCACAACGCACACAAAATACAGAATTGTGATGCAAAGATTCACAACGCACACAAATACAGAAACAAGCTGCAAAGATTTACAACACACACAAAATACAGAAACATGCTGCAAAGATTCACAACGCACACAAATACAGAAACACGCTGCAAAGATTCACAACGCACACAAAATACAGAATTGTGATGCAAAGATTCACAACGCACACAAAATACAGAAACACGCTGCAAAGATTCACAACGCACACAAATACAGAAACGTGATGCAAAGATTCACAACACACACAAATACAGAAACAAGCTGCAAAGACTTACAACACACACAAAATACAGAAACATGCTGCAAAGATTCACAACGCACACAAATACAGAAACACGCTGCAAAGATTCACAACGCACACAAAATACAGAAACACGCTGCAAAGATTCACAACGCACACAAATACAGAAACGTGATGCAAAGATTCAAAACACACACAAATACAGAAACACGCTGCAAAGATTTACAACACACACAAAATACAGAAACATGCTGCAAAGATTCACAACGCACACAAATACAGAAACACGCTGCAAAGATTTACAACACACACAAAATACAGAAACATGCTGCAAAGATTCACAACGCACACAAATACAGAAACACGCTGCAAAGATTCACAACGCACACAAAATACAGAATTGTGATGCAAAGATTCACAACGCACACAAAATACAGAAACACGCTGCAAAGATTCACAACGCACACAAATACAGAAACGTGATGCAAAGATTCACAACACACACAAATACAGAAACAAGCTGCAAAGATTTACAACACACACAAAATACAGAATTGTGATGCAAAGATTCACAACGCACACAAATACAGAAACAAGCTGCAAAGATTTACAACACACACAAAATACAGAAACATGCTGCAAAGATTCACAACGCACACAAATACAGAAACACGCTGCAAAGATTCACAACGCACACAAAATACAGAATTGTGATGCAAAGATTCACAACGCACACAAAATACAGAAACACGCTGCAAAGATTCACAACGCACACAAATACAGAAACGTGATGCAAAGATTCACAACACACACAAATACAGAAACAAGCTGCAAAGATTTACAACACACACAAAATACAGAAACATGCTGCAAAGATTCACAACGCACACAAATACAGAAACACGCTGCAAAGATTCACAACGCACACAAAATACAGAAACACGCTGCAAAGATTCACAACGCACACAAATACAGAAACGTGATGCAAAGATTCAAAACACACACAAATACAGAAACACGCTGCAAAGATTTACAACACACACAAAATACAGAAACATGCTGCAAAGATTCACAACGCACACAAATACAGAAACACGCTGCAAAGATTCACAACGCACACAAAATACAGAATTGTGATGCAAAGATTCACAACGCACACAAAATACAGAATTGTGATGCAAAGATTCACAACGCACACAAATACAGAAACAAGCTGCAAAGATTTACAACACACACAAAATACAGAAACATGCTGCAAAGATTCACAACGCACACAAATACAGAAACACGCTGCAAAGATTCACAACGCACACAAAATACAGAATTGTGATGCAAAGATTCACAACGCACACAAAATACAGAAACACGCTGCAAAGATTCACAACGCACACAAATACAGAAACGTGATGCAAAGATTCACAACACACACAAATACAGAAACAAGCTGCAAAGATTTACAACACACACAAAATACAGAAACATGCTGCAAAGATTCACAACGCACACAAATACAGAAACACGCTGCAAAGATTCACAACGCACACAAAATACAGAAACACGCTGCAAAGATTCACAACGCACACAAATACAGAAACGCGATGCAAAGATTCACAACGCACACAAATACAGAAATGTGATGCAAAGATTCACAACGCACACAAAATACAGAAACACGCTGCAAAGATTCACAACGCACACAAATACAGAAACGTGATGCAAAGATTCACAACACACACAAATACAGAAACAAGCTGCAAAGATTTACAACACACACAAATACAGAAACATGCTGCAAAAATTCACAACGCACACAAATACAGAAACACGCTGCAAAGATTCACAACGCACACAAATACAGAAACACGCTGCAAAGATTCACAACGCACACAAATACAGAAACGCTGCAAAGATTCACAACGCACACAAATACAGAAACGTGATGCAAAGATTCAAAACACACACAAATACAGAAACACGCTGCAAAGATTTACAACAGACACAAATACAGAAACACGCTGCAAAGATTCACAACACACACAAATACAAAAACACGCTGCAAAGATTCACAGCGCACACAAATACAGAAAAACGCTGTAAAGATTCACAACGCACACAAATACAGAAACACGCTGCAAAGATTCACAAAGCACACAAAATACAGAAACATGCTGCAAAGATTCACAACGCACACAAAATAGATTCACAACGCACACAAATACAGAAACACGCTGCAAAGATTCACAACACACACAAATACAGAAACATGCTGCAAAAATACACAACGCACACAAATACAGAAACACGCTGCAAAGATTCACAAAGCACACAAAATACAGAAACATGCTGCAAAGATTCACAACGCACACAAAATAGATTCACAACGCACACAAATACAGAAACACGCTGCAAAGATTCACAACACACACAAATACAGAAACATGCTGCAAAAATTCACAACGCACACAAATACAGAAACACGCTGCAAAGATTCACAACACACACAAATAGAGAAACGCTGCAAAGATTCACAACGCACACAAATACAGAAACACGCTGCAAAGATTCACAACGCACACAAAATACAGAAACATGCTGCAAAGATTCACAACGCACACAAATACAGAAACACGCTGCAAAGATTCACAACGCACACAAATACAGAAACACGCTGTAAAGATTCACAACGCACACAAATACAGAAACACGCTGCAAAGATTCACAACACACACAAATACAGAAACATGCTGCAAAAATTCACAACGCACACAAATACAGAAACACGCTGCAAAGATTCACAACGCACACAAATACAGAAACGCGATGCAAAGATTCACAACGCACACAAATACAGAAACGCGATGCAAAGATTCACAAGGCACAACGCACACAAATACAGAAACACGCTGCAAAGATTCACAACACACACAAATAGAGAAACGCTGCAAAGATTCACAACGCACACAAATACAGAAACACGCTGCAAAGATTCACAACGCACACAAAATACAGAAACATGCTGCAAAGATTCACAACGCACACAAATACAGAAACACGCTGCAAAGATTCACAACACACACAAATACAGAAACATGCTGCAAAAATTCACAACGCACACAAATACAGAAACACGCTGCAAAGATTCACAAAGCACACAAAATACAGAAACATGCTGCAAAGATTCACAACGCACACAAAATAGATTCACAACGCACACAAATACAGAAACACGCTGCAAAGATTCACAACACACACAAATACAGAAACATGCTGCAAAAATTCACAACGCACACAAATACAGAAACACGCTGCAAAGATTCACAACACACACAAATAGAGAAACGCTGCAAAGATTCACAACGCACACAAATACAGAAACACGCTGCAAAGATTCACAACGCACACAAAATACAGAAACATGCTGCAAAGATTCACAACGCACACAAATACAGAAACACGCTGCAAAGATTCACAACGCACACAAATACAGAAACACGCTGCAAAGATTCACAACACACACAAATACAGAAACATGCTGCAAAAATTCACAACGCACACAAATACAGAAACACGCTGCAAAGATTCACAACACACACAAATAGAGAAACGCTGCAAAGATTCACAACGCACACAAATACAGAAACACGCTGCAAAGATTCACAACGCACACAAAATACAGAAACATGCTGCAAAGATTCACAACGCACACAAATACAGAAACACGCTGCAAAGATTCACAACGCACACAAATACAGAAACACGCTGCAAAGATTCACAACACACACAAATACAGAAACATGCTGCAAAAATTCACAACGCACACAAATACAGAAACACGCTGCAAAGATTCACAACACACACAAATAGAGAAACGCTGCAAAGATTCACAACGCACACAAATACAGAAACACGCTGCAAAGATTCACAACGCACACAAAATACAGAAACATGCTGCAAAGATTCACAACGCACACAAATACAGAAACACGCTGCAAAGATTCACAACGCACACAAATACAGAAACACGCTGTAAAGATTCACAACGCACACAAATACAGAAACACGCTGTAAAGATTCACAACGCACACAAATACAGAAACACGCTGCAAAGATTCACAACACACACAAATACAGAAACATGCTGCAAAAATTCACAACGCACACAAATACAGAAACACGCTGCAAAGATTCACAACGCACACAAATACAGAAACGCGATGCAAAGATTCACAACGCACACAAATACAGAAACACGCTGTAAAGATTCACAACGCACACAAAATAGATTCACAACGCACACAAATACAGAAACACGCTGCAAAGATTCACAACACACACAAATACAGAAACATGCTGCAAAAATTCACAACGCACACAAATACAGAAACACGCTGCAAAGATTCACAACACACACAAATAGAGAAACGCTGCAAAGATTCACAACGCACACAAATACAGAAACATGCTGCAAAAATTCACAACGCACACAAATACAGAAACATGCTGCAAAGATTCACAACGCACACAAATACAGAAACACGCTGCAAAGATTCACAACGCACACAAATACAGAAACACGCTGTAAAGATTCACAACGCACACAAATACAGAAACACGCTGTAAAGATTCACAACGCACACAAATACAGAAACACGCTGCAAAGATTCACAACACACACAAATACAGAAACATGCTGCAAAAATTCACTACGCACACAAATACAGAAACACGCTGCAAAGATTCACAACGCACACAAATACAGAAACACGCTGCAAAGATTCACAAGGCACACAAATAGAGAAACGCTGCAAAGATTCACAACGCACACAAATACAGAAACACGCTGCAAAGATTCACAACGCACACAAAATACAGAAACATGCTGCAAAGATTCACAACGCACACAAATACAGAAACACGCTGCAAAGATTCACAACGCACACAAATACAGAAACACGCTGTAAAGATTCACAACGCACACAAATACAGAAACACGCTGCAAAGATTCACAACACACACAAATACAGAAACACGCTGCAAAGATTCACAACGCACACAAAATACAGAAACATGCTGCAAAGATTCACAACACACACAAATACAGAAACACGCTGCAAAGATTCACAACGCACACAAATACAGAAACGCGATGCAAAGATTCACAACGCACACAAAATACAGAAACACGATGCAAAGATTCATAACGCACACAGATACAGAAACACGCTGCAAAGATTCACAAAGCACACAAATACAGAAACACGCTGCAAAGATTCACAACGCACACAAATACAGAAAAACGCTGTAAAAATTCACAACGCACACAAATACAGAAACACGCTGCAAAGATTCACAAAGCACACAAAATACAGAAACATGCTGCAAAGATTCACAACGCACACAAAATACAGAAACATGCTGCAAAGATTCACAACGCACACAAATACAGAAACACGCTGCAAAGATTCACAACACACACAAATACAGAAACATGCTGCAAAAATTCACAACGCACACAAATACAGAAACGCTGCAAAGATTCACAACGCACACAAATAAAGAAACTCGCTGCAAAGATTCACAAAGCACACAAAATACAGAAACATGCTGCAAAGATAAACAACACACACAAATACAGAAACATGCTGCAAAAATTCACAACGCACACAAATACAGAAACGCTGCAAAGATTCACAACGCACACAAATACAGAAATATGATGCAAAGATTCACTACGTACACAAAATACAGAAACACGCTGTAAAGATTCACAACGCACACAAATACAGAAACACGCTGCAAAGATTCACAATGCACACAAAATACAGAAAAATGCTGCAAAGATTCACAACGCACACAAATACAGAAACACGCTGCAAAGATTTACAACGCATAAGAAATAAAGAAACACGCTGCAAAGATTCACAACGCACACAAAATACAGAAACATGCTGCAAAGATTCACAACGCACACAAATACAGAAACACGCTGCAAAGATTTACAACGCATAAGAAATAAAGAAACACGCTGCAAAGATTCACAACGCACACAAATACAGAAACGTGATGCAAAGATTCAAAACACACACAAATACAGAAACACGCTGCAAAGATTTACAACAGACACAAATACAGAAACACGCTGCAAAGATTCACAACACACACAAATACAAAAACACGCTGCAAAGATTCACAGCGCACACAAATACAGAAAAACGCTGTAAAGATTCACAACGCACACAAATACAGAAACACGCTGCAAAGATTCACAAAGCACACAAAATACAGAAACATGCTGCAAAGATTCACAACGCACACAAAATAGATTCACAACGCACACAAATACAGAAACACGCTGCAAAGATTCACAACACACACAAATACAGAAACATGCTGCAAAAATTCACAACGCACACAAATACAGAAACGCTGCAAAGATTCACAACGCACACAAATACAGAAACGCGATGCAAAGATTCACAACGCACAACGCACACAAATACAGAAACACGCTGCAAAGATTCACAACACACACAAATACAGAAACGCTGCAAAGATTCACAACGCACACAAACACAGAAACACGCTGCAAAGATTCACAACGCACACAAAATACAGAAACATGCTGCAAAGATTCACAACGCACACAAATACAGAAACACGCTGCAAAGATTCACAACGCACACAAATACAGAAACACGCTGTAAAGATTCACAACGCACACAAATACAGAAACACGCTGCAAAGATTCACAACGCACACAAATACAGAAACACGCTGCAAAGATTCACAACACACACAAATACAAAAACACGCTGCAAAGATTCACAGCGCACACAAAATACAGAAATGTGATGCAAAGATTCACAACGCACACAAAATACATAAACACGCTGCAAAGATTCACAACGCACACAAATACAGAAACGTGATGCAAAGATTCAAAACACACACAAATACAGAAACACGCTGCAAAGATTTACAACACACACAAATACAGAAACATGCTGCAAAAATTCACAACGCACACAAATACAGAAACACGCTGCAAAAATTCACAACGCACACAAATACAGAAACACGCTGCAAAGATTCACAACGCACACAAATACAGAAACATGCTGTAAAGATTCACAACGCACACAAATACAGAAACACGCTGCAAAGATTCACAACGCACACAAATACAGAAACACGCTGCAAAGATTCACAACACACACAAATACAGAAACACGCTGTAAAGATTCACAACGCACACAAAATACAAAAAAATGTTGCAAAGATTCATAACGCACAAATACAGAAACAAGCTGCAAAAATTCACAATGCACACAAAATACAGAAACATGCTGCAAAGATTCACAACGCACACAAATACAGAAACACGCTGCAAAGATTCACAACGCACACAAAATACAGAAACATGCTGCAAAGATTCACAACGCACACAAATACAGAAACACGCTGCAAAGATTCACAACGCACACAAAATACAGAATTGTGATGCAAAGATTCACAACGCACACAAAATACAGAAACACGCTGCAAAGATTCACAACGCACACAAATACAGAAACGCGATGCAAAGATTCACAACGCACACAAATACAGAAATGTGATGCAAAGATTCACAACGCACACAAAATACAGAAACACGCTGTAAAGATTCACAACGCACACAAATACAGAAACGTGATGCAAAGATTCACAACACACACAAATACAGAAACAAGCTGCAAAGATTTACAACACACACAAATATAGAAACATGCTGCAAAAATTCACAACGCACACAAATACAGAAACACGATGCAAAGATTCACAACGCACACAAAATACAGAAACACGATGCAAAGATTCATAACGCACACAAATACAGAAACACGCTGCAAAGATTCACAAAGCACACAAATACAGAAACACGCTGCAAAGATTCACAACGCACACAAATACAGAAAAACGCTGTAAAGATTCACAACGCACACAAATACAGAAACACGCTGCAAAGATTCACAAAGCACACAAAATACAGAAACATGCTGCAAAGATTCACAACGCACACAAAATACAGAAACATGCTGCAAAGATTCACAACGCACACAAATACAGAAACACGCTGCAAAGATTCACAACACACACAAATACAGAAACATGCTGCAAAAATTCACAACGCACACAAATACAGAAACGCTGCAAAGATTCACAACGCACACAAATACAGAAACTCGCTGCAAAGATTCACAAAGCACACAAAATACAGAAACATGCTGCAAAGATAAACAACACACACAAATACAGAAACATGCTGCAAAAATTCACAACGCACACAAATACAGAAACGCTGCAAAGATTCACAACGCACACAAATACAGAAATATGATGCAAAGATTCACTACGTACACAAAATACAGAAACACGCTGTAAAGATTCACAACGCACACAAATACAGAAACACGCTGCAAAGATTCACAATGCACACAAAATACAGAAAAATGCTGCAAAGATTCACAACGCACACAAATACAGAAACACGCTGCAAAGATTTACAACGCATAAGAAATAAAGAAACACGCTGCAAAGATTCACAACGCACACAAAATACAGAAACATGCTGCAAAGATTCACAACGCACACAAATACAGAAACACGCTGCAAAGATTTACAACGCACAAGAAATAAAGAGACACGCTGCAAAGATTCACAACACACAAAAACAGAAACGTGATGCAAAGATTCAAAACACACACAAATACAGAAACACGCTGCAAAGATTTACAACAGACACAAATACAGAAACACGCTGCAAAGATTCACAACACACACAAATACAAAAACACGCTGCAAAGATTCACAGCGCACACAAAATACAGAAATGTGATGCAAAGATTCACAACGCACACAAATACAGAAACACGCTGTAAAGATTCACAACGCACACAAATACAGAAACACGCTGCAAAGATTCACAACGCACACAAATACAGAAACACGCTGCAAAGATTCACAACACACACAAATACAGAAACACGCTGTAAAGATTCACAACGCACACAAAATACGAAAAAATGCTGCAAAGATTCACAATGCACACAAAATACAGAAACATGCTGCAAAGATTCACAACGCACACAAATACAGAAACACGCTGCAAAGATTTACAACGCATAAGAAATAAAGAAACACGCTGCAAAGATTCACAACGCACACAAATACAGAAACGTGATGCAAAGATTCAAAACACACACAAATACAGAAACACGCTGCAAAGATTTACAACAGACACAAATACAGAAACACACTGCAAAGATTCACAACACACACAAATACAAAAACACGCTGCAAAGATTCACAGCGCACACAAAATACAGAAATGTGATGCAAAGATTCACAACGCACACAAAATACATAAACACGCTGCAAAGATTCACAACGCATACAAATACAGAAACGTGATGCAAAGATTCAAAACACACACAAATACAGAAACACGCTGCAAAGATTTACAACACACACAAATACAGAAACATGCTGCAAAAATTCACAACGCACACAAATACAGAAACACGCTGCAAAAATTCACAACGCACACAAATACAGAAACACGCTGCAAAGATTCACAACGCACACAAATACAGAAACACGCTGTAAAGATTCACAACGCACACAAATACAGAAACACGCTGCAAAGATTCACAACGCACACAAATACAGAAACACGCTGCAAAGATTCACAACACACACAAATACAGAAACACGCTGTAAAGATTCACAACGCACACAAAATACAGAAACAAGCTGCAAAAATTCACAATGCACACAAAATACAGAAACATGCTGCAAAGATTCACAACGCACACAAATACAGAAACGTGATGCAAAGATTCAAAACACACACAAATACAGAAACACGCTGCAAAGATTTACAACACACACAAATACAGAAACATGCTGCAAAGATTCACAACGCACACAAATACAGAAACACGCTGTAAAGATTCACAACGCACACAAATACAGAAACACGCTGCAAAGATTCACAACGCACACAAATACAGAAACACGCTGCAAAGATTCACAACACACACAAATACAGAAACACGCTGTAAAGATTCACAACGCACACAAAATACAAAAACATGCTGCAAAGATTCATAACGCACAAATACAGAAACAAGCTGCAAAAATTCACAATGCACACAAAATACAGAAACATGCTGCAAAGATTCACAACGCACACAAATACAGAAACACGCTGCAAAGATTCACAACGCACACAAAATACAGAATTGTGATGCAAAGATTCACAACGCACACAAAATACAGAAACATGCTGCAAAGATTCACAACGCACACAAATACAGAAACGTGATGCAAAGATTCACAACACACACAAATACAAACAAGCTGCAAAGATTTACAACACACACAAAATACAGAAACATGCTGCAAAGATTCACAACGCACACAAATACAGAAACACGCTGCAAAGATTCACAACGCACACAAAATACAGAATTGTGATGCAAAGATTCACAACGCACACAAAATACAGAAACACGCTGCAAAGATTCACAACGCACACAAATACAGAAACGTGATGCAAAGATTCACAACACACACAAATACAGAAACAAGCTGCAAAGATTTACAACACACACAAAATACAGAAACATGCTGCAAAGATTCACAACGCACACAAATACAGAAACACGCTGCAAAAATTCACAATGCACACAAAATACAGAAACATGCTGCAAAGATTCACAACGCACACAAATACAGAAACACGCTGCAAAGATTCACAACGCACACAAAATACAGAAACATGCTGCAAAGATTCACAACGCACACAAATACAGAAACAAGCTGCAAAGATTTACAACACACACAAAATACAGAAACATGCTGCAAAGATTCACAACGCACACAAATACAGAAACACGCTGCAAAGATTCACAACACACACAAAATACAGAAACATGCTGCAAAGATTCACAACGCACACAAATACAGAAACACGCTGCAAAGATTCACAACGCACACAAATACAGAAACGTGATGCAAAGATTCACAACACACACAAATACAAACAAGCTGCAAAGATTTACAACACACACAAAATACAGAAACATGCTGCAAAGATTCACAACGCACACAAATACAGAAACACGCTGCAAAGATTCACAACGCACACAAAATACAGAATTGTGATGCAAAGATTCACAACGCACACAAAATACAGAAACACGCTGCAAAGATTCACAACGCACACAAATACAGAAACGTGATGCAAAGATTCACAACACACACAAATACAGAAACATGCTGCAAAGATTTACAACACACACAAAATACAGAAACATGCTGCAAAGATTCACAACGCACACAAATACAGAAACACGCTGCAAAAATTCACAATGCACACAAAATACAGAAACATGCTGCAAAGATTCACAACGCACACAAATACAGAAACACGCTGCAAAGATTCACAACGCACACAAAATACAGAAACATGCTGCAAAGATTCACAACGCACACAAATACAGAAACAAGCTGCAAAGATTTACAACACACACAAAATACAGAAACATGCTGCAAAGATTCACAACGCACACAAATACAGAAACACGCTGCAAAGATTCACAACACACACAAAATACAGAAACATGCTGCAAAGATTCACAACGCACACAAATACAGAAACACGCTGCAAAGATTCACAACGCACACAAAATACAGAAACACGCTGTAAAGATTCACAACGCACACAAAATACAAAAACATGCTGCAAAGATTCATAACGCACAAATACAGAAACAAGCTGCAAAAATTCACAATGCACACAAAATACAGAAACATGCTGCAAAGATTCACAACGCACACAAAATACAGAAACATGCTGCAAAGATTCACAACGCACACAAATACAGAAACAAGCTGCAAAGATTTACAACACACACAAAATACAGAAACATGCTGCAAAGATTCACAACGCACACAAATACAGAAACACGCTGCAAAGATTCACAACGCACACAAAATACAGAATTGTGATGCAAAGATTCACAACGCACACAAAATACAGAAACACGCTGCAAAGATTCACAACGCACACAAATACAGAAACGTGATGCAAAGATTCACAACACACACAAATACAAACAAGCTGCAAAGATTTACAACACACACAAAATACAGAAACATGCTGCAAAGATTCACAACGCACACAAATACAGAAACACGCTGCAAAGATTCACAACGCACACAAAATACAGAATTGTGATGCAAAGATTCACAACGCACACAAAATACAGAAACACGCTGCAAAGATTCACAACGCACACAAATACAGAAACGTGATGCAAAGATTCACAACACACACAAATACAGAAACAAGCTGCAAAGATTTACAACACACACAGAATACAGAAACATGCTGCAAAGATTCACAACGCACACAAATACAGAAACACGCTGCAAAAATTCACAATGCACACAAAATACAGAAACATGCTGCAAAGATTCACAACGCACACAAATACAGAAACACGCTGCAAAGATTCACAACGCACACAAAATACAGAAACATGCTGCAAAGATTCACAACGCACACAAATACAGAAACAAGCTGCAAAGATTTACAACACACACAAAATACAGAAACATGCTGCAAAGATTCACAACGCACACAAATACAGAAACACGCTGCAAAGATTCACAACGCACACAAAATACAGAATTGTGATGCAAAGATTCACAACGCACACAAAATACAGAAACACGCTGCAAAGATTCACAACGCACACAAAATACAGAATTGTGATGCAAAGATTCACAACGCACACAAATACAGAAACAAGCTGCAAAGATTTACAACACACAAAATACAGAAACATGCTGCAAAGATTCACAACGCACACAAATACAGAAACACGCTGCAAAAATTCACAATGCACACAAAATACAGAAACATGCTGCAAAGATTCACAACGCACACAAATACAGAAACAAGCTGCAAAGATTTACAACACACACAAAATACAGAAACATGCTGCAAAGATTCACAACGCACACAAATACAGAAACACGCTGCAAAGATTCACAACGCACACAAAATACAGAATTGTGATGCAAAGATTCACAACGCACACAAAATACAGAAACACGCTGCAAAGATTCACAACGCACACAAAATACAGAATTGTGATGCAAAGATTCACAACGCACACAAATACAGAAACAAGCTGCAAAGATTTACAACACACACAAAATACAGAAACATGCTGCAAAGATTCACAACGCACACAAATACAGAAACACGCTGCAAAGATTCACAACGCACACAAAATACAGAATTGTGATGCAAAGATTCACAACGCACACAAAATACAGAAACACGCTGCAAAGATTCACAACGCACACAAATACAGAAACGTGATGCAAAGATTCACAACACACACAAATACAGAAACAAGCTGCAAAGATTTACAACACACACAAAATACAGAAACATGCTGCAAAGATTCACAACGCACACAAATACAGAAACACGCTGCAAAGATTCACAACGCACACAAAATACAGAATTGTGATGCAAAGATTCACAACGCACACAAAATACAGAAACACGCTGCAAAGATTCACAACGCACACAAATACAGAAACGCGATGCAAAGATTCACAACGCACACAAATACAGAAATGTGATGCAAAGATTCACAACGCACACAAAATACAGAAACACGCTGTAAAGATTCACAACGCACACAAATACAGAAACATGATGCAAAGATTCACAACACACACAAATACAGAAACAAGCTGCAAAGATTTACAACACACACAAATACAGAAACATGCTGCAAAAATTCACAACGCACACAAATACAGAAACACGCTGCAAAGATTCACAACGCACACAAATACAGAAACACGCTGCAAAGATTCACAACGCACACAAATACAGAAACGCGATGCAAAGATTCACAACGCACACAAAATACAGAAACACGCTGCAAAGATTCACAACACACACAAATACAGAAACACGCTGTAAAGATTCACAACGCACACAAAATACAAAAACATGCTGCAAAGATTCATAACGCACAAATACAGAAACAAGCTGCAAAAATTCACAATGCACACAAAATACAGAAACATGCTGCAAAGATTCACAACGCACACAAATACAGAAACACGCTGCAAAGATTCACAACGCACACAAAATACAGAAACATGCTGCAAAGATTCACAACGCACACAAAATACAGAAACACGCTGCAAAGATTCACAACGCACACAAATACAGAAATGTGATGCAAAGATTCACAACGCACACAAAATACAGAAACACGCTGCAAAGATTCACAACACACACAAATACAGAAACACGCTGTAAAGATTCACAACGCACACAAAATACAAAAACATGCTGCAAAGATTCATAACGCACAAATACAGAAACAAGCTGCAAAAATTCACAATGCACACAAAATACAGAAACATGCTGCAAAGATTCACAACGCACACAAATACAGAAACACGCTGCAAAGATTCACAACGCACACAAATACAGAAACACGCTGCAAAGATTTACAACACACACAAATACAGAAACATGCTGCAAAAATTCACAACGCACACAAATACAGAAACACGCTGCAAAGATTCACAACGCACACAAATACAGAAACACGCTGCAAAGATTCACAACGCACACAAATACAGAAACGCGATGCAAAGATTCACAACGCACACAAAATACAGAAACACGCTGCAAAGATTCACAACACACACAAATACAGAAACACGCTGTAAAGATTCACAACGCACACAAAATACAAAAACATGCTGCAAAGATTCATAACGCACAAATATAGAAACAAGCTGCAAAAATTCACAATGCACACAAAATACAGAAACATGCTGCAAAGATTCACAACGCACACAAATACAGAAACACGCTGCAAAGATTCACAACGCACACAAAATACAGAAACATGCTGCAAAGATTCACAACGCACACAAAATACAGAAACACGCTGCAAAGATTCACAACGCACACAAATACAGAAACGCGATGCAAAGATTCACAACGCACACAAATACAGAAATGTGATGCAAAGATTCACAACGCACACAAAATACAGAAACACGCTGCAAAGATTCACAACACACACAAATACAGAAACACGCTGTAAAGATTCACAACGCACACAAAATACAAAAACATGCTGCAAAGATTCATAACGCACAAATACAGAAACAAGCTGCAAAAATTCACAATGCACACAAAATACAGAAACATGCTGCAAAGATTCACAACGCACACAAATACAGAAACACGCTGCAAAGATTCACAACGCACACAAAATACAGAAACATGCTGCAAAGATTCACAACGCACACAAAATACAGAAACACGCTGCAAAGATTCACAACGCACACAAATACAGAAACGCGATGCAAAGATTCACAACGCACACAAATACAGAAATGTGATGCAAAGATTCACAACGCACACAAATACAGAAATGTGATGCAAAGATTCACAACGCACACAAAATACAGAAACATGCTGTAAAGATTCACAACGCACACAAAATACAAAAACATGCTGCAAAGATTCATAACGCACAAATACAGAAACAAGCTGCAAAAATTCACAATGCACACAAAATACAGAAACATGCTGCAAAGATTCACAACGCACACAAATACAGAAACGTGATCCAAAGATTCACAACGCACACAAATACAGAAACATGCTGCAAAGATTCACAACACACACAAATACAGAAACACGCTGCAAAGATTCACAACGCGATGCAAAGATTCACAACGCACACAAAATACAGAAACACGCTGCAAAGATTCACAACGCACACAAATACAGAAACGCGATGCACAGATTCACAACGCACACAAATACAGAAATGTGATGCAAAGATTCACAACGCACACAAAATACAGAAACACGCTGTAAAGATTCACAACGCACACAAATACAGAAACGTGATGCAAAGATTCACAACACACACAAATACAGAAACAATCTGCAAAGATTCACAACGCACACAAATACAGAAAAACGCTGTAAAGATTCACAACGCACACAAATACAGAAACACGCTGCAAAGATTCACAAAGCACACAAAATACAGAAACATGCTGCAAAGATTCACAACGCACACAAATACAGAAATATGATGCAAAGATTCACTACGTACACAAAATACAGAAACACGCTGTAAAGATTCACAACGCACACAAATACAGAAACACGCTGCAAAGAATCACAACGCACACAAATACAGAAACACGCTGCAAAGATTTACAACGCATAAGAAATAAAGAAACACGCTGCAAAGATTCACAACGCACACAAAATACAGAAACATGCTGCAAAGATTCACAACGCACACAAATACAGAAACACGCTGCAAAGATTTACAACGCATAAGAAATAAAGAAACACGCTGCAAAGATTCACAACGCACACAAATACAGAAACGTGATGCAAAGATTCAAAACACACACAAATACAGAAACACGCTGCAAAGATTTACAACAGACACAAATACAGAAACACGCTGCAAAGATTCACAACACACACAAATACAAAAACACGCTGCAAAGATTCACAGCGCACACAAATACAGAAAAACGCTGTAAAGATTCACAACGCACACAAATACAGAAACACGCTGCAAAGATTCACAAAGCACACAAAATACAGAAACATGCTGCAAAGATTCACAACGCACACAAAAGATTCACAACGCACACAAATACAGAAACACGCTGCAAAGATTCACAACGCACACAAAATACAGAAACATGCTGCAAAGATTCACAACGCACACAAATACAGAAACACGCTGCAAAGATTTACAACGCATAAGAAATAAAGAAACACGCTGCAAAGATTCACAACGCACACAAATACAGAAACGTGATGCAAAGATTCAAAACACACACAAATACAGAAACACGCTGCAAAGATTTACAACAGACACAAATACAGAAACACGCTGCAAAGATTCACAACACACACAAATACAAAAACACGCTGCAAAGATTCACAGCGCACACAAATACAGAAAAACGCTGTAAAGATTCACAACGCACACAAATACAGAAACACGCTGCAAAGATTCACAAAGCACACAAAATACAGAAACATGCTGCAAAGATTCACAACGCACACAAAATAGATTCACAACGCACACAAATACAGAAACACGCTGCAAAGATTCACAACACACACAAATACAGAAACACGCTGCAAAGATTCACAACACACACAAATACAGAAACACGCTGCAAAGATTCACAACGCACACAAAATACAGAAACATGCTGCAAAGATTCACAACGCACACAAATACAGAAACAAGCTGCAAAGATTTACAACACACACAAAATACAGAAACATGCTGCAAAGATTCACAACGCACACAAATACAGAAACACGCTGCAAAGATTCACAACACACACAAAATACAGAAACATGCTGCAAAGATTCACAACGCACACAAATACAGAAACACGCTGCAAAGATTGCAAAGATTCACAACGCACACAAAATACAGAAACACGCTGTAAAGATTCACAACGCACACAAAATACAAAAACATGCTGCAAAGATTCATAACGCACAAATACAGAAACAAGCTGCAAAAATTCACAATGCACACAAAATACAGAAACATGCTGCAAAGATTCACAACGCACACAAAATACAGAAACATGCTGCAAAGATTCACAACGCACACAAATACAGAAACAAGCTGCAAAGATTTACAACACACACAAATACAGAAACACGCTGCAAAGATTCACAACGCACACAAATACAGAAACGCGATGCAAAGATTCACAACGCACACAAAATACAGAAACACGCTGCAAAGATTCACAACACACACAAATACAGAAACACGCTGTAAAGATTCACAACGCACACAAAATACAAAAACATGCTGCAAAGATTCATAACGCACAAATACAGAAACAAGCTGCAAAAATTCACAATGCACACAAAATACAGAAACATGCTGCAAAGATTCACAACGCACACAAATACAGAAACACGCTGCAAAGATTCACAACGCACACAAAATACAGAAACATGCTGCAAAGATTCACAACGCACACAAAATACAGAAACACGCTGCAAAGATTCACAACGCACACAAATACAGAAACGCGATGCAAAGATTCACAACGCACACAAATACAGAAATGTGATGCAAAGATTCACAACGCACACAAAATACAGAAACACGCTGCAAAGATTCACAACACACACAAATACAGAAACACGCTGTAAAGATTCACAACGCACACAAAATACAAAAACTTGCTGCAAAGATTCATAACGCACAAATACAGAAACAAGCTGCAAAAATTCACAATGCACACAAAATACAGAAACATGCTGCAAAGATTCACAACGCACACAAATACAGAAACACGCTGCAAAGATTCACAACGCACACAAAATACAGAAACATGCTGCAAAGATTCACAACGCACACAAAATACAGAAACACGCTGCAAAGATTCACAACGCACACAAATACAGAAACGCGATGCAAAGATTCACAACGCACACAAATACAGAAATGTGATGCAAAGATTCACAACGCACACAAATACAGAAATGTGATGCAAAGATTCACAACGCACACAAAATACAGAAACATGCTGTAAAGATTCACAACGCACACAAAATACAAAAACATGCTGCAAAGATTCATAACGCACAAATACAGAAACAAGCTGCAAAAATTCACAATGCACACAAAATACAGAAACATGCTGCAAAGATTCACAACGCACACAAATACAGAAACGTGATCCAAAGATTCACAACGCACACAAATACAGAAACATGCTGCAAAGATTCACAACACACACAAATACAGAAACACGCTGCAAAGATTCACAACGCGATGCAAAGATTCACAACGCACACAAAATACAGAAACACGCTGCAAAGATTCACAACGCACACAAATACAGAAACGTGATGCACAGATTCACAACGCACACAAATACAGAAATGTGATGCAAAGATTCACAACGCACACAAAATACAGAAACACGCTGTAAAGATTCACAACGCACACAAATACAGAAACGTGATGCAAAGATTCACAACACACACAAATACAGAAACAATCTGCAAAGATTCACAACGCACACAAATACAGAAAAACGCTGTAAAGATTCACAACGCACACAAATACAGAAACACGCTGCAAAGATTCACAAAGCACACAAAATACAGAAACATGCTGCAAAGATTCACAACGCACACAAATACAGAAATATGATGCAAAGATTCACTACGTACACAAAATACAGAAACACGCTGTAAAGATTCACAACGCACACAAATACAGAAACACGCTGCAAAGAATCACAACGCACACAAATACAGAAACACGCTGCAAAGATTTACAACGCATAAGAAATAAAGAAACACGCTGCAAAGATTCACAACGCACACAAAATACAGAAACATGCTGCAAAGATTCACAACGCACACAAATACAGAAACACGCTGCAAAGATTTACAACGCATAAGAAATAAAGAAACACGCTGCAAAGATTCACAACGCACACAAATACAGAAACGTGATGCAAAGATTCAAAACACACACAAATACAGAAACACGCTGCAAAGATTTACAACAGACACAAATACAGAAACACGCTGCAAAGATTCACAACACACACAAATACAAAAACACGCTGCAAAGATTCACAGCGCACACAAATACAGAAAAACGCTGTAAAGATTCACAACGCACACAAATACAGAAACACGCTGCAAAGATTCACAAAGCACACAAAATACAGAAACATGCTGCAAAGATTCACAACGCACACAAAAGATTCACAACGCACACAAATACAGAAACACGCTGCAAAGATTCACAACGCACACAAAATACAGAAACATGCTGCAAAGATTCACAACGCACACAAATACAGAAACACGCTGCAAAGATTCACAAAGCACACAAAATACAGAAACATGCTGCAAAGATTCACAACGCACACAAATACAGAAACGTGATGCAAAGATTCAAAACACACACAAATACAGAAACACGCTGCAAAGATTTACAACAGACACAAATACAGAAACACGCTGCAAAGATTCACAACACACACAAATACAAAAACACGCTGCAAAGATTCACAGCGCACACAAATACAGAAAAACGCTGTAAAGATTCACAACGCACACAAATACAGAAACACGCTGCAAAGATTCACAAAGCACACAAAATACAGAAACATGCTGCAAAGATTCACAACGCACACAAAATAGATTCACAACGCACACAAATACAGAAACACGCTGCAAAGATTCACAACACACACAAATACAGAAACACGCTGCAAAGATTCACAACACACACAAATACAGAAACACGCTGCAAAGATTCACAACGCACACAAAATACAGAAACATGCTGCAAAGATTCACAACGCACACAAATACAGAAACAAGCTGCAAAGATTCACAACACACACAAAATACAGAAACATGCTGCAAAGATTCACAACGCACACAAATACAGAAACACGCTGCAAAGATTTACAACGCATAAGAAATAAAGAAACACGCTGCAAAGATTCACAACGCACACAAAATACAGAAACATGCTGCAAAGATTCACAACGCACACAAATACAGAAACACGCTGCAAAGATTCACAACACACACAAAATACAGAAACATGCTGCAAAGATTCACAACGCACACAAATACAGAAACACGCTGCAAAGATTTACAACGCATAAGAAATAAAGAAACACGCTGCAAAGATTCACAACGCACACAAATACAGAAACAAGCTGCAAAGATTTACAACACACACAAAATACAGAAACATGCTGCAAAGATTCACAACGCACACAAATACAGAAACACGCTGCAAAGATTCACAACACACACAAAATACAGAAACATGCTGCAAAGATTCACAACGCACACAAATACAGAAACACGCTGCAAAGATTTACAACGCATAAGAAATAAAGAAACACGCTGCAAAGATTCACAACGCACACAAATACAGAAACGTGATGCAAAGATTCAAAACACACACAAATACAGAAACACGCTGCAAAGATTTACAACAGACACAAATACAGAAACACGCTGCAAAGATTCACAACACACACAAATACAAAAACACGCTGCAAAGATTCACAGCGCACACAAATACAGAAAAACGCTGTAAAGATTCACAACGCACACAAATACAGAAACACGCTGCAAAGATTCACAAAGCACACAAAATACAGAAACATGCTGCAAAGATTCACAACGCACACAAAAGATTCACAACGCACACAAATACAGAAACACGCTGCAAAGATTCACAACGCACACAAAATACAGAAACATGCTGCAAAGATTCACAACGCACACAAATACAGAAACACGCTGCAAAGATTTACAACGCATAAGAAATAAAGAAACACGCTGCAAAGATTCACAACGCACACAAATACAGAAACGTGATGCAAAGATTCAAAACACACACAAATACAGAAACACGCTGCAAAGATTTACAACAGACACAAATACAGAAACACGCTGCAAAGATTCACAACACACACAAATACAAAAACACGCTGCAAAGATTCACAGCGCACACAAATACAGAAAAACGCTGTAAAGATTCACAACGCACACAAATACAGAAACACGCTGCAAAGATTCACAAAGCACACAAAATACAGAAACATGCTGCAAAGATTCACAACGCACACAAAATAGATTCACAACGCACACAAATACAGAAACACGCTGCAAAGATTCACAACACACACAAATACAGAAACACGCTGCAAAGATTCACAACACACACAAATACAGAAACACGCTGCAAAGATTCACAACGCACACAAAATACAGAAACATGCTGCAAAGATTCACAACGCACACAAATACAGAAACAAGCTGCAAAGATTTACAACACACACAAAATACAGAAACATGCTGCAAAGATTCACAACGCACACAAATACAGAAACACGCTGCAAAGATTCACAACACACACAAAATACAGAAACATGCTGCAAAGATTCACAACGCACACAAATACAGAAACACGCTGCAAAGATTCACAACACACACAAAATACAGAAACATGCTGCAAAGATTCACAACGCACACAAATACAGAAACACGCTGCAAAGATTTACAACGCATAAGAAATAAAGAAACACGCTGCAAAGATTCACAACGCACACAAATACAGAAACGTGATGCAAAGATTCAAAACACACACAAATACAGAAACACGCTGCAAAGATTTACAACAGACACAAATACAGAAACACGCTGCAAAGATTCACAACACACACAAATACAAAAACACGCTGCAAAGATTCACAGCGCACACAAATACAGAAAAACGCTGTAAAGATTCACAACGCACACAAATACAGAAACACGCTGCAAAGATTCACAAAGCACACAAAATACAGAAACATGCTGCAAAGATTCACAACGCACACAAAAGATTCACAACGCACACAAATACAGAAACACGCTGCAAAGATTCACAACGCACACAAAATACAGAAACATGCTGCAAAGATTCACAACGCACACAAATACAGAAACACGCTGCAAAGATTTACAACGCATAAGAAATAAAGAAACACGCTGCAAAGATTCACAACGCACACAAATACAGAAACGTGATGCAAAGATTCAAAACACACACAAATACAGAAACACGCTGCAAAGATTTACAACAGACACAAATACAGAAACACGCTGCAAAGATTCACAACACACACAAATACAAAAACACGCTGCAAAGATTCACAGCGCACACAAATACAGAAAAACGCTGTAAAGATTCACAACGCACACAAATACAGAAACACGCTGCAAAGATTCACAAAGCACACAAAATACAGAAACATGCTGCAAAGATTCACAACGCACACAAAATAGATTCACAACGCACACAAATACAGAAACACGCTGCAAAGATTCACAACACACACAAATACAGAAACACGCTGCAAAGATTCACAACACACACAAATACAGAAACACGCTGCAAAGATTCACAACGCACACAAAATACAGAAACATGCTGCAAAGATTCACAACGCACACAAATACAGAAACAAGCTGCAAAGATTTACAACACACACAAAATACAGAAACATGCTGCAAAGATTCACAACGCACACAAATACAGAAACACGCTGCAAAGATTCACAACACACACAAAATACAGAAACATGCTGCAAAGATTCACAACGCACACAAATACAGAAACACGCTGCAAAGATTGCAAAGATTCACAACGCACACAAAATACAGAAACACGCTGTAAAGATTCACAACGCACACAAAATACAAAAACATGCTGCAAAGATTCATAACGCACAAATACAGAAACAAGCTGCAAAAATTCACAATGCACACAAAATACAGAAACATGCTGCAAAGATTCACAACGCACACAAAATACAGAAACATGCTGCAAAGATTCACAACGCACACAAATACAGAAACAAGCTGCAAAGATTTACAACACACACAAAATACAGAAACATGCTGCAAAGATTCACAACGCACACAAATACAGAAACACGCTGCAAAGATTCACAACGCACACAAAATACAGAATTGTGATGCAAAGATTCACAACGCACACAAAATACAGAAACACGCTGCAAAGATTCACAACGCACACAAATACAGAAACGTGATGCAAAGATTCACAACACACACAAATACAAACAAGCTGCAAAGATTTACAACACACACAAAATACAGAAACATGCTGCAAAGATTCACAACGCACACAAATACAGAAACACGCTGCAAAGATTCACAACGCACACAAAATACAGAATTGTGATGCAAAGATTCACAACGCACACAAAATACAGAAACACGCTGCAAAGATTCACAACGCACACAAATACAGAAACGTGATGCAAAGATTCACAACACACACAAATACAGAAACAAGCTGCAAAAATTCACAATGCACACAAAATACAGAAACATGCTGCAAAGATTCACAACGCACACAAATACAGAAACACGCTGCAAAGATTCACAACGCACACAAAATACAGAAACATGCTGCAAAGATTCACAACGCACACAAATACAGAAACAAGCTGCAAAGATTTACAACACACACAAAATACAGAAACATGCTGCAAAGATTCACAACGCACACAAATACAGAAACACGCTGCAAAGATTCACAACGCACACAAAATACAGAATTGTGATGCAAAGATTCACAACGCACACAAAATACAGAAACACGCTGCAAAGATTCACAACGCACACAAAATACAGAATTGTGATGCAAAGATTCACAACGCACACAAATACAGAAACAAGCTGCAAAGATTTACAACACACACAAAATACAGAAACATGCTGCAAAGATTCACAACGCACACAAAATACAGAAACACGCTGCAAAGATTCACAACGCACACAAATACAGAAACGTGATGCAAAGATTCACAACACACACAAATACAGAAACAAGCTGCAAAGATTTACAACACACACAAATACAGAAACAAGCTGCAAAGATTTACAACACACACAGAATACAGAAACATGCTGCAAAGATTCACAACGCACACAAATACAGAAACACGCTGCAAAAATTCACAATGCACACAAATACAGAAACACGCTGCAAAGATTCACAACGCACACAAAATACAGAATTGTGATGCAAAGATTCACAACGCACACAAAATACAGAAACACGCTGCAAAGATTCACAACGCACACAAAATACAGAATTGTGATGCAAAGATTCACAACGCACACAGAATACAGAAACATGCTGCAAAGATTCACAACGCACACAAATACAGAAACACGCTGCAAAAATTCACAATGCACACAAATACAGAAACACGCTGCAAAGATTCACAACGCACACAAAATACAGAATTGTGATGCAAAGATTCACAACGCACACAAAATACAGAAACACGCTGCAAAGATTCACAACGCACACAAAATACAGAATTGTGATGCAAAGATTCACAACACACACAAAATACAGAAACATGCTGCAAAGATTCACAACGCACACAAATACAGAAACACGCTGCAAAGATTCACAACGCACACAAAATACAGAATTGTGATGCAAAGATTCACAACGCACACAAATACAGAAACAAGCTGCAAAGATTTACAACACACACAAAATACAGAAACATGCTGCAAAGATTCACAACGCACACAAATACAGAAACACGCTGCAAAAATTCACAACGCACACAAATACAGAAACGTGATGCAAAGATTCACAACGCACACAAATACAGAAACACGCTGCAAAAATTCACAACGCACACAAATACAGAAACGTGATGCAAAGATTCACAACGCACACAAATACAGAAATGTGATGCAAAGATTCACAACACACACAAATACAGAAACAAGCTGCAAAGATTTACAACACACACAAATACAGAAACAAGCTGCAAAGATTTACAACACACACAGAATACAGAAACATGCTGCAAAGATTCACAACGCACACAAATACAGAAACACGCTGCAAAAATTCACAATGCACACAAATACAGAAACACGCTGCAAAGATTCACAACGCACACAAAATACAGAATTGTGATGCAAAGATTCACAACGCACACAAAATACAGAAACACGCTGCAAAGATTCACAACGCACACAGAATACAGAAACATGCTGCAAAGATTCACAACGCACACAAATACAGAAACACGCTGCAAAAATTCACAATGCACACAAATACAGAAACACGCTGCAAAGATTCACAACGCACACAAAATACAGAATTGTGATGCAAAGATTCACAACGCACACAAAATACAGAAACACGCTGCAAAGATTCACAACGCACACAAAATACAGAATTGTGATGCAAAGATTCACAACACACACAAAATACAGAAACATGCTGCAAAGATTCACAACGCACACAAATACAGAAACACGCTGCAAAGATTCACAACGCACACAAATACAGAAACACGCTGCAAAGATTCACAACGCACACAAAATACAGAATTGTGATGCAAAGATTCACAACGCACACAAAATACAGAAACACGCTGCAAAGATTCACAACGCACACAAAATACAGAATTGTGATGCAAAGATTCACAACACACACAAAATACAGAAACATGCTGCAAAGATTCACAACGCACACAAATACAGAAACACGCTGCAAAGATTCACAACGCACACAAAATACAGAATTGTGATGCAAAGATTCACAACACACACAAATACAGAAACACGCTGCAAAAATTCACAACGCACACAAATACAGAAACGTGATGCAAAGATTCACAACGCACACAAATACAGAAACACGCTGCAAAAATTCACAACGCACACAAATACAGAAACGTGATGCAAAGATTCACAACGCACACAAATACAGAAATGTGATGCAAAGATTCACAAAGCACACAAAATACAGAAACACGCTGTAAAGATTCACAACACACACAAATACAGAAACACGCTGCAAAGATTCACAACACACACAAATACAGAAACACGCTGCAAAGATTTACAACACACACAAATACAGAAACATGCTGCAAAAATTCACAACGCACACAAATACAGAAACATGCTGCAAAGATTCACAACGCACACAAATACAGAAACGTGATGCAAAGATTCACAACACACACAAATACAGAAACAAGCTGCAAAGATTCACAACGCACACAAATACAGAAACACGCTGCAAAGATTCACAACGCACACAAAATACAGAAACATGCTGCAAAGATTCACAGGGCACACAAATACAGAAACACGCTGCAAAGATTCACAACGCACACAAAATACAGAAACATGCTGCAAAGATTTACAACGCACACAAAATACAAAAACATGCTGCAAAGATTCATAACGCACAAATACAGAAACAAGCTGCAAAGATTCACAATGCACACAAAATACAGAAACATGCTGCAAAGATTCACAACGCACACAAATACAGAAACATGCTGCAAAGATTCACAACGCACACAAATACAGAAACACGCTGCATAGATTCACAACGCACACAAATACAGAAACACGCTGCAAAGATTCACAACGCACACAAATACAGAAACACGCTGCAAAAATTCACAACGCACACAAATACAGAAACGTGATGCAAAGATTTACAACGCACACAAATACAGAAATGTGATGCAAAGATTCACAAAGCACACAAAATACAGAAACACGCTGTAAAGATTCACAACACACACAAATACAGAAACACGCTGCAAAGATTCACAATGCACACAAAATACAAAAACACGCTGCAAAGATTCACAACGCACACAAATACAGAAACACGCTGCAAAGATTCACAACACACACAAATACAGAAACACGCTGCAAAGATTTACAACACACACAAATACAGAAACATGCTGAAAAAATTCACAACGCACACAAATACAGAAACATGCTGCAAAGATTCACAACGCACACAAATACAGAAATGTGATGCAAAGATTCACAACACACACAAATACAGAAACAAGCTGCAAAGATTCACAACGCACACAAATACAGAAACACGCTGCAAAGATTCACAACGCACACAAAATACAGAAACATGCTGCAAAGATTCACAACGCACACAAATACAGAAACACGCTGCAAAGATTCACAACGCACACAAAATACAGAAACATGCTGCATACATTTACAACGCACACAAAATACAAAAACATGCTGCAAAGATTCATAACGCACAAATACAGAAACAAGCTGCAAAGATTCACAATGCACACAAAATACAGAAACACGCTGCATAGATTCACAACGCACACAAATAAAGAAACACGCTGCAAAGATTCACAAAACACACAAAATACAGAAACATGCTGCAAAGATTCACAACGCACACAAATACAGAAACACGCTGCAAAGATTCACAACGCACACAAATACAGAAACACGCTGCAAAGATTCACAAAGCACACAAATACAAAAACACGCTGCAAAGATTCACAACGCACACAAAATACAGAAATGTGATGCAAAGATTCACAACGCACACAAAATACAGAAACACGCTGCAAAGATTCACAACACACACAAATACAGAAATGTGATGCAAAGATTCACAACGCACACAAAATACAGAAACACGCTGCAAAGATTCACAACACACACAAATACAGAATAATGCTGCAAAGATTCACAACGCACACAAATACAGAAACATGCTGCAAAAATTCACAAAGCACACAAATACAGAAACACGCTGCAAAGATTCACAACACACACAAATACAGAAACAAGCTGCAAAGATTCACAACGCACACAAAATACAGAAACATGCTGCAAAGATTCACAACACACACAAATACAGAAACAAGCTGCAAAGATTTACAACACACACAAATACAGAAACATGCTGCTAAGATTCACAACACACACAAATACAGAAACATGCTGCAAAGATTCACAACGCACACAAATACAGAAACATGCTGCAAAAATTCACAAAGCACACAAATACAGAAACACGCTGCAAAGATTCACAACACACACAAATACAGAAACACGCTGCAAAGATTCACAACGCACACAAAATACAGAAACATGCTGCAAAGATTCACAACACACACAAATACAGAAACAAGCTGCAAAGATTTACAACACACACAAATACAGAAACATGCTGCAAAAATTCACAACGCACACAAATAAAGAAACACGCTGCAAAGATTCACAACGCACACAAATACAGAAACACGCTGCAAAGATTCACAACGCACACAAATACAGAAATGTGATGCAAAGATTCACAACGCACACAAAATACAGAAACACGCTGCAAAGATTCACAACGTATACAAAATACAGAAACACGCTGCAAAGATTCACAACACACACAAATACAGAAACACGCTGCAAAGATTCACAACACACACAAATACAGAAACATGCTGCAAAAATTCACAACACACACAAATACAGAAACACGCTGCAAAGATTCACAACACACACAAATACAGAAACACGCTGCAAAGATTCACAACGCACACAAATACAGAAACGTGATGCAAAGATTCACAACACACACAAATACAGAAACAAGCTGCAAAGATTCACAACGCACACAAAATAAAAAAACATGCGGCAAAGATTCATAACGCACAAATACAGAAACAAGCTGCAAAGATTCACAATGCACACAAAATACAGAAACATGCTGCAAAGATTCACAACGCACACAAATACAGAAACACGCTGCAAAGATTCACAATGCACACAAAATACAGAAACACGCTGCAAAGATTCACAACGCACACAAATACAGAAACAAGCTGCAAAGATTCACAATGCACACAAAATACAGAAACATGCTGCAAAGATTCACAACGCACACAAATACAGAAACACGCTGCAAAGATTCACAATGCACACAAAATACAGAAACACGCTGCAAAGATTCACAACACACAAATACAGAAACAAGCTGCAAAGATTCACAATGCACACAAAATACAGAAACATGCTGCAAAGATTCACAACACACACAAATACAGAAACACGCTGCAAAGATTCACAATGCACACAAAATACAGAAACATGCTGCAAAGATTCACAACGCACACAAAATACAGAAACATGCTGCAAAAATTCACAACACACACAAATACAGAAACACGCTGCAAAGATTCACAACACACACAAATACAGAAACACGCTGCAAAGATTCACAACGCACACAAATACAGAAACGTGATGCAAAGATTCACAACACACACAAATACAGAAACAAGCTGCAAAGATTCACAACGCACACAAATACAGAAACATGCTGCTAAGATTCACAACACACACAAATACAGAAACATGCTGCAAAGATTCACAACGCACACAAATACAGAAACATGCTGCAAAAATTCACAAAGCACACAAATACAGAAACACGCTGCAAAGATTCACAACACACACAAATACAGAAACACGCTGCAAAGATTCACAACGCACACAAAATACAGAAACATGCTGCAAAGATTCACAACACACACAAATACAGAAACAAGCTGCAAAGATTTACAACACACACAAATACAGAAACATGCTGCAAAAATTCACAACGCACACAAATAAAGAAACACGCTGCAAAGATTCACAACGCACACAAATACAGAAACACGCTGCAAAGATTCACAACGCACACAAATACAGAAATGTGATGCAAAGATTCACAACGCACACAAAATACAGAAACACGCTGCAAAGATTCACAACGCACACAAATACAGAAACATGCTGCAAAAATTCACAAAGCACACAAATACAGAAACACGCTGCAAAGATTCACAACACACACAAATACAGAAACACGCTGCAAAGATTCACAATGCACACAAAATACAGAAACATGCTGCAAAGATTCACAACGCACACAAATACAGAAACACGCTGCAAAGATTCACAAAGCACACAAAATACAGAAACATGCTGCAAAGATTTACAACGCACACAAATACAGAAACGTGATGCAAAGATTCACAACGCACACAAAATACAGAAACATGCTGCAAAGATTCACAACGCACACAAATACAGAAACACGCTGCAAAGACTCACAACGCACACAAAATACAGAAACATGCTGCAAAGATTTACAACGCACACAAATACAGAAACGTGATGCAAAGATTCACAACACACACAAATACAGAAACAAGCTGCAAAGATTCACAACGCACACAAAATAAAAAAACATGCGGCAAAGATTCATAACGCACAAATACAGAAACAAGCTGCAAAGATTCACAATGCACACAAAATACAGAAACATGCTGCAAAGATTCACAACGCACACAAATACAGAAACATGCTGCAAAGATTCACAACGCACACAAAATACAGAAACATGCTGCAAAAATTCACAACACACACAAATACAGAAACACGCTGCAAAGATTCACAACACACACAAATACAGAAACACGCTGCAAAGATTCACAACGCACACAAATACAGAAACGTGATGCAAAGATTCACAACACACACAAATACAGAAACAAGCTGCAAAGATTCACACCGCACACAAATACAGAAACATGCTGCTAAGATTCACAACACACACAAATACAGAAACATGCTGCAAAGATTCACAACGCACACAAATACAGAAACATGCTGCAAAAATTCACAAAGCACACAAATACAGAAACACGCTGCAAAGATTCACAACACACACAAATACAGAAACACGCTGCAAAGATTCACAACGCACACAAAATACAGAAACATGCTGCAAAGATTCACAACACACACAAATACAGAAACAAGCTGCAAAGATTTACAACACACACAAATACAGAAACATGCTGCAAAAATTCACAACGCACACAAATAAAGAAACACGCTGCAAAGATTCACAACGCACACAAATACAGAAACACGCTGCAAAGATTCACAACGCACACAAATACAGAAATGTGATGCAAAGATTCACAACGCACACAAAATACAGAAACACGCTGCAAAGATTCACAACGCACACAAATACAGAAACATGCTGCAAAAATTCACAAAGCACACAAATACAGAAACACGCTGCAAAGATTCACAACACACACAAATACAGAAACACGCTGCAAAGATTCACAATGCACACAAAATACAGAAACATGCTGCAAAGATTCACAACGCACACAAATACAGAAACACGCTGCAAAGATTCACAAAGCACACAAAATACAGAAACATGCTGCAAAGATTTACAACGCACACAAATACAGAAACGTGATGCAAAGATTCACAACGCACACAAAATACAGAAACATGCTGCAAAGATTCACAACGCACACAAATACAGAAACACGCTGCAAAGACTCACAACGCACACAAAATACAGAAACATGCTGCAAAGATTTACAACGCACACAAATACAGAAACGTGATGCAAAGATTCACAACACACACAAATACAGAAACAAGCTGCAAAGATTCACAACGCACACAAAATAAAAAAACATGCGGCAAAGATTCATAACGCACAAATACAGAAACAAGCTGCAAAGATTCACAATGCACACAAAATACAGAAACATGCTGCAAAGATTCACAACGCACACAAATACAGAAACACGCTGCAAAGATTCACAATGCACACAAAATACAGAAACACGCTGCAAAGATTCACAACGCACACAAATACAGAAACACGCTGCAAAGATTCACAAAGCACACAAAATACAGAAACATGCTGCAAAGATTTACAACGCACACAAATACAGAAACGTGATGCAAAGATTCACAACACACACAAATACAGAAACAAGCTACAAAGATTCACAACGCACACAAATACAGAAACAAGCTGCAAAGATTCACAACGCACACAAATACAGAAACACGCTGCAAAGATTCACAACGCACACAAAATACAGAAACATGCTGCAAAGATTTACAACGCACACAAATACAGAAACGTGATGCAAAGATTCACAACACACACAAATACAGAAACAAGCTGCAAAGATTCACAACGCACACAAAATACAAAAACATGCTGCAAAGATTCATAACGCACAAATACAGAAACAAGCTGCAAAGATTCACAATGCACACAAAATACAGAATCATGCTGCAAAGATTCACAACGCACACAAATACAGAAACATGCTGCAAAGATTCACAACGCACACAAAATACAGAAACATGCTGCAAAGATTCACAACGCACACAAATACAGAAACACGCTGCAAAGATTCACAAATCACACAAAATACAGAAACATGCTGCAAAGATTTACAACGCACACAAATACAGAAACGTGATGCAAAGATTCACAACACACACAAATACAGAAACAAGCTACAAAGATTCACAACACACACAAAATACAGAAACATGCTGCAAAGATTCACAACGCACACAAATACAGAAACACGCTGCAAAGATTCACAACGCACACAAAATAAAAAAACATGCTGCAAAGATTCACAACGCACACAAATACAGAAACACGCTGCAAAGATTCACAATGCACACAAAATACAGAAACACGCTGCAAAGATTCACAACACACAAATACAGAAACAAGCTGCAAAGATTCACAATGCACACAAAATACAGAAACATGCTGCAAAGATTCACAACACACACAAATACAGAAACAAGCTACAAAGATTCACAACGCACACAAAATACAAAAACATGCTGCAAAGATTTACAACGCACACAAATACAGAAACGTGATGCAAAGATTCACAACACACACAAATACAGAAACAAGCTACAAATATTCACAACGCACACAAAATACAAAAACATGCTGCAAAGATTCATAACGCACAAATACAGAAACAAGCTGCAAAGATTCACAATGCACACAAAATACAGAAACATGCTGCAAAGATTCACAACGCACACAAATACAGAAACACGCTGCAAAGATTCACAATGCACACAAAATACAGAAACACGCTGCAAAGATTCACAACACACAAATACAGAAACAAGCTGCAAAGATTCACAATGCACACAAAATACAGAAACATGCTGCAAAGATTCACAACACACACAAATACAGAAACACGCTGCAAAGATTCACAATGCACACAAAATACAGAAACATGCTGCAAAGATTCACAACGCACACAAAATACAGAAACATGCTGCAAAAATTCACAACACACACAAATACAGAAACACGCTGCAAAGATTCACAACACACACAAATACAGAAACACGCTGCAAAGATTCACAACGCACACAAATACAGAAACGTGATGCAAAGATTCACAACACACACAAATACAGAAACAAGCTGCAAAGATTCACAACGCACACAAATACAGAAACATGCTGCTAAGATTCACAACACACACAAATACAGAAACATGCTGCAAAGATTCACAACGCACACAAATACAGAAACATGCTGCAAAAATTCACAAAGCACACAAATACAGAAACACGCTGCAAAGATTCACAACACACACAAATACAGAAACACGCTGCAAAGATTCACAACGCACACAAAATACAGAAACATGCTGCAAAGATTCACAACACACACAAATACAGAAACAAGCTGCAAAGATTTACAACACACACAAATACAGAAACATGCTGCAAAAATTCACAACGCACACAAATAAAGAAACACGCTGCAAAGATTCACAACGCACACAAATACAGAAACACGCTGCAAAGATTCACAACGCACACAAATACAGAAATGTGATGCAAAGATTCACAACGCACACAAAATACAGAAACACGCTGCAAAGATTCACAACGCACACAAATACAGAAACATGCTGCAAAAATTCACAAAGCACACAAATACAGAAACACGCTGCAAAGATTCACAACACACACAAATACAGAAACACGCTGCAAAGATTCACAATGCACACAAAATACAGAAACATGCTGCAAAGATTCACAACGCACACAAATACAGAAACACGCTGCAAAGATTCACAAAGCACACAAAATACAGAAACATGCTGCAAAGATTTACAACGCACACAAATACAGAAACGTGATGCAAAGATTCACAACGCACACAAAATACAGAAACATGCTGCAAAGATTCACAACGCACACAAATACAGAAACACGCTGCAAAGACTCACAACGCACACAAAATACAGAAACATGCTGCAAAGATTTACAACGCACACAAATACAGAAACGTGATGCAAAGATTCACAACACACACAAATACAGAAACAAGCTGCAAAGATTCACAACGCACACAAAATAAAAAAACATGCGGCAAAGATTCATAACGCACAAATACAGAAACAAGCTGCAAAGATTCACAATGCACACAAAATACAGAAACATGCTGCAAAGATTCACAACGCACACAAATACAGAAACATGCTGCAAAGATTCACAACGCACACAAAATACAGAAACATGCTGCAAAAATTCACAACACACACAAATACAGAAACACGCTGCAAAGATTCACAACACACACAAATACAGAAACACGCTGCAAAGATTCACAACGCACACAAATACAGAAACGTGATGCAAAGATTCACAACACACACAAATACAGAAACAAGCTGCAAAGATTCACAACGCACACAAATACAGAAACATGCTGCTAAGATTCACAACACACACAAATACAGAAACATGCTGCAAAGATTCACAACGCACACAAATACAGAAACATGCTGCAAAAATTCACAAAGCACACAAATACAGAAACACGCTGCAAAGATTCACAACACACACAAATACAGAAACACGCTGCAAAGATTCACAACGCACACAAAATACAGAAACATGCTGCAAAGATTCACAACACACACAAATACAGAAACAAGCTGCAAAGATTTACAACACACACAAATACAGAAACATGCTGCAAAAATTCACAACGCACACAAATAAAGAAACACGCTGCAAAGATTCACAACGCACACAAATACAGAAACACGCTGCAAAGATTCACAACGCACACAAATACAGAAATGTGATGCAAAGATTCACAACGCACACAAAATACAGAAACACGCTGCAAAGATTCACAACGCACACAAATACAGAAACATGCTGCAAAAATTCACAAAGCACACAAATACAGAAACACGCTGCAAAGATTCACAACACACACAAATACAGAAACACGCTGCAAAGATTCACAATGCACACAAAATACAGAAACATGCTGCAAAGATTCACAACGCACACAAATACAGAAACACGCTGCAAAGATTCACAAAGCACACAAAATACAGAAACATGCTGCAAAGATTTACAACGCACACAAATACAGAAACGTGATGCAAAGATTCACAACGCACACAAAATACAGAAACATGCTGCAAAGATTCACAACGCACACAAATACAGAAACACGCTGCAAAGACTCACAACGCACACAAAATACAGAAACATGCTGCAAAGATTTACAACGCACACAAATACAGAAACGTGATGCAAAGATTCACAACACACACAAATACAGAAACAAGCTGCAAAGATTCACAACGCACACAAAATAAAAAAACATGCGGCAAAGATTCATAACGCACAAATACAGAAACAAGCTGCAAAGATTCACAATGCACACAAAATACAGAAACATGCTGCAAAGATTCACAACGCACACAAATACAGAAACACGCTGCAAAGATTCACAATGCACACAAAATACAGAAACACGCTGCAAAGATTCACAACGCACACAAATACAGAAACACGCTGCAAAGATTCACAAAGCACACAAAATACAGAAACATGCTGCAAAGATTTACAACGCACACAAATACAGAAACGTGATGCAAAGATTCACAACACACACAAATACAGAAACAAGCTACAAAGATTCACAACGCACACAAATACAGAAACAAGCTGCAAAGATTCACAACGCACACAAATACAGAAACACGCTGCAAAGATTCACAACGCACACAAAATACAGAAACATGCTGCAAAGATTTACAACGCACACAAATACAGAAACGTGATGCAAAGATTCACAACACACACAAATACAGAAACAAGCTGCAAAGATTCACAACGCACACAAAATACAAAAACATGCTGCAAAGATTCATAACGCACAAATACAGAAACAAGCTGCAAAGATTCACAATGCACACAAAATACAGAATCATGCTGCAAAGATTCACAACGCACACAAATACAGAAACATGCTGCAAAGATTCACAACGCACACAAAATACAGAAACATGCTGCAAAGATTCACAACGCACACAAATACAGAAACACGCTGCAAAGATTCACAAATCACACAAAATACAGAAACATGCTGCAAAGATTTACAACGCACACAAATACAGAAACGTGATGCAAAGATTCACAACACACACAAATACAGAAACAAGCTACAAAGATTCACAACACACACAAAATACAGAAACATGCTGCAAAGATTCACAACGCACACAAATACAGAAACACGCTGCAAAGATTCACAACGCACACAAAATAAAAAAACATGCTGCAAAGATTCACAACGCACACAAATACAGAAACACGCTGCAAAGATTCACAATGCACACAAAATACAGAAACACGCTGCAAAGATTCACAACACACAAATACAGAAACAAGCTGCAAAGATTCACAATGCACACAAAATACAGAAACATGCTGCAAAGATTCACAACACACACAAATACAGAAACAAGCTACAAAGATTCACAACGCACACAAAATACAAAAACATGCTGCAAAGATTTACAACGCACACAAATACAGAAACGTGATGCAAAGATTCACAACACACACAAATACAGAAACAAGCTACAAATATTCACAACGCACACAAAATACAAAAACATGCTGCAAAGATTCATAACGCACAAATACAGAAACAAGCTGCAAAGATTCACAATGCACACAAAATACAGAAACATGCTGCAAAGATTCACAACGCACACAAATACAGAAACATGCTGCAAAGATTCACAACACACACAAATACAGAAACACGCTGCAAAGATTCACAATGCACACAAAATACAGAAACATGCTGCAAAGATTCACAACGCACACAAATACAGAAACACGCTGCAAAGATTCACAAAGCACACAAAATACAGAAACATGCTGCAAAGATTTACAACGCACACAAATACAGAAACGTGATGCAAAGATTCACAACACACACAAATACAGAAACAAGCTACAAAGATTCACAACGCACACAAAATACAGAAACATGCTGCAAAGATTCACAACGCACACAAATACAGAAACACGCTGCAAAGACTCACAACGCACACAAAATACAGAAACATGCTGCAAAGATTTACAACGCACACAAATACAGAAACGTGATGCAAAGATTCACAACACACACAAATACAGAAACAAGCTGCAAAGATTCACAACGCACACAAAATAAAAAAACATGCGGCAAAGATTCATAACGCACAAATACAGAAACAAGCTGCAAAGATTCACAATGCACACAAAATACAGAAACATGCTGCAAAGATTCACAACGCACACAAATACAGAAACACGCTGCAAAGACTCACAACGCACACAAAATACAGAAACATGCTGCAAAGATTTACAACGCACACAAAATACAGAAACATGCTGCAAAGATTTACAACGCACACAAATACAGAAACGTGATGCAAAGATTCACAACACACACAAATACAGAAACAAGCTGCAAAGATTCACAACGCACACAAAATAAAAAAACATGCGGCAAAGATTCATAACGCACAAATACAGAAACAAGCTGCAAAGATTCACAATGCACACAAAATACAGAAACATGCTGCAAAGATTCACAACGCACACAAATACAGAAACACGCTGCAAAGATTCACAATGCACACAAAATACAGAAACACGCTGCAAAGATTCACAACGCACACAAATACAGAAACAAGCTGCAAAGATTCACAATGCACACAAAATACAGAAACATGCTGCAAAGATTCACAACGCACACAAATACAGAAACACGCTGCAAAGATTCACAATGCACACAAAATACAGAAACACGCTGCAAAGATTCACAACACACAAATACAGAAACAAGCTGCAAAGATTCGCAATGCACACAAAATACAGAAACATGCTGCAAAGATTCACAACACACACAAATACAGAAACACGCTGCAAAGATTCACAATGCACACAAAATACAGAAACATGCTGCAAAGATTCACAACGCACACAAAATACAGAAACATGCTGCAAAGATTTACAACGCACACAAATACAGAAACGTGATGCAAAGATTCACAACACACACAAATACAGAAACAAGCTACAAAGATTCACAACGCACACAAAATACAAAAACATGCTGCAAAGATTCACAACTCACACAAATACAGAAACATGCTGCAAAGATTCACAACGCACACAAATACAGAAAAACGCTGCAAAGATTCACAACGCACACAAATACAGAAACACGCTGCAAATATTCACAAAACACACAAATACAGAAACACGCTGCAAAGATTCACAACGCACACAAATACAGAAACACGCTGTAAAGATTCACAACGCACACAAATACAGAAACACGCTGCAAAGATTCACAACGCACACAAATACAGAAACACGCTGCAAAGATTCACAACGCACACAAAATACAGAAACATGCTGCAAAGATTTACAACGCATTAAAATATAAAATACGCTGCAAAGATTCACAACGCACACAAAATACAGAAACATGCTGCAAAAATTCACAACGCACACAAATACAGAAACACGCTGTAAAGATTCACAACGCACACAAATACAGAAACACGCTGCAAAGATTCACAACGCACACAAATACAGAAACACGCTGTAAAGATTCACAACGCACACAAATACAGAAACACGCTGCAAAGATTCACAACGCACACAAATACAGAAACACGCTGTAAAGATTCACAACGCACACAAATACAGAAACACGCTGCAAAGATTCACAACGCACACAAATACAGAAACACGCTGCAAAGATTCACAACGCACACAAATACAGAAACACGCTGTAAAGATTCACAACGCACACAAATACAGAAACACGCTGCAAAGATTCACAACGCACACAAAATACAGAAACATGCTGCAAAGATTTACAACGCATAAAATATAAAATACGCTGCAAAGATTCACAAAGCACACAAAATACAGAAACATGCTGCAAAGATTTACAACGCACACAAATACAGAAACGTGATGCAAAGATTCACAACACACACAAATACAGAAACAAGCTACAAAGATTCACAACGCACACAAAATACAAAAACATGCTGCAAAGATTCATAACGCACAAATACAGAAACACGCTGCAAAGATTCACAACGCACACAAATACAGAAACACGCTGCAAAGCTTCACAACGCACACAAATACAGAAACACGCTGCAAAGATTCACAACGCACACAAATACAGAAACACGCTGCAAAGATTCACAACGCACACAAAATACAGAAACATGCTGCAAAGATTTACAACGCATAAAATATAAAATACGCTGCAAAGATTCACAACGCACACAAAATACAGAAACGTGATGCAAAGATTCACAACGCACACAAATACAGAAATGTGCTGCAAAAATTCACAACGCACACAAATACAGAAACACGCTGCAAAGATTCACAATGCACACAAATACAGAAACGTGATGCAAAGATTCACAACGCACACAAATACAGAAATGTGATGCAAAGATTCACAAAGCACACAAAATACAGAAACACGCTGTAAAGATTCACAACACACACAAATACAGAAACACGCTGCAAAGATTCACAACGCACACAAATACAGAAACACGCTGCAAAGATTCACAACGCACACAAATACAGAAACACGCTGCAAAGATTCACAACACACACAAATACAGAAACACGCTGCAAAGATTTACAACACACACAAATACAGAAAAATGCTGCAAAAATTCACAACGCACACAAATACAGAAACACGCTGCAAAGATTCACAACGCACACAAATACAGAAATGTGATGCAAAGATTCACAACGCACACAAAATACAGAAACACGCTGCAAAGATTCACAACACACACAAATACAGAAACACGCTGCAAAGATTCACAATGCACACAAAATACAGAAACATGCTGCAAAGATTCACAACGCACACAAATACAGAAACACGCTGCAAAGATTCACAACGCACACAAATACAGAAACACGCTGCAAAGATTCACAACGCACACAAAATACAGAAACATGCTGCAAAGATTTACAACGCACACAAATACAGAAACGTGATGCAAAGATTCACAACACACACAAATACAGAAACAAGCTGCAAAGATTCACAACGCACACAAATACAGAAACACGCTGCAAAGACTCACAACGCACACAAAATACAGAAACATGCTGCAAAGATTTACAACGCACACAAATACAGAAACGTGATGCAAAGATTCACAACACACACAAATACAGAAACAAGCTGCAAAGATTCACAACGCACACAAAATAAAAAAACATGCGGCAAAGATTCATAACGCACAAATACAGAAACAAGCTGCAAAGATTCACAATGCACACAAAATACAGAAACATGCTGCAAAGATTCACAACGCACACAAATACAGAAACACGCTGCAAAGATTCACAATGCACACAAAATACAGAAACACGCTGCAAAGATTCACAACGCACACAAATACAGAAACAAGCTGCAAAGATTCACAATGCACACAAAATACAGAAACATGCTGCAAAGATTCACAACGCACACAAATACAGAAACACGCTGCAAAGATTCACAATGCACACAAAATACAGAAACACGCTGCAAAGATTCACAACACACAAATACAGAAACAAGCTGCAAAGATTCACAATGCACACAAAATACAGAAACATGCTGCAAAGATTCACAACGCACACAAATACAGAAACGTGATGCAAAGATTCACAACACACACAAATACAGAAACAAGCTACAAAGATTCACAACGCACACAAAATACAAAAACATGCTGCAAAGATTTACAACGCACACAAATACAGAAACGTGATGCAAAGATTCACAACACACACAAATACAGAAACAAGCTACAAAGATTCACAACGCACACAAAATACAAAAACATGCTGCAAAGATTCATAACGCACAAATACAGAAACAAGCTGCAAAGATTCACAATGCACACAAAATACAGAAACATGCTGCAAAGATTCACAACGCACACAAATACAGAAACATGCTGCAAAGATTCACAACACACACAAATACAGAAACACGCTGCAAAGATTCACAATGCACACAAAATACAGAAACATGCTGCAAAGATTCACAACGCACACAAATACAGAAACACGCTGCAAAGATTCACAAAGCACACAAAATACAGAAACATGCTGCAAAGATTTACAACGCACACAAATACAGAAACGTGATGCAAAGATTCACAACACACACAAATACAGAAACAAGCTACAAAGATTCACAACGCACACAAAATACAGAAACATGCTGCAAAGATTCACAACGCACACAAATACAGAAACACGCTGCAAAGACTCACAACGCACACAAATACAGAAACACGCTGCAAAGACTCACAACGCACACAAAATACAGAAACATGCTGCAAAGATTTACAACGCACACAAATACAGAAACAAGCTGCAAAGATTCACAATGCACACAAAATACAGAAACATGCTGCAAAGATTCACAACACACACAAATACAGAAACACGCTGCAAAGATTCACAATGCACACAAAATACAGAAACATGCTGCAAAGATTCACAACGCACACAAAATACAGAAACATGCTGCAAAGATTTACAACGCACACAAATACAGAAACGTGATGCAAAGATTCACAACACACACAAATACAGAAACAAGCTACAAAGATTCACAACGCACACAAAATACAAAAACATGCTGCAAAGATTCACAACTCACACAAATACAGAAACATGCTGCAAAGATTCACAACGCACACAAATACAGAAAAACGCTGCAAAGATTCACAACGCACACAAAATACAGAAACATGCTGCAAAGATTCACAACGCACACAAATACAGAAACACGCTGCAAAGATTCACAATGCACACAAAATACAGAAACATGCTGCAAAGATTCACAACGCACACAAATACAGAAACACGCTGCAAAGATTCACAATGCACACAAAATACAGAAACATGCTGCAAAGATTCACAACACACACAAATACAGAAACACGCTGCAAAGATTCACAATGCACACAAAATACAGAAACATGCTGCAAAGATTCACAACGCACACAAAATACAGAAACATGCTGCAAAGATTTACAACGCACACAAATACAGAAACGTGATGCAAAGATTCACAACACACACAAATACAGAAACAAGCTACAAAGATTCACAACGCACACAAATACAGAAACACGCTGCAAAGATTCACAATGCACACAAAATACAGAAACATGCTGCAAAGATTCACAACGCACACAAATACAGAAACGTGATGCAAAGATTCACAACACACACAAATACAGAAACAAGCTACAAAGATTCACAACGCACACAAAATACAAAAACATGCTGCAAAGATTTACAACGCACACAAATACAGAAACGTGATGCAAAGATTCACAACACACACAAATACAGAAACAAGCTACAAAGATTCACAACGCACACAAAATACAAAAACATGCTGCAAAGATTCATAACGCACAAATACAGAAACAAGCTGCAAAGATTCACAATGCACACAAAATACAGAAACATGCTGCAAAGATTCACAACGCACACAAATACAGAAACATGCTGCAAAGATTCACAACACACACAAATACAGAAACACGCTGCAAAGATTCACAACGCACACAAATACAGAAACACGCTGTAAAGATTCACAACGCACACAAAATACAGAAACATGCTGCAAAGATTTACAACGCATAAAATATAAAATACGCTGCAAAGATTCACAAAGCACACAAAATACAGAAACATGCTGCAAAGATTTACAACGCACACAAATACAGAAACGTGATGCAAAGATTCACAACACACACAAATACAGAAACAAGCTACAAAGATTCACAACGCACACAAAATACAAAAACATGCTGCAAAGATTCATAACGCACAAATACAGAAACACGCTGCAAAGATTCACAACGCACACAAATACAGAAACACGCTGCAAAGCTTCACAACGCACACAAATACAGAAACACGCTGCAAAGATTCACAACGCACACAAATACAGAAACACGCTGCAAAGATTCACAACGCACACAAAATACAGAAACATGCTGCAAAGATTTACAACGCATAAAATATAAAATACGCTGCAAAGATTCACAACGCACACAAAATACAGAAACGTGATGCAAAGATTCACAACGCACACAAATACAGAAATGTGCTGCAAAAATTCACAACGCACACAAATACAGAAACACGCTGCAAAGATTCACAATGCACACAAATACAGAAACGTGATGCAAAGATTCACAACGCACACAAATACAGAAATGTGATGCAAAGATTCACAAAGCACACAAAATACAGAAACACGCTGTAAAGATTCACAACACACACAAATACAGAAACACGCTGCAAAGATTCACAACGCACACAAATACAGAAACACGCTGCAAAGATTCACAACGCACACAAATACAGAAACACGCTGCAAAGATTCACAACACACACAAATACAGAAACACGCTGCAAAGATTTACAACACACACAAATACAGAAAAATGCTGCAAAAATTCACAACGCACACAAATACAAAAAACACGCTGCAAAGATTCACAACGCACACAAATACAGAAATGTGATGCAAAGATTCACAACGCACACAAAATACAGAAACACGCTGCAAAGATTCACAACACACACAAATACAGAAACACGCTGCAAAGATTCACAATGCACACAAAATACAGAAACATGCTGCAAAGATTCACAACGCACACAAATACAGAAACACGCTGCAAAGATTCACAACGCACACAAATACAGAAACACGCTGCAAAGATTCACAACGCACACAAAATACAGAAACATGCTGCAAAGATTTACAACGCACACAAATACAGAAACGTGATGCAAAGATTCACAACACACACAAATACAGAAACAAGCTGCAAAGATTCACAACGCACACAAATACAGAAACACGCTGCAAAGATTCACAACGCACACAAAATACAGAAACATGCTGCAAAGATTTACAACGCACACAAATACAGAAACGTGATGCAAAGATTCACAACACACACAAATACAGAAACAAGCTGCAAAGATTCACAACGCACACAAAATACAAAAACATGCTGCAAAGATTCATAACGCACAAATACAGAAACAAGCTGCAAAGATTCACAATGCACACAAAATACAGAATCATGCTGCAAAGATTCACAACGCACACAAATACAGAAACATGCTGCAAAGATTCACAACGCACACAAATACAGAAACACGCTGCAAAGATTCACAACGCACACAAATACAGAAACACGCTGCAAAGATTCACAACGCACACAAAATACAGAAACATGCTGCAAAGATCCACAACGCACACAAAATACAGAAACATGCTGCAAAGATTTACAACGCACACAAATACAGAAACGTGATGCAAAGATTCACAACGCACACAAAAATACAGAAACATGCAGAAACACGCTGTAAAGATTCACAACGCACACAAATACAGAAACACGCTGCAAAGATTCACAACGCACACAAATACAGAAACACGCTGCAAAGATTCACAACGCACACAAATACAGAAACGTGATGCAAAGATTCACAACGCACACAAATACAGAAACACGCTGCAAAGATTCACAACGCACACAAAATACAGAAACATGCTGCAAAGATTTACAAGCTGCAAAGATTCACAACGCACACAAATACAGAAACACGCTGCAAACAACGCACACAAATACAGAAACAAGCTGCAAAGATTCACAATGCACACAAAATACAGAATCATGCTGCAAAGATTCACAACGCACACAAATACAGAAACATGCTGCAAAGATTCACAACGCACACAAATACAGAAACACGCTGCAAAGATTCACAACGCACACAAATACAGAAACACGCTGCAAAGATTCACAACGCACACAAAATACAGAAACATGCTGCAAAGATTCACAACGCACACAAAATACAGAAACATGCTGCAAAGATTTACAACGCACACAAATACAGAAACGTGATGCAAAGATTCACAACGCACACAAATAGAGAAACACGCTGCAAAGATTCACAACGCACACAAATACAGAAACACGCTGCAAAGATTCACAACGCACACAAATACAGAAACGTGATGCAAAGATTCACAACGCACACAAATACAGAAACATGCTGCAAAGATTTACAACGCATAAAATATAAAATACGCTGCAAAGATTCACAACGCACACAAAATACAGAAACATGCTGCAAAGATTCACAACGCACACAAATACAGAAACACGCTGCAAAGATTTACAACACAAACAAATACAGAAACATGCTGCAAAAATTCACAGCGCACACAAATACAGAAACACGCTGTAAAGATTCACAACGCACACAAATACAGAAACACGCTGCAAAGATTCACAACTCACACAAATACAGAAACGTGATGCAAAGATTCACAACGCACACAAATACAGAAATGTGCTGCAAAAATTCACAACGCACACAAATACAGAAACACGCTGCAAAGATTCACAACGCACACAAATACAGAAACACGCTGTAAAGATTCACAACGCACACAAAATACAGAAACATGCTGCAAAGATTTACAACGCATAAAATATAAAATACGCTGCAAAGATTCACAACGCACACAAAATACAGAAACATGCTGCAAAGATTCACAACGCACACAAATACAGAAACACGCTGCAAAGATTTACAACACAAACAAATACAGAAACATGCTGCAAAAATTCACAACGCACACAAATACAGAAACACGCTGTAAAGATTCACAACGCACACAAATACAGAAACACGCTGCAAAGATTCACAACACACACAAATACAGAAACACGCTGCAAAGATTCACAACACACACAAATACAGAAACACGCTGCAAAGATTTACAACACACACAAATATAGAAACATGCTGCAAAAATACACAACGCACACAAATACAGAAACAAGCTGCAAAGATTTACAACACACACAAATACAGAAACATGCTGCAAAAATTCACAACGCACACAAATACAGAAACACGCTGCAAAGATTCACAACGCACACAAATAAAGAAACACGCTGCAAAGATTCACGACGCACACAAATACAGAAACACGCTGCAAATATTTACAACACACACAAAATACAGAAACATGCTGCAAAGATTCACAACGCACACAAAATACAGAAACACGCTGCAAAGATTCACAACACACACAAATACAGAAACACGCTGCAAAGATTCACAATGCACACAAAATACAGAAACATGCTGCAAAGATTCACAACACACACAAAAACAGAAACACGCTGCAAAGATTTACAACACACACAAATACAGAAACATGCTGCAAAAATTCACAACACACACAAATACAGAAACACGCTGCAAAGATTCACAACGCACACAAAATACAGAAACACGCTGCAAAGATTCACAACACACACAAATACAGAAACACGCTGCAAAGATTCACAATGCACACAAAATACAGAAACATGCTGCAAAGATTCACAACACACACAAAAACAGAAACACGCTGCAAAGATTTACAACACACACAAATACAGAAACATGCTGCAAAAATTCACAACACACACAAATACAGAAACACGCTGCAAAGATTCACAACGCACACAAATACAGAAACACGCTGTAAAGATTCACAACGCACACAAATACAGAAACACGCTGCAAAGATTCACAACGCACACAAAATACAGAAACATGCTGCAAAGATTTACAACGCATAAAATATAAAATACGCTGCAAAGATTCACAACGCACACAAAATACAGAAACATGCTGCAAAGATTCACAACGCACACAAATACAGAAACACGCTGTAAAGATTCACAACGCACACAAATACAGAAACACGCTGCAAAGATTCACAACGCACACAAATACAGAAACATGCTGCAAAGATTCACAACACACACAAATACAGAAACGTGATGCAAAGATTCACAACGCACACAAATACAGAAATGTGCTGCAAAAATTCACAACGCACACAAATACAGAAACACGCTGCAAAGATTCACAACGCACACAAATACAGAAACACGCTGTAAAGATTCACAACGCACACAAAATACAGAAACATGCTGCAAAGATTTACAACGCATAAAATATAAAATACGCTGCAAAGATTCACAACGCACACAAAATACAGAAACATGCTGCAAAGATTCACAACGCACACAAATACAGAAACACGCTGCAAAGATTTACAACACAAACAAATACAGAAACATGCTGCAAAAATTCACAACGCACACAAATACAGAAACACGCTGTAAAGATTCACAACGCACACAAATACAGAAACACGCTGCAAAGATTCACAACTCACACAAATACAGAAACACGCTGCAAAGATTCACAACACACACAAATACAGAAACACGCTGCAAAGATTTACAACACACACAAATATAGAAACATGCTGCAAAAATACACAACGCACACAAATACAGAAACAAGCTGCAAAGATTTACAACACACACAAATACAGAAACATGCTGCAAAAATTCACAACGCACACAAATACAGAAACACGCTGCAAAGATTCACAACGCACACAAATAAAGAAACACGCTGCAAAGATTCACGACGCACACAAATACAGAAACACGCTGCAAATATTTACAACACACACAAATACAGAAATGTGATGCAAAGATTCACAACGCACACAAAATACAGAAACACGCTGCAAAGATTCACAACACACACAAATACAGAAACACGCTGCAAAGATTCACAATGCACACAAAATACAGAAACATGCTGCAAAGATTCACAACACACACAAAAACAGAAACACGCTGCAAAGATTTACAACACACACAAATACAGAAACATGCTGCAAAAATTCACAACACACACAAATACAGAAACACGCTGCAAAGATTCACAACGCACACAAAATACAGAAACACGCTGCAAAGATTCACAACACACACAAATACAGAAACACGCTGCAAAGATTCACAATGCACACAAAATACAGAAACATGCTGCAAAGATTCACAACACACACAAAAACAGAAACACGCTGCAAAGATTTACAACACACACAAATACAGAAACATGCTGCAAAAATTCACAACACACACAAATACAGAAACACGCTGCAAAGATTCACAACGCACACAAATACAGAAACACGCTGTAAAGATTCACAACGCACACAAATACAGAAACACGCTGCAAAGATTCACAACGCACACAAAATACAGAAACATGCTGCAAAGATTTACAACGCATAAAATATAAAATACGCTGCAAAGATTCACAACGCACACAAAATACAGAAACATGCTGCAAAGATTCACAACGCACACAAATACAGAAACACGCTGTAAAGATTCACAACGCACACAAATACAGAAACACGCTGCAAAGATTCACAACGCACACAAATACAGAAACATGCTGCAAAGATTCACAACACACACAAATACAGAAACACGCTGCAAAGATTCACAACGCACACAAATAAAGAAACACGCTGCAAAGATTCACGACGCACACAAATACAGAAACACGCTGCAAATATTTACAACACACACAAATACAGAAATGTGATGCAAAGATTTACAACACAAACAAATACAGAAACATTCTGCAAAGATTCACAACGCACACAAAATACAAAAATGTGATGCAAAGATTCACAACGAACACAAATACAGAAACACGCTGCAAAGATTCACAACGCACACAAATACAGAAACACGCTGCAAATATTTACAACACACACAAATACAGAAATGTGATGCAAAGATTCACAACGCACACAAAATACAGAAACACGCTGCGAAGATTTACAACACAAACAAATACAGAAACATTCTGCAAAGATTCACAACGCACACAAAATACAAAAATGTGATGCAAAGATTCACAACGAACACAAATACAGAAACACGCTGCAAAGATTCACAACGCACACAAATACAGAAACACGCTGCAAAGATTCACAACGCACACAAATACAGAAACACGCTGCAAATATTCACAAAACACACAAATACAGAAACACGCTGCAAAGATTCACAACGCACACAAATACAGAAACACGCTGTAAAGATTCACAACGCACACAAATACAGAAACACGCTGCAAAGATTCACAACGCACACAAATACAGAAACACGCTGCAAAGATTCACAACGCACACAAAATACAGAAACATGCTGCAAAGATTTACAACGCATAAAATATAAAATACGCTGCAAAGATTCACAACGCACACAAAATACAGAAACATGCTGCAAAAATTCACAACGCACACAAATACAGAAACACGCTGTAAAGATTCACAACGCACACAAATACAGAAACACGCTGCAAAGATTCACAACGCACACAAATACAGAAACACGCTGTAAAGATTCACAACGCACACAAATACAGAAACACGCTGCAAAGATTCACAACGCACACAAATACAGAAACACGCTGTAAAGATTCACAACGCACACAAATACAGAAACACGCTGCAAAGATTCACAACGCACACAAATACAGAAACACGCTGCAAAGATTCACAACGCACACAAATACAGAAACACGCTGCAAAGATTCACAACGCACACAAAATACAGAAACATGCTGCAAAGATTTACAACGCACACAAATACAGAAACGTGATGCAAAGATTCACAACACACACAAATACAGAAACAAGCTGCAAAGATTCACAACGCACACAAATACAGAAACACGCTGCAAAGATTCACAACGCACACAAAATACAGAAACATGCTGCAAAGATTTACAACGCACACAAATACAGAAACGTGATGCAAAGATTCACAACACACACAAATACAGAAACAAGCTGCAAAGATTCACAACGCACACAAAATACAAAAACATGCTGCAAAGATTCATAACGCACAAATACAGAAACAAGCTGCAAAGATTCACAATGCACACAAAATACAGAATCATGCTGCAAAGATTCACAACGCACACAAATACAGAAACATGCTGCAAAGATTCACAACGCACACAAATACAGAAACACGCTGCAAAGATTCACAACGCACACAAATACAGAAACACGCTGCAAAGATTCACAACGCACACAAAATACAGAAACATGCTGCAAAGATTCACAACGCACACAAAATACAGAAACATGCTGCAAAGATTTACAACGCACACAAATACAGAAACGTGATGCAAAGATTCACAACGCACACAAAAATACAGAAACATGCAGAAACACGCTGTAAAGATTCACAACGCACACAAATACAGAAACACGCTGCAAAGATTCACAACGCACACAAATACAGAAACACGCTGCAAAGATTCACAACGCACACAAATACAGAAACGTGATGCAAAGATTCACAACGCACACAAATACAGAAACACGCTGCAAAGATTCACAACGCACACAAAATACAGAAACATGCTGCAAAGATTTACAAGCTGCAAAGATTCACAACGCACACAAATACAGAAACACGCTGCAAACAACGCACACAAATACAGAAACACGCTGCAAAGATTCACAACGCACACAAAATACAGAAATATGCTGCAAAGATTTACAACGCACACAAAATACAGAAACACGCTGCAAAGATTCACAACGCACACAAATACACAAACACGCTGCAAAGATTCATAACGCACAAATACAGAAACAAGCTGCAAAGATTCACAATGCACACAAAATACAGAATCATGCTGCAAAGATTCACAACGCACACAAATACAGAAACATGCTGCAAAGATTCACAACGCACACAAATACAGAAACACGCTGCAAAGATTCACAACGCACACAAATACAGAAACACGCTGCAAAGATTCACAACGCACACAAAATACAGAAACATGCTGCAAAGATTCACAACGCACACAAAATACAGAAACATGCTGCAAAGATTTACAACGCACACAAATACAGAAACGTGATGCAAAGATTCACAACGCACACACATAGAGAAACACGCTGCAAAGATTCACAACGCACACAAATACAGAAACACGCTGCAAAGATTCACAACGCACACAAATACAGAAACGTGATGCAAAGATTCACAACGCACACAAATACAGAAACATGCTGCAAAGATTTACAACGCATAAAATATAAAATACGCTGCAAAGATTCACAACGCACACAAAATACAGAAACATGCTGCAAAGATTCACAACGCACACAAATACAGAAACACGCTGCAAAGATTTACAACACAAACAAATACAGAAACATGCTGCAAAAATTCACAACGCACACAAATACAGAAACACGCTGTAAAGATTCACAACGCACACAAATACAGAAACACGCTGCAAAGATTCACAACTCACACAAATACAGAAACGTGATGCAAAGATTCACAACGCACACAAATACAGAAATGTGCTGCAAAAATTCACAACGCACACAAATACAGAAACACGCTGCAAAGATTCACAACGCACACAAATACAGAAACACGCTGTAAAGATTCACAACGCACACAAATACAGAAACACACTGCAAAGATTCACAACGCACACAAATACAGAAACACGCTGTAAAGATTCACAACGCACACAAAATACAGAAACATGCTGCAAAGATTTACAACGCATAAAATATAAAATACGCTGCAAAGATTCACAACGCACACAAAATACAGAAACATGCTGCAAAGATTCACAACGCACACAAATACAGAAACACGCTGCAAAGATTTACAACACAAACAAATACAGAAACATGCTGCAAAAATTCACAACGCACACAAATACAGAAACACGCTGTAAAGATTCACAACGCACACAAATACAGAAACACGCTGCAAAGATTCACAACTCACACAAATACAGAAACACGCTGCAAAGATTCACAACACACACAAATACAGAAACACGCTGCAAAGATTTACAACACACACAAATATAGAAACATGCTGCAAAAATACACAACGCACACAAATACAGAAACAAGCTGCAAAGATTTACAACACACACAAATACAGAAACATGCTGCAAAAATTCACAACGCACACAAATACAGAAACACGCTGCAAAGATTCACAACGCACACAAATAAAGAAACACGCTGCAAAGATTCACGACGCACACAAATACAGAAACACGCTGCAAATATTTACAACACACACAAATACAGAAATGTGATGCAAAGATTCACAACGCACACAAAATACAGAAACACGCTGCAAAGATTCACAACACACACAAATACAGAAACACGCTGCAAAGATTCACAATGCACACAAAATACAGAAACATGCTGCAAAGATTCACAACACACACAAAAACAGAAACACGCTGCAAAGATTTACAACACACACAAATACAGAAACATGCTGCAAAAATTCACAACACACACAAATACAGAAACACGCTGCAAAGATTCACAACGCACACAAAATACAGAAACACGCTGCAAAGATTCACAACACACACAAATACAGAAACACGCTGCAAAGATTCACAATGCACACAAAATACAGAAACATGCTGCAAAGATTCACAACACACACAAAAACAGAAACACGCTGCAAAGATTTACAACACACACAAATACAGAAACATGCTGCAAAAATTCACAACACACACAAATACAGAAACACGCTGCAAAGATTCACAACGCACACAAATACAGAAACACGCTGTAAAGATTCACAACGCACACAAATACAGAAACACGCTGCAAAGATTCACAACGCACACAAAATACAGAAACATGCTGCAAAGATTTACAACGCATAAAATATAAAATACGCTGCAAAGATTCACAACGCACACAAAATACAGAAACATGCTGCAAAGATTCACAACGCACACAAATACAGAAACACGCTGTAAAGATTCACAACGCACACAAATACAGAAACACGCTGCAAAGATTCACAACGCACACAAATACAGAAACATGCTGCAAAGATTCACAACACACACAAATACAGAAACACGCTGCAAAGATTCACAACGCACACAAATAAAGAAACACGCTGCAAAGATTCACGACGCACACAAATACAGAAACACGCTGCAAATATTAACAACACACACAAATACAGAAATGTGATGCAAAGATTCACAACGCACACAAAATACAGAAACACGCTGCGAAGATTTACAACACAAACAAATACAGAAACATTCTGCAAAGATTCACAACGCACACAAAATACAAAAATGTGATGCAAAGATTCACAACGAACACAAATACAGAAACACGCTGCAAAGATTCACAACGCACACAAATACAGAAACACGCTGCAAATATTTACAACACACACAAATACAGAAATGTGATGCAAAGATTCACAACGCACACAAAATACAGAAACACGCTGCGAAGATTTACAACACAAACAAATACAGAAACATTCTGCAAAGATTCACAACGCACACAAAATACAAAAATGTGATGCAAAGATTCACAACGAACACAAATACAGAAACACGCTGCAAAGATTCACAACGCACACAAATACAGAAACACGCTGCAAAGATTCACAACGCACACAAATACAGAAACACGCTGAAAATATTCACAAAACACACAAATACAGAAACACGCTGCAAAGATTCACAACGCACACAAATACAGAAACACGCTGTAAAGATTCACAACGCACACAAATACAGAAACACGCTGCAAAGATTCACAACGCACACAAATACAGAAACACGCTGTAAAGATTCACAACGCACACAAATACAGAAACACGCTGCAAAGATTCACAACGCACACAAAATACAGAAACATGCTGCAAAGATTTACAACGCATAAAATATAAAATACGCTGCAAAGATTCACAAAGCACACAAAATACAGAAACATGCTGCAAAGATTTACAACGCACACAAATACAGAAACGTGATGCAAAGATTCACAACACACACAAATACAGAAACACGCTGCAAAGATTCACAACGCACACAAATACAGAAACACGCTGCAAAGATTCACAACGCACACAAAATACAGAAACATGCTGCAAAGATTTACAACGCATAAAATATAAAATACGCTGCAAAGATTCACAACGCACACAAAATACAGAAACGTGATGCAAAGATTCACAACGCACACAAATACAGAAATGTGCTGCAAAAATTCACAACGCACACAAATACAGAAACGTGATGCAAAGATTCACAACGCACACAAATACAGAAATGTGATGCAAAGATTCACAAAGCACACAAAATACAGAAACACGCTGTAAAGATTCACAACACACACAAATACAGAAACACGCTGCAAAGATTCACAACGCACACAAATACAGAAACACGCTGCAAAGATTCACAACGCATACAAATACAGAAACACGCTGCAAAGATTCACAACACACACAAATACAGAAACACGCTGCAAAGATTTACAACACACACAAATACAGAAACATGCTGCAAAAATTCACAACGCACACAAATACAGAAACACGCTGCAAAGATTCACAACGCACACAAATACAGAAATGTGATGCAAAGATTCACAACGCACACAAAATACAGAAACACGCTGCAAAGATTCACAACACACACAAATACAGAAACACGCTGCAAAGATTCACAATGCACACAAAATACAGAAACACGCTGCAAAGATTCACAACGCACACAAAATACAGAAACATGCTGCAAAGATTTACAACGCACACAAATACAGAAACGTGATGCAAAGATTCACAACACACACAAATACAGAAACAAGCTGCAAAGATTCACAACGCACACAAATACAGAAACACGCTGCAAAGATTCACAACGCACACAAATACAGAAACACGCTGCAAAGATTCACAACGCACACAAAATACAGAAACATGCTGCAAAGATTTACAACGCACACAAATACAGAAACGTGATGCAAAGATTCACAACACACACAAATACAGAAACAAGCTGCAAAGATTCACAACGCACACAAAATACAAAAACATGCTGCAAAGATTCATAACGCACAAATACAGAAACAAGCTGCAAAGATTCACAATGCACACAAAATACAGAATCATGCTGCAAAGATTCACAACGCACACAAATACAGAAACATGCTGCAAAGATTCACAACGCACACAAATACAGAAACACGCTGCAAAGATTCACAACGCACACAAAATACAGAAACATGCTGCAAAGATTCACAACGCACACAAATACAGAAACGTGATGCAAAGATTCACAACGCACACAAATACAGAAACATGCAGAAACACGCTGTAAAGATTCACAACGCACACAAATACAGAAACACGCTGCAAAGATTCACAACGCACACAAATACAGAAACACGCTGCAAAGATTCACAACGCACACAAAATACAGAAACATGCTGCAAAGATTCACAACGCACACAAATACAGAAACGTGATGCAAAGATTCACAACGCACACAAATACAGAAACATGCAGAAACACGCTGTAAAGATTCACAACGCACACAAATACAGAAACACGCTGCAAAGATTCACAACGCACACAAATACAGAAACACGCTGCAAAGATTCACAACGCACACAAATACAGAAACACGCTGCAAAGATTCACAACGCACACAAAATACAGAAACATGCTGCAAAGATTTACAAGCTGCAAAGATTCACAACGCACACAAATACAGAAACACGCTGCAAACAACGCACACAAATACAGAAACACGCTGCAAAGATTCACAACGCACACAAAATACAGAAACATGCTGCAAAGATTTACAACGCACACAAAATACAGAAACACGCTGCAAAGATTCACAATGCACACAAAATACAGAATCATGCTGCAAAGATTCACAACGCACACAAATACAGAAACATGCTGCAAATATTCACAACGCACACAAATACAGAAACACGCTGCAAAGATTCACAACGCACACAAATACAGAAACACGCTGCAAAGATTCACAACGCACACAAAATACAGAAACATGCTGCAAAGATTCACAACGCACACAAAATACAGAAACATGCTGCAAAGATTTACAACGCACACAAATACAGAAACGTGATGCAAAGATTCACAACGCACACAAATAGAGAAACACGCTGCAAAGATTCACAACGCACACAAATACAGAAACACGCTGCAAAGATTCACAACGCACACAAATACAGAAACGTGATGCAAAGATTCACAACGCACACAAATACAGAAACATGCTGCAAAGATTTACAACGCATAAAATATAAAATACGCTGCAAAGATTCACAACGCACACAAAATACAGAAACATGCTGCAAAGATTCACAACGCACACAAATACAGAAACACGCTGCAAAGATTTACAACACAAACAAATACAGAAACACGCTGTAAAGATTCACAACGCACACAAATACAGAAACACGCTGCAAAGATTCACAACTCGCACAAATACAGAAACGTGATGCAAAGATTCACAACGCACACAAATACAGAAATGTGCTGCAAAAATTCACAACGCACACAAATACAGAAACACGCTGCAAAGATTTACAACGCATAAAATATAAAATACGCTGCAAAGATTCACAACGCACACAAAATACAGAAACATGCTGCAAAGATTCACAACGCACACAAATACAGAAACACGCTGCAAAGATTTACAACACAAACAAATACAGAAACATGCTGCAAAAATTCACAACGCACACAAATACAGAAACACGCTGCAAAGATTCACAACGCACACAAATACAGAAACACGCTGCAAAGATTCACAACTCACACAAATACAGAAACACGCTGCAAAGATTCACAACGCACACAAATACACAAACACGCTGCAAAGATTCATAACGCACAAATACAGAAACAAGCTGCAAAGATTCACAATGCACACAAAATACAGAATCATGCTGCAAAGATTCACAACGCACACAAATACAGAAACATGCTGCAAAGATTCACAACGCACACAAATACAGAAACACGCTGCAAAGATTCACAACGCACACAAATACAGAAACACGCTGCAAAGATTCACAACGCACACAAAATACAGAAACATGCTGCAAAGATTCACAACGCACACAAAATACAGAAACATGCTGCAAAGATTTACAACGCACACAAATACAGAAACGTGATGCAAAGATTCACAACGCACACAAATACAGAAACATGCAGAAACACGCTGTAAAGATTCACAACGCACACAAATACAGAAACACGCTGCAAAGATTCACAACGCACACAAATACAGAAACACGCTGCAAAGATTCACAACGCACACAAATACAGAAACGTGATGCAAAGATTCACAACGCACACAAATACAGAAACACGCTGCAAAGATTCACAACGCACACAAAATACAGAAACATGCTGCAAAGATTTACAAGCTGCAAAGATTCACAACGCACACAAATACAGAAACACGCTGCAAACAACGCACACAAATACAGAAACACGCTGCAAAGATTTACAACGCACACAAAATACAGAAACACGCTGCAAAGATTCACAACGCACACAAATACACAAACACGCTGCAAAGATTCATAACGCACAAATACAGAAACAAGCTGCAAAGATTCACAATGCACACAAAATACAGAATCATGCTGCAAAGATTCACAACGCACACAAATACAGAAACATGCTGCAAAGATTCACAACGCACACAAATACAGAAACACGCTGCAAAGATTCACAACGCACACAAATACAGAAACACGCTGCAAAGATTCACAACGCACACAAAATACAGAAACATGCTGCAAAGATTCACAACGCACACAAAATACAGAAACATGCTGCAAAGATTTACAACGCACACAAATACAGAAACGTGATGCAAAGATTCACAACGCACACAAATAGAGAAACACGCTGCAAAGATTCACAACGCACACAAATACAGAAACACGCTGCAAAGATTCACAACGCACACAAATACAGAAACGTGATGCAAAGATTCACAACGCACACAAATACAGAAACATGCTGCAAAGATTTACAACGCATAAAATATAAAATACGCTGCAAAGATTCACAACGCACACAAAATACAGAAACATGCTGCAAAGATTCACAACGCACACAAATACAGAAACACGCTGCAAAGATTTACAACACAAACAAATACAGAAACATGCTGCAAAAATTCACAACGCACACAAATACAGAAACACGCTGTAAAGATTCACAACGCACACAAATACAGAAACACGCTGCAAAGATTCACAACTCACACAAATACAGAAACGTGATGCAAAGATTCACAACGCACACAAATACAGAAATGTGCTGCAAAAATTCACAACGCACACAAATACAGAAACACGCTGCAAAGATTCACAACGCACACAAATACAGAAACACGCTGTAAAGATTCACAACGCACACAAATACAGAAACACACTGCAAAGATTCACAACGCACACAAATACAGAAACACGCTGTAAAGATTCACAACGCACACAAAATACAGAAACATGCTGCAAAGATTTACAACGCATAAAATATAAAATACGCTGCAAAGATTCACAACGCACACAAAATACAGAAACATGCTGCAAAGATTCACAACGCACACAAAATACAGAAACATGCTGCAAAGATTCACAACGCACACAAATACAGAAACACGCTGCAAAGATTTACAACACAAACAAATACAGAAACATGCTGCAAAAATTCACAACGCACACAAATACAGAAACACGCTGTAAAGATTCACAACGCACACAAATACAGAAACACGCTGCAAAGATTCACAACTCACACAAATACAGAAACACGCTGCAAAGATTCACAACACACACAAATACAGAAACACGCTGCAAAGATTTACAACACACACAAATATAGAAACATGCTGCAAAAATACACAACGCACACAAATACAGAAACAAGCTGCAAAGATTTACAACACACACAAATACAGAAACATGCTGCAAAAATTCACAACGCACACAAATACAGAAACACGCTGCAAAGATTCACAACGCACACAAATAAAGAAACACGCTGCAAAGATTCACGACGCACACAAATACAGAAACACGCTGCAAATATTTACAACACACACAAATACAGAAATGTGATGCAAAGATTTACAACGCACACAAAATACAGAAACACGCTGCAAAGATTCACAACACACACAAATACAGAAACACGCTGCAAAGATTCACAATGCACACAAAATACAGAAACATGCTGCAAAGATTCACAACACACACAAAAACAGAAACACGCTGCAAAGATTTACAACACACACAAATACAGAAACATGCTGCAAAAATTCACAACACACACAAATACAGAAACACGCTGCAAAGATTCACAACGCACACAAAATACAGAAACACGCTGCAAAGATTCACAACACACACAAATACAGAAACACGCTGCAAAGATTCACAATGCACACAAAATACAGAAACATGCTGCAAAGATTCACAACACACACAAAAACAGAAACACGCTGCAAAGATTTACAACACACACAAATACAGAAACATGCTGCAAAAATTCACAACACACACAAATACAGAAACACGCTGCAAAGATTCACAACGCACACAAAATACAGAAACACGCTGCAAAGATTCACAACACACACAAATACAGAAACACGCTGCAAAGATTCACAATGCACACAAAATACAGAAACATGCTGCAAAGATTCACAACACACACAAAAACAGAAACACGCTGCAAAGATTCACAACGCACACAAAATACAGAAACATGCTGCAAAGATTCACAACGCACACAAATACAGAAACGTGATGCAAAGATTCACAACGCACACAAATACAGAAACACGCTGCAAAGATTCACAACGCACACAAATACAGAAACACGCTGCAAAGATTCACAACGCACACAAATACAGAAACACGCTGCAAAGATTCACAACGCACACAAAATACAGAAACATGCTGCAAAGATTTACAAGCTGCAAAGATTCACAACGCACACAAATACAGAAACACGCTGCAAACAACGCACACAAATACAGAAACACGCTGCAAAGATTCACAACGCACACAAAATACAGAAACATGCTGCAAAGATTTACAACGCACACAAAATACAGAAACACGCTGCAAAGATTCACAATGCACACAAAATACAGAATCATGCTGCAAAGATTCACAACGCACACAAATACAGAAACATGCTGCAAATATTCACAACGCACACAAATACAGAAACACGCTGCAAAGATTCACAACGCACACAAATACAGAAACACGCTGCAAAGATTCACAACGCACACAAAATACAGAAACATGCTGCAAAGATTCACAACGCACACAAAATACAGAAACATGCTGCAAAGATTTACAACGCACACAAATACAGAAACGTGATGCAAAGATTCACAACGCACACAAATAGAGAAACACGCTGCAAAGATTCACAACGCACACAAATACAGAAACACGCTGCAAAGATTCACAACGCACACAAATACAGAAACGTGATGCAAAGATTCACAACGCACACAAATACAGAAACATGCTGCAAAGATTTACAACGCATAAAATATAAAATACGCTGCAAAGATTCACAACGCACACAAAATACAGAAACATGCTGCAAAGATTCACAACGCACACAAATACAGAAACACGCTGCAAAGATTTACAACACAAACAAATACAGAAACATACTGCAAAAATTCACAACGCACACAAATACAGAAACACGCTGTAAAGATTCACAACGCACACAAATACAGAAACACGCTGCAAAGATTCACAACTCGCACAAATACAGAAACGTGATGCAAAGATTCACAACGCACACAAATACAGAAATGTGCTGCAAAAATTCACAACGCACACAAATACAGAAACACGCTGCAAAGATTTACAACGCATAAAATATAAAATACGCTGCAAAGATTCACAACGCACACAAAATACAGAAACATGCTGCAAAGATTCACAACGCACACAAATACAGAAACACGCTGCAAAGATTTACAACACAAACAAATACAGAAACATGCTGCAAAAATTCACAACGCACACAAATACAGAAACACGCTGCAAAGATTCACAACGCACACAAATACAGAAACACGCTGCAAAGATTCACAACTCACACAAATACAGAAACACGCTGCAAAGATTCACAACGCACACAAATACACAAACACGCTGCAAAGATTCATAACGCACAAATACAGAAACAAGCTGCAAAGATTCACAATGCACACAAAATACAGAATCATGCTGCAAAGATTCACAACGCACACAAATACAGAAACATGCTGCAAAGATTCACAACGCACACAAATACAGAAACACGCTGCAAAGATTCACAACGCACACAAATACAGAAACACGCTGCAAAGATTCACAACGCACACAAAATACAGAAACATGCTGCAAAGATTCACAACGCACACAAAATACAGAAACATGCTGCAAAGATTTACAACGCACACAAATACAGAAACGTGATGCAAAGATTCACAACGCACACAAATACAGAAACATGCAGAAACACGCTGTAAAGATTCACAACGCACACAAATACAGAAACACGCTGCAAAGATTCACAACGCACACAAATACAGAAACACGCTGCAAAGATTCACAACGCACACAAATACAGAAACGTGATGCAAAGATTCACAACGCACACAAATACAGAAACACGCTGCAAAGATTCACAACGCACACAAAATACAGAAACATGCTGCAAAGATTTACAAGCTGCAAAGATTCACAACGCACACAAATACAGAAACACGCTGCAAACAACGCACACAAATACAGAAACACGCTGCAAAGATTTACAACGCACACAAAATACAGAAACACGCTGCAAAGATTCACAACGCACACAAATACACAAACACGCTGCAAAGATTCATAACGCACAAATACAGAAACAAGCTGCAAAGATTCACAATGCACACAAAATACAGAATCATGCTGAAAAGATTCACAACGCACACAAATACAGAAACATGCTGCAAAGATTCACAACGCACACAAATACAGAAACACGCTGCAAAGATTCACAACGCACACAAATACAGAAACACGCTGCAAAGATTCACAACGCACACAAAATACAGAAACATGCTGCAAAGATTCACAACGCACACAAAATACAGAAACATGCTGCAAAGATTTACAACGCACACAAATACAGAAACGTGATGCAAAGATTCACAACGCACACAAATAGAGAAACACGCTGCAAAGATTCACAACGCACACAAATACAGAAACACGCTGCAAAGATTCACAACGCACACAAATACAGAAACGTGATGCAAAGATTCACAACGCACACAAATACAGAAACATGCTGCAAAGATTTACAACGCATAAAATATAAAATACGCTGCAAAGATTCACAACGCACACAAAATACAGAAACATGCTGCAAAGATTCACAACGCACACAAATACAGAAACACGCTGCAAAGATTTACAACACAAACAAATACAGAAACATGCTGCAAAAATTCACAACGCACACAAATACAGAAACACGCTGTAAAGATTCACAACGCACACAAATACAGAAACACGCTGCAAAGATTCACAACTCACACAAATACAGAAACGTGATGCAAAGATTCACAACGCACACAAATACAGAAATGTGCTGCAAAAATTCACAACGCACACAAATACAGAAACACGCTGCAAAGATTCACAACGCACACAAATACAGAAACACGCTGTAAAGATTCACAACGCACACAAATACAGAAACACACTGCAAAGATTCACAACGCACACAAATACAGAAACACGCTGTAAAGATTCACAACGCACACAAAATACAGAAACATGCTGCAAAGATTTACAACGCATAAAATATAAAATACGCTGCAAAGATTCACAACGCACACAAAATACAGAAACATGCTGCAAAGATTCACAACGCACACAAAATACAGAAACATGCTGCAAAGATTCACAACGCACACAAATACAGAAACACGCTGCAAAGATTTACAACACAAACAAATACAGAAACATGCTGCAAAAATTCACAACGCACACAAATACAGAAACACGCTGTAAAGATTCACAACGCACACAAATACAGAAACACGCTGCAAAGATTCACAACTCACACAAATACAGAAACACGCTGCAAAGATTCACAACACACACAAATACAGAAACACGCTGCAAAGATTTACAACACACACAAATATAGAAACATGCTGCAAAAATACACAACGCACACAAATACAGAAACAAGCTGCAAAGATTTACAACACACACAAATACAGAAACATGCTGCAAAAATTCACAACGCACACAAATACAGAAACACGCTGCAAAGATTCACAACGCACACAAATAAAGAAACACGCTGCAAAGATTCACGACGCACACAAATACAGAAACACGCTGCAAATATTTACAACACACACAAATACAGAAATGTGATGCAAAGATTTACAACGCACACAAAATACAGAAACACGCTGCAAAGATTCACAACACACACAAATACAGAAACACGCTGCAAAGATTCACAATGCACACAAAATACAGAAACATGCTGCAAAGATTCACAACACACACAAAAACAGAAACACGCTGCAAAGATTTACAACACACACAAATACAGAAACATGCTGCAAAAATTCACAACACACACAAATACAGAAACACGCTGCAAAGATTCACAACGCACACAAAATACAGAAACACGCTGCAAAGATTCACAACACACACAAATACAGAAACACGCTGCAAAGATTCACAATGCACACAAAATACAGAAACATGCTGCAAAGATTCACAACACACACAAAAACAGAAACACGCTGCAAAGATTTACAACACACACAAATACAGAAACATGCTGCAAAAATTCACAACACACACAAATACAGAAACACGCTGCAAAGATTCACAACGCACACAAAATACAGAAACACGCTGCAAAGATTCACAACACACACAAATACAGAAACACGCTGCAAAGATTCACAATGCACACAAAATACAGAAACATGCTGCAAAGATTCACAACACACACAAAAACAGAAACACGCTGCAAAGATTTACAACACACACAAATACAGAAACATGCTGCAAAAATTCACAACACACACAAATACAGAAACACGCTGCAAAGATTCACAACGCACACAAATACAGAAACACGCTGTAAAGATTCACAACGCACACAAATACAGAAACACGCTGCAAAGATTCACAACGCACACAAAATACAGAAACATGCTGCAAAGATTTACAACGCATAAAATATAAAATACGCTGCAAAGATTCACAACGCACACAAAATACAGAAACATGCTGCAAAGATTCACAACGCACACAAATACAGAAACACGCTGTAAAGATTCACAACGCACACAAATACAGAAACACGCTGCAAAGATTCACAACGCACACAAATACAGAAACATGCTGCAAAGATTCACAACACACACAAATACAGAAACACGCTGCAAAGATTCACAACGCACACAAATAAAGAAACACGCTGCAAAGATTCACGACGCACACAAATACAGAAACACGCTGCAAATATTTACAACACACACAAATACAGAAATGTGATGCAAAGATTCACAACGCACACAAAATACAGAAACACGCTGCGAAGATTTACAACACAAACAAATACAGAAACATTCTGCAAAGATTCACAACGCACACAAAATACAAAAATGTGATGCAAAGATTCACAACGAACACAAATACAGAAACACGCTGCAAAGATTCACAATGCACACAAAATACAGAAACATGCTGCAAAGATTCACAACACACACAAAAACAGAAACACGCTGCAAAGATTTACAACACACACAAATACAGAAACATGCTGCAAAAATTCACAACACACACAAATACAGAAACACGCTGCAAAGATTCACAACGCACACAAATACAGAAACACGCTGTAAAGATTCACAACGCACACAAATACAGAAACACGCTGCAAAGATTCACAACGCACACAAAATACAGAAACATGCTGCAAAGATTTACAACGCATAAAATATAAAATACGCTGCAAAGATTCACAACGCACACAAAATACAGAAACATGCTGCAAAGATTCACAACGCACACAAATACAGAAACACGCTGTAAAGATTCACAACGCACACAAATACAGAAACACGCTGCAAAGATTCACAACGCACACAAATACAGAAACATGCTGCAAAGATTCACAACACACACAAATACAGAAACACGCTGCAAAGATTCACAACGCACACAAATAAAGAAACACGCTGCAAAGATTCACGACGCACACAAATACAGAAACACGCTGCAAATATTTACAACACACACAAATACAGAAATGTGATGCAAAGATTCACAACGCACACAAAATACAGAAACACGCTGCGAAGATTTACAACACAAACAAATACAGAAACATTCTGCAAAGATTCACAACGCACACAAAATACAAAAATGTGATGCAAAGATTCACAACGAACACAAATACAGAAACACGCTGCAAAGATTCACAACGCACACAAATACAGAAACATGCTGCAAAGATTCACAACGCACACAAATACAGAAACACGCTGCAAAGATTTACAACACACACAAATACAGAAATGTGATGCAAAGATTCACAACGCACACAAAATACAGAAACACGCTGCGAAGATTTACAACACAAACAAATACAGAAACATGCTGCAAAGATTCACAACGCACACAAAATACAAAAATGTGATGCAAAGATTCACAACGAACACAAATACAGAAACACGCTGCAAAGATTCACAACGCACACAAATACAGAAACACGCTGCAAAGATTCACAACACACACAAATACAGAAACATGCTGCAAAAATTCACAACACACACAAATACAAAAACACGCTGCAAAGATTCACAACGCACACAAAATACAGAAACACGCTGTAAAGATTTACAACGCACACAAATACAAAAACACGCTGCAAAGATTCACAACACACACAAATACAGAAACACGCTGCAAAGATTCACAACGAACACAAATACAGAAACACGCTGCAAAGATTCATAACGCACACAAAATACAGAAACATGCTGCAAAGATTCACAACGCACACAAATACAGAAACACGCTGCAAAGATTTACAACACAAACAAATACAGAAACATGCTGCAAAGATTCACAACGCACACAAAATACAGAAATATGCTGCAAAGATTCACAACGCACACAAATACAGAAACACGCTGCAAAGATTCACAACGCACACAAATACAAAAACACGCTGCAAAGATTCACAACACACAAATACAAAAAGGTGATGCAAAGATTCACAACGCACACAAATACAGAAACACGCTGCAAAGATTCACAACGCACACAAATACAAAAAGGTGATGCAAAGATTCACAACACACAAATACAAAAAGGTGATGCAAAGATTCACAACGCACACAAATACAGAAACACGCTGCAAAGATTCACAACACACAAATACAAAAAGGTGATGCAAAGATTCACAACGAACACAAATACAGAAACACGCCGCAAAGATTCATAACGCACACAAAATACAGAAACATGCTGCAAAGATTCACAACGCACACAAATACAGAAACACGCTGCAAAGATTCACAACACACACAAATACAGAAACATGCTGCAAAAATTCACAACACACACAAATACAGAAACACGCTGCAAAGATTCACAACACACACAAAATACAGAAATGTAATGCAAAGATTCACAACGCACACAAATACAGAAACACGCTGCGAAGATTCACAACACACACAAATACAGAAACACGCTGCAAAGATTCACAATGCACACAAAATACAGAAACATGCTGCAAAGATTCACAACACACACAAAAACAGAAACACGCTGCAAAGATTTACAACACACACAAATACAGAAACATGCTGCAAAAATTCACAACACACACAAATACAGAAACACGCTGCAAAGATTCACAACGCACACAAAATACAGAAACACGCTGCAAAGATTCACAACACACACAAATACAGAAACACGCTGCAAAGATTCACAATGCACACAAAATACAGAAACATGCTGCAAAGATTCACAACACACACAAAAACAGAAACACGCTGCAAAGATTTACAACACACACAAATACAGAAACATGCTGCAAAAATTCACAACACACACAAATACAGAAACACGCTGCAAAGATTCACAACGCACACAAATACAGAAACACGCTGTAAAGATTCACAACGCACACAAATACAGAAACACGCTGCAAAGATTCACAACGCACACAAAATACAGAAACATGCTGCAAAGATTTACAACGCATAAAATATAAAATACGCTGCAAAGATTCACAACGCACACAAAATACAGAAACATGCTGCAAAGATTCACAACGCACACAAATACAGAAACACGCTGTAAAGATTCACAACGCACACAAATACAGAAACACGCTGCAAAGATTCACAACGCACACAAATACAGAAACATGCTGCAAAGATTCACAACACACACAAATACAGAAACACGCTGCAAAGATTCACAACGCACACAAATAAAGAAACACGCTGCAAAGATTCACGACGCACACAAATACAGAAACACGCTGCAAATATTTACAACACACACAAATACAGAAATGTGATGCAAAGATTCACAACGCACACAAAATACAGAAACACGCTGCGAAGATTTACAACACAAACAAATACAGAAACATTCTGCAAAGATTCACAACGCACACAAAATACAAAAATGTGATGCAAAGATTCACAACGAACACAAATACAGAAACACGCTGCAAAGATTCACAACGCACACAAATACAGAAACATGCTGCAAAGATTCACAACGCACACAAATACAGAAACACGCTGCAAAGATTCACAACACACACAAAATACAGAAATGTAATGCAAAGATTCACAACGCACACAAATACAGAAACACGCTGCGAAGATTCACAACACACACAAATACAGAAACACGCTGTAAAGATTCACAACGCACACAAATACAGAAACACGCTGCAAAGATTCACAACACACACAAATACAGAAACATGCTGCAAAAATTCACAACACACACAAATACAGAAACACGCTGCAAAGATTCACAACACACACAAAATACAGAAATGTAATGCAAAGATTCACAAAGCACACAAATACAGAAACACGCTGCAAAGATTCACAACACACACAAATACAGAAACACGCTGCAAAGATTCACAACGCACACAAAATACAGAAACATGCTGCAAAGATTCACAACACACACAAATACAGAAACAAGCTGCAAAGATTTACAACACACACAAATACAGAAACATGCTGCAAAAATTCACAACGCACACAAATAAAGAAACACGCTGCAAAGATTCACAACGCACACAAATACAGAAACGTGATGCAAAGATTCACAACGCACACAAATACAGAAACATGATGCAAAAATTCACAACACACACAAATACAGAAACACGCTGCAAAGATTCACAACGCACACAAATACAAAAAGGTGATGCAAAGATTCACAACGCACACAAATACAGAAACACGCTGCAAAGATTCACAACGCACACAAATACAAAAAGGTGATGCAAAGATTCACAACACACAAATACAAAAAGGTGATGCAAAGATTCACAACGCACACAAATACAGAAACACGCTGCAAAGATTCACAACACACAAATACAAAAAGGTGATGCAAAGATTCACAACGAACACAAATACAGAAACACGCTGCAAAGATTCATAACGCACACAAAATACAGAAACATGCTGCAAAGATTCACAACGCACACAAATACAGAAACACGCTGCAAAGATTCACAACACACACAAATACAGAAACATGCTGCAAAAATTCACAACACACACAAATACAGAAACACGCTGCAAAGATTCACAACACACACAAAATACAGAAATGTAATGCAAAGATTCACAACGCACACAAATACAGAAACACGCTGCGAAGATTCACAACGCACACAAAATACAGAAACACGCTGCAAAGATTCACAACGCACACAAATACAGAAACGTGATGCAAAGATTCACAACGCACACAAATACAGAAACACGCTGCAAAGATTCACAACACACACAAATACAGAAACACGCTGCAAAGATTCACAACGCACACAAATACAGAAACACGCTGCAAAGATTCACAACGCACACAAATACAGAAACATGCTGCAAAAATTCACAACGCACACAAATAAAGAAACACGCTGCAAAGATTCACAACACACACAAATACAGAAACACGCTGCAAAGATTCACAATGCACACAAAATACAGAAACATGCTGCAAAGATTCACAACGCACACAAATACAGAAACACGCTGCAAAGATTCACAACGCACTCAAAATACAGAAACATGCTGCAAAGATTTACAACGCACACAAATACAGAAACGTGATGCAAAGATTCACAACACACACAAATACAGAAACACGCTGCAAAGATTCACAACGCACACAAATACAGAAACATGCTGCAAAAATTCACAACGCACACAAATAAAGAAACACGCTGCAAAGATTCACAACACACACAAATACAGAAACACGCTGCAAAGATTCACAATGCACACAAAATACAGAAACATGCTGCAAAGATTCACAACGCACACAAATACAGAAACACGCTGCAAAGATTCACAACGCACTCAAAATACAGAAACATGCTGCAAAGATTTACAACGCACACAAATACAGAAACGTGATGCAAAGATTCACAACACACACAAATACAGAAACACGCTGCAAAGATTCACAACGCACACAAAATACAGAAACACGCTGCAAAGATTCACAACGCACACAAATACAGAAACGTGATGCAAAGATTCACAACGCACACAAATACAGAAACACGCTGCAAAGATTCACAACACACACAAATACAGAAACATGCTGCAAAGATTCACAACGCACACAAATACAGAAACACGCTGCAAAGATTCACAACGCACTCAAAATACAGAAACATGCTGCAAAGATTTACAACGCACACAAATACAGAAACGTGATGCAAAGATTCACAACACACACAAATACAGAAACACGCTGCAAAGATTCACAACGCACACAAAATACAGAAACACGCTGCAAAGATTCACAACGCACACAAATACAGAAACGTGATGCAAAGATTCACAACGCACACAAATACAGAAACACGCTGCAAAGATTCACAACACACACAAATACAGAAACACGCTGCAAAGATTCACAATGCACACAAAATACAGAAACATGCTGCAAAGATTCACAACGCACACAAATACAGAAACACGCTGCAAAGATTCACAACGCACTCAAAATACAGAAACATGCTGCAAAGATTCACAACGCACACAAATACAGAAACATGCTGCAAAAATTCACAACGCACACAAATAAAGAAACACGCTGCAAAGATTCACAACACACACAAATACAGAAACACGCTGCAAAGATTCACAATGCACACAAAATACAGAAACATGCTGCAAAGATTCACAACGCACACAAATACAGAAACACGCTGCAAAGATTCACAACGCACTCAAAATACAGAAACATGCTGCAAAGATTTACAACGCACACAAATACAGAAACGTGATGCAAAGATTCACAACACACACAAATACAGAAACACGCTGCAAAGATTCACAACGCACACAAAATACAGAAACACGCTGCAAAGATTCACAACGCACACAAATACAGAAACGTGATGCAAAGATTCACAACGCACACAAATACAGAAACACGCTGCAAAGATTCACAACACACACAAATACAGAAACACGCTGCAAAGATTCACAATGCACACAAATACAGAAACGTGATGCAAAGATTCACAACACACACAAATACAGAAACACGCTGCAAAGATTCACAACGCACACAAAATACAGAAACACGCTGCAAAGATTCACAACGCACACAAATACAGAAACGTGATGCAAAGATTCACAACGCACACAAATACAGAAACACGCTGCAAAGATTCACAACACACACAAATACAGAAACACGCTGCAAAGATTCACAACACACACAAATACAGAAACACGCTGCAAAGATTCACAATGCACACAAATACAGAAACGTGATGCAAAGATTCACAACGCACACAAATACAGAAACACGCTGCAAAGATTCACAACGCACACAAAATACAGAAACATGCTGCAAAGATTTACAACGCACACAAATACAGAAACGTGATGCAAAGATTCACAACACACACAAATACAGAAACACGCTGCAAAGATTTACAACACACACAGATACAGAAACATGCTGCAAAAATTCACAACGCACACAAATACAGAAACACGCTGCAAAGATTCACAACGCACACAAATACAGAAACGTGATGCAAAGATTCACAACGCACACAAATACAGAAACACGCTGCAAATATTTACAACACACACAAATACAGAAACACGCTGCAAATATTTACAACACACACAAATACAGAAACATGCTGCAAAAATTCACAACGCACACAAATACAGAAACGTGATGCAAAGATTCACAACGCACACAAATACAGAAACACGCTGCAAAGATTCACAACACACACAAATACAGAAACACGCTGCAAAGATTCACAACACACACAAATACAGAAACACGCTGCAAAGATTCACAATGCACACAAATACAGAAACGTGATGCAAAGATTCACAACGCACACAAATACAGAAACGTGATGCAAAGATTCACAACACACACAAATACAGAAACACGCTGCAAAGATTCACAACGCACACAAATACAGAAACACGCTGAAAAGATTCACAACGCACACAAATAAAGAAACACGCTGCAAAGATTCACGACGCACACAAATACAGAAACACGCTGCAAATATTTACAACACACACAAATACAGAAATGTGATGCAAAGATTCACAACGCACACAAAATACAAAAATGTGATGCAAAGATTCACAACGAACACAAATACAGAAACACGCTGCAAAGATTCACAACGCACACAAATACAGAAACATGCTGCAAAGATTCACAACGCACACAAATACAGAAACACGCTGCAAAGATTCACAACACACACAAAATACAGAAATGTAATGCAAAGATTCACAACGCACACAAATACAGAAACACGCTGCGAAGATTCACAACACACACAAATACAGAAACACGCTGTAAAGATTCACAACGCACACAAATACAGAAACACGCTGCAAAGATTCACAACACACACAAATACAGAAACATGCTGCAAAAATTCACAACACACACAAATACAGAAACACGCTGCAAAGATTCACAACACACACAAAATACAGAAATGTAATGCAAAGATTCACAAAGCACACAAATACAGAAACACGCTGCAAAGATTCACAACACACACAAATACAGAAACAAGCTGCAAAGATTCACAACGCACACAAAATACAGAAACATGCTGCAAAGATTCACAACACACACAAATACAGAAACAAGCTGCAAAGATTTACAACACACACAAATACAGAAACATGCTGCAAAAATTCACAACGCACACAAATAAAGAAACACGCTGCAAAGATTCACAACGCACACAAATACAGAAACGTGATGCAAAGATTCACAACGCACACAAATACAGAAACATGATGCAAAAATTCACAACACACACAAATACAGAAACACGCTGCAAAGATTCACAACGCACACAAATACAAAAAGGTGATGCAAAGATTCACAACGCACACAAATACAGAAACACGCTGCAAAGATTCACAACGCACACAAATACAAAAAGGTGATGCAAAGATTCACAACACACAAATACAAAAAGGTGATGCAAAGATTCACAACGCACACAAATACAGAAACACGCTGCAAAGATTCACAACACACAAATACAAAAAGGTGATGCAAAGATTCACAACGAACACAAATACAGAAACACGCTGCAAAGATTCATAACGCACACAAAATACAGAAACATGCTGCAAAGATTCACAACGCACACAAATACAGAAACACGCTGCAAAGATTCACAACACACACAAATACAGAAACATGCTGCAAAAATTCACAACACACACAAATACAGAAACACGCTGCAAAGATTCACAACACACACAAAATACAGAAATGTAATGCAAAGATTCACAACGCACACAAATACAGAAACACGCTGCGAAGATTCACAACGCACACAAAATACAGAAACACGCTGCAAAGATTCACAACGCACACAAATACAGAAACGTGATGCAAAGATTCACAACGCACACAAATACAGAAACACGCTGCAAAGATTCACAACACACACAAATACAGAAACACGCTGCAAAGATTCACAACACACACAAATACAGAAACACGCTGCAAAGATTCACAATGCACACAAATACAGAAACGTGATGCAAAGATTCACAACGCACACAAATACAGAAACACGCTGCAAAGATTCACAACGCACACAAAATACAAAAACATGCTGCAAAGATTTACAACGCACACAAATACAGAAACGTGATGCAAAGATTCACAACACACACAAATACAGAAACACGCTGCAAAGATTTACAACACACACAAATACAGAAACATGCTGCAAAAATTCACAACGCACACAAATACAGAAACACGCTGCAAAGATTCACAATGCACACAAAATACAGAAACATGCTGCAAAGATTTACAACGCACACAAATACAGAAACGTGATGCAAAGATTCACAACACACACAAATACAGAAACACGCTGCAAAGATTCACAACACACACAAATACAGAAACACGCTGCAAAGATTCACTACACACACAAATACAGAAACACGCTGCAAAGATTCACAATGCACACAAATACAGAAACGTGATGCAAAGATTCACAACGCACACAAATACAGAAACGTGATGCAAAGATTCACAACACACACAAATACAGAAACACGCTGCAAAGATTCACAACGCACACAAATACAGAAACACGCTGCAAAGATTCACAATGCACACAAAATACAGAAACATGCTGCAAAGATTTACAACGCACACAAATACAGAAACGTGATGCAAAGATTCACAACACACACAAATACAGAAACACGCTGCAAAGATTTACAACACACACAAATACAGAAACATGCTGCAAAGATTCACAACACACACAAATACAGAAACACGCTGCAAAGATTCACAATGCACACAAATACAGAAACGTGATGCAAAGATTCACAACGCACACAAATACAGAAACGTGATGCAAAGATTCACAACACACACAAATACAGAAACACGCTGCAAAGATTCACAACGCACACAAATACAGAAACACGCTGCAAAGATTCACAATGCACACAAAATACAGAAACATGCTGCAAAGATTTACAACGCACACAAATACAGAAACGTGATGCAAAGATTCACAACACACACAAATACAGAAACACGCTGCAAAGATTTACAACACACACAAATACAGAAATATGCTGCAAAAATTCACAACGCACACAAATACAGAAACGTGATGCAAAGATTCACAACGCACACAAATACAGAAACACGCTGCAAAGATTCACAACACACACAAATACAGAAACACGCTGCAAAGATTCACAACACACACAAATACAGAAACACGCTGCAAAGATTCACAATGCACACAAATACAGAAACGTGATGCAAAGATTCACAACACACACAAATACAGAAACACGCTGCAAAGATTTACAACACACACAAATACAGAAACATGCTGCAAAAATTCACAACGCACACAAATACAGAAACACGCTGCAAAGATTCACAACGCACACAAATACAGAAACGTGATGCAAAGATTCACAACGCACACAAATACAGAAACACGCTGCAAAGATTCACAACACACACAAATACAGAAACACGCTGCAAAGATTCACAACACACACAAATACAGAAACACGCTGCAAAGATTCACAATGCACACAAATACAGAAACGTGATGCAAAGATTCACAACGCACACAAATACAGAAACGTGATGCAAAGATTCACAACACACACAAATACAGAAACACGCTGCAAAGATTCACAACGCACACAAATACAGAAACACGCTGCAAAGATTCACAATGCACACAAAATACAGAAACATGCTGCAAAGATTTACAACGCACACAAATACAGAAACGTGATGCAAAGATTCACAACACACACAAATACAGAAACACGCTGCAAAGATTTACAACACACAAATACAGAAATATGCTGCAAAAATTCACAACGCACACAAATACAGAAACGTGATGCAAAGATTCACAACGCACACAAATACAGAAACACGCTGCAAAGATTCACAACACACACAAATACAGAAACACGCTGCAAAGATTCACAACACACACAAATACAGAAACACGCTGCAAAGATTCACAATGCACACAAATACAGAAACGTGATGCAAAGATTCACAACGCACACAAATACAGAAACGTGATGCAAAGATTCACAACACACACAAATACAGAAACACGCTGCAAAGATTCACAACGCACACAAATACAGAAACACGCTGCAAAGATTCACAACACACACAAATACAGAAACACGCTGCAAAGATTTACAACACACACAGATACAGAAACATGCTGCAAAAATTCACAACGCACACAAATACAGAAACACGCTGCAAAGATTCACAACGCACACAAATACAGAAACGTGATGCAAAGATTCACAACGCACACAAATACAGAAACACGCTGCAAATATTTACAACACACACAAATACAGAAACACGCTGCAAATATTTACAACACACACAAATACAGAAACATGCTGCAAAAATTCACAACGCACACAAATACAGAAACGTGATGCAAAGATTCACAACGCACACAAATACAGAAACACGCTGCAAAGATTCACAACACACACAAATACAGAAACACGCTGCAAAGATTCACAACACACACAAATACAGAAACACGCTGCAAAGATTCACAATGCACACAAATACAGAAACGTGATGCAAAGATTCACAACGCACACAAATACAGAAACGTGATGCAAAGATTCACAACACACACAAATACAGAAACACGCTGCAAAGATTCACAACGCACACAAATACAGAAACACGCTGCAAAGATTCACAACGCACACAAATAAAGAAACACGCTGCAAAGATTCACGACGCACACAAATACAGAAACACGCTGCAAATATTTACAACACACACAAATACAGAAATGTGATGCAAAGATTCACAACGCACACAAAATACAGAAACACGCTGCGAAGATTTACAACACAAACAAATACAGAAACATTCTGCAAAGATTCACAACGCACACAAAATACAAAAATGTGATGCAAAGATTCACAACGAACACAAATACAGAAACACGCTGCAAAGATTCACAACGCACACAAATACAGAAACATGCTGCAAAGATTCACAACGCACACAAATACAGAAACACGCTGCAAAGATTCACAACACACACAAAATACAGAAATGTAATGCAAAGATTCACAACGCACACAAATACAGAAACACGCTGCGAAGATTCACAACACACACAAATACAGAAACACGCTGTAAAGATTCACAACGCACACAAATACAGAAACACGCTGCAAAGATTCACAACACACACAAATACAGAAACATGCTGCAAAAATTCACAACACACACAAATACAGAAACACGCTGCAAAGATTCACAACACACACAAAATACAGAAATGTAATGCAAAGATTCACAAAGCACACAAATACAGAAACACGCTGCAAAGATTCACAACACACACAAATACAGAAACACGCTGCAAAGATTCACAACGCACACAAAATACAGAAACATGCTGCAAAGATTCACAACACACACAAATACAGAAACAAGCTGCAAAGATTTACAACACACACAAATACAGAAACATGCTGCAAAAATTCACAACGCACACAAATAAAGAAACACGCTGCAAAGATTCACAACGCACACAAATACAGAAACGTGATGCAAAGATTCACAACGCACACAAATACAGAAACATGATGCAAAAATTCACAACACACACAAATACAGAAACACGCTGCAAAGATTCACAACGCACACAAATACAAAAAGGTGATGCAAAGATTCACAACGCACACAAATACAGAAACACGCTGCAAAGATTCACAACGCACACAAATACAAAAAGGTGATGCAAAGATTCACAACACACAAATACAAAAAGGTGATGCAAAGATTCACAACGCACACAAATACAGAAACACGCTGCAAAGATTCACAACACACAAATACAAAAAGGTGATGCAAAGATTCACAACGAACACAAATACAGAAACACGCTGCAAAGATTCATAACGCACACAAAATACAGAAACATGCTGCAAAGATTCACAACGCACACAAATACAGAAACACGCTGCAAAGATTCACAACACACACAAATACAGAAACATGCTGCAAAAATTCACAACACACACAAATACAGAAACACGCTGCAAAGATTCACAACACACACAAAATACAGAAATGTAATGCAAAGATTCACAACGCACACAAATACAGAAACACGCTGCGAAGATTCACAACGCACACAAAATACAGAAACACGCTGCAAAGATTCACAACGCACACAAATACAGAAACGTGATGCAAAGATTCACAACGCACACAAATACAGAAACACGCTGCAAAGATTCACAACACACACAAATACAGAAACACGCTGCAAAGATTCACAACACACACAAATACAGAAACACGCTGCAAAGATTCACAATGCACACAAATACAGAAACGTGATGCAAAGATTCACAACGCACACAAATACAGAAACACGCTGCAAAGATTCACAACGCACACAAAATACAGAAACATGCTGCAAAGATTTACAACGCACACAAATACAGAAACGTGATGCAAAGATTCACAACACACACAAATACAGAAACACGCTGCAAAGATTTACAACACACACAAATACAGAAACATGCTGCAAAAATTCACAACGCACACAAATACAGAAACACGCTGCAAAGATTCACAATGCACACAAAATACAGAAACATGCTGCAAAGATTTACAACGCACACAAATACAGAAACGTGATGCAAAGATTCACAACACACACAAATACAGAAACACGCTGCAAAGATTTACAACACACACAAATACAGAAACATGCTGCAAAAATTCACAACGCACACAAATACAGAAACACGCTGCAAAGATTCACAACGCACACAAATACAGAAACATGCTGCAAAAATTCACAACGCACACAAATAAAGAAACACGCTGCAAAGATTCACAACACACACAAATACAGAAACACGCTGCAAAGATTCACAATGCACACAAAATACAGAAACATGCTGCAAAGATTCACAACGCACACAAATACAGAAACACGCTGCAAAGATTCACAACGCACTCAAAATACAGAAACATGCTGCAAAGATTTACAACGCACACAAATACAGAAACGTGATGCAAAGATTCACAACACACACAAATACAGAAACACGCTGCAAAGATTCACAACGCACACAAATACAGAAACACGCTGCAAAGATTCACAACGCACACAAAATACAGAAACATGCTGCAAAGATTTACAACGCACACAAATACAGAAACGTGATGCAAAGATTCACAACACACACAAATACAGAAACATGCTGCAAAGATTTACAACACACACAGATACAGAAACATGCTGCAAAAATTCACAACGCACACAAATACAGAAACACGCTGCAAAGATTCACAACGCACACAAATACAGAAACGTGATGCAAAGATTCACAACGCACACAAATACAGAAACACGCTGCAAATATTTACAACACACACAAATACAGAAACACGCTGCAAATATTTACAACACACACAAATACAGAAACATGCTGCAAAAATTCACAACGCACACAAATACAGAAACGTGATGCAAAGATTCACAACGCACACAAATACAGAAACACGCTGCAAAGATTCACAACACACACAAATACAGAAACACGCTGCAAAGATTCACAACACACACAAATACAGAAACACGCTGCAAAGATTCACAATGCACACAAATACAGAAACGTGATGCAAAGATTCACAACGCACACAAATACAGAAACGTGATGCAAAGATTCACAACACACACAAATACAGAAACACGCTGCAAAGATTCACAACGCACACAAATACAGAAACACGCTGCAAAGATTCACAATGCACACAAAATACAGAAACATGCTGCAAAGATTTACAACGCACACAAATACAGAAACGTGATGCAAAGATTCACAACACACACAAATACAGAAACACGCTGCAAAGATTTACAACACACACAAATACAGAAACATGCTGCAAAAATTCACAACGCACACAAATACAGAAACACGCTGCAAAGATTCACAACGCACACAAATACAGAAACATGCTGCAAAAATTCACAACGCACACAAATAAAGAAACACGCTGCAAAGATTCACAACACACACAAATACAGAAACACGCTGCAAAGATTCACAATGCACACAAAATACAGAAACATGCTGCAAAGATTCACAACGCACACAAATACAGAAACACGCTGCAAAGATTCACAACGCACTCAAAATACAGAAACATGCTGCAAAGATTTACAACGCACACAAATACAGAAACGTGATGCAAAGATTCACAACACACAAATACAGAAACGTGATGCAAAGATTCACAACGCACACAAATACAGAAACACGCTGCAAAGATTCACAACGCACACAAAATACAGAAACATGCTGCAAAGATTTACAACGCACACAAATACAGAAACGTGATGCAAAGATTCACAACACACACAAATACAGAAACACGCTGCAAAGATTTACAACACACACAAATACAGAAACATGCTGCAAAAATTCACAACGCACACAAATACAGAAACACGCTGCAAAGATTCACAACGCACACAAATACAGAAACGTGATGCAAAGATTCACAACGCACACAAATACAGAAACACGCTGCAAAGATTCACAACACACACAAATACAGAAACACGCTGCAAAGATTCACAACACACACAAATACAGAAACACGCTGCAAAGATTCACAATGCACACAAATACAGAAACGTGATGCAAAGATTCACAACGCACACAAATACAGAAACGTGATGCAAAGATTCACAACACACACAAATACAGAAACACGCTGCAAAGATTCACAACGCACACAAATACAGAAACACGCTGCAAAGATTCACAATGCACACAAAATACAGAAACATGCTGCAAAGATTTACAACGCACACAAATACAGAAACGTGATGCAAAGATTCACAACACACACAAATACAGAAACACGCTGCAAAGATTTACAACACACACAAATACAGAAATATGCTGCAAAAATTCACAACGCACACAAATACAGAAAAGTGATGCAAAGATTCACAACGCACACAAATACAGAAACACGCTGCAAAGATTCACAACACACACAAATACAGAAACACGCTGCAAAGATTCACAACACACACAAATACAGAAACACGCTGCAAAGATTCACAATGCACACAAATACAGAAACGTGATGCAAAGATTCACAACGCACACAAATACAGAAACGTGATGCAAAGATTCACAACACACACAAATACAGAAACACGCTGCAAAGATTCACAACGCACACAAATACAGAAACACGCTGCAAAGATTCACAATGCACACAAAATACAGAAACACGCTGCAAAGATTTACAACGCACACAAATACAGAAACGTGATGCAAAGATTCACAACACACACAAATACAGAAACACGCTGCAAAGATTTACAACACACACAAATACAGAAACATGCTGCAAAAATTCACAACGCACACAAATACAGAAACACGCTGCAAAGATTCACAACGCACACAAATACAGAAACATGCTGCAAAAATTCACAACGCACACAAATAAAGAAACACGCTGCAAAGATTTACAACACACACAAATACAGAAACATGCTGCAAAAATTCACAACACACACAAATATAGAAACATGCTGCAAAAATACACAACGCACACAAATACAGAAACAAGCTGCAAAGATTTACAACACACACAAATACAGAAACATGCTGCAAAAATTCACAACGCACACAAATACAGAAACACGCTGCAAAGATTCACAACGCACACAAATAAAGAAACACGCTGCAAAGATTCACGACGCACACAAATACAGAAACACGCTGCAAAGATTCACAACGCACACAAATACAGAAACATGCTGCAAAAATTCACAACGCACACAAATACAGAAACACGCTGCAAAGATTTACAACACACACAAATACAGAAACATGCTGCAAAAATTCACAACACACACAAATATAGAAACATGCTGCAAAAATACACAACGCACACAAATACAGAAACAAGCTGCAAAGATTTACAACACACACAAATACAGAAACATGCTGCAAAAATTCACAACGCACACAAATACAGAAACACGCTGCAAAGATTCACAACGCACACAAATAAAGAAACACGCTGCAAAGATTCACGACGCACACAAATACAGAAACACGCTGCAAATATTTACAACGCACACAAATACAGAAATGTGATGCAAAGATTCACAACGCACACAAAATACAGAAACACGCTGCGAAGATTTACAACACAAACAAATACAGAAACATTCTGCAAAGATTCACAACGCACACAAAATACAGAAACACGCTGCAAAGATTCACAACGCACACAAATACAGAAACGTGATGCAAAGATTCACAACGCACACAAATACAGAAATGTTATGCAAAGATTCACAACGCACACAAAATACAGAAACATGCTGCAAAGATTCACAACGCACACAAAATACAGAAACACGCTGCAAAGATTCACAACGCACACAAATACAGAAACACGCTGCAAAGATTCACAACGCACACAAAATACAGAAACATGCTGCAAAGATTTACAACGTACACAAATACAGAAACGTGATGCAAAGATTCACAACGCACACAAAATACAGAAACACGCTGCAAAGATTCACAACGCACACAAATACAGAAACACGCTGCAAAGATTCAAAACGTACACAAATACAGAAAAGTGATGCAAAGATTCACAACACACACAAATACAGAAACACGCTGCAAAGATTCACAACGCACACAAATACAGAAACGTGATGCAAAGATTCACAACGCACACAAATACAGAAACACGCTGCAAAGATTCACAACACACACAAATACAGAAACGTGATGCAAAGATTCACAACGCACACAAATACAGAAACACGCTGCAAAGATTCACAACACACACAAATACAGAAACACGCTGCAAAGATTCACAACACACACAAATACAGAAACACGCTGCAAAGATTCATAATGCACACAAATACAGAAACGTGATGCAAAGATTCACAACGCACACAAATACAGAAACACGCTGCAAAGATTCACAATGCACACAAAATACAGAAACATGCTGCAAAGATTCACAACGCACACAAATACAGAAACGTGATGCAAAGATTCACAACACACACAAATACAGAAACACGCTGCAAAGATTTACAACACACACAAATACAGAAACATGCTGCAAAAATTCACAACGCACACAAATACAGAAACACGCTGCAAAGATTCACAACGCACACAAATACAGAAACGTGATGCAAAGATTCACAACGCACACAAATACAGAAACACGCTGCAAAGATTCACAACACACACAAATACAGAAACACGCTGCAAAGATTCACAACACACACAAATACAGAAACACGCTGCAAAGATTCACAATGCACACAAATACAGAAACGTGATGCAAAGATTCACAACGCACACAAATACAGAAACACGCTGCAAAGATTCACAATGCACACAAATACAGAAACGTGATGCAAAGATTCACAACGCACACAAATACAGAAACGTGATGCAAAGATTCACAACACACACAAATACAGAAACACGCTGCAAAGATTCACAACGCACACAAATACAGAAACACGCTGCAAAGATTCACAATGCACACAAAATACAGAAACATGCTGCAAAGATTTACAACGCACACAAATACAGAAACGTGATGCAAAGATTCACAACACACACAAATACAGAAACACGCTGCAAAGATTTACAACACACACAAATACAGAAACATGCTGCAAAAATTCACAACGCACACAAATACAGAAACGTGATGCAAAGATTCACAACGCACACAAATACAGAAACACGCTGCAAAGATTCACAACGCACACAAATACAGAAACACGCTGCAAAGATTCACAACACACACAAATACAGAAACACGCTGCAAAGATTCACAACGCACACAAATACAGAAACGTGATGCAAAGATTCACAACGCACACAAATACAGAAACGTGATGCAAAGATTCACAACACACACAAATACAGAAACACGCTGCAAAGATTCACAACGCACACAATTACAGAAACACGCTGCAAAGATTCACAATGCACACAAAATACAGAAACATGCTGCAAAGATTTACAACGCACACAAATACAGAAACGTGATGCAAAGATTCACAACACACACAAATACAGAAACACGCTGCAAAGATTTACAACACACACAAATACAGAAACATGCTGCAAAAATTCACAACGCACACAAATACAGAAACACGCTGCAAAGATTCACAACGCACACAAATACAGAAACATGCTGCAAAAATTCACAACGCACACAAATAAAGAAACACGCTGCAAAGATTTACAACACACACAAATACAGAAACATGCTGCAAAAATTCACAACACACACAAATATAGAAACATGCTGCAAAAATACACAACGCACACAAATACAGAAACAAGCTGCAAAGATTTACAACACACACAAATACAGAAACATGCTGCAAAAATTCACAACGCACACAAATACAGAAACACGCTGCAAAGATTCACAACGCACACAAATAAAGAAACACGCTGCAAAGATTCACGACGCACACAAATACAGAAACACGCTGCAAAGATTCACAACGCACACAAATACAGAAACATGCTGCAAAAATTCACAACGCACACAAATACAGAAACACGCTGCAAAGATTTACAACACACACAAATACAGAAACATGCTGCAAAAATTCACAACACACACAAATATAGAAACATGCTGCAAAAATACACAACGCACACAAATACAGAAACAAGCTGCAAAGATTTACAACACACACAAATACAGAAACATGCTGCAAAAATTCACAACGCACACAAATACAGAAACACGCTGCAAAGATTCACAACGCACACAAATAAAGAAACACGCTGCAAAGATTCACGACGCACACAAATACAGAAACACGCTGCAAATATTTACAACGCACACAAATACAGAAATGTGATGCAAAGATTCACAACGCACACAAAATACAGAAACACGCTGCGAAGATTTACAACACAAACAAATACAGAAACATTCTGCAAAGATTCACAACGCACACAAAATACAGAAACACGCTGCAAAGATTCACAACGCACACAAATACAGAAACGTGAAGCAAAGATTCACAACGCACACAAATACAGAAATGTTATGCAAAGATTCACAACGCACACAAAATACAGAAACATGCTGCAAAGATTCACAACGCACACAAAATACAGAAACACGCTGCAAAGATTCACAACGCACACAAATACAGAAACACGCTGCAAAGATTTACAACGTACACAAATACAGAAACGTGATGCAAAGATTCACAACGCACACAAAATACAGAAACACGCTGCAAAGATTCACAACGCACACAAATACAGAAACACGCTGCAAAGATTCAAAACGTACACAAATACAGAAAAGTGATGCAAAGATTCACAACACACACAAATACAGAAACACGCTGCAAAGATTTACAACGTACACAAATACAGAAACGTGATGCAAAGATTCACAACGCACACAAATACAGAAACACGCTGCAAAGATTCACAACGCACACAAATACAGAAACGTGATGCAAAGATTCACAACGCACACAAATACAGAAACACACTGCAAAGATTCACAACACACACAAATACAGAAACGTGATGCAAAGATTCACAACGCACACAAATACAGAAACACGCTGCAAAGATTCACAACACACACAAATACAGAAACACGCTGCAAAGATTCACAATGCACACAAAATACAGAAACATGCTGCAAAGATTCACAACGCACACAAATACAGAAACACGCTGCAAAGATTCACAACGCACACAAAATACAGAAACATGCTGCAAAGATTTACAACGCACACAAATACAGAAACGTGATGCAAAGATTCACAACACACACAAATACAGAAACACGCTGCAAAGATTCACAACGCACACAAATACAGAAACGTGATGCAAAGATTCACAACGCACACAAATACAGAAACACGCTGCAAAGATTCACAACGCACACAAATACAGAAACGTGATGCAAAGATTCACAACGCACACAAATACAGAAACACACTGCAAAGATTCACAACACACACAAATACAGAAACACGCTGCAAAGATTCATAATGCACACAAATACAGAAACGTGATGCAAAGATTCACAACGCACACAAATACAGAAACACGCTGCAAAGATTCACAATGCACACAAAATACAGAAACATGCTGCAAAGATTCACAACGCACACAAATACAGAAACACGCTGCAAAGATTCACAACGCACACAAAATACAGAAACATGCTGCAAAGATTTACAACGCACACAAATACAGAAACACGCTGCAAAGATTCACAACGCACACAAATACAGAAACACGCTGCAAAGATTCACAACACACACAAATACAGAAACACGCTGCAAAGATTCACAACACACACAAATACAGAAACACGCTGCAAAGATTCACAACGCACACAAATACAGAAACGTGATGCAAAGATTCACAACGCACACAAATACAGAAACACACTGCAAAGATTCACAACACACACAAATACAGAAACGTGATGCAAAGATTCACAACGCACACAAATACAGAAACACGCTGCAAAGATTCACAACGCACACAAATACAGAAACGTGATGCAAAGATTCACAACGCACACAAATACAGAAACACACTGCAAAGATTCACAACACACACAAATACAGAAACGTGATGCAAAGATTCACAACGCACACAAATACAGAAACACGCTGCAAAGATTCACAACACACACAAATACAGAAACACGCTGCAAAGATTCACAACACACACAAATACAGAAACACGCTGCAAAGATTCATAATGCACACAAATACAGAAACGTGATGCAAAGATTCACAACGCACACAAATACAGAAACACGCTGCAAAGATTCACAACACACACAAATACAGAAACACGCTGCAAAGATTCACAACACACACAAATACAGAAACACGCTGCAAAGATTCATAATGCACACAAATACAGAAACGTGATGCAAAGATTCACAACGCACACAAATACAGAAACACGCTGCAAAGATTCACAATGCACACAAAATACAGAAACATGCTGCAAAGATTCACAACGCACACAAATACAGAAACACGCTGCAAAGATTCATAATGCACACAAATACAGAAACGTGATGCAAAGATTCACAACGCACACAAATACAGAAACAAGCTGCAAAGATTCACAATGCACACAAAATACAGAAACATGCTGCAAAGATTCACAACGCACACAAATACAGAAACACGCTGCAAAGATTCACAACGCACACAAAATACAGAAACATGCTGCAAAGATTTACAACGCACACAAATACAGAAACGTGATGCAAAGATTCACAACACACACAAATACAGAAACACGCTGCAAAGATTCACAACGCACACAAAAACAGAAACGTGATGCAAAGATTCACAACGCACACAAATACAGAAACACGCTGCAAAGATTCACAACGCACACAAATACAGAAACGTGATGCAAAGATTCACAACGCACACAAATACAGAAACACGCTGCAAAGATTCACAACACACACAAATACAGAAACACGCTGCAAAGATTCACAACGCACACAAATACAGAAACACGCTGCAAAGATTCACAACGCACACAAATACAGAAACACGCTGCAAAGATTCACAACACACACAAATACAGAAACACGCTGCAAAGATTCACAACACACACAAATACAGAAACACGCTGCAAAGATTCACAACGCACACAAATACAGAAACGTGATGCAAAGATTCACAACGCACACAAATACAGAAACACACTGCAAAGATTCACAACACACACAAATACAGAAACGTGATGCAAAGATTCACAACGCACACAAATACAGAAACACGCTGCAAAGATTCACAACGCACACAAATACAGAAACGTGATGCAAAGATTCACAACGCACACAAATACAGAAACACACTGCAAAGATTCACAACACACACAAATACAGAAACGTGATGCAAAGATTCACAACGCACACAAATACAGAAACACGCTGCAAAGATTCACAACACACACAAATACAGAAACACGCTGCAAAGATTCACAACACACACAAATACAGAAACACGCTGCAAAGATTCATAATGCACACAAATACAGAAACGTGATGCAAAGATTCACAACGCACACAAATACAGAAACACGCTGCAAAGATTCACAATGCACACAAAATACAGAAACATGCTGCAAAGATTCACAACGCACACAAATACAGAAACACGCTGCAAAGATTCACAACGCACACAAAATACAGAAACATGCTGCAAAGATTTACAACGCACACAAATACAGAAACGTGATGCAAAGATTCACAACACACACAAATACAGAAACACGCTGCAAAGATTCACAACGCACACAAATACAGAAACACGCTGCAAAGATTCACAACGCACACAAAATACAGAAACATGCTGCAAAGATTTACAACGCACACAAAAACAGAAACGTGATGCAAAGATTCACAACGCACACAAATACAGAAACACGCTGCAAAGATTCACAACGCACACAAATACAGAAACGTGATGCAAAGATTCACAACGCACACAAATACAGAAACACGCTGCAAAGATTCACAACACACACAAATACAGAAACACGCTGCAAAGATTCACAACACACACAAATACAGAAACACGCTGCAAAGATTCATAATGCACACAAATACAGAAACGTGATGCAAAGATTCACAACGCACACAAATACAGAAACACGCTGCAAAGATTCACAACACACAAATACAGAAACACGCTGCAAAGATTCACAACGCACACAAATACAGAAACACGCTGCAAAGATTCACAATGCACACAAAATACAGCAACATGCTGCAAAGATTCACAACGCACACAAATACAGAAACACGCTGCAAAGATTCACAACGCACACAAAATACAGAAACATGCTGCAAAGATTTACAACGCACACAAATACAGAAACGTGATGCAAAGATTCACAACACACACAAATACAGAAACACGCTGCAAAGATTTACAACACACACAAATACAGAAACATGCTGCAAAAATTCACAACGCACACAAATACAGAAACACGCAGCAAAGATTCACAACGCACACAAATACAGAAACATGCTGCAAAAATTCACAACGCACACAAATAAAGAAACACGCTGCAAAGATTCACAACGCACACAAATACAGAAACACGCTGCAAAGATTTACAACACACACAAATACAGAAACATGCTGCAAAAATTCACAGAAACACGCTGCAAAGATTTACAACACACACAAATACAGAAACACGCTGCAAAGATTCACAACGCACACAAATACAGAAACATGCTGCAAAAATTCACAACGCACACAAATAAAGAAACACGCTGCAAAGATTCACAACGCACACAAATACAGAAACACGCTGCAAAGATTTACAACACACACAAATACAGAAACATGCTGCAAAAATTCACAGAAACACGCTGCAAAGATTTACAACACACACAAATACAGAAACATGCTGCAAAAATTCACAACGCACACAAATACAGAAACACGCTGCAAAGATTCACAACGCACACGAATACAGAAACGTGATGCAAAGATTCACAACGCACACAAATACAGAAATGTGATGCAAAGATTCACAACGCACACAAAATACAGAAACACGCTGCAAAGATTCACAACACACACAAATACAGAAACATGCTGCAAAGATTCACAATGCACACAAAATACAGAAACATGCTGCAAAAATTCACAACGCACACAAAATACAGAAACACGCTGCAAAGATTCACAACGCACACAAATACAGAAACATGCTGCAAAGATTCACAATGCACACAAAATACAGAAACATGCTGCAAAAATTCACAACGCACACAAAATACAGAAACACGCTGCAAAGATTCACAACGCACACAAATACAGAAACGTGATGCAAAGATTCACAACGCACACAAATACAGAAATGTGATGCGATGATTCACAACGCACACAAAATACAGAAACACGCTGCAAAGATTCACAACACACACAAATGTGTTGCAAACGCACACAAATACAGAAATGTGATGCAAAGATTCACAACGCACACAAAATACAGAAACACGCTGCAAAGATTCACAACACACACAAATACAGAAACACGCTGCAAAGATTCACAATGCACACAAAATACAGAAACATGCTGCAAAGATTCACAACGCACACAAATACAGAAACACGCTGCAAAGATTCACAACGCACACAAATACAGAAACGTGATGCAAAGATTCACAACGCACACAAATACAGAAATGTGATGCAAAGTTTCACAACGCACACAAAATACAGAAACACGCTGCAAAGATTCACAACACACACAAATACAGAAACACGCTGCAAAGATTCACAATGCACACAAAATACAGAAACATGCTGCAAAGATTCACAACGCACACAAATACAGAAACGTGATGTAAAGATTCACAACACACACAAATACAGAAACAAGCTGCAAAGATTTACAACACACACAAATACAGAAACATGCTGCAAAGATTCACAACGCACACAAATACAGAAACACGCTGCAAAGAATCACAACGCACACAAATACAGAAACGTGATGCAAAGATTCACAACGCACACAAATACAGAAATGTGATGCAAAGTTTCACAACGCACACAAAATACAGAAACACGCTGCAAAGATTCACAACACACACAAATACAGAAACGTGATGCAAAGATTCACAACGCACACAAATACAGAAATGTGATGCGATGATTCACAACGCACACAAAATACAGAAACACGCTGCAAAGATTCACAACACACACAAATGTGTTGCAAACGCACACAAATACAGAAATGTGATGCAAAGATTCACAACGCACACAAAATACAGAAACACGCTGCAAAGATTCACAACACACACAAATACAGAAACACGCTGCAAAGATTCACAATGCACACAAAATACAGAAACATGTTGCAAAGATTCACAACGCACACAAATACAGAAACACGCTGCAAAGATTCACAACGCACACAAATACAGAAACACGCTGCAAAGATTCACAACGCACACAAAATACAGAAACATGCTGCAAAGATTTACAACGCACACAAATACAGAAATGTGATGCAAAGATTCACAACACACACAAATACAGAAACAAGCTGCAAAGATTTACAACACACACAAATACAGAAACATGCTGCAAAAATTCACAACGCACACAAATAAACACGCTGCAAAGATTCACAACACACACAAATACAGAAACACGCTGCAAAGATTCACAATGCACACAAAATACAGAAACATGCTGCAAAGATTCACAACGCACACAAATACAGAAACACGCTGCAAAGATTCACAACGCACACAAAATACAGAAACATGCTGCAAAGATTTACAACGCACACAAATACAGAAATGTGATGCAAAGATTCACAACACACACAAATACAGAAACAAGCTGCAAAGATTTACAACACACACAAATACAGAAACATGCTGCAAAAATTCACAACGCACACAAATAAAGAAACACGCTGCAAAGATTCACAACACACACAAATACAGAAACACGCTGCAAAGATTCACAATGCACACAAAATACAGAAACATGCTGCAAAAATTCACAACGCACACAAATACAGAAACACGCTGTAAAGATTCACAACGCACACAAATACAGAAACACGCTGCAAAGATTCACAACGCACACAAATACAGAAACACGCTGCAAAGATTTACAACACACACAAATACAGAAACACGCTGCAAAGATTTACAACACACACAAATATAGAAACATGCTGCAAAAATTCACAACGCACACAAATACAGAAACAAGCTGCAAAGATTTACAACACACACAAATACAGAAACATGCTGCAAAAATTCACAACGCACACAAATACAGAAACACGCTGCAAAGATTCACAACACACAAATAAAGAAACACGCTGCAAAGATTCACGACGCACACAAATACAGAAACACGCTGCAAATATTTACAACACACACAAATACAGAAATGTGATGCAAAGATTCACAACGCACACAAAATACAGAAACACGCTGCGAAGATTTACAACACAAACAAATACAGAAACATTCTGCAAAGATTCACAACGCACACAAAATACAAAAATGTGATGCAAAGATTCACAACGAACACAAATACAGAAACACGCTGCAAAGATTCACAACGCACACAAATACAGAAACACGCTGCAAAGATTCACAACGCACACAAATACAGAAACACGCTGCAAAGATTTACAACACACACAAATACAGAAATGTGATGCAAAGATTCACAACGCACACAAAATACAGAAACACGCTGCGAAGATTTACAACACAAACAAATACAGAAACATGCTGCAAAGATTCACAACGCACACAAATACAGAAACACGCTGCAAAGATTCACAACACACACAAATACAGAAACATGCTGCAAAAATTCACAACACACACAAATACAGAAACACGCTGCAAAGATTCACAACGCACACAAAATACAGAAACACGCTGTAAAGATTCACAACGCACACAAATACAAAAACACGCTGCAAAGATTCATAACGCACACAAAATACAGAAACATGCTGCAAAGATTCACAACGCACACAAATACAGAAACACGCTGCAAAGATTTACAACACAAACAAATACAGAAACATGCTGCAAAGATTCACAACGCACACAAATACAGAAATGTGATGCAAAGATTCACAACGCACACAAAATACAGAAACGTGATGCAAAGATTCACAACGCACACAAATACAGAAATGTGATGCAAAGATTCACAACGCACACAAAATACAGAAACACGCTGTAAAGATTCACAACGCACACAAATACAGAAACACGCTGCAAAGATTCACAACGCACACAAATACAGAAACACGCTGCAAAGATTTACAACACACACAAATACAGAAACACGCTGCAAAGATTTACAACACACACAAATATAGAAACATGCTGCAAAAATTCACAACGCACACAAATACAGAAACAAGCTGCAAAGATTTACAACACACACAAATACAGAAACATGCTGCAAAAATTCACAACGCACACAAATACAGAAACACGCTGCAAAGATTCACAACACACAAATAAAGAAACACGCTGCAAAGATTCACGACGCACACAAATACAGAAACACGCTGCAAATATTTACAACACACACAAATACAGAAATGTGATGCAAAGATTCACAACGCACACAAAATACAGAAACACGCTGCGAAGATTTACAACACAAACAAATACAGAAACATTCTGCAAAGATTCACAACGCACACAAAATACAAAAATGTGATGCAAAGATTCACAACGAACACAAATACAGAAACACGCTGCAAAGATTCACAACGCACACAAATACAGAAACACGCTGCAAAGATTCACAACGCACACAAATACAGAAACACGCTGCAAAGATTTACAACACACACAAATACAGAAATGTGATGCAAAGATTCACAACGCACACAAAATACAGAAACACGCTGCGAAGATTTACAACACAAACAAATACAGAAACATGCTGCAAAGATTCACAACGCACACAAATACAGAAACACGCTGCAAAGATTCACAACACACACAAATACAGAAACATGCTGCAAAAATTCACAACACACACAAATACAGAAACACGCTGCAAAGATTCACAACGCACACAAAATACAGAAACACGCTGTAAAGATTCACAACGCACACAAATACAAAAACACGCTGCAAAGATTCACAACACACACAAATACAGAAACACGCTGCAAAGATTCACAACGAACACAAATACAGAAACACGCTGCAAAGATTCATAACGCACACAAAATACAGAAACATGCTGCAAAGATTCACAACGCACACAAATACAGAAACACGCTGCAAAGATTTACAACACAAACAAATACAGAAACATGCTGCAAAGATTCACAACGCACACAAAATACAGAAATATGCTGCAAAGATTCACAACGCACACAAATACAGAAACACGCTGCAAAGATTCACAACGCACACAAATACAAAAACACGCTGCAAAGATTCACAACACACAAATACAAAAAGGTGATGCAAAGATTCACAACGAACACAAATACAGAAACACGCTGCAAAGATTCATAACGCACACAAAATACAGAAACATGCTGCAAAGATTCACAACGCACACAAATACAGAAACACGCTGCAAAGATTCACAACACACACAAATACAGAAACATGCTGCAAAAATTCACAACACACAAATACAGAAACACGCTGCAAAGATTCACAACACACACAAATACAGAAACACGCTGCAAAGATTCACAACACACACAAAATACAGAAATGTAATGCAAAGATTCACAACGCACACAAATACAGAAACACGCTGTAAAGATTCACAACGCACACAAATACAGAAACACGCTGCAAAAATTCACAACGCACACAAATACAGAAACGTGATGCAAAGATTCACAACGCACACAAATACAGAAATGTGATGCAAAGATTCACAAAGCACACAAATACAGAAACACGCTGCAAAGATTCACAACACACACAAATACAGAAACACGCTGCAAAGATTCACAACACACACAAATACAGAAACACGCTGCAAAGATTCACAACGCACACAAAATACAGAAACATGCTGCAAAGATTCACAACACACACAAATACAGAAACAAGCTGCAAAGATTTACAACACACACAAATACAGAAACATGCTGCAACAATTCACAACGCACACAAATAAAGAAACACGCTGCAAAGATTCACAACGCACACAAATACAGAAACGTGATGCAAAGATTCACAACGCACACAAATACAGAAATGTGATGCAAAGATTCACAACGCACACAAAATACAGAAACGTGATGCAAAGATTCACAACGCACACAAATACAGAAATGTGATGCAAAGATTCACAACGCACACAAAATACAGAAACACGCTGCAAAGATTCACAACACACACAAAATACAGAAACACGCTGCAAAGATTCACAACACACACAAATACAGAAACACGCTGCAAAGATTCACAACGCACACAAAATACAGAAACACGCTGCAAAGATTTACAACACACACAAATACAGAAACATGCTGCAAAAATTCACAACGCACACAAATACAGAAACACGCTGCAAAGATTCACAACGCACACAAATACAGAAACATGCTGCAAAGATTCACAACACACACAAATACAGAAACAAGCTGCAAAGATTTACAACACACACAAATACAGAAACATGCTGCAAAAATTCACAACGCACACAAATAAAGAAACACGCTGCAAAGATTCACAACGCACACAAATACAGAAACGTGATGCAAAGATTCACAACGCACACAAATACAGAAATGTGATGCAAAGATTCACAACGCACACAAAATACAGAAACACGCTGCAAAGATTCACAACACACACAAAATACAGAAACACGCTGCAAAGATTCACAACACACACAAATACAGAAACACGCTGCAAAGATTCACAACGCACACAAAATACAGAAACATGCTGCAAAGATTTACAACGCACACAAATACAGAAACGTGATGCAAAGATTCACAAAGCACACAAATACAGAAACACGCTGCAAAGATTCACAACACACACAAAAAGGAAACATGCTGCAAAAATTCACAACACACAAATACAGAAACACGCTGCAAAGATTCACAACACACACAAATACAGAAACACGCTGCAAAGATTCACAACACACACAAAATACAGAAATGTAATGCAAAGATTCACAACGCACACAAATACAGAAACACGCTGTAAAGATTCACAACGCACACAAATACAGAAACACGCTGCAAAAATTCACAACGCACACAAATACAGAAACGTGATGCAAAGATTCACAACGCACACAAATACAGAAATGTGATGCAAAGATTCACAAAGCACACAAATACAGAAACACGCTGCAAAGATTCACAACACACACAAATACAGAAACACGCTGCAAAGATTCACAACACACACAAATACAGAAACACGCTGCAAAGATTCACAACGCACACAAAATACAGAAACATGCTGCAAAGATTCACAACACACACAAATACAGAAACAAGCTGCAAAGATTTACAACACACACAAATACAGAAACATGCTGCAAAAATTCACAACGCACACAAATAAAGAAACACGCTGCAAAGATTCACAACGCACACAAATACAGAAACGTGATGCAAAGATTCACAACGCACACAAATACAGAAATGTGATGCAAAGATTCACAACGCACACAAAATACAGAAACACGCTGCAAAGATTCACAACACACACAAAATACAGAAACACGCTGCAAAGATTCACAACACACACAAATACAGAAACACGCTGCAAAGATTCACAACGCACACAAAATACAGAAACACGCTGCAAAGATTTACAACACACACAAATACAGAAACATGCTGCAAAAATTCACAACGCACACAAATACAGAAACACGCTGCAAAGATTCACAACGCACACAAATACAGAAACATGCTGCAAAGATTCACAACACACACAAATACAGAAACAAGCTGCAAAGATTTACAACACACACAAATACAGAAACATGCTGCAAAAATTCACAACGCACACAAATAAAGAAACACGCTGCAAAGATTCACAACGCACACAAATACAGAAACGTGATGCAAAGATTCACAACGCACACAAATACAGAAATGTGATGCAAAGATTCACAACGCACACAAAATACAGAAACACGCTGCAAAGATTCACAACACACACAAAATACAGAAACACGCTGCAAAGATTCACAACACACACAAATACAGAAACACGCTGCAAAGATTCACAACGCACACAAAATACAGAAACATGCTGCAAAGATTTACAACGCACACAAATACAGAAACGTGATGCAAAGATTCACAACACACACAAATACAGAAACACGCTGCAAAGATTTACAACACACACAAATACAGAAACATGCTGCAAAAATTCACAACGCACACAAATACAGAAACACGCTGCAAAGATTCACAACGCACACAAATACAGAAACGTGATGCAAAGATTCACAACGCACACAAATACAGAAATGTGATGCAAAGATTCACAATGCACACAAAATACAAAAACATGCTGCAAAGATTCACAACGCACACAAATACAGAAACGTGATGCAAAGATTCACAACGCACACAAATACAGAAATGTGCTGCAAAAATTCACAACGCACACAAATACAGAAACACACTGCAAAGATTCACAACGCACACAAATACAGAAACGTGATGCAAAGATTCACAACGCACACAAATACAGAAATGTGATGCAAAGATTCACAAAGCACACAAAATACAGAAACACGCTGTAAAGATTCACAACACACACAAATACAGAAACACGCTGCAAAGATTCACAACGCACACAAATACAGAAACACGCTGCAAAGATTCACAACGCACACAAATACAGAAACACGCTGCAAAGATTCACAACACACACAAATACAGAGACACGCTGCAAAGATTTATAACACACACAAAAACAGAAACATGCTGCAAAAATTCACAACGCACACAAATACAGAAACACGCTGCAAAGATTCACAACGCACACAAATACAGAAATGTGATGCAAAGATTCACAACGCACACAAAATACAGAAACACGCTGCAAAGATTCACAACACACACAAATACAGAAACACGCTGCAAAGATTCACAACGCACACAAATACAGAAACACGCTGCAAAGATTTACAACACACACAAATACAGAAACATGCTGCAAAAATTCACAACGCACACAAATACAGAAACACGCTGCAAAGATTCACAACGCACACAAATACAAAAACATGCTGCAAAAATTCACAACGCACACAAATAAAGAAACACGCTGCAAAGATTCACAACACACACAAATACAGAAACACGCTGCAAAGATTTACAACACACACAAATACAGAAACATGCTGCAAAAATTCACAACGCACACAAATACAGAAACACGCTGCAAAGATTCACAACGCACACAAATACAGAAACATGCTGCAAAAATTCACAACGCACACAAATAAAGAAACACGCTGCAAAGATTCACAACGCACACAAATACAGAAACACGCTGCAAAGATTTACAACACACACAAATACAGAAACATGCTGTAAAAATTCACAGAAACACGCTGCAAAGATTTACAACACACACAAATACAGAAACACGCTGCAAAGATTCACAACGCACACAAATACAGAAACATGCTGCAAAAATTCACAACACACACAAATACAGAAACACGCTGCAAAGATTCACAACACACACAAATACAGAAACACGCTGCAAAGATTCATAATGCACACAAATACAGAAAAGTGATGCAAAGATTCACAACGCACACAAATACAGAAACACGCTGCAAAGATTCACAATGCACACAAAATACAGAACATGCTGCAAAGATTCACAACGCACACAAATACAGAAACACGCTGCAAAGATTCACAACGCACACAAAATACAGAAACATGCTGCAAAGATTTACAACGCACACAAATACAGAAACGTGATGCAAAGATTCACAACACACACAAATACAGAAACACGCTGCAAAGATTCACAACGCACACAAATACAGAAACACGCTGCAAAGATTCACAACGCACACAAAATACAGAAACATGCTGCAAAGATTTACAACGCACACAAATACAGAAACGTGATGCAAAGATTCACAACGCACACAAATACAGAAACACGCTGCAAAGATTCACAACGCACACAAATACAGAAACGTGATGCAAAGATTCACAACGCACACAAATACAGAAACACGCTGCAAAGATTCACAACACACACAAATACAGAAACACGCTGCAAAGATTCACAACACACACAAATACAGAAACACGCTGCAAAGATTCATAATGCACACAAATACAGAAACGTGATGCAAAGATTCACAACGCACACAAATACAGAAACACGCTGCAAAGATTCACAACACACAAATACAGAAACACGCTGCAAAGATTCACAACGCACACAAATACAGAAACACGCTGCAAAGATTCACAATGCACACAAAATACAGCAACATGCTGCAAAGATTCACAACGCACACAAATACAGAAACACGCTGCAAAGATTCACAACGCACACAAAATACAGAAACATGCTGCAAAGATTTACAACGCACACAAATACAGAAACGTGATGCAAAGATTCACAACACACACAAATACAGAAACACGCTGCAAAGATTTACAACACACACAAATACAGAAACATGCTGCAAAAATTCACAACGCACACAAATACAGAAACACGCAGCAAAGATTCACAACGCACACAAATACAGAAACATGCTGCAAAAATTCACAACGCACACAAATAAAGAAACACGCTGCAAAGATTCACAACGCACACAAATACAGAAACACGCTGCAAAGATTTACAACACACACAAATACAGAAACATGCTGCAAAAATTCACAGAAACACGCTGCAAAGATTTACAACACACACAAATACAGAAACACGCTGCAAAGATTTACAACACACACAAATACAGAAACATGCTGCAAAAATTCACAACGCACACAAATACAGAAACACGCAGCAAAGATTCACAACGCACACAAATACAGAAACATGCTGCAAAAATTCACAACGCACACAAATAAAGAAACACGCTGCAAAGATTCACAACGCACACAAATACAGAAACACGCTGCAAAGATTTACAACACACACAAATACAGAAACATGCTGCAAAAATTCACAGAAACACGCTGCAAAGATTTACAACACACACAAATACAGAAACACGCTGCAAAGATTCACAACGCACACAAATACAGAAACATGCTGCAAAAATTCACAACGCACACAAATAAAGAAACACGCTGCAAAGATTTACAACACACACAAATATAGAAACATGCTGCAAAAATTCACAGAAACACGCTGCAAAGATTTACAACACACACAAATACAGAAACATGCTGCAAAAATTCACAACGCACACAAATACAGAAACACGCTGCAAAGATTCACAACGCACACAAATACAGAAACGTGATGCAAAGATTCACAACGCACACAAATACAGAAATGTGATGCAAAGATTCACAACGCACACAAAATACAGAAACACGCTGCAAAGATTCACAACACACACAAATACAGAAACATGCTGCAAAGATTCACAATGCACACAAAATACAGAAACATGCTGCAAAAATTCACAACGCACACAAAATACAGAAACACGCTGCAAAGATTCACAACGCACACAAATACAGAAACATGCTGCAAAGATTCACAATGCACACAAAATACAGAAACATGCTGCAAAAATTCACAACGCACACAAAATACAGAAACACGCTGCAAAGATTCACAACGCACACAAATACAGAAACGTGATGCAAAGATTCACAACGCACACAAATACAGAAATGTGATGCGATGATTCACAACGCACACAAAATACAGAAACACGCTGCAAAGATTCACAACACACACAAATGTGTTGCAAACGCACACAAATACAGAAATGTGATGCAAAGATTCACAACGCACACAAAATACAGAAACACGCTGCAAAGATTCACAACACACACAAATACAGAAACACGCTGCAAAGATTCACAATGCACACAAAATACAGAAACATGCTGCAAAGATTCACAACGCACACAAATACAGAAACACGCTGCAAAGATTCACAACGCACACAAATACAGAAACGTGATGCAAAGATTCACAACGCACACAAATACAGAAATGTGATGCAAAGTTTCACAACGCACACAAAATACAGAAACACGCTGCAAAGATTCACAACACACACAAATACAGAAACACGCTGCAAAGATTCACAATGCACACAAAATACAGAAACATGCTGCAAAGATTCACAACGCACACAAATACAGAAACGTGATGTAAAGATTCACAACACACACAAATACAGAAACAAGCTGCAAAGATTTACAACACACACAAATACAGAAACATGCTGCAAAGATTCACAACGCACACAAATACAGAAACACGCTGCAAAGAATCACAACGCACACAAATACAGAAACGTGATGCAAAGATTCACAACGCACACAAATACAGAAATGTGATGCAAAGTTTCACAACGCACACAAAATACAGAAACACGCTGCAAAGATTCACAACACACACAAATACAGAAACGTGATGCAAAGATTCACAACGCACACAAATACAGAAATGTGATGCGATGATTCACAACGCACACAAAATACAGAAACACGCTGCAAAGATTCACAACACACACAAATGTGTTGCAAACGCACACAAATACAGAAATGTGATGCAAAGATTCACAACGCACACAAAATACAGAAACACGCTGCAAAGATTCACAACACACACAAATACAGAAACACGCTGCAAAGATTCACAATGCACACAAAATACAGAAACATGCTGCAAAGATTCACAACGCACACAAATACAGAAACACGCTGCAAAGATTCACAACGCACACAAATACAGAAACACGCTGCAAAGATTCACAACGCACACAAAATACAGAAACATGCTGCAAAGATTTACAACGCACACAAATACAGAAATGTGATGCAAAGATTCACAACACACACAAATACAGAAACAAGCTGCAAAGATTTACAACACACACAAATACAGAAACATGCTGCAAAAATTCACAACGCACACAAATAAACACGCTGCAAAGATTCACAACACACACAAATACAGAAACACGCTGCAAAGATTCACAATGCACACAAAATACAGAAACATGCTGCAAAGATTCACAACGCACACAAATACAGAAACACGCTGCAAAGATTCATAACGCACACAAAATACAGAAACATGCTGCAAAGATTTACAACGCACACAAATACAGAAATGTGATGCAAAGATTCACAACACACACAAATACAGAAACAAGCTGCAAAGATTTACAACACACACAAATACAGAAACATGCTGCAAAAATTCACAACGCACACAAATAAAGAAACACGCTGCAAAGATTCACAACGCACACAAATACAGAAACACGCTGCAAAGATTCACAACGCACACAAATACAGAAACACGCTGCAAAGATTCACAACGCACACAAATACAGAAACACGCTGCAAAGATTCACAACACACACAAATACAGAAACACGCTGCAAAGATTCACAACGCACACAAAATACAGAAACATGCTGCAAAGATTCACAACGCACACAAATACAGAAACACGCTGCAAAGATTCACAACGCACACAAAATACAGAAACATGCTGCAAAGATTTACAACGCACACAAATACAGAAATGTGATGCAAAGATTCACAACACACACAAATACAGAAACAAGCTGCAAAGATTTACAACACACACAAATACAGAAACATGCTGCAAAAATTCACAACGCACACAAATAAAGAAACACGCTGCAAAGATTCACAACACACACAAATACAGAAACACGCTGCAAAGATTCACAACGCACACAAATACAGAAACACGCTGCAAAGATTCACAACGCACACAAATACAGAAACACGCTGCAAAGATTCACAACACACACAAATACAGAAACACGCTGCAAAGATTTACAACACACACAAATATAGAAACATGCTGCAAAAATTCACAACGCACACAAATACAGAAACAAGCTGCAAAGATTTACAACACACACAAATACAGAAACATGCTGCAAAAATTCACAACGCACACAAATACAGAAACACGCTGCAAAGATTCACAACACACAAATAAAGAAACACGCTGCAAAGATTCACGACGCACACAAATACAGAAACACGCTGCAAATATTTACAACACACACAAATACAGAAATGTGATGCAAAGATTCACAACGCACACAAAATACAGAAACACGCTGCGAAGATTTACAACACAAACAAATACAGAAACATTCTGCAAAGATTCACAACGCACACAAAATACAAAAATGTGATGCAAAGATTCACAACGAACACAAATACAGAAACACGCTGCAAAGATTCACAACGCACACAAATACAGAAACACGCTGCAAAGATTCACAACGCACACAAATACAGAAACACGCTGCAAAGATTTACAACACACACAAATACAGAAATGTGATGCAAAGATTCACAACGCACACAAAATACAGAAACACGCTGCGAAGATTTACAACACAAACAAATACAGAAACATGCTGCAAAGATTCACAACGCACACAAATACAGAAACACGCTGCAAAGATTCACAACACACACAAATACAGAAACATGCTGCAAAAATTCACAACACACACAAATACAGAAACACGCTGCAAAGATTCACAACGCACACAAAATACAGAAACACGCTGTAAAGATTCACAACGCACACAAATACAAAAACACGCTGCAAAGATTCACAACACACACAAATACAGAAACACGCTGCAAAGATTCACAACGAACACAAATACAGAAACACGCTGCAAAGATTCATAACGCACACAAAATACAGAAACATGCTGCAAAGATTCACAAAGCACACAAATACAGAAACACGCTGCAAAGATTTACAACACAAACAAATACAGAAACATGCTGCAAAGATTCACAACGCACACAAAATACAGAAATATGCTGCAAAGATTCACAACGCACACAAATACAGAAACACGCTGCAAAGATTCACAACGCACACAAATACAAAAACACGCTGCAAAGATTCACAACACACAAATACAAAAAGGTGATGCAAAGATTCACAACGAACACAAATACAGAAACACGCTGCAAAGATTCATAACGCACACAAAATACAGAAACATGCTGCAAAGATTCACAACGCACACAAATACAGAAACACGCTGCAAAGATTCACAACACACACAAATACAGAAACATGCTGCAAAAATTCACAACACACAAATACAGAAACACGCTGCAAAGATTCACAACACACACAAATACAGAAACACGCTGCAAAGATTCACAACACACACAAAATACAGAAATGTAATGCAAAGATTCACAACGCACACAAATACAGAAACACGCTGTAAAGATTCACAACGCACACAAATACAGAAAAACGCTGCAAAAATTCACAACGCACACAAATACAGAAACGTGATGCAAAGATTCACAACGCACACAAATACAGAAATGTGATGCAAAGATTCACAAAGCACACAAATACAGAAACACGCTGCAAAGATTCACAACACACACAAATACAGAAACACGCTGCAAAGATTCACAACACACACAAATACAGAAACACGCTGCAAAGATTCACAACGCACACAAAATACAGAAACATGCTGCAAAGATTCACAACACACACAAATACAGAAACAAGCTGCAAAGATTTACAACACACACAAATACAGAAACATGCTGCAAAAATTCACAACGCACACAAATACAGAAACACGCTGCAAAGATTCACAACACACACAAATACAGAAACACGCTGCAAAGATTCACAACGCACACAAAATACAGAAACATGCTGCAAAGATTTACAACGCACACAAATACAGAAACGTGATGCAAAGATTCACAACACACACAAATACAGAAACACGCTGCAAAGATTTACAACACACACAAATACAGAAACATGCTGCAAAAATTCACAACGCACACAAATACAGAAACACGCTGCAAAGATTCACAACGCACACAAATACAGAAACGTGATGCAAAGATTCACAACGCACACAAATACAGAAATGTGATGCAAAGATTCACAATGCACACAAAATACAAAAACATGCTGCAAAGATTCACAACGCACACAAATACAGAAACGTGATGCAAAGATTCACAACGCACACAAATACAGAAATGTGCTGCAAAAATTCACAACGCACACAAATACAGAAACACACTGCAAAGATTCACAACGCACACAAATACAGAAACGTGATGCAAAGATTCACAACGCACACAAATACAGAAATGTGATGCAAAGATTCACAAAGCACACAAAATACAGAAACACGCTGTAAAGATTCACAACACACACAAATACAGAAACACGCTGCAAAGATTCACAACGCACACAAATACAGAAACACGCTGCAAAGATTCACAACGCACACAAATACAGAAACACGCTGCAAAGATTCACAACACACACAAATACAGAGACACGCTGCAAAGATTTATAACACACACAAAAACAGAAACATGCTGCAAAAATTCACAACGCACACAAATACAGAAACACGCTGCAAAGATTCACAACGCACACAAATACAGAAATGTGATGCAAAGATTCACAACGCACACAAAATACAGAAACACGCTGCAAAGATTCACAACACACACAAATACAGAAACACGCTGCAAAGATTCACAACGCACACAAATACAGAAACACGCTGCAAAGATTTACAACACACACAAATACAGAAACATGCTGCAAAAATTCACAACGCACACAAATACAGAAACACGCTGCAAAGATTCACAACGCACACAAATACAAAAACATGCTGCAAAAATTCACAACGCACACAAATAAAGAAACACGCTGCAAAGATTCACAACACACACAAATACAGAAACACGCTGCAAAGATTTACAACACACACAAATACAGAAACATGCTGCAAAAATTCACAACGCACACAAATACAGAAACACGCTGCAAAGATTCACAACGCACACAAATACAGAAACATGCTGCAAAAATTCACAACGCACACAAATAAAGAAACACGCTGCAAAGATTCACAACGCACACAAATACAGAAACACGCTGCAAAGATTTACAACACACACAAATACAGAAACATGCTGCAAAAATTCACAGAAACACGCTGCAAAGATTTACAACACACACAAATACAGAAACACGCTGCAAAGATTCACAACGCACACAAATACAGAAACATGCTGCAAAAATTCACAACGCACACAAATAAAGAAACACGCTGCAAAGATTCACAACGCACACAAATACAGAAACACGCTGCAAAGATTTACAACACACACAAATACAGAAACATGCTGCAAAAATTCACAGAAACACGCTGCAAAGATTTACAACACACACAAATACAGAAACATGCTGCAAAAATTCACAACGCACACAAATACAGAAACACGCTGCAAAGATTCACAACGCACACAAATACAGAAACGTGATGCAAAGATTCACAACGCACACAAATACAGAAATGTGATGCAAAGATTCACAACGCACACAAAATACAGAAACACGCTGCAAAGATTCACAACACACACAAATACAGAAACATGCTGCAAAGATTCACAATGCACACAAAATACAGAAACATGCTGCAAAAATTCACAACGCACACAAAATACAGAAACACGCTGCAAAGATTCACAACGCACACAAATACAGAAACATGCTGCAAAGATTCACAATGCACACAAAATACAGAAACATGCTGCAAAAATTCACAATGCACACAAAATACAGAAACACGCTGCAAAGATTCACAACGCACACAAATACAGAAACGTGATGCAAAGATTCACAACGCACACAAATACAGAAATGTGATGCGATGATTCACAACGCACACAAAATACAGAAACACGCTGCAAAGATTCACAACACACACAAATGTGTTGCAAACGCACACAAATACAGAAATGTGATGCAAAGATTCACAACGCACACAAAATACAGAAACACGCTGCAAAGATTCACAACACACACAAATACAGAAATGTGATGCGATGATTCACAACGCACACAAAATACAGAAACACGCTGCAAAGATTCACAACACACACAAATGTGTTGCAAACGCACACAAATACAGAAATGTGATGCAAAGATTCACAACGCACACAAAATACAGAAACACGCTGCAAAGATTCACAACACACACAAATACAGAAACACGCTGCAAAGATTCACAACACACACAAATACAGAAACACGCTGCAAAGATTCACAATGCACACAAAATACAGAAACATGCTGCAAAGATTCACAACGCACACAAATACAGAAACACGCTGCAAAGATTCACAACGCACACAAATACAGAAACACGCTGCAAAGATTCACAACGCACACAAAATACAGAAACATGCTGCAAAGATTTACAACGCACACAAATACAGAAACGTGATGCAAAGATTCACAACACACACAAATACAGAAACAAGCTGCAAAGATTTACAACACACACAAATACAGAAACATGCTGCAAAAATTCACAACGCACACAAATAAAGAAACACGCTGCAAAGATTCACAACGCACACAAATACAGAAACGTGATGCAAAGATTCACAACGCACACAAATACAGAAATGTGATGCAAAGATTCACAACGCACACAAAATACAGAAACACGCTGCAAAGATTCACAACACACACAAATACAGAAACACGCTGCAAAGATTCACAATGCACACAAAATACAGAAACATGCTGCAAAGATTCACAACGCACACAAATACAGAAACACGCTGCAAAGATTCACAACACACACAAATACAGAAACACGCTGCAAATATTCACAATGCACACAAAATACAGAAACATGCTGCAAAGATTCACAACGCACACAAATACAGAAACGTGATGTAAAGATTCACAACACACACAAATACAGAAACAAGCTGCAAAGATTTACAACACACACAAATACAGAAACATGCTGCAAAGATTCACAACGCACACAAATACAGAAACACGCTGCAAAGAATCACAACGCACACAAATACAGAAACGTGATGCAAAGATTCACAACGCACACAAATACAGAAATGTGATGCAAAGTTTCACAACGCACACAAATACAGAAATGTGATGCAAAGATTCACAACGCACACAAAATACAGAAACACGCTGCAAAGATTCACAACACACACAAATACAGAAACACGCTGCAAAGATTCACAATGCACACAAAATACAGAAACACGCTGCAAAGATTTACAACACACACAAATACAGAAACATGCTGCAAAAATTCACAACGCACACAAATACAGAAACACGCTGCAAAGATTCACAACGCACACAAATACAGAAACGTGATGCAAAGATTCACAACGCACACAAATACAGAAACACGCTGCAAAGATTCACAACACACACAAATACAGAAACACGCTGCAAAGATTCACAACACACACAAATACAGAAACACGCTGCAAAGATTCACAATGCACACAAATACAGAAACGTGATGCAAAGATTCACAACGCACACAAATACAGAAACACGCTGCAAAGATTCACAACACACACAAATACAGAAACACGCTGCAAAGATTCACAACGCACACAAATACAGAAATGTGCTGCAAAAATTCACAACGCACACAAATACAGAAACACGCTGCAAAGATTCACAACACACACACAATACAGAAATGTAATGCAAAGATTCACAACGCACACAAATACAGAAACACGCTGCGAAGATTCACAACGCACACAAAATACAGAAACACGCTGTAAAGATTCACAACGCACACAAATACAGAAACGTGATGTAAAGATTCACAACACACACAAATACAGAAACAAGCTGCAAAGATTTACAACACACACAAATACAGAAACATGCTGCAAAGATTCACAACGCACACAAATACAGAAACACGCTGCAAAGAATCACAACGCACACAAAATACAGAAACACGCTGCAAAAATTCACAACGCACACAAATACAGAAACACGCTGCAAAGATTCACAACGCACACAAATACAGAAACATGATGCAAAGATTCACAACGCACACAAATACAGAAATGTGATGCAAAGATTCACAAAGCACACAAAATACAGAAACACGCTGTAAAGATTCACAACACACACAAATACAGAAACACGCTGCAAAGATTCACAACGCACACAAATACAGAAACACGCTGCAAAGATTCACAATGCACACAAATACAGAAACACGCTGCAAAGATTCACAACACACACAAATACAGAGACACGCTGCAAAGATTTACAACACACACAAATATAGAAACATGCTGCAAAAATTCACAACGCACACAAATACAGAAACACGCTGCAAAGATTCACAACGCACACAAATACAGAAACGTGATGCAAAGATTCACAACGCACACAAAATACAGAAACACGCTGCAAAGATTCACAATGCACACAAAATACAGAAACATGCTGCAAAGATTCACAACGCACACAAATACAGAAATGTGATGCAACGATTCACAACGCACACAAAATACAGAAACACGCTGCAAAGATTTACAACACACACAAATATAGAAACATGCTGCAAAAATTCACAACGCACACAAATACAGAAACACGCTGCAAAGATTCACAACGCACACAAATACAGAAACGTGATGCAAAGATTCACAACGCACACAAAATACAGAAACACGCTGCAAAGATTCACAATGCACACAAAATACAGAAACATGCTGCAAAGATTCACAACGCACACAAATACAGAAACACGCTGCAAAGATTCACAACGCACACAAATACAGAAACGTGATGCAAAGATTTACAACGCACACAAATACAGAAATGTGATGCAAAGATTCACAACGCACACAAAATACAGAAACATGCTGCAAAGATTTACAACGCACACAAATACAGAAACGTGATGCAAAAATTCACAACACACACAAATACAGAAACATGCTGCAAAGATTTACAACACACACAAATACAGAAATGTGATGCAAAGATTCACAATGCACACAAAATACAAAAACATGCTGCAAAGATTCACAACGCACACAAATACAGAAACGTGATGCAAAGATTCACAACGCACACAAATACAGAAATGTGCTGCAAAAATTCACAACGCACACAAATACAGAAACACGCTGCAAAGATTCACAACGCACACAAATACAGAAACGTGATGCAAAGATTCACAACGCACACAAATACAGAAATGTGATGCAAAGATTCACAAAGCACACAAAATACAGAAACACGCTGTAAAGATTCACAACACACACAAATACAGAAACACGCTGCAAAGATTCACAACGCACACAAATACAGAAACACGCTGCAAAGATTCACAATGCACACAAATACAGAAACACGCTGCAAAGATTCACAACACACACAAATACAGAGACACGCTGCAAAGATTTACAACACACACAAATATAGAAACATGCTGCAAAAATTCACAACGCACACAAATACAGAAACACGCTGCAAAGATTCACAACGCACACAAATACAGAAACGTGATGCAAAGATTCACAACGCACACAAAATACAGAAACACGCTGCAAAGATTCACAATGCACACAAAATACAGAAACATGCTGCAAAGATTCACAACGCACACAAATACAGAAATGTGATGCAACGATTCACAACGCACACAAAATACAGAAACACGCTGCAAAGATTTACAACACACACAAATATAGAAACATGCTGCAAAAATTCACAACGCACACAAATACAGAAACACGCTGCAAAGATTCACAACGCACACAAATACAGAAACGTGATGCAAAGATTCACAACGCACACAAAATACAGAAACACGCTGCAAAGATTCACAACGCACACAAAATACAGAAACACGCTGCAAAGATTCACAATGCACACAAAATACAGAAACATGCTGCAAAGATTCACAACGCACACAAATACAGAAACACGCTGCAAAGATTCACAACGCACACAAATACAGAAACGTGATGCAAAGATTTACAACGCACACAAATACAGAAATGTGATGCAAAGATTCACAACGCACACAAAATACAGAAACATGCTGCAAAGATTTACAACGCACACAAATACAGAAACGTGATGCAAAAATTCACAACACACACAAATACAGAAACATGCTGCAAAGATTTACAACACACACAAATACAGAAACATGCTGCAAAAATTCACAACGCACACAAATAAAGAAACACGCTGCAAAGATTCACAACGCACACAAATACAGAAACGTGATGCAAAGATTCACAACGCACACAAATACAGAAATGTGATGCAAAGATTCACAACGCACACAAAATACAGAAACACGCTGCAAAGATTCACAACACACACAAAATACAGAAACACGCTGCAAAGATTCACAACACACACAAATACAGAAACACGCTGCAAAGATTCACAACGCACACAAATACAGAAACACGCTGCAAAGATTCACAATGCACACAAATACAGAAACACGCTGCAAAGATTCACAACACACACAAATACAGAGACACGCTGCAAAGATTTACAACACACACAAATATAGAAACATGCTGCAAAAATTCACAACGCACACAAATACAGAAACACGCTGCAAAGATTCACAACGCACACAAATACAGAAACGTGATGCAAAGATTCACAACGCACACAAAATACAGAAACACGCTGCAAAGATTCACAATGCACACAAAATACAGAAACATGCTGCAAAGATTCACAACGCACACAAATACAGAAATGTGATGCAACGATTCACAACGCACACAAAATACAGAAACACGCTGCAAAGATTTACAACACACACAAATATAGAAACATGCTGCAAAAATTCACAACGCACACAAATACAGAAACACGCTGCAAAGATTCACAACGCACACAAATACAGAAACGTGATGCAAAGATTCACAACGCACACAAAATACAGAAACACGCTGCAAAGATTCACAATGCACACAAAATACAGAAACATGCTGCAAAGATTCACAACGCACACAAATACAGAAACACGCTGCAAAGATTCACAACGCACACAAATACAGAAACGTGATGCAAAGATTTACAACGCACACAAATACAGAAATGTGATGCAAAGATTCACAACGCACACAAAATACAGAAACATGCTGCAAAGATTTACAACGCACACAAATACAGAAACGTGATGCAAAAATTCACAACACACACAAATACAGAAACATGCTGCAAAGATTTACAACACACACAAATACAGAAACATGCTGCAAAAATTCACAACGCACACAAATAAAGAAACACGCTGCAAAGATTCACAACGCACACAAATACAGAAACGTGATGCAAAGATTCACAACGCACACAAATACAGAAATGTGATGCAAAGATTCACAACGCACACAAAATACAGAAACACGCTGCAAAGATTCACAACGCACACAAAATACAGAAACATGCTGCAAAGATTTACAACGCACACAAATACAGAAACGTGATGCAAAGATTCACAACACACACAAATACAGAAACACGCTGCAAAGATTTACAACACACACAAATACAGAAACGTGATGCAAAGATTCACAACACACACAAATACAGAAACACGCTGCAAAGATTTACAACACACACAAATACAGAAACATGCTGCAAAAATTCACAACGCACACAAATACAGAAACACGCTGCAAAGATTCACAACGCACACAAATACAGAAACATGCTGCAAAAATTCACAACACACACAAATACAGAAACACGCTGCAAAGATTCACAATGCACACAAATACAGAAACGTGATGCAAAGATTCACAACGCACACAAATACAGAAACGTGATGCAAAGATTCACAACACACACAAATACAGAAACACGCTGCAAAGATTCACAACGCACACAAATACAGAAACACGCTGCAAAGATTCACAATGCACACAAAATACAGAAACATGCTGCAAAGATTCACAACGCACACAAATACAGAAACACGCTGCAAAGATTCACAACGCACACAAAATACAGAAATGTGATGCAAAGATTCACAATGCACACAAAATACAAAAACATGCTGCAAAGATTCACAACGCACACAAATACAGAAACGTGATGCAAAGATTCACAACGCACACAAATACAGAAATGTGCTGCAAAAATTCACAACGCACACAAATACAGAAACACACTGCAAAGATTCACAACGCACACAAATACAGAAACGTGATGCAAAGATTCACAACGCACACAAATACAGAAATGTGATGCAAAGATTCACAAAGCACACAAAATACAGAAACACGCTGTAAAGATTCACAACACACACAAATACAGAAACACGCTGCAAAGATTCACAACGCACACAAATACAGAAACACGCTGCAAAGATTCACAACGCACACAAATACAGAAATGTGATGCAAAGATTCACAACGCACACAAAATACAGAAACACGCTGCAAAGATTCACAACACACACAAATACAGAAACACGCTGCAAAGATTCACAACGCACACAAATACAGAAACACGCTGCAAAGATTTACAACACACACAAATACAGAAACATGCTGCAAAAATTCACAACGCACACAAATACAGAAACACGCTGCAAAGATTCACAACGCACACAAATACAAAAACATGCTGCAAAAATTCACAACGCACACAAATAAAGAAACACGCTGCAAAGATTCACAACACACACAAATACAGAAACACGCTGCAAAGATTTACAACACACACAAATACAGAAACATGCTGCAAAAATTCACAACGCACACAAATACAGAAACACGCTGCAAAGATTCACAACGCACACAAATACAGAAACATGCTGCAAAAATTCACAACGCACACAAATAAAGAAACACGCTGCAAAGATTCACAACGCACACAAATACAGAAACACGCTGCAAAGATTTACAACACACACAAATACAGAAACATGCTGTAAAAATTCACAGAAACACGCTGCAAAGATTTACAACACACACAAATACAGAAACACGCTGCAAAGATTCACAACGCACACAAATACAGAAACATGCTGCAAAAATTCACAACACACACAAATACAGAAACACGCTGCAAAGATTCACAACACACACAAATACAGAAACACGCTGCAAAGATTCATAATGCACACAAATACAGAAAAGTGATGCAAAGATTCACAACGCACACAAATACAGAAACACGCTGCAAAGATTCACAATGCACACAAAATACAGAACATGCTGCAAAGATTCACAACGCACACAAATACAGAAACACGCTGCAAAGATTCACAACGCACACAAAATACAGAAACATGCTGCAAAGATTTACAACGCACACAAATACAGAAACGTGATGCAAAGATTCACAACACACACAAATACAGAAACACGCTGCAAAGATTCACAACGCACACAAATACAGAAACACGCTGCAAAGATTCACAACGCACACAAAATACAGAAACATGCTGCAAAGATTTACAACGCACACAAATACAGAAACGTGATGCAAAGATTCACAACGCACACAAATACAGAAACACGCTGCAAAGATTCACAACGCACACAAATACAGAAACGTGATGCAAAGATTCACAACGCACACAAATACAGAAACACGCTGCAAAGATTCACAACACACACAAATACAGAAACACGCTGCAAAGATTCACAACACACACAAATACAGAAACACGCTGCAAAGATTCATAATGCACACAAATACAGAAACGTGATGCAAAGATTCACAACGCACACAAATACAGAAACACGCTGCAAAGATTCACAACACACAAATACAGAAACACGCTGCAAAGATTCACAACGCACACAAATACAGAAACACGCTGCAAAGATTCACAATGCACACAAAATACAGCAACATGCTGCAAAGATTCACAACGCACACAAATACAGAAACACGCTGCAAAGATTCACAACGCACACAAAATACAGAAACATGCTGCAAAGATTTACAACGCACACAAATACAGAAACGTGATGCAAAGATTCACAACACACACAAATACAGAAACACGCTGCAAAGATTTACAACACACACAAATACAGAAACATGCTGCAAAAATTCACAACGCACACAAATACAGAAACACGCAGCAAAGAATCACAACGCACACAAATACAGAAACATGCTGCAAAAATTCACAACGCACACAAATAAAGAAACACGCTGCAAAGATTCACAACGCACACAAATACAGAAACACGCTGCAAAGATTTACAACACACACAAATACAGAAACATGCTGCAAAAATTCACAGAAACACGCTGCAAAGATTTACAACACACACAAATACAGAAACACGCTGCAAAGATTTACAACACACACAAATACAGAAACATGCTGCAAAAATTCACAACGCACACAAATACAGAAACACGCAGCAAAGATTCACAACGCACACAAATACAGAAACATGCTGCAAAAATTCACAACGCACACAAATAAAGAAACACGCTGCAAAGATTCACAACGCACACAAATACAGAAACACGCTGCAAAGATTTACAACACACACAAATACAGAAACATGCTGCAAAAATTCACAGAAACACGCTGCAAAGATTTACAACACACACAAATACAGAAACACGCTGCAAAGATTCACAACGCACACAAATACAGAAACATGCTGCAAAAATTCACAACGCACACAAATAAAGAAACACGCTGCAAAGATTTACAACACACACAAATATAGAAACATGCTGCAAAAATTCACAGAAACACGCTGCAAAGATTTACAACACACACAAATACAGAAACATGCTGCAAAAATTCACAACGCACACAAATACAGAAACACGCTGCAAAGATTCACAACGCACACAAATACAGAAACGTGATGCAAAGATTCACAACGCACACAAATACAGAAATGTGATGCAAAGATTCACAACGCACACAAAATACAGAAACACGCTGCAAAGATTCACAACACACACAAATACAGAAACATGCTGCAAAGATTCACAATGCACACAAAATACAGAAACATGCTGCAAAAATTCACAACGCACACAAAATACAGAAACACGCTGCAAAGATTCACAACGCACACAAATACAGAAACATGCTGCAAAGATTCACAATGCACACAAAATACAGAAACATGCTGCAAAAATTCACAACGCACACAAAATACAGAAACACGCTGCAAAGATTCACAACGCACACAAATACAGAAACGTGATGCAAAGATTCACAACGCACACAAATACAGAAATGTGATGCGATGATTCACAACGCACACAAAATACAGAAACACGCTGCAAAGATTCACAACACACACAAATGTGTTGCAAACGCACACAAATACAGAAATGTGATGCAAAGATTCACAACGCACACAAAATACAGAAACACGCTGCAAAGATTCACAACACACACAAATACAGAAACACGCTGCAAAGATTCACAATGCACACAAAATACAGAAACATGCTGCAAAGATTCACAACGCACACAAATACAGAAACACGCTGCAAAGATTCACAACGCACACAAATACAGAAACGTGATGCAAAGATTCACAACGCACACAAATACAGAAATGTGATGCAAAGTTTCACAACGCACACAAAATACAGAAACACGCTGCAAAGATTCACAACACACACAAATACAGAAACACGCTGCAAAGATTCACAATGCACACAAAATCCAGAAACATGCTGCAAAGATTCACAACGCACACAAATACAGAAACGTGATGTAAAGATTCACAACACACACAAATACAGAAACAAGCTGCAAAGATTTACAACACACACAAATACAGAAACATGCTGCAAAGATTCACAACGCACACAAATACAGAAACACGCTGCAAAGAATCACAACGCACACAAATACAGAAACGTGATGCAAAGATTCACAACGCACACAAATACAGAAATGTGATGCAAAGTTTCACAACGCACACAAAATACAGAAACACGCTGCAAAGATTCACAACACACACAAATACAGAAACGTGATGCAAAGATTCACAACGCACACAAATACAGAAATGTGATGCGATGATTCACAACGCACACAAAATACAGAAACACGCTGCAAAGATTCACAACACACACAAATGTGTTGCAAACGCACACAAATACAGAAATGTGATGCAAAGATTCACAACGCACACAAAATACAGAAACACGCTGCAAAGATTCACAACACACACAAATACAGAAACACGCTGCAAAGATTCACAATGCACACAAAATACAGAAACATGCTGCAAAGATTCACAACGCACACAAATACAGAAACACGCTGCAAAGATTCACAACGCACACAAATACAGAAACACGCTGCAAAGATTCACAACGCACACAAAATACAGAAACATGCTGCAAAGATTTACAACGCACACAAATACAGAAATGTGATGCAAAGATTCACAACACACACAAATACAGAAACAAGCTGCAAAGATTTACAACACACACAAATACAGAAACATGCTGCAAAAATTCACAACGCACACAAATAAACACGCTGCAAAGATTCACAACACACACAAATACAGAAACACGCTGCAAAGATTCACAATGCACACAAAATACAGAAACATGCTGCAAAGATTCACAACGCACACAAATACAGAAACACGCTGCAAAGATTCATAACGCACACAAAATACAGAAACATGCTGCAAAGATTTACAACGCACACAAATACAGAAATGTGATGCAAAGATTCACAACACACACAAATACAGAAACAAGCTGCAAAGATTTACAACACACACAAATACAGAAACATGCTGCAAAAATTCACAACGCACACAAATAAAGAAACACGCTGCAAAGATTCACAACGCACACAAATACAGAAACACGCTGCAAAGATTCACAACGCACACAAATACAGAAACACGCTGCAAAGATTCACAACGCACACAAATACAGAAACACGCTGCAAAGATTCACAACACACACAAATACAGAAACACGCTGCAAAGATTCACAACGCACACAAAATACAGAAACATGCTGCAAAGATTCACAACGCACACAAATACAGAAACACGCTGCAAAGATTCACAACGCACACAAAATACAGAAACATGCTGCAAAGATTTACAACGCACACAAATACAGAAATGTGATGCAAAGATTCACAACACACACAAATACAGAAACAAGCTGCAAAGATTTACAACACACACAAATACAGAAACATGCTGCAAAAATTCACAACGCACACAAATAAAGAAACACGCTGCAAAGATTCACAACACACACAAATACAGAAACACGCTGCAAAGATTCACAACGCACACAAATACAGAAACACGCTGCAAAGATTCACAACGCACACAAATACAGAAACACGCTGCAAAGATTCACAACACACACAAATACAGAAACACGCTGCAAAGATTTACAACACACACAAATATAGAAACATGCTGCAAAAATTCACAACGCACACAAATACAGAAACAAGCTGCAAAGATTTACAACACACACAAATACAGAAACATGCTGCAAAAATTCACAACGCACACAAATACAGAAACACGCTGCAAAGATTCACAACACACAAATAAAGAAACACGCTGCAAAGATTCACGACGCACACAAATACAGAAACACGCTGCAAATATTTACAACACACACAAATACAGAAATGTGATGCAAAGATTCACAACGCACACAAAATACAGAAACACGCTGCGAAGATTTACAACACAAACAAATACAGAAACATTCTGCAAAGATTCACAACGCACACAAAATACAAAAATGTGATGCAAAGATTCACAACGAACACAAATACAGAAACACGCTGCAAAGATTCACAACGCACACAAATACAGAAACACGCTGCAAAGATTCACAACGCACACAAATACAGAAACACGCTGCAAAGATTTACAACACACACAAATACAGAAATGTGATGCAAAGATTCACAACGCACACAAAATACAGAAACACGCTGCGAAGATTTACAACACAAACAAATACAGAAACATGCTGCAAAGATTCACAACGCACACAAATACAGAAACACGCTGCAAAGATTCACAACACACACAAATACAGAAACATGCTGCAAAAATTCACAACACACACAAATACAGAAACACGCTGCAAAGATTCACAACGCACACAAATACAAAAACACGCTGCAAAGATTCACAACACACACAAATACAGAAACACGCTGCAAAGATTCACAACGAACACAAATACAGAAACACGCTGCAAAGATTCATAACGCACACAAAATACAGAAACATGCTGCAAAGATTCACAAAGCACACAAATACAGAAACACGCTGCAAAGATTTACAACACAAACAAATACAGAAACATGCTGCAAAGATTCACAACGCACACAAAATACAGAAATATGCTGCAAAGATTCACAACGCACACAAATACAGAAACACGCTGCAAAGATTCACAACGCACACAAATACAAAAACACGCTGCAAAGATTCACAACACACAAATACAAAAAGGTGATGCAAAGATTCACAACGAACACAAATACAGAAACACGCTGCAAAGATTCATAACGCACACAAAATACAGAAACATGCTGCAAAGATTCACAACGCACACAAATACAGAAACACGCTGCAAAGATTCACAACACACACAAATACAGAAACATGCTGCAAAAATTCACAACACACAAATACAGAAACACGCTGCAAAGATTCACAACACACACAAATACAGAAACACGCTGCAAAGATTCACAACACACACAAAATACAGAAATGTAATGCAAAGATTCACAACGCACACAAATACAGAAACACGCTGTAAAGATTCACAACGCACACAAATACAGAAAAACGCTGCAAAAATTCACAACGCACACAAATACAGAAACGTGATGCAAAGATTCACAACGCACACAAATACAGAAATGTGATGCAAAGATTCACAAAGCACACAAATACAGAAACACGCTGCAAAGATTCACAACACACACAAATACAGAAACACGCTGCAAAGATTCACAACACACACAAATACAGAAACACGCTGCAAAGATTCACAACGCACACAAAATACAGAAACATGCTGCAAAGATTCACAACACACACAAATACAGAAACAAGCTGCAAAGATTTACAACACACACAAATACAGAAACATGCTGCAAAAATTCACAACGCACACAAATACAGAAACACGCTGCAAAGATTCACAACACACACAAATACAGAAACACGCTGCAAAGATTCACAACGCACACAAAATACAGAAACATGCTGCAAAGATTTACAACGCACACAAATACAGAAACGTGATGCAAAGATTCACAACACACACAAATACAGAAACACGCTGCAAAGATTTACAACACACACAAATACAGAAACATGCTGCAAAAATTCACAACGCACACAAATACAGAAACACGCTGCAAAGATTCACAACGCACACAAATACAGAAACGTGATGCAAAGATTCACAACGCACACAAATACAGAAATGTGATGCAAAGATTCACAATGCACACAAAATACAAAAACATGCTGCAAAGATTCACAACGCACACAAATACAGAAACGTGATGCAAAGATTCACAACGCACACAAATACAGAAATGTGCTGCAAAAATTCACAACGCACACAAATACAGAAACACACTGCAAAGATTCACAACGCACACAAATACAGAAACGTGATGCAAAGATTCACAACGCACACAAATACAGAAATGTGATGCAAAGATTCACAAAGCACACAAAATACAGAAACACGCTGTAAAGATTCACAACACACACAAATACAGAAACACGCTGCAAAGATTCACAACGCACACAAATACAGAAACACGCTGCAAAGATTCACAACGCACACAAATACAGAAACACGCTGCAAAGATTCACAACACACACAAATACAGAGACACGCTGCAAAGATTTATAACACACACAAAAACAGAAACATGCTGCAAAAATTCACAACGCACACAAATACAGAAACACGCTGCAAAGATTCACAACGCACACAAATACAGAAATGTGATGCAAAGATTCACAACGCACACAAAATACAGAAACACGCTGCAAAGATTCACAACACACACAAATACAGAAACACGCTGCAAAGATTCACAACGCACACAAATACAGAAACACGCTGCAAAGATTTACAACACACACAAATACAGAAACATGCTGCAAAAATTCACAACGCACACAAATACAGAAACACGCTGCAAAGATTCACAACGCACACAAATACAAAAACATGCTGCAAAAATTCACAACGCACACAAATAAAGAAACACGCTGCAAAGATTCACAACACACACAAATACAGAAACACGCTGCAAAGATTTACAACACACACAAATACAGAAACATGCTGCAAAAATTCACAACGCACACAAATACAGAAACACGCTGCAAAGATTCACAACGCACACAAATACAGAAACATGCTGCAAAAATTCACAACGCACACAAATAAAGAAACACGCTGCAAAGATTCACAACGCACACAAATACAGAAACACGCTGCAAAGATTTACAACACACACAAATACAGAAACATGCTGCAAAAATTCACAGAAACACGCTGCAAAGATTTACAACACACACAAATACAGAAACACGCTGCAAAGATTCACAACGCACACAAATACAGAAACATGCTGCAAAAATTCACAACGCACACAAATAAAGAAACACGCTGCAAAGATTCACAACGCACACAAATACAGAAACACGCTGCAAAGATTTACAACACACACAAATACAGAAACATGCTGCAAAAATTCACAGAAACACGCTGCAAAGATTTACAACACACACAAATACAGAAACATGCTGCAAAAATTCACAACGCACACAAATACAGAAACACGCTGCAAAGATTCACAACGCACACAAATACAGAAACGTGATGCAAAGATTCACAACGCACACAAAATACAGAAACACGCTGCAAAGATTCACAACACACACAAATACAGAAACATGCTGCAAAGATTCACAATGCACACAAAATACAGAAACATGCTGCAAAAATTCACAACGCACACAAAATACAGAAACACGCTGCAAAGATTCACAACGCACACAAATACAGAAACATGCTGCAAAGATTCACAATGCACACAAAATACAGAAACATGCTGCAAAAATTCACAATGCACACAAAATACAGAAACACGCTGCAAAGATTCACAACGCACACAAATACAGAAACATGATGCAAAGATTCACAACGCACACAAATACAGAAATGTGATGCGATGATTCACAACGCACACAAAATACAGAAACACGCTGCAAAGATTCACAACACACACAAATGTGTTGCAAACGCACACAAATACAGAAATGTGATGCAAAGATTCACAACGCACACAAAATACAGAAACACGCTGCAAAGATTCACAACACACACAAATACAGAAATGTGATGCGATGATTCACAACGCACACAAAATACAGAAACACGCTGCAAAGATTCACAACACACACAAATGTGTTGCAAACGCACACAAATACAGAAATGTGATGCAAAGATTCACAACGCACACAAAATACAGAAACACGCTGCAAAGATTCACAACACACACAAATACAGAAACACGCTGCAAAGATTCACAACACACACAAATACAGAAACACGCTGCAAAGATTCACAATGCACACAAAATACAGAAACATGCTGCAAAGATTCACAACGCACACAAATACAGAAACACGCTGCAAAGATTCACAACGCACACAAATACAGAAACACGCTGCAAAGATTCACAACGCACACAAAATACAGAAACATGCTGCAAAGATTTACAACGCACACAAATACAGAAACGTGATGCAAAGATTCACAACACACACAAATACAGAAACAAGCTGCAAAGATTTACAACACACACAAATACAGAAACATGCTGCAAAAATTCACAACGCACACAAATAAAGAAACACGCTGCAAAGATTCACAACGCACACAAATACAGAAACGTGATGCAAAGATTCACAACGCACACAAATACAGAAATGTGATGCAAAGATTCACAACGCACACAAAATACAGAAACACGCTGCAAAGATTCACAACACACACAAATACAGAAACACGCTGCAAAGATTCACAATGCACACAAAATACAGAAACATGCTGCAAAGATTCACAACGCACACAAATACAGAAACACGCTGCAAAGATTCACAACACACACAAATACAGAAACACGCTGCAAATATTCACAATGCACACAAAATACAGAAACATGCTGCAAAGATTCACAACGCACACAAATACAGAAACGTGATGTAAAGATTCACAACACACACAAATACAGAAACAAGCTGCAAAGATTTACAACACACACAAATACAGAAACATGCTGCAAAGATTCACAACGCACACAAATACAGAAACACGCTGCAAAGAATCACAACGCACACAAATACAGAAACGTGATGCAAAGATTCACAACGCACACAAATACAGAAATGTGATGCAAAGTTTCACAACGCACACAAATACAGAAATGTGATGCAAAGATTCACAACGCACACAAAATACAGAAACACGCTGCAAAGATTCACAACACACACAAATACAGAAACACGCTGCAAAGATTCACAATGCACACAAAATACAGAAACACGCTGCAAAGATTTACAACACACACAAATACAGAAACATGCTGCAAAAATTCACAACGCACACAAATACAGAAACACGCTGCAAAGATTCACAACGCACACAAATACAGAAACGTGATGCAAAGATTCACAACGCACACAAATACAGAAACACGCTGCAAAGATTCACAACACACACAAATACAGAAACACGCTGCAAAGATTCACAACACACACAAATACAGAAACACGCTGCAAAGATTCACAATGCACACAAATACAGAAACGTGATGCAAAGATTCACAACGCACACAAATACAGAAACACGCTGCAAAGATTCACAACACACACAAATACAGAAACACGCTGCAAAGATTCACAACGCACACAAATACAGAAATGTGCTGCAAAAATTCACAACGCACACAAATACAGAAACACGCTGCAAAGATTCACAACACACACACAATACAGAAATGTAATGCAAAGATTCACAACGCACACAAATACAGAAACACGCTGCGAAGATTCACAACGCACACAAAATACAGAAACACGCTGTAAAGATTCACAACGCACACAAATACAGAAACGTGATGTAAAGATTCACAACACACACAAATACAGAAACAAGCTGCAAAGATTTACAACACACACAAATACAGAAACATGCTGCAAAGATTCACAACGCACACAAATACAGAAACACGCTGCAAAGAATCACAACGCACACAAAATACAGAAACACGCTGCAAAAATTCACAACGCACACAAATACAGAAACACGCTGCAAAGATTCACAACGCACACAAATACAGAAACATGATGCAAAGATTCACAACGCACACAAATACAGAAATGTGATGCAAAGATTCACAAAGCACACAAAATACAGAAACACGCTGTAAAGATTCACAACACACACAAATACAGAAACACGCTGCAAAGATTCACAACGCACACAAATACAGAAACACGCTGCAAAGATTCACAATGCACACAAATACAGAAACACGCTGCAAAGATTCACAACACACACAAATACAGAGACACGCTGCAAAGATTTACAACACACACAAATATAGAAACATGCTGCAAAAATTCACAACGCACACAAATACAGAAACACGCTGCAAAGATTCACAACGCACACAAATACAGAAACGTGATGCAAAGATTCACAACGCACACAAAATACAGAAACACGCTGCAAAGATTCACAATGCACACAAAATACAGAAACATGCTGCAAAGATTCACAACGCACACAAATACAGAAATGTGATGCAACGATTCACAACGCACACAAAATACAGAAACACGCTGCAAAGATTTACAACACACACAAATATAGAAACATGCTGCAAAAATTCACAACGCACACAAATACAGAAACACGCTGCAAAGATTCACAACGCACACAAATACAGAAACGTGATGCAAAGATTCACAACGCACACAAAATACAGAAACACGCTGCAAAGATTCACAATGCACACAAAATACAGAAACATGCTGCAAAGATTCACAACGCACACAAATACAGAAACACGCTGCAAAGATTCACAACGCACACAAATACAGAAACGTGATGCAAAGATTTACAACGCACACAAATACAGAAATGTGATGCAAAGATTCACAACGCACACAAAATACAGAAACATGCTGCAAAGATTTACAACGCACACAAATACAGAAACGTGATGCAAAAATTCACAACACACACAAATACAGAAACATGCTGCAAAGATTTACAACACACACAAATACAGAAATGTGATGCAAAGATTCACAATGCACACAAAATACAAAAACATGCTGCAAAGATTCACAACGCACACAAATACAGAAACGTGATGCAAAGATTCACAACGCACACAAATACAGAAATGTGCTGCAAAAATTCACAACGCACACAAATACAGAAACACGCTGCAAAGATTCACAACGCACACAAATACAGAAACGTGATGCAAAGATTCACAACGCACACAAATACAGAAATGTGATGCAAAGATTCACAAAGCACACAAAATACAGAAACACGCTGTAAAGATTCACAACACACACAAATACAGAAACACGCTGCAAAGATTCACAACGCACACAAATACAGAAACACGCTGCAAAGATTCACAATGCACACAAATACAGAAACACGCTGCAAAGATTCACAACACACACAAATACAGAGACACGCTGCAAAGATTTACAACACACACAAATATAGAAACATGCTGCAAAAATTCACAACGCACACAAATACAGAAACACGCTGCAAAGATTCACAACGCACACAAATACAGAAACGTGATGCAAAGATTCACAACGCACACAAAATACAGAAACACGCTGCAAAGATTCACAATGCACACAAAATACAGAAACATGCTGCAAAGATTCACAACGCACACAAATACAGAAATGTGATGCAACGATTCACAACGCACACAAAATACAGAAACACGCTGCAAAGATTTACAACACACACAAATATAGAAACATGCTGCAAAAATTCACAACGCACACAAATACAGAAACACGCTGCAAAGATTCACAACGCACACAAATACAGAAACGTGATGCAAAGATTCACAACGCACACAAAATACAGAAACACGCTGCAAAGATTCACAACGCACACAAAATACAGAAACACGCTGCAAAGATTCACAATGCACACAAAATACAGAAACATGCTGCAAAGATTCACAACGCACACAAATACAGAAACACGCTGCAAAGATTCACAACGCACACAAATACAGAAACGTGATGCAAAGATTTACAACGCACACAAATACAGAAATGTGATGCAAAGATTCACAACGCACACAAAATACAGAAACATGCTGCAAAGATTTACAACGCACACAAATACAGAAACGTGATGCAAAAATTCACAACACACACAAATACAGAAACATGCTGCAAAGATTTACAACACACACAAATACAGAAACATGCTGCAAAAATTCACAACGCACACAAATAAAGAAACACGCTGCAAAGATTCACAACGCACACAAATACAGAAACGTGATGCAAAGATTCACAACGCACACAAATACAGAAATGTGATGCAAAGATTCACAACGCACACAAAATACAGAAACACGCTGCAAAGATTCACAACACACACAAAATACAGAAACACGCTGCAAAGATTCACAACACACACAAATACAGAAACACGCTGCAAAGATTCACAACGCACACAAATACAGAAACACGCTGCAAAGATTCACAATGCACACAAATACAGAAACACGCTGCAAAGATTCACAACACACACAAATACAGAGACACGCTGCAAAGATTTACAACACACACAAATATAGAAACATGCTGCAAAAATTCACAACGCACACAAATACAGAAACACGCTGCAAAGATTCACAACGCACACAAATACAGAAACGTGATGCAAAGATTCACAACGCACACAAAATACAGAAACACGCTGCAAAGATTCACAATGCACACAAAATACAGAAACATGCTGCAAAGATTCACAACGCACACAAATACAGAAATGTGATGCAACGATTCACAACGCACACAAAATACAGAAACACGCTGCAAAGATTTACAACACACACAAATATAGAAACATGCTGCAAAAATTCACAACGCACACAAATACAGAAACACGCTGCAAAGATTCACAACGCACACAAATACAGAAACGTGATGCAAAGATTCACAACGCACACAAAATACAGAAACACGCTGCAAAGATTCACAATGCACACAAAATACAGAAACATGCTGCAAAGATTCACAACGCACACAAATACAGAAACACGCTGCAAAGATTCACAACGCACACAAATACAGAAACGTGATGCAAAAATTTATAACGCACACAAATACAGAAATGTGATGCAAAGATTCACAACGCACACAAAATACAGAAACATGCTGCAAAGATTTACAACGCACACAAATACAGAAACGTGATGCAAAAATTCACAACACACACAAATACAGAAACATGCTGCAAAGATTTACAACACACACAAATACAGAAACATGCTGCAAAAATTCACAACGCACACAAATAAAGAAACACGCTGCAAAGATTCACAACGCACACAAATACAGAAACGTGATGCAAAGATTCACAACGCACACAAATACAGAAATGTGATGCAAAGATTCACAACGCACACAAATACAGAAACGTGATGCAAAGATTCACAACGCACACAAAATACAGAAACACGCTGCAAAGATTCACAACACACACAAATACAGAAACATGCTGCAAAGATTCACAATGCACACAAAATACAGAAACATGCTGCAAAAATTCACAACGCACACAAAATACAGAAACACGCTGCAAAGATTCACAACGCACACAAATACAGAAACATGCTGCAAAGATTCACAATGCACACAAAATACAGAAACATGCTGCAAAAATTCACAATGCACACAAAATACAGAAACACGCTGCAAAGATTCACAACGCACACAAATACAGAAACATGATGCAAAGATTCACAACGCACACAAATACAGAAATGTGATGCGATGATTCACAACGCACACAAAATACAGAAACACGCTGCAAAGATTCACAACACACACAAATGTGTTGCAAACGCACACAAATACAGAAATGTGATGCAAAGATTCACAACGCACACAAAATACAGAAACACGCTGCAAAGATTCACAACACACACAAATACAGAAATGTGATGCGATGATTCACAACGCACACAAAATACAGAAACACGCTGCAAAGATTCACAACACACACAAATGTGTTGCAAACGCACACAAATACAGAAATGTGATGCAAAGATTCACAACGCACACAAAATACAGAAACACGCTGCAAAGATTCACAACACACACAAATACAGAAACACGCTGCAAAGATTCACAACACACACAAATACAGAAACACGCTGCAAAGATTCACAATGCACACAAAATACAGAAACATGCTGCAAAGATTCACAACGCACACAAATACAGAAACACGCTGCAAAGATTCACAACGCACACAAATACAGAAACACGCTGCAAAGATTCACAACGCACACAAAATACAGAAACATGCTGCAAAGATTTACAACGCACACAAATACAGAAACGTGATGCAAAGATTCACAACACACACAAATACAGAAACAAGCTGCAAAGATTTACAACACACACAAATACAGAAACATGCTGCAAAAATTCACAACGCACACAAATAAAGAAACACGCTGCAAAGATTCACAACGCACACAAATACAGAAACGTGATGCAAAGATTCACAACGCACACAAATACAGAAATGTGATGCAAAGATTCACAACGCACACAAAATACAGAAACACGCTGCAAAGATTCACAACACACACAAATACAGAAACACGCTGCAAAGATTCACAATGCACACAAAATACAGAAACATGCTGCAAAGATTCACAACGCACACAAATACAGAAACACGCTGCAAAGATTCACAACACACACAAATACAGAAACACGCTGCAAATATTCACAATGCACACAAAATACAGAAACATGCTGCAAAGATTCACAACGCACACAAATACAGAAACGTGATGTAAAGATTCACAACACACACAAATACAGAAACAAGCTGCAAAGATTTACAACACACACAAATACAGAAACATGCTGCAAAGATTCACAACGCACACAAATACAGAAACACGCTGCAAAGAATCACAACGCACACAAATACAGAAACGTGATGCAAAGATTCACAACGCACACAAATACAGAAATGTGATGCAAAGTTTCACAACGCACACAAATACAGAAATGTGATGCAAAGATTCACAACGCACACAAAATACAGAAACACGCTGCAAAGATTCACAACACACACAAATACAGAAACACGCTGCAAAGATTCACAATGCACACAAAATACAGAAACACGCTGCAAAGATTTACAACACACACAAATACAGAAACATGCTGCAAAAATTCACAACGCACACAAATACAGAAACACGCTGCAAAGATTCACAACGCACACAAATACAGAAACGTGATGCAAAGATTCACAACGCACACAAATACAGAAACACGCTGCAAAGATTCACAACACACACAAATACAGAAACACGCTGCAAAGATTCACAACACACACAAATACAGAAACACGCTGCAAAGATTCACAATGCACACAAATACAGAAACGTGATGCAAAGATTCACAACGCACACAAATACAGAAACACGCTGCAAAGATTCACAACACACACAAATACAGAAACACGCTGCAAAGATTCACAACGCACACAAATACAGAAATGTGCTGCAAAAATTCACAACGCACACAAATACAGAAACACGCTGCAAAGATTCACAACACACACACAATACAGAAATGTAATGCAAAGATTCACAACGCACACAAATACAGAAACACGCTGCGAAGATTCACAACGCACACAAAATACAGAAACACGCTGTAAAGATTCACAACGCACACAAATACAGAAACGTGATGTAAAGATTCACAACACACACAAATACAGAAACAAGCTGCAAAGATTTACAACACACACAAATACAGAAACATGCTGCAAAGATTCACAACGCACACAAATACAGAAACACGCTGCAAAGAATCACAACGCACACAAAATACAGAAACACGCTGCAAAAATTCACAACGCACACAAATACAGAAACACGCTGCAAAGATTCACAACGCACACAAATACAGAAACATGATGCAAAGATTCACAACGCACACAAATACAGAAATGTGATGCAAAGATTCACAAAGCACACAAAATACAGAAACACGCTGTAAAGATTCACAACACACACAAATACAGAAACACGCTGCAAAGATTCACAACGCACACAAATACAGAAACACGCTGCAAAGATTCACAATGCACACAAATACAGAAACACGCTGCAAAGATTCACAACACACACAAATACAGAGACACGCTGCAAAGATTTACAACACACACAAATATAGAAACATGCTGCAAAAATTCACAACGCACACAAATACAGAAACACGCTGCAAAGATTCACAACGCACACAAATACAGAAACGTGATGCAAAGATTCACAACGCACACAAAATACAGAAACACGCTGCAAAGATTCACAATGCACACAAAATACAGAAACATGCTGCAAAGATTCACAACGCACACAAATACAGAAATGTGATGCAACGATTCACAACGCACACAAAATACAGAAACACGCTGCAAAGATTTACAACACACACAAATATAGAAACATGCTGCAAAAATTCACAACGCACACAAATACAGAAACACGCTGCAAAGATTCACAACGCACACAAATACAGAAACGTGATGCAAAGATTCACAACGCACACAAAATACAGAAACACGCTGCAAAGATTCACAATGCACACAAAATACAGAAACATGCTGCAAAGATTCACAACGCACACAAATACAGAAACACGCTGCAAAGATTCACAACGCACACAAATACAGAAACGTGATGCAAAGATTTACAACGCACACAAATACAGAAATGTGATGCAAAGATTCACAACGCACACAAAATACAGAAACATGCTGCAAAGATTTACAACGCACACAAATACAGAAACGTGATGCAAAAATTCACAACACACACAAATACAGAAACATGCTGCAAAGATTTACAACACACACAAATACAGAAATGTGATGCAAAGATTCACAATGCACACAAAATACAAAAACATGCTGCAAAGATTCACAACGCACACAAATACAGAAACGTGATGCAAAGATTCACAACGCACACAAATACAGAAATGTGCTGCAAAAATTCACAACGCACACAAATACAGAAACACGCTGCAAAGATTCACAACGCACACAAATACAGAAACGTGATGCAAAGATTCACAACGCACACAAATACAGAAATGTGATGCAAAGATTCACAAAGCACACAAAATACAGAAACACGCTGTAAAGATTCACAACACACACAAATACAGAAACACGCTGCAAAGATTCACAACGCACACAAATACAGAAACACGCTGCAAAGATTCACAATGCACACAAATACAGAAACACGCTGCAAAGATTCACAACACACACAAATACAGAGACACGCTGCAAAGATTTACAACACACACAAATATAGAAACATGCTGCAAAAATTCACAACGCACACAAATACAGAAACACGCTGCAAAGATTCACAACGCACACAAATACAGAAACGTGATGCAAAGATTCACAACGCACACAAAATACAGAAACACGCTGCAAAGATTCACAATGCACACAAAATACAGAAACATGCTGCAAAGATTCACAACGCACACAAATACAGAAATGTGATGCAACGATTCACAACGCACACAAAATACAGAAACACGCTGCAAAGATTTACAACACACACAAATATAGAAACATGCTGCAAAAATTCACAACGCACACAAATACAGAAACACGCTGCAAAGATTCACAACGCACACAAATACAGAAACGTGATGCAAAGATTCACAACGCACACAAAATACAGAAACACGCTGCAAAGATTCACAACGCACACAAAATACAGAAACACGCTGCAAAGATTCACAATGCACACAAAATACAGAAACATGCTGCAAAGATTCACAACGCACACAAATACAGAAACACGCTGCAAAGATTCACAACGCACACAAATACAGAAACGTGATGCAAAGATTTACAACGCACACAAATACAGAAATGTGATGCAAAGATTCACAACGCACACAAAATACAGAAACATGCTGCAAAGATTTACAACGCACACAAATACAGAAACGTGATGCAAAAATTCACAACACACACAAATACAGAAACATGCTGCAAAGATTTACAACACACACAAATACAGAAACATGCTGCAAAAATTCACAACGCACACAAATAAAGAAACACGCTGCAAAGATTCACAACGCACACAAATACAGAAACGTGATGCAAAGATTCACAACGCACACAAATACAGAAATGTGATGCAAAGATTCACAACGCACACAAAATACAGAAACACGCTGCAAAGATTCACAACACACACAAAATACAGAAACACGCTGCAAAGATTCACAACACACACAAATACAGAAACACGCTGCAAAGATTCACAACGCACACAAATACAGAAACACGCTGCAAAGATTCACAATGCACACAAATACAGAAACACGCTGCAAAGATTCACAACACACACAAATACAGAGACACGCTGCAAAGATTTACAACACACACAAATATAGAAACATGCTGCAAAAATTCACAACGCACACAAATACAGAAACACGCTGCAAAGATTCACAACGCACACAAATACAGAAACGTGATGCAAAGATTCACAACGCACACAAAATACAGAAACACGCTGCAAAGATTCACAATGCACACAAAATACAGAAACATGCTGCAAAGATTCACAACGCACACAAATACAGAAATGTGATGCAACGATTCACAACGCACACAAAATACAGAAACACGCTGCAAAGATTTACAACACACACAAATATAGAAACATGCTGCAAAAATTCACAACGCACACAAATACAGAAACACGCTGCAAAGATTCACAACGCACACAAATACAGAAACGTGATGCAAAGATTCACAACGCACACAAAATACAGAAACACGCTGCAAAGATTCACAATGCACACAAAATACAGAAACATGCTGCAAAGATTCACAACGCACACAAATACAGAAACACGCTGCAAAGATTCACAACGCACACAAATACAGAAACGTGATGCAAAAATTTATAACGCACACAAATACAGAAATGTGATGCAAAGATTCACAACGCACACAAAATACAGAAACATGCTGCAAAGATTTACAACGCACACAAATACAGAAACGTGATGCAAAAATTCACAACACACACAAATACAGAAACATGCTGCAAAGATTTACAACACACACAAATACAGAAACATGCTGCAAAAATTCACAACGCACACAAATAAAGAAACACGCTGCAAAGATTCACAACGCACACAAATACAGAAACGTGATGCAAAGATTCACAACGCACACAAATACAGAAATGTGATGCAAAGATTCACAACGCACACAAAATACAGAAACACGCTGCAAAGATTCACAACGCACACAAAATACAGAAACATGCTGCAAAGATTTACAACGCACACAAATACAGAAACGTGATGCAAAGATTCACAACACACACAAATACAGAAACACGCTGCAAAGATTTACAACACACACAAATACAGAAACGTGATGCAAAGATTCACAACACACACAAATACAGAAACACGCTGCAAAGATTTACAACACACACAAATACAGAAACATGCTGCAAAAATTCACAACGCACACAAATACAGAAACACGCTGCAAAGATTCACAACGCACACAAATACAGAAACATGCTGCAAAAATTCACAACACACACAAATACAGAAACACGCTGCAAAGATTCACAATGCACACAAATACAGAAACGTGATGCAAAGATTCACAACGCACACAAATACAGAAACGTGATGCAAAGATTCACAACACACACAAATACAGAAACACGCTGCAAAGATTCACAACGCACACAAATACAGAAACACGCTGCAAAGATTCACAATGCACACAAAATACAGAAACATGCTGCAAAGATTCACAACGCACACAAATACAGAAACACGCTGCAAAGATTCACAACGCACACAAAATACAGAAACATGCTGCAAAGATTCACAACACACACAAATACAGAAACAAGCTGCAAAGATTTACAACACACACAAATACAGAAACATGCTGCAAAAATTCACAACGCACACAAATAAAGAAACACGCTGCAAAGATTCACAACGCACACAAATACAGAAACGTGATGCAAAGATTCACAACGCACACAAATACAGAAATGTGATGCAAAGATTCACAACGCACACAAAATACAGAAACACGCTGCAAAGATTCACAACACACACAAAATACAGAAACACGCTGCAAAGATTCACAACACACACAAATACAGAAACACGCTGCAAAGATTCACAACGCACACAAAATACAGAAACATGCTGCAAAGATTTACAACGCACACAAATACAGAAACGTGATGCAAAGATTCACAACACACACAAATACAGAAACACGCTGCAAAGATTTACAACACACACAAATACAGAAACATGCTGCAAAAATTCACAACGCACACAAATACAGAAACACGCTGCAAAGATTCACAACGCACACAAATACAGAAACGTGATGCAAAGATTCACAACGCACACAAATACAGAAATGTGATGCAAAGATTCACAATGCACACAAAATACAAAAACATGCTGCAAAGATTCACAACGCACACAAATACAGAAACGTGATGCAAAGATTCACAACGCACACAAATACAGAAATGTGCTGCAAAAATTCACAACGCACACAAATACAGAAACACACTGCAAAGATTCACAACGCACACAAATACAGAAACGTGATGCAAAGATTCACAACACACACAAATACAGAAACACGCTGCAAAGATTCACAACGCACACAAATACAGAAACACGCTGCAAAGATTCACAACGCACACAAAATACAGAAACATGCTGCAAAGATTTACAACGCACACAAATACAGAAACGTGATGCAAAGATTCACAACACACACAAATACAGAAACACGCTGCAAAGATTTACAACACACACAAATACAGAAACGTGATGCAAAGATTCACAACACACACAAATACAGAAACACGCTGCAAAGATTTACAACACACACAAATACAGAAACATGCTGCAAAAATTCACAACGCACACAAATACAGAAACACGCTGCAAAGATTCACAACGCACACAAATACAGAAACACGCTGCAAAAATTCACAACACACACAAATACAGAAACACGCTGCAAAGATTCACAATGCACACAAATACAGAAACGTGATGCAAAGATTCACAACGCACACAAATACAGAAACGTGATGCAAAGATTCACAACACACACAAATACAGAAACACGCTGCAAAGATTCACAACGCACACAAATACAGAAACACGCTGCAAAGATTCACAATGCACACAAAATACAGAAACATGCTGCAAAGATTCACAACGCACACAAATACAGAAACACGCTGCAAAGATTCACAACGCACACAAAATACAGAAACATGCTGCAAAGATTCACAACACACACAAATACAGAAACAAGCTGCAAAGATTTACAACACACACAAATACAGAAACATGCTGCAAAAATTCACAACGCACACAAATAAAGAAACACGCTGCAAAGATTCACAACGCACACAAATACAGAAACGTGATGCAAAGATTCACAACGCACACAAATACAGAAATGTGATGCAAAGATTCACAACGCACACAAAATACAGAAACACGCTGCAAAGATTCACAACACACACAAAATACAGAAACACGCTGCAAAGATTCACAACACACACAAATACAGAAACACGCTGCAAAGATTCACAACGCACACAAAATACAGAAACATGCTGCAAAGATTTACAACGCACACAAATACAGAAACGTGATGCAAAGATTCACAACACACACAAATACAGAAACACGCTGCAAAGATTTACAACACACACAAATACAGAAACATGCTGCAAAAATTCACAACGCACACAAATACAGAAACACGCTGCAAAGATTCACAACGCACACAAATACAGAAACACGCTGCAAAGATTCACAACGCACACAAAATACAGAAACATGCTGCAAAGATTTACAACGCACACAAATACAGAAACGTGATGCAAAGATTCACAACACACACAAATACAGAAACACGCTGCAAAGATTTACAACACACACAAATACAGAAACACGCTGCAAAGATTCACAACGCACACAAATACAGAAACGTGATGCAAAGATTCACAACGCACACAAATACAGAAATAAGATTCACAACGCACACAAAATACAGAAACATGCTGCAAAGATTTACAACGCACACAAATACAGAAACGTGATGCAAAGATTCACAACACACACAAATACAGAAACACGCTGCAAAGATTCACAATGCACACAAAATACAGAAACATGCTGCAAAGATTCACAACGCACACAAATACAGAAACACGCTGCAAAGATTCACAACGCACACAAAATACAGAAACATGCTGCAAAGATTCACAACGCACACAAATACAGAAACGTGATGCAAAGATTCACAACACACACAAATACAGAAACACGCTGCAAAGATTTACAACACACACAAATACAGAAACATGCTGCAAAAATTCACAACGCACACAAATACAGAAACACGCTGCAAAGATTCACAACGCACACAAATACAGAAACATGCTGCAAAAATTCACAACGCACACAAATAAAGAAACACGCTGCAAAGATTCACAACGCACACAAATACAGAAACACGCTGCAAAGATTTACAACACACACAAATACAGAAACATGCTGCAAAAATTAACAGAAACACGCTGCAAAGATTTACAACACACACAAATACAGAAACATGCTGCAAAAATTCACAACGCACACAAATACAGAAACACGCTGCAAAGATTCACAACGCACACAAATACAGAAACGTGATGCAAAGATTCACAACGCACACAAATACAGAAACACGCTGCAAAGATTCACAACGCACACAAAATACAGAAACATGCTGCAAAAATTCACAACGCACACAAATACAGAAACACGCTGCAAAGATTTACAACACACACAAATACAGAAACATGCTGCAAAAATTCACAGAAACACGCTGCAAAGATTTACAACACACACAAATACAGAAACATGCTGCAAAAATTCACAACGCACACAAATACAGAAACACGCTGCAAAGATTCACAACGCACACAAATACAGAAACGTGATGCAAAGATTCACAACGCACACAAATACAGAAATGTTATGCAAAGATTCACAACGCACACAAAATACAGAAACACGCTGCAAAGATTCACAACACACACAAATACAGAAACACGCTGCAAAGATTCACAACGCACACAAAATACAGAAACACGCTGCAAAGATTCACAACGCACACAAATACAGAAACACGCTGCAAAGATTCACAACGCACACAAAATACAGAAACATGCTGCAAAGATTTACAACGTACACAAATACAGAAACGTGATGCAAAGATTCACAACACACACAAATACAGAAACACGCTGCAAAGATTTACAACACACACAAATACAGAAACATGCTGCAAAAATTCACAACGCACACAAATACAGAAACACGCTGCAAAGATTCACAACGCACACAAATACAGAAACGTGATGCAAAGATTCACAACGCACACAAATACAGAAATGTTATGCAAAGATTCACAACGCACACAAAATACAGAAACACGCTGCAAAGATTCACAACACACACAAATACAGAAACACGCTGCAAAGATTCACAATGCACACAAAATACAGAAACATGCTGCAAAGATTCACAACGCACACAAAATACAGAAACACGCTGCAAAGATTCACAACGCAAACAAATACAGAAACACGCTGCAAAGATTCACAACGCACACAAAATACAGAAACATGCTGCAAAAATTCACAACGCACACAAATACAGAAACACGCTGCAAAGATTCACAACGCACACAAATACAGAAACGTGATGCAAAGATTCACAACGCACACAAATACAGAAACACGCTGCAAAGATTCACAACACACACAAATACAGAAACACGCTGCAAAGATTCACAACACACACAAATACAGAAACACGCTGCAAAGATTCACAATGCACACAAATACAGAAACGTGATGCAAAGATTCACAACGCACACAAATACAGAAACACGCTGCAAAGATTCACAACACACACAAATACAGAAACACGCTGCAAAGATTCACAACGCACACAAATACAGAAACACGCTGCAAAGATTCACAATGCACACAAAATACAGAAACATGCTGCAAAGATTCACAACGCACACAAATACAGAAACACGCTGCAAAGATTCACAACGCACACAAAATACAGAAACATGCTGCAAAGATTTACAACGCACACAAATACAGAAACGTGATGCAAAGATTCACAACACACACAAATACAGAAACACGCTGCAAAGATTTACAACACACACAAATACAGAAACATACTGCAAAAATTCACAACGCACACAAATACAGAAACACGCTGCAAAGATTCACAACGCACACAAATACAGAAACATGCTGCAAAAATTCACAACGCACACAAATAAAGAAACACGCTGCAAAGATTCAAAACGCACACAAATACAGAAACACGCTGCAAAAATTCACAACGCACACAAATACAGAAACACGCTGCAAAGATTCACAACGCGAACAAATACAGAAATGTGATGCAAAGATTCACAACGCACACAAAATACAGAAACGTGATGCAAAGATTCACAACACACACAAATACAGAAACACGCTGCAAAGATTTACAACACACACAAATACAGAAACATGCTGCAAAGATTTACAACGCACACAAATACAGAAACGTGATGCAAAGATTCACAACACACACAAATACAGAAACACGCTGCAAAGATTTACAACACACAAATACAGAAACATACTGCAAAAATTCACAACGCACACAAATACAGAAACACGCTGCAAAGATTCACAACACACACAAATACAGAAACACGCTGCAAAGATTCACAACACACACAAATACAGAAACACGCTGCAAAGATTCACAACGCACACAAATACAGAAACGTGATGCAAAGATTCACAACGCACACAAATACAGAAACGTGATGCAAAGATTCACAACACACACAAATACAGAAACACGCTGCAAAGATTCACAACGCACACAAATACAGAAACACGCTGCAAAGATTCACAATGCACACAAATACAGAAACATGCTGCAAAGATTCACAACGCACACAAATACAGAAACACGCTGCAAAGATTCACAACGCACACAAAATACAGAAACATGCTGCAAAGATTTACAACGCACACAAATACAGAAACGTGATGCAAAGATTCACAACACACACAAATACAGAAACACGCTGCAAAGATTTACAACACACACAAATACAGAAACATGCTGCAAAAATTCACAACGCACACAAATACAGAAACACGCTGCAAAGATTCACAACGCACACAAATACAGAAACATGCTGCAAAAATTCACAACGCACACAAATAAAGAAACACGCTGCAAAGATTCACAACGCACACAAATACAGAAACACGCTGCAAAGATTTACAACACAAACAAATACAGAAACATGCTGCAAAAATTCACAACGCACACAAATACAGAAACACGCTGCAAAGATTCACAACGCACACAAATACAGAAATGTGATGCAAAGATTCACAACGCACACAAAATACAGAAACACGCTGCAAAGATTCACAACACACACAAATACAGAAACACGCTGCAAAGATTCACAACGCACACAAATACAGAAACACGCTGCAAAGATTCACAACGCACACAAATACAGAAACACGCTGCAAAGATTCACAATGCACACAAATACAGAAACATGCTGCAAAGATTCACAACGCACACAAATACAGAAACACGCTGCAAAGATTCACAACGCACACAAAATACAGAAACATGCTGCAAAGATTTACAACGCACACAAATACAGAAATGTGATGCAAAAATTCACAACGCACACAAATACAGAAACACGCTGCAAAGATTCACAACACACACAAATACAGAAACACGCTGCAAAGATTCACAACACACACAAATACAGAAACACGCTGCAAAGATTCACAACGCACACAAATACAGAAACGTGATGCAAAGATTCACAACGCACACAAATACAGAAACGTGATGCAAAGATTCACAACACACACAAATACAGAAACACGCTGCAAAGATTCACAACGCACACAAATACAGAAACACGCTGCAAAGATTCACAACGCACACAAATACAGAAACATGCTGCAAAGATTCACAACGCACACAAATACAGAAACACGCTGCAAAGATTCACAACGCACACAAAATACAGAAACATGCTGCAAAGATTTACAACGCACACAAATACAGAAACGTGATGCAAAGATTCACAACACACACAAATACAGAAACACGCTGCAAAGATTTACAACACACACAAATACAGAAACATGCTGCAAAAATTCACAACGCACACAAATACAGAAACACGCTGCAAAGATTCACAACGCACACAAATACAGAAACATGCTGCAAAAATTCACAACGCACACAAATAAAGAAACACGCTGCAAAGATTCACAACGCACACAAATACAGAAACACGCTGCAAAGATTTACAACACAAACAAATACAGAAACATGCTGCAAAAATTCACAACGCACACAAATACAGAAACACGCTGCAAAGATTCACAACGCACACAAATACAGAAATGTGATGCAAAGATTCACAACGCACACAAAATACAGAAACACGCTGCAAAGATTCACAACGCACACAAATACAGAAACACGCTGCAAAGATTCACAATGCACACAAATACAGAAACATGCTGCAAAGATTCACAACGCACACAAATACAGAAACACGCTGCAAAGATTCACAACGCACACAAAATACAGAAACATGCTGCAAAGATTTACAACGCACACAAATACAGAAACGTGATGCAAAGATTCACAACACACACAAATACAGAAACACGCTGCAAAGATTTACAACACACACAAATACAGAAACATGCTGCAAAAATTCACAACGCACACAAATACAGAAACACGCTGCAAAGATTCACAACGCACACAAATACAGAAACATGCTGCAAAAATTCACAACGCACACAAATAAAGAAACACGCTGCAAAGATTCACAACGCACACAAATACAGAAACACGCTGCAAAGATTTACAACACAAACAAATACAGAAACATGCTGCAAAAATTCACAACGCACACAAATACAGAAACACGCTGCAAAGATTCACAACGCACACAAATACAGAAATGTGATGCAAAGATTCACAACGCACACAAAATACAGAAACACGCTGCAAAGATTCACAACACACACAAATACAGAAACACGCTGCAAAGATTCACAACGCACACAAATACAGAAACACGCTGCAAAGATTCACAATGCACACAAATACAGAAACATGCTGCAAAGATTCACAACGCACACAAATACAGAAACACGCTGCAAAGATTCACAACGCACACAAAATACAGAAACATGCTGCAAAGATTTACAACGCACACAAATACAGAAATGTGATGCAAAAATTCACAACGCACACAAATACAGAAACACGCTGCAAAGATTCACAACACACACAAATACAGAAACACGCTGCAAAGATTCACAACACACACAAATACAGAAACACGCTGCAAAGATTCACAACGCACACAAATACAGAAACGTGATGCAAAGATTCACAACGCACACAAATACAGAAACGTGATGCAAAGATTCACAACACACACAAATACAGAAACACGCTGCAAAGATTCACAACGCACACAAATACAGAAACACGCTGCAAAGATTCACAATGCACACAAATACAGAAACATGCTGCAAAGATTCACAACGCACACAAATACAGAAACACGCTGCAAAGATTCACAACGCACACAAAATACAGAAACATGCTGCAAAGATTTACAACGCACACAAATACAGAAACGTGATGCAAAGATTCACAACACACACAAATACAGAAACACGCTGCAAAGATTTACAACACACACAAATACAGAAACATGCTGCAAAAATTCACAACGCACACAAATACAGAAACACGCTGCAAAGATTCACAACGCACACAAATACAGAAACATGCTGCAAAAATTCACAACGCACACAAATAAAGAAACACGCTGCAAAGATTCACAACGCACACAAATACAGAAACACGCTGCAAAGATTTACAACACAAACAAATACAGAAACATGCTGCAAAAATTCACAACGCACACAAATACAGAAACACGCTGCAAAGATTCACAACGCACACAAATACAGAAATGTGATGCAAAGATTCACAACGCACACAAAATACAGAAACACGCTGCAAAGATTCACAACACACACAAATACAGAAACACGCTGCAAAGATTCACAACGCACACAAATACAGAAACACGCTGCAAAGATTCACAACGCACACAAAATACAGAAACATGCTGCAAAGATTTACAACCCACACAAATACAGAAACGTGATGCAAAGACTCACAACGCACACAAATACAGAAACACGCTGCAAAGATTCACAACGCACACAAATACAGAAACACGCTGCAAAGATTCACAACGCACACAAAATACAGAAACATGCTGCAAAGATTTACAACGCACACAAATACAGAAACGTGATGCAAAGATTCACAACACACACAAATACAGAAACACGCTGCAAAGATTCACAACACACACAAATACAGAAACACGCTGCAAAGATTCACAATGCACACAAAATACAGAAACATGCTGCAAAGATTCACAACGCACACAAATACAGAAACACGCTGCAAAGATTCACAACGCACACAAATACAGAAACACGCTGCAAAGATTCACAACGCACACAAATACAGAAACGTGATGCAAAGATTCACAACACACACAAATACAGAAACAAGCTGCAAAGATTTACAACACACACAAATACAGAAACATGCTGCAAAAATTCACAACGCACACAAATAAAGAAACACGCTGCAAAGATTCACAACACACACAAATACAGAAACACGCTGCAAAGATTCACAATGCACACAAAATACAGAAACATGCTGCAAAGATTCACAACGCACACAAATACAGAAACACGCTGCAAAGATTCACAACGCACTCAAAATACAGAAACATGCTGCAAAGATTTACAACGCACACAAATACAGAAACGTGATGCAAAGATTCACAACACACACAAATACAGAAACACGCTGCAAAGATTCACAACGCACACAAATACAGAAACGCGCTGCAAAGATTCACAACGCACACAAAATACAGAAACATGCTGCAAAGATTCACAACGCACACAAATACAGAAATGTGATGCAAAGATTCACAAAGCACACAAAATACAGAAACACGCTGTAAAGATTCACAACACACACAAATACAGAAACACGCTGCAAAGATTCACAACGCACACAAATACAGAAACACGCTGCAAAGATTCACAACGCACACAAATACAGAAACACGCTGCAAAGATTCACAACACACACAAATACAGAGACACGCTGCAAAGATTTACAACACACACAAATACAGAAACATGCTGCAAAAATTCACAACGCACACAAATACAGAAACACGCTGCAAAGATTCACAACGCACACAAATACAGAAATGTGATGCAAAGATTCACAACGCACACAAAATACAGAAACACGCTGCAAAGATTCACAACACACACAAATACAGAAACACGCTGCAAAGATTCACAATGCACAAAAAATACAGAAACATGCTGCAAAGATTCACAACGCACACAAATACAGAAACACGCTGCAAAGATTCACAATGCACACAAAATACAGAAACATGCTGCAAAGATTCACAACGCACACAAATACAGAAACACGCTGCAAAGATTCACAACGCACACAAATACAGAAACACGCTGCAAAGATTCACAACGCACACAAAATACAGAAACATGCTGCAAAGATTTACAACGCACACAAATACAGAAACGTGATGCAAAGATTCACAACACACACAAATACAGAAACAAGCTGCAAAGATTTACAACACACACAAATACAGAAACATGCTGCAAAAATTCACAACGCACACAAATAAAGAAACACGCTGCAAAGATTCACAACACACACAAATACAGAAACACGCTGCAAAGATTCACAATGCACACAAAATACAGAAACATGCTGCAAAGATTCACAACGCACACAAATACAGAAACACGCTGCAAAGATTCACAACGCACTCAAAATACAGAAACATGCTGCAAAGATTTACAACGCACACAAATACAGAAACGTGATGCAAAGATTCACAACACACACAAATACAGAAACACGCTGCAAAGATTCACAACGCACACAAATACAGAAACACGCTGCAAAGATTCACAACGCACACAAAATACAGAAACATGCTGCAAAGATTCACAACGCACACAAATACAGAAATGTGATGCAAAGATTCACAAAGCACACAAAATACAGAAACACGCTGTAAAGATTCACAACACACACAAATACAGAAACACGCTGCAAAGATTCACAACGCACACAAATACAGAAACACGCTGCAAAGATTCACAACGCACACAAATACAGAAACACGCTGCAAAGATTCACAACACACACAAATACAGAGACACGCTGCAAAGATTTACAACACACACAAATACAGAAACATGCTGCAAAAATTCACAACGCACACAAATACAGAAACACGCTGCAAAGATTCACAACGCACACAAATACAGAAATGTGATGCAAAGATTCACAACGCACACAAAATACAGAAACACGCTGCAAAGATTCACAACACACACAAATACAGAAACACGCTGCAAAGATTCACAATGCACAAAAAATACAGAAACATGCTGCAAAGATTCACAACGCACACAAATACAGAAACACGCTGCAAAGATTCACAACGCACACAAAATACAGAAACATGCTGCAAAGATTCACAACGCACACAAATACAGAAATGTGATGCAAAGATTCACAAAGCACACAAAATACAGAAACACGCTGTAAAGATTCACAACACACACAAATACAGAAACACGCTGCAAAGATTCACAACGCACACAAATACAGAAACACGCTGCAAAGATTCACAACGCACACAAATACAGAAACACGCTGCAAAGATTCACAACACACACAAATACAGAGACACGCTGCAAAGATTTACAACACACACAAATACAGAAACATGCTGCAAAAATTCACAACGCACACAAATACAGAAACACGCTGCAAAGATTCACAACGCACACAAATACAGAAATGTGATGCAAAGATTCACAACGCACACAAAATACAGAAACACGCTGCAAAGATTCACAACACACACAAATACAGAAACACGCTGCAAAGATTCACAATGCACAAAAAATACAGAAACATGCTGCAAAGATTCACAACGCACACAAATACAGAAACACGCTGCAAAGATTCACAACGCACACAAATACAGAAACACGCTGCAAAGATTCACAACGCACACAAAATACAGAAACATGCTGCAAAGATTCACAACGCACACAAATACAGAAACACGCTGCAAAGATTCACAACGCACACAAATACAGAAACACGCTGCAAAGATTCACAACGCACACAAATACAGAAACGTGATGCAAAGATTCACAACACACACAAATACAGAAACAAGCTGCAAAGATTTACAACACACACAAATACAGAAACATGCTGCAAAAATTCACAACGCACACAAATAAAGAAACACGCTGCAAAGATTCACAACACACACAAATACAGAAACACGCTGCAAAGATTCACAATGCACACAAAATACAGAAACATGCTGCAAAGATTCACAACGCACACAAATACAGAAACACGCTGCAAAGATTCACAACGCACTCAAAATACAGAAACATGCTGCAAAGATTTACAACGCACACAAATACAGAAACGTGATGCAAAGATTCACAACACACACAAATACAGAAACACGCTGCAAAGATTCACAACGCACACAAATACAGAAACGCGCTGCAAAGATTCACAACGCACACAAAATACAGAAACATGCTGCAAAGATTCACAACGCACACAAATACAGAAATGTGATGCAAAGATTCACAAAGCACACAAAATACAGAAACACGCTGTAAAGATTCACAACACACACAAATACAGAAACACGCTGCAAAGATTCACAACGCACACAAATACAGAAACACGCTGCAAAGATTCACAACGCACACAAATACAGAAACACGCTGCAAAGATTCACAACACACACAAATACAGAGACACGCTGCAAAGATTTACAACACACACAAATACAGAAACATGCTGCAAAAATTCACAACGCACACAAATACAGAAACACGCTGCAAAGATTCACAACGCACACAAATACAGAAATGTGATGCAAAGATTCACAACGCACACAAAATACAGAAACACGCTGCAAAGATTCACAACACACACAAATACAGAAACACGCTGCAAAGATTCACAATGCACAAAAAATACAGAAACATGCTGCAAAGATTCACAACGCACACAAATACAGAAACACGCTGCAAAGATTCACAATGCACACAAAATACAGAAACATGCTGCAAAGATTCACAACGCACACAAATACAGAAACACGCTGCAAAGATTCACAATGCACAAAAAATACAGAAACATGCTGCAAAGATTTACAACGCACACAAATACAGAAACGTGATGCAAAGATTCACAACACACACAAATACAGAAACACGCTGCAAAGATTCACAACACACACAAATACAGAAACACGCTGCAAAGATTCACAATGCACACAAAATACAGAAACATGCTGCAAAGATTCACAACGCACACAAATACAGAAACACGCTGCAAAGATTCACAACGCACACAAATACAGAAACACGCTGCAAAGATTCACAACGCACACAAATACAGAAACGTGATGCAAAGATTCACAACACACACAAATACAGAAACAAGCTGCAAAGATTTACAACACACACAAATACAGAAACATGCTGCAAAAATTCACAACGCACACAAATAAAGAAACACGCTGCAAAGATTCACAACACACACAAATACAGAAACACGCTGCAAAGATTCACAATGCACACAAAATACAGAAACATGCTGCAAAGATTCACAACGCACACAAATACAGAAACACGCTGCAAAGATTCACAACGCACTCAAAATACAGAAACATGCTGCAAAGATTTACAACGCACACAAATACAGAAACGTGATGCAAAGATTCACAACACACACAAATACAGAAACACGCTGCAAAGATTCACAACGCACACAAATACAGAAACGCGCTGCAAAGATTCACAACGCACACAAAATACAGAAACATGCTGCAAAGATTCACAACGCACACAAATACAGAAATGTGATGCAAAGATTCACAAAGCACACAAAATACAGAAACACGCTGTAAAGATTCACAACACACACAAATACAGAAACACGCTGCAAAGATTCACAACGCACACAAATACAGAAACACGCTGCAAAGATTCACAACGCACACAAATACAGAAACACGCTGCAAAGATTCACAACACACACAAATACAGAGACACGCTGCAAAGATTTACAACACACACAAATACAGAAACATGCTGCAAAAATTCACAACGCACACAAATACAGAAACACGCTGCAAAGATTCACAACGCACACAAATACAGAAATGTGATGCAAAGATTCACAACGCACACAAAATACAGAAACACGCTGCAAAGATTCACAACACACACAAATACAGAAACACGCTGCAAAGATTCACAATGCACAAAAAATACAGAAACATGCTGCAAAGATTCACAACGCACACAAATACAGAAACACGCTGCAAAGATTCACAATGCACACAAAATACAGAAACATGCTGCAAAGATTCACAACGCACACAAATACAGAAACACGCTGCAAAGATTCACAACGCACACAAATACAGAAACACGCTGCAAAGATTCACAACGCACACAAAATACAGAAACATGCTGCAAAGATTTACAACGCACACAAATACAGAAACGTGATGCAAAGATTCACAACACACACAAATACAGAAACAAGCTGCAAAGATTTACAACACACACAAATACAGAAACATGCTGCAAAAATTCACAACGCACACAAATAAAGAAACACGCTGCAAAGATTCACAACACACACAAATACAGAAACACGCTGCAAAGATTCACAATGCACACAAAATACAGAAACATGCTGCAAAGATTCACAACGCACACAAATACAGAAACACGCTGCAAAGATTCACAATGCACACAAAATACAGAAACATGCTGCAAAGATTCACAACGCACACAAATACAGAAACACGCTGCAAAGATTCACAACGCACTCAAAATACAGAAACATGCTGCAAAGATTTACAACGCACACAAATACAGAAACGTGATGCAAAGATTCACAACACACACAAATACAGAAACACGCTGCAAAGATTCACAACGCACACAAATACAGAAACGCGCTGCAAAGATTCACAACGCACACAAAATACAGAAACATGCTGCAAAGATTCACAACGCACACAAATACAGAAATGTGATGCAAAGATTCACAAAGCACACAAAATACAGAAACACGCTGTAAAGATTCACAACACACACAAATACAGAAACACGCTGCAAAGATTCACAACGCACACAAATACAGAAACACGCTGCAAAGATTCACAACGCACACAAATACAGAAACACGCTGCAAAGATTCACAACACACACAAATACAGAGACACGCTGCAAAGATTTACAACACACACAAATACAGAAACATGCTGCAAAAATTCACAACGCACACAAATACAGAAACACGCTGCAAAGATTCACAACGCACACAAATACAGAAATGTGATGCAAAGATTCACAACGCACACAAAATACAGAAACACGCTGCAAAGATTCACAACACACACAAATACAGAAACACGCTGCAAAGATTCACAATGCACAAAAAATACAGAAACATGCTGCAAAGATTCACAACGCACACAAATACAGAAACACGCTGCAAAGATTCACAATGCACACAAAATACAGAAACATGCTGCAAAGATTCACAACGCACACAAATACAGAAACACGCTGCAAAGATTCACAACGCACACAAATACAGAAACACGCTGCAAAGATTCACAACGCACACAAAATACAGAAACATGCTGCAAAGATTTACAACGCACACAAATACAGAAACGTGATGCAAAGATTCACAACACACACAAATACAGAAACAAGCTGCAAAGATTTACAACACACACAAATACAGAAACATGCTGCAAAAATTCACAACGCACACAAATAAAGAAACACGCTGCAAAGATTCACAACACACACAAATACAGAAACACGCTGCAAAGATTCACAATGCACACAAAATACAGAAACATGCTGCAAAGATTCACAACGCACACAAATACAGAAACACGCTGCAAAGATTCACAACGCACTCAAAATACAGAAACATGCTGCAAAGATTTACAACGCACACAAATACAGAAACGTGATGCAAAGATTCACAACACACACAAATACAGAAACACGCTGCAAAGATTCACAACGCACACAAATACAGAAACACGCTGCAAAGATTCACAACGCACACAAAATACAGAAACATGCTGCAAAGATTCACAACGCACACAAATACAGAAATGTGATGCAAAGATTCACAAAGCACACAAAATACAGAAACACGCTGTAAAGATTCACAACACACACAAATACAGAAACACGCTGCAAAGATTCACAACGCACACAAATACAGAAACACGCTGCAAAGATTCACAACGCACACAAATACAGAAACACGCTGCAAAGATTCACAACACACACAAATACAGAGACACGCTGCAAAGATTTACAACACACACAAATACAGAAACATGCTGCAAAAATTCACAACGCACACAAATACAGAAACACGCTGCAAAGATTCACAACGCACACAAATACAGAAATGTGATGCAAAGATTCACAACGCACACAAAATACAGAAACACGCTGCAAAGATTCACAACACACACAAATACAGAAACACGCTGCAAAGATTCACAATGCACAAAAAATACAGAAACATGCTGCAAAGATTCACAACGCACACAAATACAGAAACACGCTGCAAAGATTCACAACGCACACAAATACAGAAACACGCTGCAAAGATTCACAACGCACACAAAATACAGAAACATGCTGCAAAGATTTACAACGCACACAAATACAGAAACTTGATGCAAAGATTCACAACACACACAAATACAAAAACAAGCTGCAAAGATTTACAACACACACAAATACAGAAACATGCTGCAAAAATTCACAACGCACACAAATAAAGAAACACGCTGCAAAGATTCACAATGCACACAAAATACAGAAACATGCTGCAAAGATTCACAACGCACACAAAATACAGAAACATGCTGCAAAGATTTACAACGCACACAAATACAGAAACGTGATGCAAAGATTCACAACACACACAAATACAGAAACACGCTGCAAAGATTCACAACGCACACAAATACAGAAACACGCTGCAAAGATTCACAACGCACACAAAATACAGAAACATGCTGCAAAGATTTACAACGCACACAAATACAGAAACGTGATGCAAAGATTCACAACACACACAAATACAGAAACACGCTGCAAAGATTTACAACACACACAAATACAGAAACACGCTGCAAAGATTCACAACGCACACAAATACAGAAACGTGATGCAAAGATTCACAACGCACACAAATACAGAAATGTGATGCAAAGATTCACAACGCACACAAAATACAGAAACATGCTGCAAAGATTTACAACGCACACAAATACAGAAACGTGATGCAAAGATTCACAACACACACAAATACAGAAACACGCTGCAAAGATTCACAATGCACACAAAATACAGAAACATGCTGCAAAGATTCACAACGCACACAAATACAGAAACACGCTGCAAAGATTCACAACGCACACAAATACAGAAACGTGATGCAAAGATTCACAACGCACACAAATACAGAAATGTGATGCAAAGATTCACAACGCACACAAAATACAGAAACATGCTGCAAAGATTTACAACGCACACAAATACAGAAACGTGATGCAAAGATTCACAACACACACAAATACAGAAACACGCTGCAAAGATTCACAATGCACACAAAATACAGAAACATGCTGCAAAGATTCACAACGCACACAAATACAGAAACACGCTGCAAAGATTCACAACGCACACAAAATACAGAAACATGCTGCAAAGATTCACAACGCACACAAATACAGAAACATGATGCAAAGATTCACAACACACACAAATACAGAAACACGCTGCAAAGATTTACAACACACACAAATACAGAAACATGCTGCAAAAATTCACAACGCACACAAATACAGAAACACGCTGCAAAGATTCACAACGCACACAAATACAGAAACATGCTGCAAAAATTCACAACGCACACAAATAAAGAAACACGCTGCAAAGATTCACAACGCACACAAATACAGAAACACGCTGCAAAGATTTACAACACACACAAATACAGAAACATGCTGCAAAAATTAACAGAAACACGCTGCAAAGATTTACAACACACACAAATACAGAAACATGCTGCAAAAATTCACAACGCACACAAATACAGAAACACGCTGCAAAGATTCACAACGCACACAAATACAGAAACGTGATGCAAAGATTCACAACGCACACAAATACAGAAACACGCTGCAAAGATTCACAACGCACACAAAATACAGAAACATGCTGCAAAAATTCACAACGCACACAAATACAGAAACACGCTGCAAAGATTTACAACACACACAAATACAGAAACATGCTGCAAAAATTCACAGAAACACGCTGCAAAGATTTACAACACACACAAATACAGAAACATGCTGCAAAAATTCACAACGCACACAAATACAGAAACACGCTGCAAAGATTCACAACGCACACAAATACAGAAACGTGATGCAAAGATTCACAATGCACACAAATACAGAAATGTTATGCAAAGATTCACAACGCACACAAAATACAGAAACACGCTGCAAAGATTCACAACACACAAATACAGAAACACGCTGCAAAGATTCACAACGCACACAAAATACAGAAACACGCTGCAAAGATTCACAACGCACACAAATACAGAAACACGCTGCAAAGATTCACAACGCACACAAAATACAGAAACATGCTGCAAAGATTTACAACGTACACAAATACAGAAACGTGATGCAAAGATTCACAACACACACAAATACAGAAACACGCTGCAAAGATTTACAACACACACAAATACAGAAACATGCTGCAAAAATTCACAACGCACACAAATACAGAAACACGCTGCAAAGATTTACAACACACACAAATACAGAAACGTGATGCAAAGATTCACAACGCACACAAATACAGAAATGTTATGCAAAGATTCACAACGCACACAAAATACAGAAACACGCTGCAAAGATTCACAACACACACAAATACAGAAACACGCTGCAAAGATTCACAATGCACACAAAATACAGAAACATGCTGCAAAGATTCACAACGCACACAAAATACAGAAACACGCTGCAAAGATTCACAACGCACACAAATACAGAAACACGCTGCAAAGATTCACAACGCACACAAAATACAGAAACATGCTGCAAAAATTCACAACGCACACAAATACAGAAACACGCTGCAAAGATTCACAACGCACACAAATACAGAAACGTGATGCAAAGATTCACAACGCACACAAATACAGAAACACGCTGCAAAGATTCACAACACACACAAATACAGAAACACGCTGCAAAGATTCACAACACACACAAATACAGAAACACGCTGCAAAGATTCACAATGCACACAAATACAGAAACGTGATGCAAAGATTCACAACGCACACAAATACAGAAACACGCTGCAAAGATTCACAACACACACAAATACAGAAACACGCTGCAAAGATTCACAACGCACACAAATACAGAAACACGCTGCAAAGATTCACAATGCACACAAAATACAGAAACATGCTGCAAAGATTCACAACGCACACAAATACAGAAACACGCTGCAAAGATTCACAACGCACACAAAATACAGAAACATGCTGCAAAGATTTACAACGCACACAAATACAGAAACGTGATGCAAAGATTCACAACACACACAAATACAGAAACACGCTGCAAAGATTTACAACACACACAAATACAGAAACATACTGCAAAAATTCACAACGCACACAAATACAGAAACACGCTGCAAAGATTCACAACGCACACAAATACAGAAACATGCTGCAAAAATTCACAACGCACACAAATAAAGAAACACGCTGCAAAGATTCACAACGCACACAAATACAGAAACACGCTGCAAAGATTTACAACACACACAAATACAGAAACATGCTGCAAAAATTCACAACGCACACAAATACAGAAACACGCTGCAAAGATTCACAACGCGAACAAATACAGAAATGTGATGCAAAGATTCACAACGCACACAAAATACAGAAACGTGATGCAAAGATTCACAACACACACAAATACAGAAACACGCTGCAAAGATTTACAACACACACAAATACAGAAACATGCTGCAAAGATTTACAACGCACACAAATACAGAAACGTGATGCAAAGATTCACAACACACACAAATACAGAAACACGCTGCAAAGATTTACAACACACAAATACAGAAACATACTGCAAAAATTCACAACGCACACAAATACAGAAACACGCTGCAAAGATTCACAACACACACAAATACAGAAACACGCTGCAAAGATTCACAACACACACAAATACAGAAACACGCTGCAAAGATTCACAACGCACACAAATACAGAAACGTGATGCAAAGATTCACAACGCACACAAATACAGAAACGTGATGCAAAGATTCACAACACACACAAATACAGAAACACGCTGCAAAGATTCACAACGCACACAAATACAGAAACACGCTGCAAAGATTCACAATGCACACAAATACAGAAACATGCTGCAAAGATTCACAACGCACACAAATACAGAAACACGCTGCAAAGATTCACAACGCACACAAAATACAGAAACATGCTGCAAAGATTTACAACGCACACAAATACAGAAACGTGATGCAAAGATTCACAACACACACAAATACAGAAACACGCTGCAAAGATTTACAACACACACAAATACAGAAACATGCTGCAAAAATTCACAACGCACACAAATACAGAAACACGCTGCAAAGATTCACAACGCACACAAATACAGAAACATGCTGCAAAAATTCACAACGCACACAAATAAAGAAACACGCTGCAAAGATTCACAACGCACACAAATACAGAAACACGCTGCAAAGATTTACAACACAAACAAATACAGAAACATGCTGCAAAAATTCACAACGCACACAAATACAGAAACACGCTGCAAAGATTCACAACGCACACAAATACAGAAATGTGATGCAAAGATTCACAACGCACACAAAATACAGAAACACGCTGCAAAGATTCACAACACACACAAATACAGAAACACGCTGCAAAGATTCACAACGCACACAAATACAGAAACACGCTGCAAAGATTCACAACGCACACAAAATACAGAAACATGCTGCAAAGATTTACAACCCACACAAATACAGAAACGTGATGCAAAGACTCACAACGCACACAAATACAGAAACACGCTGCAAAGATTCACAACGCACACAAATACAGAAACACGCTGCAAAGATTCACAACGCACACAAAATACAGAAACATGCTGCAAAGATTTACAACGCACACAAATACAGAAACGTGATGCAAAGATTCACAACACACACAAATACAGAAACACGCTGCAAAGATTTACAACACACACAAATACAGAAACATGCTGCAAAGATTTACAACACACACAAATACAGAAACATGCTGCAAAAATTCACAACGCACACAAATACAGAAACACGCTGCAAAGATTCACAACACACACAAATACAGAAACACGCTGCAAAGATTCACAACACACACAAATACAGAAACACGCTGCAAAGATTCACAACGCACACAAATACAGAAACACGCTGCAAAGATTCACAATGCACACAAAATACAGAAACATGCTGCAAAGATTCACAACGCACACAAATACAGAAACACGCTGCAAAGATTCACAACGCACACAAAATACAGAAACATGCTGCAAAGATTTACAACGCACACAAATACAGAAACGTGATGCAAAGATTCACAACACACACAAATACAGAAACACGCTGCAAAGATTTACAACACACACAAATACAGAAACATGCTGCAAAAATTCACAACGCACACAAATACAGAAACACGCTGCAAAGATTCACAACGCACACAAATACAGAAACATGCTGCAAAAATTCACAACGCACACAAATAAAGAAACACGCTGCAAAGATTCACAACGCACACAAATACAGAAACACGCTGCAAAGATTTACAACACAAACAAATACAGAAACATGCTGCAAAAATTCACAACGCACACAAATACAGAAACACGCTGCAAAGATTCACAACGCACACAAATACAGAAATGTGATGCAAAGATTCACAACGCACACAAAATACAGAAACACGCTGCAAAGATTCACAACACACACAAATACAGAAACACGCTGCAAAGATTCACAATGCACACAAAATACAGAAACATGCTGCAAAGATTCACAACGCACACAAATACAGAAACACGCTGCAAAGATTCACAACGCACACAAATACAGAAACACGCTGCAAAGATTCACAAAGCACACAAAATACAGAAACATGCTGCAAAGATTTACAACGCACACAAATACAGAAACGTGATGCAAAGATTCACAACACACACAAATACAGAAACAAGCTGCAAAGATTTACAACACACACAAATACAGAAACAAGCTGCAAAGATTTACAACACACACAAATACAGAAACATGCTGCAAAAATTCACAACGCACACAAATAAAGAAACACGCTGCAAAGATTCACAACACACACAAATACAGAAACACGCTGCAAAGATTCACAATGCACACAAAATACAGAAACATGCTGCAAAGATTCACAACGCACACAAATACAGAAACACGCTGCAAAGATTCACAACGCACTCAAAATACAGAAACATGCTGCAAAGATTTACAACGCACACAAATACAGAAACGTGATGCAAAGATTCACAACACACACAAATACAGAAACACGCTGCAAAGATTCACAACGCACACAAATACAGAAACACGCTGCAAAGATTCACAACGCACACAAAATACAGAAACATGCTGCAAAGATTTACAACGCACACAAATACAGAAACGTGATGCAAAGATTCACAACACACACAAATACAGAAACACGCTGCAAAGATTTACAACACACACAAATACAGAAACATGCTGCAAAGATTTACAACACACACAAATACAGAAACATGCTGCAAAAATTCACAACGCACACAAATACAGAAACACGCTGCAAAGATTCACAATGCACACAAATACAGAAACGTGATGCAAAGATTCACAACGCACACAAATACAGAAATGTGCTGCAAAAATTCACAACGCACACAAATACAGAAACACGCTGCAAAGATTCACAACACACACAAAATACAGAAATGTAATGCAAAGATTCACAACGCACACAAATACAGAAACACGCTGCGAAGATTCACAACGCACACAAAATACAGAAACACGCTGTAAAGATTCACAACGCACACAAATACAGAAATGTGCTGCAAAAATTCACAACGCACACAAATACAGAAACACGCTGCAAAGATTCACAACACACACACAATACAGAAATGTAATGCAAAGATTCACAACGCACACAAAATACAGAAACACGCTGTAAAGATTCACAACGCACACAAATACAGAAACACGCTGCAAAAATTCACAACGCACACAAATACAGAAACGTGATGCAAAGATTCACAACGCACACAAATACAGAAATGTGATGCAAAGATTCACAAAGCACACAAATACAGAAACACGCTGCAAAGATTCACAACACACACAAATACAGAAACACGCTGCAAAGATTCACAACGCACACAAAATACAGAAACATGCTGCAAAGATTCACAACACACACAAATACAGAAACAAGCTGCAAAGATTTACAACACACACAAATACAGAAACATGCTGCAAAAATTCACAACGCACACAAATAAAGAAACACGCTGCAAAGATTCACAACGCACACAAATAAAGAAACACGCTGCAAAGATTCACAACGCACACAAATACAGAAACGTGATGCAAAGATTCACAACGCACACAAATACAGAAATGTGCTGCAAAAATTCACAACGCACACAAATACAGAAACACGCTGCAAAGATTCACAACGCACACAAATACAGAAACGTGATGCAAAGATTCACAACGCACACAAATAAAGAAACACGCTGCAAAGATTCACAACGCACACAAATAAAGAAACAAGCTGCAAAGATTTACAACACACACAAATACAGAAACGTGATGCAAAAATTCACAACGCACACAAAATACAGAAACACGCTGTAAAGATTCACAACGCACACAAATACAGAAACACGCTGCAAAAATTCACAACGCACACAAATACAGAAACGTGATGCAAAGATTCACAACGCACACAAATACAGAAATGTGATGCAAAGATTCACAAAGCACACAAATACAGAAACACGCTGCAAAGATTCACAACACACACAAATACAGAAACACGCTGCAAAGATTCACAACGCACACAAAATACAGAAACATGCTGCAAAGATTCACAACACACACAAATACAGAAACAAGCTGCAAAGATTTACAACACACACAAATACAGAAACATGCTGCAAAAATTCACAACGCACACAAATAAAGAAACACGCTGCAAAGATTCACAACGCACACAAATAAAGAAACACGCTGCAAAGATTCACAACGCACACAAATACAGAAACGTGATGCAAAGATTCACAACGCACACAAATACAGAAATGTGCTGCAAAAATTCACAACGCACACAAATACAGAAACACGCTGCAAAGATTCACAACGCACACAAATACAGAAACGTGATGCAAAGATTCACAACGCACACAAATAAAGAAACACGCTGCAAAGATTCACAACGCACACAAATACAGAAACGTGATGCAAAGATTCACAACGCACACAAATACAGAAATGTGATGCAAAGATTCACAAAGCACACAAATACAGAAACACGCTGCAAAGATTCACAACACACACAAATACAGAAACACGCTGCAAAGATTCACAACGCACACAAAATACAGAAACATGCTGCAAAGATTCACAACACACACAAATACAGAAACAAGCTGCAAAGATTTACAACACACACAAATACAGAAACATGCTGCAAAAATTCACAACGCACACAAATAAAGAAACACGCTGCAAAGATTCACAACGCACACAAATAAAGAAACACGCTGCAAAGATTCACAACGCACACAAATACAGAAACGTGATGCAAAGATTCACAACGCACACAAATACAGAAATGTGCTGCAAAAATTCACAACGCACACAAATACAGAAACACGCTGCAAAGATTCACAACGCACACAAATACAGAAACGTGATGCAAAGATTCACAACGCACACAAATAAAGAAACACGCTGCAAAGATTCACAACGCACACAAATACAGAAACGTGATGCAAAGATTCACAACGCACACAAATACAGAAACGTGATGCAAAGATTCACAACGCACACAAATACAGAAATGTGATGCAAAGATTCACAACGCACACAAAATACAGAAACACGCTGCAAAGATTCACAACACACACAAAATACAGAAACACGCTGCAAAGATTCACAACACACACAAATACAGAAACACGCTGCAAAGATTTACAACACACACAAATACAGAAACATGCTGCAAAAATTCACAACGCACACAAATACAGAAACACGCTGCAAAGATTCACAACGCACACAAATACAGAAACGTGATGCAAAGATTCACAACGCACACAAATACAGAAATGTGATGCAAAGATTCACAATGCACACAAAATACAAAAACATGCTGCAAAGATTCACAACGCACACAAATACAGAAACGTGATGCAAAGATTCACAACGCACACAAATACAGAAATGTGCTGCAAAAATTCACAACGCACACAAATACAGAAACACGCTGCAAAGATTCACAACGCACACAAATACAGAAACGTGATGCAAAGATTCACAACGCACACAAATACAGAAATGTGATGCAAAGATTCACAAAGCACACAAAATACAGAAACACGCTGTAAAGATTCACAACACACACAAATACAGAAACACGCTGCAAAGATTCACAACGCACACAAATACAGAAACACGCTGCAAAGATTCACAACGCACACAAATACAGAAACACGCTGCAAAGATTCACAACACACACAAATACAGAGACACGCTGCAAAGATTTACAACACACACAAATACAGAAACATGCTGCAAAAATTCACAACGCACACAAATACAGAAACACGCTGCAAAGATTCACAACGCACACAAATACAGAAATGTGATGCAAAGATTCACAACGCACACAAAATACAGAAACACGCTGCAAAGATTCACAACACACACAAATACAGAAACACGCTGCAAAGATTCACAATGCACACAAAATACAGAAACATGCTGCAAAGATTCTCAATGCACACAAATACAGAAACACGCTGCAAAGATTCACAACACACACACAATACAGAAATGTAATGCAAAGATTCACAACGCACACAAAATACAGAAACACGCTGTAAAGATTCACAACGCACACAAATACAGAAACACGCTGCAAAAATTCACAACGCACACAAATACAGAAACGTGATGCAAAGATTCACAACGCACACAAATACAGAAATGTGATGCAAAGATTCACAAAGCACACAAATACAGAAACACGCTGCAAAGATTCACAACACACACAAATACAGAAACACGCTGCAAAGATTCACAACGCACACAAAATACAGAAACATGCTGCAAAGATTCACAACACACACAAATACAGAAACAAGCTGCAAAGATTTACAACACACACAAATACAGAAACATGCTGCAAAAATTCACAACGCACACAAATAAAGAAACACGCTGCAAAGATTCACAACGCACACAAATAAAGAAACACGCTGCAAAGATTCACAACGCACACAAATACAGAAACGTGATGCAAAGATTCACAACGCACACAAATACAGAAATGTGCTGCAAAAATTCACAACGCACACAAATACAGAAACACGCTGCAAAGATTCACAACGCACACAAATACAGAAACGTGATGCAAAGATTCACAACGCACACAAATAAAGAAACACGCTGCAAAGATTCACAACGCACACAAATACAGAAACGTGATGCAAAGATTCACAACGCACACAAATACAGAAACGTGATGCAAAGATTCACAACGCACACAAATACAGAAATGTGATGCAAAGATTCACAACGCACACAAAATACAGAAACACGCTGCAAAGATTCACAACACACACAAAATACAGAAACACGCTGCAAAGATTCACAACACACACAAATACAGAAACACGCTGCAAAGATTTACAACACACACAAATACAGAAACATGCTGCAAAAATTCACAACGCACACAAATACAGAAACACGCTGCAAAGATTCACAACGCACACAAATACAGAAACGTGATGCAAAGATTCACAACGCACACAAATACAGAAATGTGATGCAAAGATTCACAATGCACACAAAATACAAAAACATGCTGCAAAGATTCACAACGCACACAAATACAGAAACGTGATGCAAAGATTCACAACGCACACAAATACAGAAATGTGCTGCAAAAATTCACAACGCACACAAATACAGAAACACGCTGCAAAGATTCACAACGCACACAAATACAGAAACGTGATGCAAAGATTCACAACGCACACAAATACAGAAATGTGATGCAAAGATTCACAAAGCACACAAAATACAGAAACACGCTGTAAAGATTCACAACACACACAAATACAGAAACACGCTGCAAAGATTCACAACGCACACAAATACAGAAACACGCTGCAAAGATTCACAACGCACACAAATACAGAAACACGCTGCAAAGATTCACAACACACACAAATACAGAGACACGCTGCAAAGATTTACAACACACACAAATACAGAAACATGCTGCAAAAATTCACAACGCACACAAATACAGAAACACGCTGCAAAGATTCACAACGCACACAAATACAGAAACACGCTGCAAAGATTCACAATGCACACAAAATACAGAAACATGCTGCAAAGATTCACAACGCACACAAATACAGAAACACGCTGCAAAGATTCACAACGCACACAAATACAGAAACACGCTGCAAAGATTCACAACGCACACAAAATACAGAAACATGCTGCAAAGATTTACAACGCACACAAATACAGAAACGTGATGCAAAGATTCACAACACACACAAATACAGAAACAAGCTGCAAAGATTTACAACACACACAAATACAGAAACATGCTGCAAAAATTCACAACGCACACAAATAAAGAAACACGCTGCAAAGATTCACAACACACACAAATACAGAAACACGCTGCAAAGATTCACAATGCACACAAAATACAGAAACATGCTGCAAAGATTCACAACGCACACAAATACAGAAACACGCTGCAAAGATTCACAACGCACTCAAAATACAGAAACATGCTGCAAAGATTTACAACGCACACAAATACAGAAACGTGATGCAAAGATTCACAACACACACAAATACAGAAACACGCTGCAAAGATTCACAACGCACACAAATACAGAAACACGCTGCAAAGATTCACAACGCACACAAAATACAGAAACATGCTGCAAAGATTTACAACGCACACAAATACAGAAACGTGATGCAAAGATTCACAACACACACAAATACAGAAACACGCTGCAAAGATTTACAACACACACAAATACAGAAACATGCTGCAAAGATTTACAACACACACAAATACAGAAACATGCTGCAAAAATTCACAACGCACACAAATACAGAAACACGCTGCAAAGATTCACAATGCACACAAATACAGAAACGTGATGCAAAGATTCACAACGCACACAAATACAGAAATGTGCTGCGAAGATTCACAACGCACACAAAATACAGAAACACGCTGTAAAGATTCACAACGCACACAAATACAGAAATGTGCTGCAAAAATTCACAACGCACACAAATACAGAAACACGCTGCAAAGATTCACAACACACACACAATACAGAAATGTAATGCAAAGATTCACAACGCACACAAAATACAGAAACACGCTGTAAAGATTCACAACGCACACAAATACAGAAACACGCTGCAAAAATTCACAACGCACACAAATACAGAAACGTGATGCAAAGATTCACAACGCACACAAATACAGAAATGTGATGCAAAGATTCACAAAGCACACAAATACAGAAACACGCTGCAAAGATTCACAACACACACAAATACAGAAACACGCTGCAAAGATTCACAACGCACAAAATACAGAAACATGCTGCAAAGATTCACAACACACACAAATACAGAAACAAGCTGCAAAGATTTACAACACACACAAATACAGAAACATGCTGCAAAAATTCACAACGCACACAAATACAGAAACACGCTGCAAAGATTCACAACGCACACAAATAAAGAAACACGCTGCAAAGATTCACAACGCACACAAATACAGAAACGTGATGCAAAGATTCACAACGCACACAAATACAGAAATGTGCTGCAAAAATTCACAACGCACACAAATACAGAAACACGCTGCAAAGATTCACAACGCACACAAATACAGAAACGTGATGCAAAGATTCACAACGCACACAAATAAAGAAACACGCTGCAAAGATTCACAACGCACACAAATACAGAAACGTGATGCAAAGATTCACAACGCACACAAATACAGAAATGTGATGCAAAGATTCACAATGCACACAAAATACAAAAACATGCTGCAAAGATTCACAACGCACACAAATACAGAAACGTGATGCAAAGATTCACAACGCACACAAATACAGAAATGTGCTGCAAAAATTCACAACGCACACAAAATACAGAAACACGCTGTAAAGATTCACAACACACACAAATACAGAAACACGCTGCAAAGATTCACAACGCACACAAATACAGAAACACGCTGCAAAGATTCACAACGCACACAAATACAGAAACACGCTGCAAAGATTCACAACACACACAAATACAGAGACACGCTGCAAAGATTCACAACGCACACAAAATACAGAAACATGCTGCAAAGATTTACAACGCACACAAATACAGAAATGTGATGCAAAGATTCACAAAGCACACAAATACAGAAACACGCTGCAAAGATTCACAACACACACAAATACAGAAACACGCTGCAAAGATTCACAACGCACACAAAATACAGAAACATGCTGCAAAGATTCACAACACACACAAATACAGAAACAAGCTGCAAAGATTTACAACACACACAAATACAGAAACATGCTGCAAAAATTCACAACGCACACAAATAAAGAAACACGCTGCAAAGATTCACAACGCACACAAATACAGAAACATGCTGCAAAGATTCACAACGCACACAAATACATAAACACGCTGCAAAGATTCACAACGCACACAAAATACAGAAACATGCTGCAAAGATTTACAACGCACACAAATACAGAAACGTGATGCAAAGATTCACAACACACACAAATACAGAAACACGCTGCAAAGATTTACAACGCACACAAATACAGAAATGTGATGCAAAGATTCACAAAGCACACAAATACAGAAACACGCTGCAAAGATTCACAACACACACAAATACAGAAACACGCTGCAAAGATTCACAACGCACACAAAATACAGAAACATGCTGCAAAGATTCACAACACACACAAATACAGAAACAAGCTGCAAAGATTTACAACACACACAAATACAGAAACATGCTGCAAAAATTCACAACGCACACAAATAAAGAAACACGCTGCAAAGATTCACAACGCACACAAATAAAGAAACACGCTGCAAAGATTCACAACGCACACAAATACAGAAACGTGATGCAAAGATTCACAACGCACACAAATACAGAAACATGCTGCAAAGATTCACAACGCACACAAATACATAAACACGCTGCAAAGATTCACAACGCACACAAAATACAGAAACATGCTGCAAAGATTTACAACGCACACAAATACAGAAACGTGATGCAAAGATTCACAACACACACAAATACAGAAACACGCTGCAAAGATTTACAACACACACAAATACAGAAACATGCTGCAAAAATTCACAACGCACACAAATACAGAAACACGCTGCAAAGATTCACAACGCACACAAATACAGAAACGTGATGCAAAGATTCACAACGCACACAAATACAGAAACATGCTGCAAAGATTTACAACGTACACAAATACAGAAACGTGATGCAAAGATTCACAACACACACAAATACAGAAACACGCTGCAAAGATTTACAACACACACAAATACAGAAACATGCTGCAAAAATTCACAACGCACACAAATACAGAAACGTGATGCAAAGATTCACAACACACACAAATACAGAAACACGCTGCAAAGATTTACAACACACACAAATACAGAAACATGCTGCAAAAATTCACAACGCACACAAATACAGAAACATGCTGCAAAAATTCACAACGCACACAAATACAGAAACACGCTGCAAAGATTTACAACGTACACAAATACAGAAACGTGATGCAAAGATTCACAACGCACACAAATACATAAACACGCTGCAAAGATTCACAACGCACACAAAATACAGAAACATGCTGCAAAGATTTACAACGCACACAAATACAGAAACGTGATGCAAAGATTCACAACACACACAAATACAGAAACACGCTGCAAAGATTTACAACACACACAAATACAGAAACATGCTGCAAAAATTCACAACGCACACAAATACAGAAACACGCTGCAAAGATTCACAACGCACACAAATACAGAAACGTGATGCAAAGATTCACAACGCACACAAATACAGAAACATGCTGCAAAGATTTACAACGTACACAAATACAGAAACGTGATGCAAAGATTCACAACACACACAAATACAGAAACACGCTGCAAAGATTTACAACACACACAAATACAGAAACATGCTGCAAAAATTCACAACGCACACAAATACAGAAACGTGATGCAAAGATTCACAACACACACAAATACAGAAACACGCTGCAAAGATTTACAACACACACAAATACAGAAACATGCTGCAAAAATTCACAACGCACACAAATACAGAAACATGCTGCAAAAATTCACAACGCACACAAATACAGAAACACGCTGCAAAGATTTACAACGTACACAAATACAGAAACGTGATGCAAAGATTCACAACACACACAAATACAGAAACACGCTGCAAAGATTTACAACACACACAAATACAGAAACATGCTGCAAAAATTCACAACGCACACAAATACAGAAACACGCTGCAAAGATTCACAACGCACACAAATACAGAAACGTGATGCAAAGATTCACAACGCACACAAATACAGAAACACGCTGCAAAGATTCACAACACACACAAATACAGAAACACGCTGCAAAGATTCACAACACACACAAATACAGAAACACGCTGCAAAGATTCACAATGCACACAAATACAGAAACGTGATGCAAAGATTTACAACGCACACAAATACAGAAACACGCTGCAAAGATTCACAACGCACACAAATACAGAAACGTGATGCAAAGATTCACAACGCACACAAATACAGAAACACGCTGCAAAGATTCACAACACACACAAAATACAGAAACACGCTGCAAAGATTCACAACACACACAAATACAGAAACACGCTGCAAAGATTCACAATGCACACAAATACAGAAACGTGATGCAAAGATTCACAACGCACACAAATACAGAAATGTGATGCAAAGATTCACAACGCACACAAAATACAGAAACACGCTGCAAAGATTCACAACACACACAAAATACAGAAACGCTGCAAAGATTCACAACGCACACAAAATACAGAAACATGCTGCAAAGATTTACAACGCACACAAATACAGAAACGTGATGCAAAGATTCACAACACACACAAATACAGAAACGTGATGCAAAGATTCACAACGCACACAAATACAGAAATGTGATGCAAAGATTCACAACGCACACAAAATACAGAAACACGCTGCAAAGATTCACAACACACACAAATACAGAAACACGCTGCAAAGATTCACAATGCACACAAAATACAGAAACACGCTGCAAAGATTCACAACGCACACAAATACAGAAACACGCTGCAAAGATTCACAACGCACACAAATACAGAAACGTGATGCAAAGATTCACAACGCACACAAATACAGAAACACGCTGCAAAGATTCACAACACACACAAAATACAGAAACACGCTGCAAAGATTCACAACACACACAAATACAGAAACACGCTGCAAAGATTCACAATGCACACAAATACAGAAACGTGATGCAAAGATTCACAACGCACACAAATACAGAAATGTGATGCAAAGATTCACAACGCACACAAAATACAGAAACACGCTGCAAAGATTCACAACACACACAAAATACAGAAACACGCTGCAAAGATTCACAACGCACACAAAATACAGAAACATGCTGCAAAGATTTACAACGCACACAAATACAGAAACGTGATGCAAAGATTCACAACACACACAAATACAGAAACGTGATGCAAAGATTCACAACGCACACAAATACAGAAATGTGATGCAAAGATTCACAACGCACACAAAATACAGAAACACGCTGCAAAGATTCACAACACACACAAATACAGAAACACGCTGCAAAGATTCACAACACACACAAATACAGAAACACGCTGCAAAGATTCACAACGCACACAAAATACAGAAACACGCTGCAAAGATTCACAACACACACAAATACAGAAACACGCTGCAAAGATTCACAACGCACACAAATACAGAAATGTGATGCAAAGATTCACAAAGCACACAAATACAGAAACAAGCTGCAAAGATTCACAAAGCACACAAATACAGAAACACGCTGCAAAGATTCACAACACACACAAATACAGAAACACGCTGCAAAGATTCACAACGCACACAAAATACAGAAACATGCTGCAAAGGTTCACAACACACACAAATACAGAAACAAGCTGCAAAGATTTACAACACACACAAATACAGAAACATGTTGCAAAAATTCACAACGCACACAAATAAAGAAACACGCTGCAAAGATTCACAACGCACACAAATACAGAAACGTGATGCAAAGAATCACAACGCACACAAATACAGAAATGTGATGCAAAGATTCACAACGCACACAAAATACAGAAACACGCTGCAAAGATTCACAACACACACAAAATACAGAAACACGCTGCAAAGATTCACAACACACACAAATACAGAAACACGCTGCAAAGATTCACAACGCACACAAAATACAGAAACATGCTGCAAAGATTTACAACGCACACAAATACAGAAACGTGATGCAAAGATTCACAACACGCACAAATACAGAAACGTGATGCAAAGATTCACAACGCACACAAATACAGAAATGTGATGCAAAGATTCACAACGCACACAAAATACAGAAACACGCTGCAAAGATTCACAACACACACAAAATACATTAACACGCTGCAAAGATTCACAACACACACAAATACAGAAACATGCTGCAAAGATTTACAACGCACACAAAATACAGAAACACGCTGCAAAGATTCACAACGCACACAAATACAGAAACACGCTGCAAAGATTCACAACGCACACAAATACAGAAACGTGATGCAAAGATTCACAACGCACACAAATACAGAAACACGCTGCAAAGATTCACAACACACACAAAATACAGAAACACGCTGCAAAGATTCACAACACACACAAATACAGAAACACGCTGCAAAGATTCACAATGCACACAAATACAGAAACGTGATGCAAAGATTCACAACGCACACAAATACAGAAATGTGATGCAAAGATTCACAACGCACACAAAATACAGAAACACGCTGCAAAGATTCACAACACACACAAAATACAGAAACACGCTGCAAAGATTCACAACGCACACAAAATACAGAAACATGCTGCAAAGATTTACAACGCACACAAATACAGAAACGTGATGCAAAGATTCACAACACACACAAATACAGAAACGTGATGCAAAGATTCACAACGCACACAAATACAGAAATGTGATGCAAAGATTCACAACGCACACAAAATACAGAAACACGCTGCAAAGATTCACAACCCACACAAAATACAGAAACACGCTGCAAAGATTCACAACACACACAAATACAGAAACACGCTGCAAAGATTCACAATGCACACAAAATACAGAAACACGCTGCAAAGATTCACAACGCACACAAATACAGAAACACGCTGCAAAGATTCACAACGCACACAAATACAGAAACGTGATGCAAAGATTCACAACACACACAAATACAGAAACACGCTGCAAAGATTCACAACACACACAAAATACAGAAACACGCTGCAAAGATTCACAACACACACAAATACAGAAACACGCTGCAAAGATTCACAATGCACACAAATACAGAAACGTGATGCAAAGATTCACAACGCACACAAAATACAGAAACACGCTGCAAAGATTCACAACACACACAAATACAGAAACACGCTGCAAAGATTCACAATGCACACAAAATACAGAAACACGCTGCAAAGATTCACAACGCACACAAATACAGAAACACGCTGCAAAGATTCACAACGCACACAAATACAGAAACGTGATCAGAAACAAAGATTCACAATGCACACAAAATACAAAAACATGCTGCAAAGATTCACAACGCACACAAATACAGAAACACGCTGCAAAGATTCACAACACACACAAATACAGAAACACGCTGCAAAGATTTACAACACACACAAATACAGAAACATGCTGCAAAAATTCACAACGCACACAAATACAGAAACACGCTGCAAAGATTCACAACACACACAAATACAGAATAATGCTGCAAAGATTCACAACGCACACAAAATACAGAAATGTGATGCAAAGATTCACAACGCACACAAATACAGATACACGCTGCGAAGATTCACAACGCACACAAAATACAGAAACACACTGTAAAGATTCACAAAGCACACAAATACAAAAACACGCTGCAAAGATTCACAACGCACACAAAATACAGAAATGTGATGCAAAGATTCACAACGCACACAAAATACAGAAACACGCTGCAAAGATTCACAATGCACACAAATACAGAAATGTGATGCAAAGATTCACAAAGCACACAAATACAGAAACACGCTGCAAAGATTCACAACGCACACAAATACAGAAACACGCTGCAAAGATTCACAACGCACACAAATACAGAAACGTGATGCAAAGATTCACAACGCACACAAATACAGAAATGTGATGCAAAGATTCACAACGCACACAAAATACAGAAACACGCTGCAAAGATTCACAACACACACAAATACAGAATAATGCTGCAAAGATTCACAACGCACACAAATACAGAAACACGCTGCAAAGATTCACAACGCACACAAATACAGAAACGTGATGCAAAGATTCACAACGCACACAAATACAGAAATGTGATGCAAAGATTCACAAAGCACACAAAATACAGAAACACGCTGTAAAGATTCACAACACACACAAATACAGAAACACGCTGCAAAGATTCACAATGCACACAAAATACAAAAACATGCTGCAAAGATTCACAACGCACACAAATACAGAAACACGCTGCAAAGATTCACAACACACACAAATACAGAAACACGCTGCAAAGATTTACAACACACACAAAAACAGAAACATGCTGCAAAAATTCACAACGCACACAAATACAGAAACACGCTGCAAAGATTCACAACACACACAAATACAGAATAATGCTGCAAAGATTCACAACGCACACAAAATACAAAAATGTGATGCAAAGATTCACAACGCACACAAATACAGATACACGCTGCGAAGATTCACAACGGACACAAAATACAGAAACACGCTGTAAAGATTCACAAAGCACACAAATACAAAAACACACTGCAAAGATTCACAACGCACACAAAATACAGAAATGTGATGCAAAGATTCACAACACACACAAAATACAGAAACACGCTGCAAAGATTCACAACACACACAAATACAGAAATGTGATGCAAAGATTCACAACGCACACAAAATACAGAAACACGCTGCAAAGATTCACAACACACACAAATACAGAATAATGCTGCAAAGATTCACAACGCACACAAATACAGAAACACGCTGCAAAGATTCACAACGCACACAAATACAGAAACGTGATGCAAAGATTCACAACGCACACAAATACAGAAATGTGATGCAAAGATTCACAAAGCACACAAATACAGAAACACGCTGCAAAGATTCACAACACACACAAATACAGAAACACGCTGCAAAGATTCACAACGCACACAAAATACAGAAACATGCTGCAAAGATTCACAACACACACAAATACAGAAACAAGCTGCATAGATTTACAACACACACAAATACAGAAACATGCTGCAAAAATTCACAACGCACACAAAATACAGAAACACGCTGCAAAGATTCACAACACACACAAAATACAGAAACACGCTGCAAAGATTCACAACACACACAAATACAGAAACACGCTGCAAAGATTCACAACACACACAAATACAGAATAATGCTGCAAAGATTAACAACGCACACAAATAAAAAAACACGCTGCAAAGATTCACAACGCACACAAATACAGAAACGTGATGCAAAGATTCACAACGCACACAAATACAGAAATGTGATGCAAAGATTCACAAAGCACACAAAATACAGAAACAGGCTGTAAAGATTCACAACACATACAAATACAGAAACACGCTGCAAAGATTCACAACGCACACAAATACAGAAACACGCTGCAAAGATTCACAACGCACACAAATACAGAAACACGCTGCAAAGATTCACAACGCACACAAATACAGAAACGTGATGCAAAGATTCACAACGCACACAAATACAGAAATGTGATGCAAAGATTCACAACGCACACAAAATACAGAAACACGCTGCAAAGATTCACAACACACACAAATACAGAAACACGCTGCAAAGATTCACAATGCACACAAAATACAGAAACATGCTGCAAAGATTCAAAACGCACACAAATACAGAAACACGCTGCAAAGATTCACAACGCACACAAAATACAGAAACATGCTGCAAAGATTTACAACGCACACAAATACAGAAACGTGATGCAAATATTCACAACACACACAAATACAGAAACAAGCTGCAAAGATTTACAACACACACAAATACAGAAACACGCTGCAAAGATTCACAATGCACACAAAATACAGAAACATGCTGCAAAGATTCACAACGCACACAAATACAGAAACACGCTGCAAAGATTCACAACGCACACAAATACAGAAACACGCTGCAAAGATTCACAACGCACACAAAATACAGAAACATGCTGCAAAGATTTACAACGCACACAAATACAGAAACGTGATGCAAAGATTCACAACACACACAAATACAGAAACAAGCTGCAAAGATTTACAACACACACAAATACAGAAACATGCTGCAAAAATTCACAACGCACACAAATACAGAAACACGCTGCAAAGATTCACAACGCACACAAATACAGAAACGTGATGCAAAGATTCACAACGCACACAAATACAGAAATGTGATGCAAAGATTCACAATGCACACAAAATACAGAAACACGTTGCAAAGATTCACAACACACACAAATACAGAAACACGCTGCAAAGATTCACAATGCACACAAAATACAGAAACATGCTGCAAAGATTCACAACGCACACAAATACAGAAACACGCTGCAAAGATTCACAAAGCACACAAAATACAGAAACATGCTGCAAAGATTTACAACGCACACAAATACAGAAACATGATGCAAAGATTCACAACACACACAAATACAGAAACAAGCTACAAAGATTCACAACGCACACAAAATACAAAAACATGCTGCAAAGATTCATAACGCACAAATACAGAAACAAGCTGCAAAGATTCACAATGCACACAAAATACAGAAACACGCTGCAAAGATTCACAATGCACACAAAATACAGAAACATGCTGCAAAGATTCACAACGCACACAAATACAGAAACACGCTGCAAAGATTCACAAAGCACACAAAATACAGAAACATGATGCAAAGATTCACAACACACACAAATACAGAAACAAGCTACAAAGATTCACAACGCACACAAAATACAAAAACATGCTGCAAAGATTCATAACGCACAAATACAGAAACAAGCTGCAAAGATTCAAAATGCACACAAAATACAGAAACACGCTGCAAAGATTCACAAAACACACAAATACAGAAACACGCTGCAAAGATTCATAACGCACACAAATACAGAAACACGCTGTAAAGATTCACAACGCACACAAAATACAGAAACATGCTGCAAAGATTTTCAACGCATAAAATATAAAATACGCTGCAAAGATTCACAACGCACACAAAATACAGAAACATGCTGCAAAAATTCACAACGCACACAAATACAGAAACATGCTGCAAAAATTTACAACGCACACAAATACAGAAACACGCTGTAAAGATTCACAACACACACAAATACAGAAACACGCTGCAAAGATTCACAATGCACACAAAATACAAAAACATGCTGCAAAGATTCACAACGCACACAAATACAGAAACACGCTGCAAAGATTCACAACACACACAAATACAGAAACACGCTGCAAAGATTTACAACACACACAAATACAGAAACATGCTGCAAAAATTCACAACGCACACAAAATACAGAAATGTGATGCAAAGATTCACAACGCACACAAAATACAGAAACACGCTGCAAAGATTCACAACACACACAAATACAGAAATGTGATGCAAAGATTTCACAACGCACAAATACAGAAACAAGCTGCAAAGATTCAAAATGCACACAAAATACAGAAACACGCTGCAAAGATAAAAAAAAAACAAATACAGAAACACGCTGCAAAGATTCATAACGCACACAAATACAGAAACACGCTGTAAAGATTCACAACGCACACAAAATACAGAAACACGCTGCAAAGATTCACAACGCATAAAATATAAAATACGCTGCAAAGATTCACAACGCAAACAAAATACAAAAACATGCTGCAAAGATTTTCAACGCATAAAATATAAAATACGCTGCAAAGATTCACAACGCACACAAAATACAGAAACATGCTGCAAAAATTCACAACGCACACAAATACAGAAACATGCTGCAAAAATTTACAACGCACACAAATACAGAAACACGCTGTAAAGATTCACAACACACACAAATACAGAAACACGCTGCAAAGATTCACAATGCACACAAAATACAAAAACATGCTGCAAAGATTCACAACGCACACAAATACAGAAACACGCTGCAAAGATTCACAACACACACAAATACAGAAACACGCTGCAAAGATTTACAACACACACAAATACAGAAACATGCTGCAAAAATTCACAACGCACACAAAATACAGAAATGTGATGCAAAGATTCACAACGCACACAAAATACAGAAACACGCTGCAAAGATTCACAACACACACAAATACAGAAATGTGATGCAAAGATTTCACAATGCACACAAAATACAGAAACACGCTGCAAAGATTCACAACACACACAAATACAGAAATGTGATGCAAAGATTCACAACGCACACAAATACAGAAACACGCTGCAAAGATTCACAACGCACACAAATACAGAAACGTGATGCAAAGATTCACAACGCAGACAAATACAGAAATGTGATGCAAAGATTCACAAAGCACACAAATACAGAAACACGCTACAAAGATTCACAACACACACAAATACAGAAACATGCTGCAAAGATTTACAACACACACAAATACAGAAACATGTTGCAAAAATTCACAACGCACACAAATAAAGAAACACGCTGCAAAGATTCACAACGCACACAAATACAGAAACGTGATGCAAAGAATCACAACGCACACAAATACAGAAATGTGATGCAAAGATTCACAACGCACACAAAATACAGAAACACGCTGCAAAGATTCACAACACACACAAAATACAGAAACACGCTGCAAAGATTCACAACACACACAAATACAGAAACACGCTGCAAAGATTCACAACGCACACAAAATACAGAAACATGCTGCAAAGATTTACAACGCACACAAATACAGAAACGTGATGCAAAGATTCACAACACGCACAAATACAGAAACGTGATGCAAAGATTCACAACGCACACAAATACAGAAATGTGATGCAAAGATTCACAACGCACACAAAATACAGAAACACGCTGCAAAGATTCACAACACACACAAAATACATTAACACGCTGCAAAGATTCACAACACACACAAATACAGAAACATGCTGCAAAGATTTACAACGCACACAAAATACAGAAACACGCTGCAAAGATTCACAACGCACACAAATACAGAAACACGCTGCAAAGATTCACAACGCACACAAATACAGAAACGTGATGCAAAGATTCACAACGCACACAAATACAGAAACACGCTGCAAAGATTCACAACACACACAAAATACAGAAACACGCTGCAAAGATTCACAACACACACAAATACAGAAACACGCTGCAAAGATTCACAATGCACACAAATACAGAAACGTGATGCAAAGATTCACAACGCACACAAATACAGAAATGTGATGCAAAGATTCACAACGCACACAAAATACAGAAACACGCTGCAAAGATTCACAACACACACAAAATACAGAAACACGCTGCAAAGATTCACAACGCACACAAAATACAGAAACATGCTGCAAAGATTTACAACGCACACAAATACAGAAACGTGATGCAAAGATTCACAACACACACAAATACAGAAACGTGATGCAAAGATTCACAACGCACACAAATACAGAAATGTGATGCAAAGATTCACAACGCACACAAAATACAGAAACACGCTGCAAAGATTCACAACCCACACAAAATACAGAAACACGCTGCAAAGATTCACAACACACACAAATACAGAAACACGCTGCAAAGATTCACAATGCACACAAAATACAGAAACACGCTGCAAAGATTCACAACGCACACAAATACAGAAACACGCTGCAAAGATTCACAACGCACACAAATACAGAAACGTGATGCAAAGATTCACAACACACACAAATACAGAAACACGCTGCAAAGATTCACAACACACACAAAATACAGAAACACGCTGCAAAGATTCACAACACACACAAATACAGAAACACGCTGCAAAGATTCACAATGCACACAAATACAGAAACGTGATGCAAAGATTCACAACGCACACAAAATACAGAAACACGCTGCAAAGATTCACAACACACACAAATACAGAAACACGCTGCAAAGATTCACAATGCACACAAAATACAGAAACACGCTGCAAAGATTCACAACGCACACAAATACAGAAACACGCTGCAAAGATTCACAACGCACACAAATACAGAAACGTGATCAGAAACAAAGATTCACAATGCACACAAAATACAAAAACATGCTGCAAAGATTCACAACGCACACAAATACAGAAACACGCTGCAAAGATTCACAACACACACAAATACAGAAACACGCTGCAAAGATTTACAACACACACAAATACAGAAACATGCTGCAAAAATTCACAACGCACACAAATACAGAAACACGCTGCAAAGATTCACAACACACACAAATACAGAATAATGCTGCAAAGATTCACAACGCACACAAAATACAGAAATGTGATGCAAAGATTCACAACGCACACAAATACAGATACACGCTGCGAAGATTCACAACGCACACAAAATACAGAAACACACTGTAAAGATTCACAAAGCACACAAATACAAAAACACGCTGCAAAGATTCACAACGCACACAAAATACAGAAATGTGATGCAAAGATTCACAACGCACACAAAATACAGAAACACGCTGCAAAGATTCACAATGCACACAAATACAGAAATGTGATGCAAAGATTCACAAAGCACACAAATACAGAAACACGCTGCAAAGATTCACAACGCACACAAATACAGAAACACGCTGCAAAGATTCACAACGCACACAAATACAGAAACGTGATGCAAAGATTCACAACGCACACAAATACAGAAATGTGATGCAAAGATTCACAACGCACACAAAATACAGAAACACGCTGCAAAGATTCACAACACACACAAATACAGAATAATGCTGCAAAGATTCACAACGCACACAAATACAGAAACACGCTGCAAAGATTCACAACGCACACAAATACAGAAACGTGATGCAAAGATTCACAACGCACACAAATACAGAAATGTGATGCAAAGATTCACAAAGCACACAAAATACAGAAACACGCTGTAAAGATTCACAACACACACAAATACAGAAACACGCTGCAAAGATTCACAATGCACACAAAATACAAAAACATGCTGCAAAGATTCACAACGCACACAAATACAGAAACACGCTGCAAAGATTCACAACACACACAAATACAGAAACACGCTGCAAAGATTTACAACACACACAAAAACAGAAACATGCTGCAAAAATTCACAACGCACACAAATACAGAAACACGCTGCAAAGATTCACAACACACACAAATACAGAATAATGCTGCAAAGATTCACAACGCACACAAAATACAAAAATGTGATGCAAAGATTCACAACGCACACAAATACAGATACACGCTGCGAAGATTCACAACGGACACAAAATACAGAAACACGCTGTAAAGATTCACAAAGCACACAAATACAAAAACACACTGCAAAGATTCACAACGCACACAAAATACAGAAATGTGATGCAAAGATTCACAACACACACAAAATACAGAAACACGCTGCAAAGATTCACAACACACACAAATACAGAAATGTGATGCAAAGATTCACAACGCACACAAAATACAGAAACACGCTGCAAAGATTCACAACACACACAAATACAGAATAATGCTGCAAAGATTCACAACGCACACAAATACAGAAACACGCTGCAAAGATTCACAACGCACACAAATACAGAAACGTGATGCAAAGATTCACAACGCACACAAATACAGAAATGTGATGCAAAGATTCACAAAGCACACAAATACAGAAACACGCTGCAAAGATTCACAACACACACAAATACAGAAACACGCTGCAAAGATTCACAACGCACACAAAATACAGAAACATGCTGCAAAGATTCACAACACACACAAATACAGAAACAAGCTGCATAGATTTACAACACACACAAATACAGAAACATGCTGCAAAAATTCACAACGCACACAAAATACAGAAACACGCTGCAAAGATTCACAACACACACAAAATACAGAAACACGCTGCAAAGATTCACAACACACACAAATACAGAAACACGCTGCAAAGATTCACAACACACACAAATACAGAATAATGCTGCAAAGATTAACAACGCACACAAATAAAAAAACACGCTGCAAAGATTCACAACGCACACAAATACAGAAACGTGATGCAAAGATTCACAACGCACACAAATACAGAAATGTGATGCAAAGATTCACAAAGCACACAAAATACAGAAACAGGCTGTAAAGATTCACAACACATACAAATACAGAAACACGCTGCAAAGATTCACAACGCACACAAATACAGAAACACGCTGCAAAGATTCACAACGCACACAAATACAGAAACACGCTGCAAAGATTCACAACGCACACAAATACAGAAACGTGATGCAAAGATTCACAACGCACACAAATACAGAAATGTGATGCAAAGATTCACAACGCACACAAAATACAGAAACACGCTGCAAAGATTCACAACACACACAAATACAGAAACACGCTGCAAAGATTCACAATGCACACAAAATACAGAAACATGCTGCAAAGATTCAAAACGCACACAAATACAGAAACACGCTGCAAAGATTCACAACGCACACAAAATACAGAAACATGCTGCAAAGATTTACAACGCACACAAATACAGAAACGTGATGCAAATATTCACAACACACACAAATACAGAAACAAGCTGCAAAGATTTACAACACACACAAATACAGAAACACGCTGCAAAGATTCACAATGCACACAAAATACAGAAACATGCTGCAAAGATTCACAACGCACACAAATACAGAAACACGCTGCAAAGATTCACAACGCACACAAATACAGAAACACGCTGCAAAGATTCACAACGCACACAAAATACAGAAACATGCTGCAAAGATTTACAACGCACACAAATACAGAAACGTGATGCAAAGATTCACAACACACACAAATACAGAAACAAGCTGCAAAGATTTACAACACACACAAATACAGAAACATGCTGCAAAAATTCACAACGCACACAAATACAGAAACACGCTGCAAAGATTCACAACGCACACAAATACAGAAACGTGATGCAAAGATTCACAACGCACACAAATACAGAAATGTGATGCAAAGATTCACAATGCACACAAAATACAGAAACACGTTGCAAAGATTCACAACACACACAAATACAGAAACACGCTGCAAAGATTCACAATGCACACAAAATACAGAAACATGCTGCAAAGATTCACAACGCACACAAATACAGAAACACGCTGCAAAGATTCACAAAGCACACAAAATACAGAAACATGCTGCAAAGATTTACAACGCACACAAATACAGAAACATGATGCAAAGATTCACAACACACACAAATACAGAAACAAGCTACAAAGATTCACAACGCACACAAAATACAAAAACATGCTGCAAAGATTCATAACGCACAAATACAGAAACAAGCTGCAAAGATTCACAATGCACACAAAATACAGAAACACGCTGCAAAGATTCACAATGCACACAAAATACAGAAACATGCTGCAAAGATTCACAACGCACACAAATACAGAAACACGCTGCAAAGATTCACAAAGCACACAAAATACAGAAACATGATGCAAAGATTCACAACACACACAAATACAGAAACAAGCTACAAAGATTCACAACGCACACAAAATACAAAAACATGCTGCAAAGATTCATAACGCACAAATACAGAAACAAGCTGCAAAGATTCAAAATGCACACAAAATACAGAAACACGCTGCAAAGATTCACAAAACACACAAATACAGAAACACGCTGCAAAGATTCATAACGCACACAAATACAGAAACACGCTGTAAAGATTCACAACGCACACAAAATACAGAAACATGCTGCAAAGATTTTCAACGCATAAAATATAAAATACGCTGCAAAGATTCACAACGCACACAAAATACAGAAACATGCTGCAAAAATTCACAACGCACACAAATACAGAAACATGCTGCAAAAATTTACAACGCACACAAATACAGAAACACGCTGTAAAGATTCACAACACACACAAATACAGAAACACGCTGCAAAGATTCACAATGCACACAAAATACAAAAACATGCTGCAAAGATTCACAACGCACACAAATACAGAAACACGCTGCAAAGATTCACAACACACACAAATACAGAAACACGCTGCAAAGATTTACAACACACACAAATACAGAAACATGCTGCAAAAATTCACAACGCACACAAAATACAGAAATGTGATGCAAAGATTCACAACGCACACAAAATACAGAAACACGCTGCAAAGATTCACAACACACACAAATACAGAAATGTGATGCAAAGATTTCACAACGCACAAATACAGAAACAAGCTGCAAAGATTCAAAATGCACACAAAATACAGAAACACGCTGCAAAGATAAAAAAAAAACAAATACAGAAACACGCTGCAAAGATTCATAACGCACACAAATACAGAAACACGCTGTAAAGATTCACAACGCACACAAAATACAGAAACACGCTGCAAAGATTCACAACGCATAAAATATAAAATACGCTGCAAAGATTCACAACGCAAACAAAATACAAAAACATGCTGCAAAGATTTTCAACGCATAAAATATAAAATACGCTGCAAAGATTCACAACGCACACAAAATACAGAAACATGCTGCAAAAATTCACAACGCACACAAATACAGAAACATGCTGCAAAAATTTACAACGCACACAAATACAGAAACACGCTGTAAAGATTCACAACACACACAAATACAGAAACACGCTGCAAAGATTCACAATGCACACAAAATACAAAAACATGCTGCAAAGATTCACAACGCACACAAATACAGAAACACGCTGCAAAGATTCACAACACACACAAATACAGAAACACGCTGCAAAGATTTACAACACACACAAATACAGAAACATGCTGCAAAAATTCACAACGCACACAAAATACAGAAATGTGATGCAAAGATTCACAACGCACACAAAATACAGAAACACGCTGCAAAGATTCACAACACACACAAATACAGAAATGTGATGCAAAGATTTCACAATGCACACAAAATACAGAAACACGCTGCAAAGATTCACAACACACACAAATACAGAAATGTGATGCAAAGATTCACAACGCACACAAATACAGAAACACGCTGCAAAGATTCACAACGCACACAAATACAGAAACGTGATGCAAAGATTCACAACGCAGACAAATACAGAAATGTGATGCAAAGATTCACAAAGCACACAAATACAGAAACACGCTACAAAGATTCACAACACACACAAATACAGAAACATGCTGCAAAGATTCACACTGCACACAAATACAGAAACACGCTGCAAAGATTCACAACGCACACAAAATACAGAAACATGCTGCAAAGATTTACAACGCACACAAATACAGAAACGTGATGCAAAGATTCACAACACACACAAATACAGAAACAAGCTGCAAAGATTTACAACACACACAAATACAGAAACATGCTGCAAAAATTCACAACGCACACAAATACAGAAACACGCTGCAAAGATTCACAACGCACACAAATACAGAAACGTGATGCAAAGATTCACAACGCACACAAATACAGAAATGTGATGCAAAGATTCACAATGCACACAAAATACAGAAACACGCTGCAAAGATTCACAACACACACAAATACAGAAACACGCTGCAAAGATTCACAATGCACACAAAATACAGAAACATGCTGCAAAGATTCACAACGCACACAAATACAGAAACACGCTGCAAAGATTCACAAAGCACACAAAATACAGAAACATGCTGCAAAGATTTACAACGCACACAAATACAGAAACATGATGCAAAGATTCACAACACACACAAATACAGAAACAAGCTACAAAGATTCACAACGCACACAAAATACAAAAACATGCTGCAAAGATTCATAACGCACAAATACAGAAACAAGCTGCAAAGATTCACAATGCACACAAAATACAGAAACACGCTGCAAAGATTCACAATGCACACAAAATACAGAAACATGCTGCAAAGATTCACAACGCACACAAATACAGAAACACGATGCAAAGATTCACAAAGCACACAAAATACAGAAACATGATGCAAAGATTCACAACACACACAAATACAGAAACAAGCTACAAAGATTCACAACGCACACAAAATACAAAAACATGCTGCAAAGATTCATAACGCACAAATACAGAAACAAGCTGCAAAGATTCACAATGCACACAAAATACAGAAACACGCTGCAAAGATTCACAAAACACACAAATACAGAAACACGCTGCAAAGATTCATAACGCACACAAATACAGAAACACGCTGTAAAGATTCACAACGCACACAAATACAGAAACACGCTGCAAAGATTCACAACGCACACAAATACAGAAACACGCTGCAAAGATTCACAACGCACACAAAATACAGAAACATGCTGCAAAGATTTTCAACGCATAAAATATAAAATACGCTGCAAAGATTCACAACGCACACAAAATACAGAAACATGCTGCAAAAATTCACAACGCACACAAATACAGAAACATGCTGCAAAAATTTACAACGCACACAAATACAGAAACACGCTGTAAAGATTCACAACGCACACAAATACAGAAACACGCTGCAAAGATTCACAACGCACACAAATACAGAAACACGCTGTAAAGATTCACAACGCACACAAATACAGAAACACGCTGCAAAAATTCACAACGCACACAAAATACAGAAACATGCTGCAAAGATTTACAACGCATAAAATATAAAATACGCTGCAAAGATTCACAACGCACACAAAATACAGAAACATGCTGCAAAGATTCACAACGCACACAAATACAGAAACATGCTGCAAAGATTTACAACACAAACAAATACAGAAACATGCTGCAAAAATTCACAACGCACACAAATACAGAAATACGCTGCAAAGATTCACAACGCACACAAAATACAGAAACATGCTGCAAAGATTCACAACGCACACAAATACAGAAACACGCTGCAAAGATTCACAACGCACACAAATACAGAAACGTGATGCAAAGATTCACAACGCACACAAATACAGAAATGTGATGCAAAGATTCACAACGCACACAAAATACAGAAACACGCTGCAAAGATTCACAACACACACAAAATACAGAAACACGCTGCAAAGATTCACAACACACACAAATACAGAAACACGCTGCAAAGATTCACAACGCACACAAAATACAGAAACATGCTGCAAAGATTTACAACGCACACAAATACAGAAACGTGATGCAAAGATTCACAATACACACAAATACAGAAACGTGATGCAAAGATTCACAACGCACACAAATACAGAAATGTGATGCAAAGATTCACAACGCACACAAAATACAGAAACACGCTGCAAAGATTCACAACACACACAAAATACAGAAACACGCTGCAAAGATTCACAACACACACAAATACAGAAACACGCTGCAAAGATTCACAACGTACACAAAATACAGAAACATGCTGCAAAGATTTACAACGCACACAAATACAGAAACACGCTGCAAAGATTCACAACGCACACAAATACAGAAACGTGATGCAAAGATTCACAACGCACACAAATACAGAAATGTGATGCAAAGATTCACAACGCACACAAAATACAGAAACACGCTGCAAAGATTCACAACACACACAAATACAGAATAATGCTGCAAAGATTCACAACGCACACAAATACAGAAACACACTGCAAAGATTCACAACGCACACAAATACAGAAACGTGATGCAAAGATTCACAACGCACACAAATACAGAAATGTGATGCAAAGATTCACAAAGCACACAAAATACAGAAACACGCTGTAAAGATTCACAACACACACAAATACAGAAACACGCTGCAAAGATTCACAATGCACACAAAATACAAAAACATGCTGCAAAGATTCACAACGCACACAAATACAGAAACACGCTGCAAAGATTCACAACACACACAAATACAGAAACACGCTGCAAAGATTTACAACGCACACAAATACAGAAACATGCTGCAAAAATTCACAACGCACACAAAATACAGAAATGTGATGCAAAGATTCACAACGCACACAAAATACAGAAACACGCTGCAAAGATTCACAACGCACACAAATACAGAAACACGCTGCAAAGATTCACAACGCACACAAAATACAGAAACATGCTGCAAAGATTTACAACGCACACAAATACAGAAACGTGATGCAAAGATTCACAACACACACAAATACAGAAACAAGCTGCAAAGATTTACAACACACACAAATACAGAAACATGCTGCAAAAATTCACAACGCACACAAAATACAGAAATGTGATGCAAAGATTCACAACGCACACAAAATACAGAAACACGCTGCAAAGATTCACAACGCACACAAATACAGAAATGTGATGCAAAGATTCACAACGCACACAAAATACAGAAACACGCTGCAAAGATTCACAACACACACAAATACAGAAACACGCTGCAAAGATTCACAACGCACACAAAATACAGAAACATGCTGCAAAGATTTACAACGCACACAAATACAGAAACGTGATGCAAAGATTCACAACACACACAAATACAGAAACAAGCTGCAAAGATTTACAACACACACAAATACAGAAACATGCTGCAAAAATTCACAACGCACACAAATACAGAAACACGCTGCAAAGATTCACAACGCACACAAATACAGAAACGTGATGCAAAGATTCACAACGCACACAAATACAGAAATGTGATGCAAAAATTCACAATGCACACAAAATACAGAAACACGCTGCAAAGATTTACAACACACACAAATACAGAAACATGCTGCAAAAATTCACAACGCACACAAAATACAGAAACACGCTGCAAAGATTCACAACACACACAAAATACAGAAACACGCTGCAAAGATTCACAACACACACAAATACAGAAACACGCTGCAAAGATTCACAACACACACAAATACAGAATAATGCTGCAAAGATTAACAACGCACACAAATAAAAAAACACGCTGCAAAGATTCACAACGCACACAAATACAGAAACGTGATGCAAAGATTCACAACGCACACAAATACAGAAATGTGATGCAAAGATTCACAAAGCACACAAAATACAGAAACAGGCTGTAAAGATTCACAACACATACAAATACAGAAACACGCTGCAAAGATTCACAACGCACACAAATACAGAAACACGCTGCAAAGATTCACAACACACACAAATACAGAAACACGCTGCAAAGATTTACAACACACACAAATACAGAAACATGCTGCAAAAATTCACAACGCACACAAATACAGAAACACGCTGCAAAGATTCACAACGCACACAAATACAGAAACGTGATGCAAAGATTCACAACGCACACAAATACAGAAATGTGATGCAAAGATTCACAACGCACACAAAATACAGAAACACGCTGCAAAGATTCACAACACACACAAATACAGAAACACGCTGCAAAGATTCACAATGCACACAAAATACAGAAACATGCTGCAAAGATTCACAACGCACACAAATACAGAAACACGCTGCAAAGATTCACAACGCACACAAAATACAGAAACATGCTGCAAAGATTTACAACGCACACAAATACAGAAACGTGATGCAAAGATTCACAACACACACAAATACAGAAACAAGCTGCAAAGATTTACAACACACACAAATACAGAAACATGCTGCAAAGATTCACAACACACACAAATACAGAAACACGCTGCAAAGATTCACAATGCACACAAAATACAGAAACATGCTGCAAAGATTCACAACGCACACAAATACAGAAACACGCTGCAAAGATTCACAACGCACACAAAATACAGAAACATGCTGCAAAGATTTACAACGCACACAAATACAGAAACGTGATGCAAAGATTCACAACACACACAAATACAGAAACAAGCTGCAAAGATTTACAACACACACAAATACAGAAACATGCTGCAAAAATTCACAACGCACACAAATACAGAAACACGCTGCAAAGATTCACAACGCACACAAATACAGAAACGTGATGCAAAGATTCACAACGCACACAAATACAGAAATGTGATGCAAAGATTCACAACGCACACAAAATACAGAAATGTGATGCAAAGATTCACAACGCACACAAAATACAGAAACACGCTGCAAAGATTCACAACACACACAAATACAGAAATGTGATGCAAAGATTTCACAACGCACAAATACAGAAACAAGCTGCAAAGATTCAAAATGCACACAAAATACAGAAACACGCTGCAAAGATTCACAAAACACAAATACAGAAACACGCTGCAAAGATTCATAACGCACACAAATACAGAAACACGCTGTAAAGATTCACAACGCACACAAAATACAGAAACACGCTGCAAAGATTCACAACGCATAAAATATAAAATACGCTGCAAAGATTCACAACGCAAACAAAATACAGAAACATGCTGCAAAGATTTTCAACGCATAAAATATAAAATACGCTGCAAAGATTCACAACGCACACAAAATACAGAAACATGCTGCAAAAATTCACAACGCACACAAATACAGAAACATGCTGCAAAAATTTACAACGCACACAAATACAGAAACACGCTGTAAAGATTCACAACACACACAAATACAGAAACACGCTGCAAAGATTCACAATGCACACAAAATACAAAAACATGCTGCAAAGATTCACAACGCACACAAATACAGAAACACGCTGCAAAGATTCACAACACACACAAATACAGAAACACGCTGCAAAGATTTACAACACACACAAATACAGAAACATGCTGCAAAAATTCACAACGCACACAAAATACAGAAATGTGATGCAAAGATTCACAACGCACACAAAATACAGAAACACGCTGCAAAGATTCACAACACACACAAATACAGAAATGTGATGCAAAGATTTCACAACGCACACAAAATACAGAAACACGCTGCAAAGATTCACAACACACACAAATACAGAAATGTGATGCAAAGATTCACAACGCACACAAATACAGAAACACGCTGCAAAGATTCACAACGCACACAAATACAGAAACGTGATGCAAAGATTCACAACGCAGACAAATACAGAAATGTGATGCAAAGATTCACAAAGCACACAAATACAGAAACACGCTGCAAAGATTCACAACACACACAAATACAGAAACATGCTGCAAAGATTCACACTGCACACAAATACAGAAACACGCTGCAAAGATTCACAACGCACACAAAATACAGAAACATGCTGCAAAGATTTACAACGCACACAAATACAGAAACGTGATGCAAAGATTCACAACACACACAAATACAGAAACAAGCTGCAAAGATTTACAACACACACAAATACAGAAACATGCTGCAAAAATTCACAACGCACACAAATACAGAAACACGCTGCAAAGATTCACAACGCACACAAATACAGAAACGTGATGCAAAGATTCACAACACACACAAATACAGAAATGTGATGCAAAGATTCACAATGCACACAAAATACAGAAACACGCTGCAAAGATTCACAACACACACAAATACAGAAACACGCTGCAAAGATTCACAATGCACACAAAATACAGAAACATGCTGCAAAGATTCACAACGCACACAAATACAGAAACACGCTGCAAAGATTCACAAAGCACACAAAATACAGAAACATGCTGCAAAGATTTACAACGCACACAAATACAGAAACATGATGCAAAGATTCACAATGCACACAAAATACAGAAACACGCTGCAAAGATTCACAATGCACACAAAATACAGAAACATGCTGCAAAGATTCACAACGCACACAAATACAGAAACACGCTGCAAAGATTCACAAAGCACACAAAATACAGAAACATGCTGCAAAGATTTACAACGCACACAAATACAGAAACATGATGCAAAGATTCACAACACACACAAATACAGAAACAAGCTACAAAGATTCACAACGCACACAAAATACAAAAACATGCTGCAAAGATTCATAACGCACAAATACAGAAACAAGCTGCAAAGATTCACAATGCACACAAAATACAGAAACACGCTGCAAAGATTCACAATGCACACAAAATACAGAAACATGCTGCAAAGATTCACAACGCACACAAATACAGAAACACGCTGCAAAGATTCACAAAGCACACAAAATACAGAAACATGCTGCAAAGATTTACAACGCACACAAATACAGAAACATGATGCAAAGATTCACAACACACACAAATACAGAAACAAGCTACAAAGATTCATAACGCACACAAATACAGAAACACGCTGTAAAGATTCACAACGCACACAAAATACAGAAACATGCTGCAAAGATTTTCAACGCATAAAATATAAAATACGCTGCAAAGATTCACAACGCACACAAAATACAGAAACATGCTGCAAAAATTCACAACGCACACAAATACAGAAACATGCTGCAAAAATTTACAACGCACACAAATACAGAAACACGCTGTAAAGATTCACAACACACACAAATACAGAAACACGCTGCAAAGATTCACAATGCACACAAAATACAAAAACATGCTGCAAAGATTCACAACGCACACAAATACAGAAACACGCTGCAAAGATTCACAACACACACAAATACAGAAACACGCTGCAAAGATTTACAACACACACAAATACAGAAACATGCTGCAAAAATTCACAACGCACACAAAATACAGAAATGTGATGCAAAGATTCACAACGCACACAAAATACAGAAACACGCTGCAAAGATTCACAACACACACAAATACAGAAATGTGATGCAAAGATTTCACAACGCACAAATACAGAAACAAGCTGCAAAGATTCAAAATGCACACAAAATACAGAAACACGCTGCAAAGATTCACAAAACACAAATACAGAAACACGCTGCAAAGATTCATAACGCACACAAATACAGAAACACGCTGTAAAGATTCACAACGCACACAAAATACAGAAACACGCTGCAAAGATTCACAACGCATAAAATATAAAATACGCTGCAAAGATTCACAACGCAAACAAAATACAGAAACATGCTGCAAAGATTTTCAACGCATAAAATATAAAATACGCTGCAAAGATTCACAACGCACACAAAATACAGAAACATGCTGCAAAAATTCACAACGCACACAAATACAGAAACATGCTGCAAAAATTTACAACGCACACAAATACAGAAACACGCTGTAAAGATTCACAACACACACAAATACAGAAACACGCTGCAAAGATTCACAATGCACACAAAATACAAAAACATGCTGCAAAGATTCACAACGCACACAAATACAGAAACACGCTGCAAAGATTCACAACACACAAATACAGAAACACGCTGCAAAGATTTACAACACACACAAATACAGAAACATGCTGCAAAAATTCACAACGCACACAAAATACAGAAATGTGATGCAAAGATTCACAACGCACACAAAATACAGAAACACGCTGCAAAGATTCACAACACACACAAATACAGAAATGTGATGCAAAGATTTCACAACGCACACAAAATACAGAAACACGCTGCAAAGATTCACAACACACACAAATACAGAAATGTGATGCAAAGATTCACAACGCACACAAATACAGAAACACGCTGCAAAGATTCACAACGCACACAAATACAGAAACGTGATGCAAAGATTCACAACGCAGACAAATACAGAAATGTGATGCAAAGATTCACAAAGCACACAAATACAGAAACACGCTGCAAAGATTCACAACACACACAAATACAGAAACATGCTGCAAAGATTCACACTGCACACAAATACAGAAACACGCTGCAAAGATTCACAACGCACACAAAATACAGAAACATGCTGCAAAGATTTACAACGCACACAAATACAGAAACGTGATGCAAAGATTCACAACACACACAAATACAGAAACAAGCTGCAAAGATTTACAACACACACAAATACAGAAACATGCTGCAAAAATTCACAACGCACACAAATACAGAAACACGCTGCAAAGATTCACAACGCACACAAATACAGAAACGTGATGCAAAGATTCACAACGCACACAAATACAGAAATGTGATGCAAAGATTCACAATGCACACAAAATACAGAAACACGCTGCAAAGATTCACAACACACACAAATACAGAAACACGCTGCAAAGATTCACAATGCACACAAAATACAGAAACATGCTGCAAAGATTCACAACGCACACAAATACAGAAACACGCTGCAAAGATTCACAACGCACACAAAATACAAAAACATGCTGCAAAGATTCATAACGCACAAATACAGAAACAAGCTGCAAAGATTCACAATGCACACAAAATACAGAAACACGCTGCAAAGATTCACAAAACACACAAATACAGAAACACGCTGCAAAGATTCATAACGCACACAAATACAGAAACACGCTGTAAAGATTCACAACGCACACAAATACAGAAACACGCTGCAAAGATTCACAACGCACACAAATACAGAAACACGCTGCAAAGATTCACAACGCACACAAAATACAGAAACATGCTGCAAAGATTTTCAACGCATAAAATATAAAATACGCTGCAAAGATTCACAACGCACACAAAATACAGAAACATGCTGCAAAAATTCACAACGCACACAAATACAGAAACATGCTGCAAAAATTTACAACGCACACAAATACAGAAACACGCTGCAAAGATTCACAACGCACACAAATACAGAAACGTGATGCAAAGATTCACAACGCACACAAATACAGAAATGTGATGCAAAGATTCACAACGCACACAAAATACAGAAACACGCTGCAAAGATTCACAACACACACAAATACAGAAACACGCTGCAAAGATTCACAATGCACACAAAATACAGAAACATGCTGCAAAGATTCACAACGCACACAAATACAGAAACACGCTGCAAAGATTCACAACGCACACAAAATACAGAAACATGCTGCAAAGATTTACAACGCACACAAATACAGAAACGTGATGTAAAGATTCACAACACACACAAATACAGAAACAAGCTGCAAAGATTTACAACACACACAAATACAGAAACATGCTGCAAAGATTCACAACACACACAAATACAGAAACACGCTGCAAAGATTCACAATGCACACAAAATACAGAAACATGCTGCAAAGATTCACAACGCACACAAATACAGAAACACGCTGCAAAGATTCACAACGCACACAAAATACAGAAACATGCTGCAAAGATTTACAACGCACACAAATACAGAAACGTGATGCAAAGATTCACAACACACACAAATACAGAAACAAGCTGCAAAGATTTACAACACACACAAATACAGAAACATGCTGCAAAGATTCACAACACACACAAATACAGAAACACGCTGCAAAGATTCACAATGCACACAAAATACAGAAACATGCTGCAAAGATTCACAACGCACACAAATACAGAAACACGCTGCAAAGATTCACAACGCACACAAAATACAGAAACATGCTGCAAAGATTTACAACGCACACAAATACAGAAACGTGATGCAAAGATTCACAACACACACAAATACAGAAACAAGCTGCAAAGATTTACAACACACACAAATACAGAAACATGCTGCAAAAATTCACAACGCACACAAATACAGAAACACGCTGCAAAGATTCACAACGCACACAAATACAGAAACGTGATGCAAAGATTCACAACGCACACAAATACAGAAATGTGATGCAAAGATTCACAATGCACACAAAATACAGAAACACGTTGCAAAGATTCACAACACACACAAATACAGAAACACGCTGCAAAGATTCACAATGCACACAAAATACAGAAACATGCTGCAAAGATTCACAACGCACACAAATACAGAAACACGCTGCAAAGATTCACAAAGCACACAAAATACAGAAACATGCTGCAAAGATTTACAACGCACACAAATACAGAAACATGATGCAAAGATTCACAACACACACAAATACAGAAACAAGCTACAAAGATTCACAACGCACACAAAATACAAAAACATGCTGCAAAGATTCATAACGCACAAATACAGAAACAAGCTGCAAAGATTCACAATGCACACAAAATACAGAAACACGCTGCAAAGATTCACAATGCACACAAAATACAGAAACATGCTGCAAAGATTCACAACGCACACAAATACAGAAACACGCTGCAAAGATTCACAACACACAAATACAGAAACACGCTGCAAAGATTTACAACACACACAAATACAGAAACATGCTGCAAAAATTCACAACGCACACAAAATACAGAAATGTGATGCAAAGATTCACAACGCACACAAAATACAGAAACACGCTGCAAAGATTCACAACACACACAAATACAGAAATGTGATGCAAAGATTTCACAACGCACACAAAATACAGAAACACGCTGCAAAGATTCACAACACACACAAATACAGAAATGTGATGCAAAGATTCACAACGCACACAAATACAGAAACACGCTGCAAAGATTCACAACGCACACAAATACAGAAACGTGATGCAAAGATTCACAACGCAGACAAATACAGAAATGTGATGCAAAGATTCACAAAGCACACAAATACAGAAACACGCTGCAAAGATTCACAACACACACAAATACAGAAACATGCTGCAAAGATTCACACTGCACACAAATACAGAAACACGCTGCAAAGATTCACAACGCACACAAAATACAGAAACATGCTGCAAAGATTTACAACGCACACAAATACAGAAACGTGATGCAAAGATTCACAACACACACAAATACAGAAACAAGCTGCAAAGATTTACAACACACACAAATACAGAAACATGCTGCAAAAATTCACAACGCACACAAATACAGAAACACGCTGCAAAGATTCACAACGCACACAAATACAGAAACGTGATGCAAAGATTCACAACGCACACAAATACAGAAATGTGATGCAAAGATTCACAATGCACACAAAATACAGAAACACGCTGCAAAGATTCACAACACACACAAATACAGAAACACGCTGCAAAGATTCACAATGCACACAAAATACAGAAACATGCTGCAAAGATTCACAACGCACACAAATACAGAAACACGCTGCAAAGATTCACAAAGCACACAAAATACAGAAACATGCTGCAAAGATTTACAACGCACACAAATACAGAAACATGATGCAAAGATTCACAATGCACACAAAATACAGAAACACGCTGCAAAGATTCACAATGCACACAAAATACAGAAACATGCTGCAAAGATTCACAACGCACACAAATACAGAAACACGATGCAAAGATTCACAAAGCACACAAAATACAGAAACATGCTGCAAAGATTTACAACGCACACAAATACAGAAACATGATGCAAAGATTCACAACACACACAAATACAGAAACAAGCTACAAAGATTCACAACGCACACAAATACAGAAACATGATGCAAAGATTCACAACACACACAAATACAGAAACAAGCTGCAAAGATTTACAACGCACACAAATACAGAAACATGATGCAAAGATTCACAATGCACACAAAATACAGAAACACGCTGCAAAGATTCACAATGCACACAAAATACAGAAACATGCTGCAAAGATTCACAACGCACACAAATACAGAAACACGATGCAAAGATTCACAAAGCACACAAAATACAGAAACATGCTGCAAAGATTTACAACGCACACAAATACAGAAACATGATGCAAAGATTCACAACACACACAAATACAGAAACAAGCTACAAAGATTCACAACGCACACAAAATACAAAAACATGCTGCAAAGATTCATAACGCACAAATACAGAAACAAGCTGCAAAGATTCACAATGCACACAAAATACAGAAACACGCTGCAAAGATTCACAAAACACACAAATACAGAAACACGCTGCAAAGATTCATAACGCACACAAATACAGAAACACGCTGTAAAGATTCACAACGCACACAAATACAGAAACACGCTGCAAAGATTCACAACGCACACAAATACAGAAACACGCTGCAAAGATTCACAACGCACACAAAATACAGAAACATGCTGCAAAGATTTTCAACGCATAAAATATAAAATACGCTGCAAAGATTCACAACGCACACAAAATACAGAAACATGCTGCAAAAATTCACAACGCACACAAATACAGAAACATGCTGCAAAAATTTACAACGCACACAAATACAGAAACACGCTGCAAAGATTCACAACGCACACAAATACAGAAACGTGATGCAAAGATTCACAACGCACACAAATACAGAAATGTGATGCAAAGATTCACAACGCACACAAAATACAGAAACACGCTGCAAAGATTCACAACACACACAAATACAGAAACACGCTGCAAAGATTCACAATGCACACAAAATACAGAAACATGCTGCAAAGATTCACAACGCACACAAATACAGAAACACGCTGCAAAGATTCACAACGCACACAAAATACAGAAACATGCTGCAAAGATTTACAACGCACACAAATACAGAAACGTGATGTAAAGATTCACAACACACACAAATACAGAAACAAGCTGCAAAGATTTACAACACACACAAATACAGAAACATGCTGCAAAGATTCACAACACACACAAATACAGAAACACGCTGCAAAGATTCACAATGCACACAAAATACAGAAACATGCTGCAAAGATTCACAACGCACACAAATACAGAAACACGCTGCAAAGATTCACAACGCACACAAAATACAGAAACATGCTGCAAAGATTTACAACGCACACAAATACAGAAACGTGATGCAAAGATTCACAACACACACAAATACAGAAACAAGCTGCAAAGATTTACAACACACACAAATACAGAAACATGCTGCAAAGATTCACAACACACACAAATACAGAAACACGCTGCAAAGATTCACAATGCACACACAATACAGAAACATGCTGCAAAGATTCACAACGCACACAAATACAGAAACACGCTGCAAAGATTCACAACGCACACAAAATACAGAAACATGCTGCAAAGATTTACAACGCACACAAATACAGAAACGTGATGCAAAGATTCACAACACACACAAATACAGAAACAAGCTGCAAAGATTTACAACACACACAAATACAGAAACATGCTGCAAAAATTCACAACGCACACAAATACAGAAACACGCTGCAAAGATTCACAACGCACACAAATACAGAAACGTGATGCAAAGATTCACAACGCACACAAATACAGAAATGTGATGCAAAGATTCACAATGCACACAAAATACAGAAACACGTTGCAAAGATTCACAACACACACAAATACAGAAACACGCTGCAAAGATTCACAATGCACACAAAATACAGAAACATGCTGCAAAGATTCACAACGCACACAAATACAGAAACACGCTGCAAAGATTCACAAAGCACACAAAATACAGAAACATGCTGCAAAGATTTACAACGCACACAAATACAGAAACATGATGCAAAGATTCACAACACACACAAATACAGAAACAAGCTACAAAGATTCACAACGCACACAAAATACAAAAACATGCTGCAAAGATTCATAACGCACAAATACAGAAACAAGCTGCAAAGATTTACAACACACACAAATACAGAAACATGCTGCAAAGATTCACAACACACACAAATACAGAAACACGCTGCAAAGATTCACAATGCACACAAAATACAGAAACATGCTGCAAAGATTCACAACGCACACAAATACAGAAACACGCTGCAAAGATTCACAACGCACACAAAATACAGAAACATGCTGCAAAGATTTACAACGCACACAAATACAGAAACGTGATGCAAAGATTCACAACACACACAAATACAGAAACAAGCTGCAAAGATTTACAACACACACAAATACAGAAACATGCTGCAAAAATTCACAACGCACACAAATACAGAAACACGCTGCAAAGATTCACAACGCACACAAATACAGAAACGTGATGCAAAGATTCACAACGCACACAAATACAGAAATGTGATGCAAAGATTCACAATGCACACAAAATACAGAAACACGTTGCAAAGATTCACAACACACACAAATACAGAAACACGCTGCAAAGATTCACAATGCACACAAAATACAGAAACATGCTGCAAAGATTCACAACGCACACAAATACAGAAACACGCTGCAAAGATTCACAAAGCACACAAAATACAGAAACATGCTGCAAAGATTTACAACGCACACAAATACAGAAACATGATGCAAAGATTCACAACACACACAAATACAGAAACAAGCTACAAAGATTCACAACGCACACAAAATACAAAAACATGCTGCAAAGATTCATAACGCACAAATACAGAAACAAGCTGCAAAGATTCACAATGCACACAAAATACAGAAACACGCTGCAAAGATTCACAATGCACACAAAATACAGAAACATGCTGCAAAGATTCACAAAGCACACAAAATACAGAAACATGCTGCAAAGATTTACAACGCACACAAATACAGAAACATGATGCAAAGATTCACAACACACACAAATACAGAAACAAGCTACAAAGATTCATAACGCACACAAATACAGAAACACGCTGTAAAGATTCACAACGCACACAAAATACAGAAACATGCTGCAAAGATTTTCAACGCATAAAATATAAAATACGCTGCAAAGATTCACAACGCACACAAAATACAGAAACATGCTGCAAAGATTCACAACGCACACAAAATACAGAAACATGCTGCAAAGATTTACAACGCACACAAATACAGAAACGTGATGCAAAGATTCACAACACACACAAATACAGAAACAAGCTGCAAAGATTTACAACACACACAAATACAGAAACATGCTGCAAAGATTCACAACACACACAAATACAGAAACACGCTGCAAAGATTCACAATGCACACAAAATACAGAAACATGCTGCAAAGATTCACAACGCACACAAATACAGAAACACGCTGCAAAGATTCACAACGCACACAAAATACAGAAACATGCTGCAAAGATTTACAACGCACACAAATACAGAAACGTGATGCAAAGATTCACAACACACACAAATACAGAAACAAGCTGCAAAGATTTACAACACACACAAATACAGAAACATGCTGCAAAAATTCACAACGCACACAAATACAGAAACACGCTGCAAAGATTCACAACGCACACAAATACAGAAACGTGATGCAAAGATTCACAACGCACACAAATACAGAAATGTGATGCAAAGATTCACAATGCACACAAAATACAGAAACACGTTGCAAAGATTCACAACACACACAAATACAGAAACACGCTGCAAAGATTCACAATGCACACAAAATACAGAAACATGCTGCAAAGATTCACAACGCACACAAATACAGAAACACGCTGCAAAGATTCACAAAGCACACAAATACAGAAACAAGCTACAAAGATTCACAACGCACACAAATACAGAAACATGATGCAAAGATTCACAACACACACAAATACAGAAACAAGCTGCAAAGATTTACAACGCACACAAATACAGAAACATAATGCAAAGATTCACAATGCACACAAAATACAGAAACACGCTGCAAAGATTCACAATGCACACAAAATACAGAAACATGCTGCAAAGATTCACAACGCACACAAATACAGAAACACGATGCAAAGATTCACAAAGCACACAAAATACAGAAACATGCTGCAAAGATTTACAACGCACACAAATACAGAAACATGATGCAAAGATTCACAACACACACAAATACAGAAACAAGCTACAAAGATTCACAACGCACACAAAATACAAAAACATGCTGCAAAGATTCACAACGCACAAATACAGAAACAAGCTGCAAAGATTCACAATGCACACAAAATACAGAAACACGCTGCAAAGATTCACAAAACACACAAATACAGAAACACGCTGCAAAGATTCATAACGCACACAAATACAGAAACACGCTGTAAAGATTCACAACGCACACAAATACAGAAACACGCTGCAAAGATTCACAACGCACACAAATACAGAAACACGCTGCAAAGATTCACAACGCACACAAAATACAGAAACATGCTGCAAAGATTTTCAACGCATAAAATATAAAATACGCTGCAAAGATTCACAACGCACACAAAATACAGAAACATGCTGCAAAAATTCACAACGCACACAAATACAGAAACATGCTGCAAAAATTTACAACGCACACAAATACAGAAACACGCTGCAAAGATTCACAACGCACACAAATACAGAAACGTGATGCAAAGATTCACAACGCACACAAATACAGAAATGTGATGCAAAGATTCACAACGCACACAAAATACAGAAACACGCTGCAAAGATTCACAACACACACAAATACAGAAACACGCTGCAAAGATTCACAATGCACACAAAATACAGAAACATGCTGCAAAGATTCACAACGCACACAAATACAGAAACACGCTGCAAAGATTCACAACGCACACAAAATACAGAAACATGCTGCAAAGATTTACAACGCACACAAATACAGAAACGTGATGCAAAGATTCACAACACACACAAATACAGAAACAAGCTGCAAAGATTTACAACACACACAAATACAGAAACATGCTGCAAAAATTCACAACGCACACAAATACAGAAACACGCTGCAAAGATTCACAACGCACACAAATACAGAAACGTGATGCAAAGATTCACAACGCACACAAATACAGAAATGTGATGCAAAGATTCACAATGCACACAAAATACAGAAACACGTTGCAAAGATTCACAACACACACAAATACAGAAACACGCTGCAAAGATTCACAATGCACACAAAATACAGAAACATGCTGCAAAGATTCACAACGCACACAAATACAGAAACACGCTGCAAAGATTCACAAAGCACACAAAATACAGAAACATGCTGCAAAGATTTACAACGCACACAAATACAGAAACATGATGCAAAGATTCACAACACACACAAATACAGAAACAAGCTACAAAGATTCACAACGCACACAAAATACAAAAACATGCTGCAAAGATTCATAACGCACAAATACAGAAACAAGCTGCAAAGATTCACAATGCACACAAAATACAGAAACACGCTGCAAAGATTCACAATGCACACAAAATACAGAAACATGCTGCAAAGATTCACAACGCACACAAATACAGAAACACGCTGCAAAGATTCACAAAGCACACAAAATACAGAAACATGCTGCAAAGATTTACAACGCACACAAATACAGAAACATGATGCAAAGATTCACAACACACACAAATACAGAAACAAGCTACAAAGATTCATAACGCACACAAATACAGAAACACGCTGTAAAGATTCACAACGCACACAAAATACAGAAACATGCTGCAAAGATTTTCAACGCATAAAATATAAAATACGCTGCAAAGATTCACAACGCACACAAAATACAGAAACATGCTGCAAAGATTCACAACGCACACAAAATACAGAAACATGCTGCAAAGATTTACAACGCACACAAATACAGAAACGTGATGCAAAGATTCACAACACACACAAATACAGAAACAAGCTGCAAAGATTTACAACACACACAAATACAGAAACATGCTGCAAAGATTCACAACACACACAAATACAGAAACACGCTGCAAAGATTCACAATGCACACAAAATACAGAAACATGCTGCAAAGATTCACAACGCACACAAATACAGAAACACGCTGCAAAGATTCACAACGCACACAAAATACAGAAACATGCTGCAAAGATTTACAACGCACACAAATACAGAAACGTGATGCAAAGATTCACAACACACACAAATACAGAAACAAGCTGCAAAGATTTACAACACACACAAATACAGAAACATGCTGCAAAAATTCACAACGCACACAAATACAGAAACACGCTGCAAAGATTCACAACGCACACAAATACAGAAACGTGATGCAAAGATTCACAACGCACACAAATACAGAAATGTGATGCAAAGATTCACAATGCACACAAAATACAGAAACACGTTGCAAAGATTCACAACACACACAAATACAGAAACACGCTGCAAAGATTCACAATGCACACAAAATACAGAAACATGCTGCAAAGATTCACAACGCACACAAATACAGAAACACGCTGCAAAGATTCACAAAGCACACAAATACAGAAACAAGCTACAAAGATTCACAACGCACACAAATACAGAAACATGATGCAAAGATTCACAACACACACAAATACAGAAACAAGCTGCAAAGATTTACAACGCACACAAATACAGAAACATAATGCAAAGATTCACAATGCACACAAAATACAGAAACACGCTGCAAAGATTCACAATGCACACAAAATACAGAAACATGCTGCAAAGATTCACAACGCACACAAATACAGAAACACGATGCAAAGATTCACAAAGCACACAAAATACAGAAACATGCTGCAAAGATTTACAACGCACACAAATACAGAAACATGATGCAAAGATTCACAACACACACAAATACAGAAACAAGCTACAAAGATTCACAACGCACACAAAATACAAAAACATGCTGCAAAGATTCATAACGCACAAATACAGAAACAAGCTGCAAAGATTCACAATGCACACAAAATACAGAAACACGCTGCAAAGATTCACAAAACACACAAATACAGAAACACGCTGCAAAGATTCATAACGCACACAAATACAGAAACACGCTGTAAAGATTCACAACGCACACAAATACAGAAACACGCTGCAAAGATTCACAACGCACACAAATACAGAAACACGCTGCAAAGATTCACAACGCACACAAAATACAGAAACATGCTGCAAAGATTTTCAACGCATAAAATATAAAATACGCTGCAAAGATTCACAACGCACACAAAATACAGAAACATGCTGCAAAAATTCACAACGCACACAAATACAGAAACATGCTGCAAAAATTTACAACGCACACAAATACAGAAACACGCTGCAAAGATTCACAACGCACACAAATACAGAAACGTGATGCAAAGATTCACAACGCACACAAATACAGAAATGTGATGCAAAGATTCACAACGCACACAAAATACAGAAACACGCTGCAAAGATTCACAACACACACAAATACAGAAACACGCTGCAAAGATTCACAATGCACACAAAATACAGAAACATGCTGCAAAGATTCACAACGCACACAAATACAGAAACACGCTGCAAAGATTCACAACGCACACAAAATACAGAAACATGCTGCAAAGATTTACAACGCACACAAATACAGAAACGTGATGCAAAGATTCACAACACACACAAATACAGAAACAAGCTGCAAAGATTTACAACACACACAAATACAGAAACATGCTGCAAAGATTCACAACACACACAAATACAGAAACACGCTGCAAAGATTCACAATGCACACAAAATACAGAAACATGCTGCAAAGATTCACAACGCACACAAATACAGAAACACGCTGCAAAGATTCACAACGCACACAAAATACAGAAACATGCTGCAAAGATTTACAACGCACACAAATACAGAAACGTGATGCAAAGATTCACAACACACACAAATACAGAAACAAGCTGCAAAGATTTACAACACACACAAATACAGAAACATGCTGCAAAAATTCACAACGCACACAAATACAGAAACACGCTGCAAAGATTCACAACGCACACAAATACAGAAACGTGATGCAAAGATTCACAACGCACACAAATACAGAAATGTGATGCAAAGATTCACAATGCACACAAAATACAGAAACACGTTGCAAAGATTCACAACACACACAAATACAGAAACACGCTGCAAAGATTCACAATGCACACAAAATACAGAAACATGCTGCAAAGATTCACAACGCACACAAATACAGAAACACGCTGCAAAGATTCACAAAGCACACAAAATACAGAAACATGCTGCAAAGATTTACAACGCACACAAATACAGAAACATGATGCAAAGATTCACAACACACACAAATACAGAAACAAGCTACAAAGATTCACAACGCACACAAAATACAAAAACATGCTGCAAAGATTCATAACGCACAAATACAGAAACAAGCTGCAAAGATTCACAATGCACACAAAATACAGAAACACGCTGCAAAGATTCACAATGCACACAAAATACAGAAACATGCTGCAAAGATTCACAACGCACACAAATACAGAAACACGCTGCAAAGATTCACAAAGCACACAAAATACAGAAACATGCTGCAAAGATTTACAACGCACACAAATACAGAAACATGATGCAAAGATTCACAACACACACAAATACAGAAACAAGCTACAAAGATTCATAACGCACACAAATACAGAAACACGCTGTAAAGATTCACAACGCACACAAAATACAGAAACATGCTGCAAAGATTTTCAACGCATAAAATATAAAATACGCTGCAAAGATTCACAACGCACACAAAATACAGAAACATGCTGCAAAGATTCACAACGCACACAAAATACAGAAACATGCTGCAAAGATTTACAACGCACACAAATACAGAAACGTGATGCAAAGATTCACAACACACACAAATACAGAAACAAGCTGCAAAGATTTACAACACACACAAATACAGAAACATGCTGCAAAGATTCACAACACACACAAATACAGAAACACGCTGCAAAGATTCACAATGCACACAAAATACAGAAACATGCTGCAAAGATTCACAACGCACACAAATACAGAAACACGCTGCAAAGATTCACAACGCACACAAAATACAGAAACATGCTGCAAAGATTTACAACGCACACAAATACAGAAACGTGATGCAAAGATTCACAACACACACAAATACAGAAACAAGCTGCAAAGATTTACAACACACACAAATACAGAAACATGCTGCAAAAATTCACAACGCACACAAATACAGAAACACGCTGCAAAGATTCACAACGCACACAAATACAGAAACGTGATGCAAAGATTCACAACGCACACAAATACAGAAATGTGATGCAAAGATTCACAATGCACACAAAATACAGAAACACGTTGCAAAGATTCACAACACACACAAATACAGAAACACGCTGCAAAGATTCACAATGCACACAAAATACAGAAACATGCTGCAAAGATTCACAACGCACACAAATACAGAAACACGCTGCAAAGATTCACAAAGCACACAAAATACAGAAACATGCTGCAAAGATTTACAACGCACACAAATACAGAAACATGATGCAAAGATTCACAACACACACAAATACAGAAACAAGCTACAAAGATTCACAACGCACACAAAATACAAAAACATGCTGCAAAGATTCATAACGCACAAATACAGAAACAAGCTGCAAAGATTCACAATGCACACAAAATACAGAAACACGCTGCAAAGATTCACAATGCACACAAAATACAGAAACATGCTGCAAAGATTCACAACGCACACAAATACAGAAACACGCTGCAAAGATTCACAAAGCACACAAAATACAGAAACATGCTGCAAAGATTTACAACGCACACAAATACAGAAACATGATGCAAAGATTCACAACACACACAAATACAGAAACAAGCTACAAAGATTCATAACGCACACAAATACAGAAACACGCTGTAAAGATTCACAACGCACACAAAATACAGAAACATGCTGCAAAGATTTTCAACGCATAAAATATAAAATACGCTGCAAAGATTCACAACGCACACAAAATACAGAAACATGCTGCAAAGATTCACAACGCACACAAAATACAGAAACATGCTGCAAAGATTTACAACGCACACAAATACAGAAACGTGATGCAAAGATTCACAACACACACAAATACAGAAACAAGCTGCAAAGATTTACAACACACACAAATACAGAAACATGCTGCAAAGATTCACAACACACACAAATACAGAAACACGCTGCAAAGATTCACAATGCACACAAAATACAGAAACATGCTGCAAAGATTCACAACGCACACAAATACAGAAACACGCTGCAAAGATTCACAACGCACACAAAATACAGAAACATGCTGCAAAGATTTACAACGCACACAAATACAGAAACGTGATGCAAAGATTCACAACACACACAAATACAGAAACAAGCTGCAAAGATTTACAACACACACAAATACAGAAACATGCTGCAAAAATTCACAACGCACACAAATACAGAAACACGCTGCAAAGATTCACAACGCACACAAATACAGAAACGTGATGCAAAGATTCACAACGCACACAAATACAGAAATGTGATGCAAAGATTCACAATGCACACAAAATACAGAAACACGTTGCAAAGATTCACAACACACACAAATACAGAAACACGCTGCAAAGATTCACAATGCACACAAAATACAGAAACATGCTGCAAAGATTCACAACGCACACAAATACAGAAACACGCTGCAAAGATTCACAAAGCACACAAAATACAGAAACATGCTGCAAAGATTTACAACGCACACAAATACAGAAACATGATGCAAAGATTCACAACACACACAAATACAGAAACAAGCTACAAAGATTCACAACGCACACAAAATACAAAAACATGCTGCAAAGATTCATAACGCACAAATACAGAAACAAGCTGCAAAGATTCACAATGCACACAAAATACAGAAACACGCTGCAAAGATTCACAATGCACACAAAATACAGAAACATGCTGCAAAGATTCACAACGCACACAAATACAGAAACACGCTGCAAAGATTCACAAAGCACACAAAATACAGAAACATGCTGCAAAGATTTACAACGCACACAAATACAGAAACATGATGCAAAGATTCACAACACACACAAATACAGAAACAAGCTACAAAGATTCATAACGCACACAAATACAGAAACACGCTGTAAAGATTCACAACGCACACAAAATACAGAAACATGCTGCAAAGATTTTCAACGCATAAAATATAAAATACGCTGCAAAGATTCACAACGCACACAAAATACAGAAACATGCTGCAAAAATTCACAACGCACACAAATACAGAAACATGCTGCAAAAATTTACAACGCACACAAATACAGAAACACGCTGTAAAGATTCACAACACACACAAATACAGAAACACGCTGCAAAGATTCACAATGCACACAAAATACAAAAACATGCTGCAAAGATTCACAACGCACACAAATACAGAAACACGCTGCAAAGATTCACAACACACACAAATACAGAAACACGCTGCAAAGATTTACAACACACACAAATACAGAAACATGCTGCAAAAATTCACAACGCACACAAAATACAGAAATGTGATGCAAAGATTCACAACGCACACAAAATACAGAAACACGCTGCAAAGATTCAAAACACACAAAAATACAGAAATGTGATGCAAAGATTTCACAACGCACAAATACAGAAACAAGCTGCAAAGATTCAAAATGCACACAAAATACAGAAACACGCTGCAAAGATTCACAAAACACAAATACAGAAACACGCTGCAAAGATTCATAACGCACACAAATACAGAAACACGCTGTAAAGATTCACAACGCACACAAAATACAGAAACACGCTGCAAAGATTCACAACGCATAAAATATAAAATACGCTGCAAAGATTCACAACGCAAACAAAATACAGAAACATGCTGCAAAGATTTTCAACGCATAAAATATAAAATACGCTGCAAAGATTCACAACGCACACAAAATACAGAAACATGCTGCAAAAATTCACAACGCACACAAATACAGAAACATGCTGCAAAAATTTACAACGCACACAAATACAGAAACACGCTGTAAAGATTCACAACACACACAAATACAGAAACACGCTGCAAAGATTCACAATGCACACAAAATACAAAAACATGCTGCAAAGATTCACAACGCACACAAATACAGAAACACGCTGCAAAGATTCACAACACACACAAATACAGAAACACGCTGCAAAGATTTACAACACACACAAATACAGAAACATGCTGCAAAAATTCACAACGCACACAAAATACAGAAATGTGATGCAAAGATTCACAACGCACACAAAATACAGAAACACGCTGCAAAGATTCACAACACACACAAATACAGAAATGTGATGCAAAGATTTCACAACGCACACAAAATACAGAAACACGCTGCAAAGATTCACAACACACACAAATACAGAAATGTGATGCAAAGATTCACAACGCACACAAATACAGAAACACGCTGCAAAGATTCACAACGCACACAAATACAGAAACGTGATGCAAAGATTCACAACGCAGACAAATACAGAAATGTGATGCAAAGATTCACAAAGCACACAAATACAGAAACACGCTGCAAAGATTCACAACACACACAAATACAGAAACATGCTGCAAAGATTCACACTGCACACAAATACAGAAACACGCTGCAAAGATTCACAACGCACACAAAATACAGAAACATGCTGCAAAGATTTACAACGCACACAAATACAGAAACGTGATGCAAAGATTCACAACACACACAAATACAGAAACAAGCTGCAAAGATTTACAACACACACAAATACAGAAACATGCTGCAAAAATTCACAACGCACACAAATACAGAAACACGCTGCAAAGATTCACAACGCACACAAATACAGAAACGTGATGCAAAGATTCACAACGCACACAAATACAGAAATGTGATGCAAAGATTCACAATGCACACAAAATACAGAAACACGCTGCAAAGATTCACAACACACACAAATACAGAAACACGCTGCAAAGATTCACAATGCACACAAAATACAGAAACATGCTGCAAAGATTCACAACGCACACAAATACAGAAACACGCTGCAAAGATTCACAAAGCACACAAAATACAGAAACATGCTGCAAAGATTTACAACGCACACAAATACAGAAACATGATGCAAAGATTCACAATGCACACAAAATACAGAAACACGCTGCAAAGATTCACAATGCACACAAAATACAGAAACATGCTGCAAAGATTCACAACGCACACAAATACAGAAACACGATGCAAAGATTCACAAAGCACACAAAATACAGAAACATGCTGCAAAGATTTACAACGCACACAAATACAGAAACATGATGCAAAGATTCACAACACACACAAATACAGAAACAAGCTACAAAGATTCACAACGCACACAAATACAGAAACATGATGCAAAGATTCACAACACACACAAATACAGAAACAAGCTGCAAAGATTTACAACGCACACAAATACAGAAACATGATGCAAAGATTCACAATGCACACAAAATACAGAAACACGCTGCAAAGATTCACAATGCACACAAAATACAGAAACATGCTGCAAAGATTCACAACGCACACAAATACAGAAACACGATGCAAAGATTCACAAAGCACACAAAATACAGAAACATGCTGCAAAGATTTACAACGCACACAAATACAGAAACATGATGCAAAGATTCACAACACACACAAATACAGAAACAAGCTACAAAGATTCACAACGCACACAAAATACAAAAACATGCTGCAAAGATTCATAACGCACAAATACAGAAACAAGCTGCAAAGATTCACAATGCACACAAAATACAGAAACACGCTGCAAAGATTCACAAAACACACAAATACAGAAACACGCTGCAAAGATTCATAACGCACACAAATACAGAAACACGCTGTAAAGATTCACAACGCACACAAATACAGAAACACGCTGCAAAGATTCACAACGCACACAAATACAGAAACACGCTGCAAAGATTCACAACGCACACAAAATACAGAAACATGCTGCAAAGATTTTCAACGCATAAAATATAAAATACGCTGCAAAGATTTACAACGCACACAAAATACAGAAACATGCTGCAAAAATTCACAACGCACACAAATACAGAAACATGCTGCAAAAATTTACAACGCACACAAATACAGAAACACGCTGTAAAGATTCACAACGCACACAAATACAGAAACACGCTGCAAAGATTCACAACGCACACAAATACAGAAACACGCTGTAAAGATTCACAACGCACACAAAATACAGAAACATGCTGCAAAGATTTACAACGCATAAAATATAAAATACGCTGCAAAGATTCACAACGCACACAAAATACAGAAACATGCTGCAAAGATTCACAACGCACACAAATACAAAAACACGCTGCAAAGATTTACAACACAAACAAATACAGAAACATGCTGCAAAAATTCACAACGCACACAAATACAGAAATACGCTGCAAAGATTCACAACGCACACAAAATACAGAAACATGCTGCAAAGATTCACAACGCACACAAATACAGAAACACGCTGCAAAGATTCACAACGCACACAAATACAGAAACGTGATGCAAAGATTCACAACGCACACAAATACAGAAATGTGATGCAAAGATTCACAACGCACACAAAATACAGAAACACGCTGCAAAGATTCACAACACACAAAATACAGAAACACGCTGCAAAGATTCACAACACACACAAATACAGAAACACGCTGCAAAGATTCACAACGCACACAAAATACAGAAACATGCTGCAAAGATTTACAACGCACACAAATACAGAAACGTGATGCAAAGATTCACAATACACACAAATACAGAAATGTGATGCAAAGATTCACAACGCACACAAAATACAGAAACACGCTGCAAAGATTCACAACACACACAAAATACAGAAACACGCTGCAAAGATTCACAACACACACAAATACAGAAACACGCTGCAAAGATTCACAACGTACACAAAATACAGAAACATGCTGCAAAGATTCACAACGCACACAAATACAGAAACACGCTGCAAAGATTCACAACGCACACAAATACAGAAACGTGATGCAAAGATTCACAACGCACACAAATACAGAAATGTGATGCAAAGATTCACAACGCACACAAAATACAGAAACACGCTGCAAAGATTCACAACACACACAAATACAGAATAATGCTGCAAAGATTCACAACGCACACAAATACAGAAACACGCTGCAAAGATTCACAACGCACACAAATACAGAAACGTGATGCAAAGATTCACAACGCACACAAATACAGAAATGTGATGCAAAGATTCACAAAGCACACAAAATACAGAAACACGCTGTAAAGATTCACAACACACACAAATACAGAAACACGCTGCAAAGATTCACAATGCACACAAAATACAAAAACATGCTGCAAAGATTCACAACGCACACAAATACAGAAACACGCTGCAAAGATTCACAACACACACAAATACAGAAACACGCTGCAAAGATTTACAACGCACACAAATACAGAAATACGCTGCAAAGATTCACAACGCACACAAAATACAGAAACATGCTGCAAAGATTCACAACGCACACAAATACAGAAACACGCTGCAAAGATTCACAACGCACACAAATACAGAAACGTGATGCAAAGATTCACAACGCACACAAATACAGAAATGTGATGCAAAGATTCACAACGCACACAAAATACAGAAACACGCTGCAAAGATTCACAACACACAAAATACAGAAACACGCTGCAAAGATTCACAACACACACAAATACAGAAACACGCTGCAAAGATTCACAACGCACACAAAATACAGAAACATGCTGCAAAGATTTACAACGCACACAAATACAGAAACGTGATGCAAAGATTCACAATACACACAAATACAGAAATGTGATGCAAAGATTCACAACGCACACAAAATACAGAAACACGCTGCAAAGATTCACAACACACACAAAATACAGAAACACGCTGCAAAGATTCACAACACACACAAATACAGAAACACGCTGCAAAGATTCACAACGTACACAAAATACAGAAACATGCTGCAAAGATTCACAACGCACACAAATACAGAAACACGCTGCAAAGATTCACAACGCACACAAATACAGAAACGTGATGCAAAGATTCACAACGCACACAAATACAGAAATGTGATGCAAAGATTCACAACGCACACAAAATACAGAAACACGCTGCAAAGATTCACAACACACACAAATACAGAATAATGCTGCAAAGATTCACAACGCACACAAATACAGAAACACGCTGCAAAGATTCACAACGCACACAAATACAGAAACGTGATGCAAAGATTCACAACGCACACAAATACAGAAATGTGATGCAAAGATTCACAAAGCACACAAAATACAGAAACACGCTGTAAAGATTCACAACACACACAAATACAGAAACACGCTGCAAAGATTCACAATGCACACAAAATACAAAAACATGCTGCAAAGATTCACAACGCACACAAATACAGAAACACGCTGCAAAGATTCACAACACACACAAATACAGAAACACGCTGCAAAGATTTACAACGCACACAAATACAGAAACATGCTGCAAAAATTCACAACGCACACAAAATACAGAAATGTGATGCAAAGATTCACAACGCACACAAAATACAGAAACACGCTGCAAAGATTCACAACGCACACAAATACAGAAATGTGATGCAAAGATTCACAACGCACACAAAATACAGAAACACGCTGCAAAGATTCACAACACACAAATACAGAAACACGCTGCAAAGATTCACAACGCACACAAAATACAGAAACATGCTGCAAAGATTTACAACGCACACAAATACAGAAACGTGATGCAAAGATTCACAACACACACAAATACAGAAACAAGCTGCAAAGATTTACAACACACACAAATACAGAAACATGCTGCAAAAATTCACAACGCACACAAATACAGAAACACGCTGCAAAGATTCACAACGCACACAAATACAGAAACGTGATGCAAAGATTCACAACGCACACAAATACAGAAATGTGATGCAAAGATTCACAATGCACACAAAATACAGAAACACGCTGCAAAGATTCACAACACACACAAATACAGAAACACGCTGCAAAGATTCACAATGCACACAAAATACAGAAACATGCTGCAAAGATTCACAACGCACACAAATACAGAAACACGCTGCAAAGATTCACAAAGAACACAAAATACAGAAACATGCTGCAAAGATTTACAACGCACACAAATACAGAAACATGATGCAAAGATTCACAACACACACAAATACAGAAACAAGCTACAAAGATTCACAACGCACACAAAATACAAAAACATGCTGCAAAGATTCATAACGCACAAATACAGAAACAAGCTGCAAAGATTCACAATGCACACAAAATACAGAAACACGCTGCAAAGATTCACAATGCACACAAAATACAGAAACATGCTGCAAAGATTCACAACGCACACAAATACAGAAACACGATGCAAAGATTCACAAAGCACACAAAATACAGAAACATGCTGCAAAGATTTACAACGCACACAAATACAGAAACATCATGCAAAGATTCACAACACACACAAATACAGAAACAAGCTACAAAGATTCACAACGCACACAAAATACAAAAACATGCTGCAAAGATTCATAACGCGCAAATACAGAAACAAGCTGCAAAGATTCACAATGCACACAAAATACAGAAACACGCTGCAAAGATTCATCAAAACACACAAATACAGAAACACGCTGCAAAGATTCATAACGCACACAAATACAGAAACACGCTGTAAAGATTCACAACGCACACAAATACAGAAACACGCTGCAAAGATTCACAACGCACACAAATACAGAAACACGCTGCAAAGATTCACAACGCACACAAAATACAGAAACATGCTGCAAAGATTTTCAACGCATAAAATATAAAATACGCTGCAAAGATTCACAACGCACACAAAATACAGAAACATGCTGCAAAAATTCACAACGCACACAAATACAGAAACATGCTGCAAAAATTTACAACGCACACAAATACAGAAACACGCTGTAAAGATTCACAACGCACACAAATACAGAAACACGCTGCAAAGATTCACAACGCACACAAATACAGAAACACGCTGTAAAGATTCACAACGCACACAAATACAGAAACACGCTGCAAAGATTCACAACGCACACAAAATACAGAAACATGCTGCAAAGATTTACAACGCATAAAATATAAAATACGCTGCAAAGATTCACAACGCACACAAAATACAGAAACATGCTGCAAAGATTCACAACGCACACAAATACAAAAACACGCTGCAAAGATTTACAACACAAACAAATACAGAAACATGCTGCAAAAATTCACAACGCACACAAATACAGAAATACGCTGCAAAGATTCACAACGCACACAAAATACAGAAACATGCTGCAAAGATTCACAACGCACACAAATACAGAAACGTGATGCAAAGATTCACAACGCACACAAATACAGAAATGTGATGCAAAGATTCACAACGCACACAAAATACAGAAACACGCTGCAAAGATTCACAACACACACAAAATACAGATACACGCTGCAAAGATTCACAACACACACAAATACAGAAACACGCTGCAAAGATTCACAACGCACACAAAATACAGAAACATGCTGCAAAGATTTACAACGCACACAAATACAGAAACGTGATGCAAAGATTCACAATACACACAAATACAGAAACGTGATGCAAAGATTCACAACGCACACAAATACAGAAATGTGATGCAAAGATTCACAACGCACACAAAATACAGAAACACGCTGCAAAGATTCACAACACACACAAAATACAGAAACACGCTGCAAAGATTCACAACACACACAAATACAGAAACACGCTGCAAAGATTCACAACGTACACAAAATACAGAAACATGCTGCAAAGATTTACAACGCACACAAATACAGAAACACGCTGCAAAGATTCACAACGCACACAAATACAGAAACGTGATGCAAAGATTCACAACGCACACAAATACAGAAATGTGATGCAAAGATTCACAACGCACACAAAATACAGAAACACGCTGCAAAGATTCACAACACACACAAATACAGAAACACGATGCAAAGATTCACAAAGCACACAAAATACAGAAACATGCTGCAAAGATTTACAACGCACACAAATACAGAAACATCATGCAAAGATTCACAACACACACAAATACAGAAACAAGCTACAAAGATTCACAACGCACACAAAATACAAAAACATGCTGCAAAGATTCATAACGCGCAAATACAGAAACAAGCTGCAAAGATTCACAATGCACACAAAATACAGAAACACGCTGCAAAGATTCATCAAAACACACAAATACAGAAACACGCTGCAAAGATTCATAACGCACACAAATACAGAAACACGCTGTAAAGATTCACAACGCACACAAATACAGAAACACGCTGCAAAGATTCACAACGCACACAAATACAGAAACACGCTGCAAAGATTCACAACGCACACAAAATACAGAAACATGCTGCAAAGATTTTCAACGCATAAAATATAAAATACGCTGCAAAGATTCACAACGCACACAAAATACAGAAACATGCTGCAAAAATTCACAACGCACACAAATACAGAAACATGCTGCAAAAATTTACAACGCACACAAATACAGAAACACGCTGTAAAGATTCACAACGCACACAAATACAGAAACACGCTGCAAAGATTCACAACGCACACAAATACAGAAACACGCTGTAAAGATTCACAACGCACACAAATACAGAAACACGCTGCAAAGATTCACAACGCACACAAAATACAGAAACATGCTGCAAAGATTTACAACGCATAAAATATAAAATACGCTGCAAAGATTCACAACGCACACAAAATACAGAAACATGCTGCAAAGATTCACAACGCACACAAATACAAAAACACGCTGCAAAGATTTACAACACAAACAAATACAGAAACATGCTGCAAAAATTCACAACGCACACAAATACAGAAATACGCTGCAAAGATTCACAACGCACACAAAATACAGAAACATGCTGCAAAGATTCACAACGCACACAAATACAGAAACGTGATGCAAAGATTCACAACGCACACAAATACAGAAATGTGATGCAAAGATTCACAACGCACACAAAATACAGAAACACGCTGCAAAGATTCACAACACACACAAAATACAGATACACGCTGCAAAGATTCACAACACACACAAATACAGAAACACGCTGCAAAGATTCACAACGCACACAAAATACAGAAACATGCTGCAAAGATTTACAACGCACACAAATACAGAAACGTGATGCAAAGATTCACAATACACACAAATACAGAAACGTGATGCAAAGATTCACAACGCACACAAATACAGAAATGTGATGCAAAGATTCACAACGCACACAAAATACAGAAACACGCTGCAAAGATTCACAACACACACAAAATACAGAAACACGCTGCAAAGATTCACAACACACACAAATACAGAAACACGCTGCAAAGATTCACAACGTACACAAAATACAGAAACATGCTGCAAAGATTTACAACGCACACAAATACAGAAACACGCTGCAAAGATTCACAACGCACACAAATACAGAAACGTGATGCAAAGATTCACAACGCACACAAATACAGAAATGTGATGCAAAGATTCACAACGCACACAAAATACAGAAACACGCTGCAAAGATTCACAACACACACAAATACAGAATAATGCTGCAAAGATTCACAACGCACACAAATACAGAAACACGCTGCAAAGATTCACAACGCACACAAATACAGAAACGTGATGCAAAGATTCACAACGCACACAAATACAGAAATGTGATGCAAAGATTCACAAAGCACACAAAATACAGAAACACGCTGTAAAGATTCACAACACACACAAATACAGAAACACGCTGCAAAGATTCACAATGCACACAAAATACAAAAACATGCTGCAAAGATTCACAACGCACACAAATACAGAAACACGCTGCAAAGATTCACAACACACACAAATACAGAAACACGCTGCAAAGATTTACAACACACACAAATACAGAAACATGCTGCAAAAATTCACAACGCACACAAAATACAGAAATGTGATGCAAAGATTCACAACGCACACAAAATACAGAAACACGCTGCAAAGATTCACAACACACACAAATACAGAAATGTGATGCAAAGATTCACAACGCACACAAAATACAGAAACACGCTGCAAAGATTCACAACACACACAAATACAGAAATGTGATGCAAAGATTCACAACGCACACAAATACAGAAACACGCTGCAAAGATTCACAACGCACACAAATACAGAAACGTGATGCAAAGATTCACAACGCACACAAATACAGAAATGTGATGCAAAGATTCACAAAGCACACAAATACAGAAACACGCTGCAAAGATTCACAACACACACAAATACAGAAACACGCTGCAAAGATTCACAACGCACACAAAATACAGAAACGTGCTGCAAAGATTTACAACGCACACAAATACAGAAACACGCTGCAAAGATTCACAACACACACAAAATACAGAAACACGCTGCAAAGATTCACAACACACACAAATACAGAATAATGCTGCAAAGATTCACAACGCACACAAATACAGAAACACGCTGTAAAGATTCACAACACACACAAATACAGAAACACGCTGCAAAGATTTACAACACACACAAATACAGAAACATGCTGCAAAAATTCACAACGCACACAAATACAGAAACACGCTGCAAAGATTTACAACACACACAAATACAGAAACATGCTGCAAAAATTCACAACGCACACAAATACAGAAATACGCTGCAAAGATTCACAACGCACACAAAATACAGAAACACGCTGCAAAGATTCACAACACACACAAAATACAGATACACGCTGCAAAGATTCACAACACACACAAATACAGAAACACGCTGCAAAGATTCACAACGCACACAAAATACAGAAACATGCTGCAAAGATTTACAACGCACACAAATACAGAAACGTGATGCAAAGATTCACAATACACACAAATACAGAAACGTGATGCAAAGATTCACAACGCACACAAATACAGAAATGTGATGCAAAGATTCACAACGCACACAAAATACAGAAACACGCTGCAAAGATTCACAACACACACAAAATACAGAAACACGCTGCAAAGATTCACAACACACACAAATACAGAAACACGCTGCAAAGATTCACAACGTACACAAAATACAGAAACATGCTGCAAAGATTTACAACGCACACAAATACAGAAACACGCTGCAAAGATTCACAACGCACACAAATACAGAAACGTGATGCAAAGATTCACAACGCACACAAATACAGAAATGTGATGCAAAGATTCACAACGCACACAAAATACAGAAACACGCTGCAAAGATTCACAACACACACAAATACAGAATAATGCTGCAAAGATTCACAACGCACACAAATACAGAAACACGCTGCAAAGATTCACAACGCACACAAATACAGAAACGTGATGCAAAGATTCACAACGCACACAAATACAGAAATGTGATGCAAAGATTCACAAAGCACACAAAATACAGAAACACGCTGTAAAGATTCACAACACACACAAATACAGAAACACGCTGCAAAGATTCACAATGCACACAAAATACAAAAACATGCTGCAAAGATTCACAACGCACACAAATACAGAAACACGCTGCAAAGATTCACAACACACACAAATACAGAAACACGCTGCAAAGATTTACAACACACACAAATACAGAAACATGCTGCAAAAATTCACAACGCACACAAAATACAGAAATGTGATGCAAAGATTCACAACGCACACAAAATACAGAAACACGCTGCAAAGATTCACAACACACACAAATACAGAAATGTGATGCAAAGATTCACAACGCACACAAAATACAGAAACACGCTGCAAAGATTCACAACACACACAAATACAGAAATGTGATGCAAAGATTCACAACGCACACAAATACAGAAACACGCTGCAAAGATTCACAACGCACACAAATACAGAAACGTGATGCAAAGATTCACAACGCACACAAATACAGAAATGTGATGCAAAGATTCACAAAGCACACAAATACAGAAACACGCTGCAAAGATTCACAACACACACAAATACAGAAACACGCTGCAAAGATTCACAACGCACACAAAATACAGAAACGTGCTGCAAAGATTTACAACGCACACAAATACAGAAACACGCTGCAAAGATTCACAACACACACAAAATACAGAAACACGCTGCAAAGATTCACAACACACACAAATACAGAATAATGCTGCAAAGATTCACAACGCACACAAATACAGAAACACGCTGTAAAGATTCACAACACACACAAATACAGAAACACGCTGCAAAGATTTACAACACACACAAATACAGAAACATGCTGCAAAAATTCACAACGCACACAAATACAGAAACACGCTGCAAAGATTTACAACACACACAAATACAGAAACATGCTGCAAAAATTCACAACGCACACAAATACAGAAATACGCTGCAAAGATTCACAACGCACACAAAATACAGAAACATGCTGCAAAGATTCACAACGCACACAAATACAGAAACGTGATGCAAAGATTCACAACGCACACAAATACAGAAATGTGATGCAAAGATTCACAACGCACACAAAATACAGAAACACGCTGCAAAGATTCACAACACACACAAAATACAGATACACGCTGCAAAGATTCACAACACACACAAATACAGAAACACGCTGCAAAGATTCACAACGCACACAAAATACAGAAACATGCTGCAAAGATTTACAACGCACACAAATACAGAAACGTGATGCAAAGATTCACAATACACACAAATACAGAAACGTGATGCAAAGATTCACAACGCACACAAATACAGAAATGTGATGCAAAGATTCACAACGCACACAAAATACAGAAACACGCTGCAAAGATTCACAACACACACAAAATACAGAAACACGCTGCAAAGATTCACAACACACACAAATACAGAAACACGCTGCAAAGATTCACAACGTACACAAAATACAGAAACATGCTGCAAAGATTTACAACGCACACAAATACAGAAACACGCTGCAAAGATTCACAACGCACACAAATACAGAAACGTGATGCAAAGATTCACAACGCACACAAATACAGAAATGTGATGCAAAGATTCACAACGCACACAAAATACAGAAACACGCTGCAAAGATTCACAACACACACAAATACAGAATAATGCTGCAAAGATTCACAACGCACACAAATACAGAAACACGCTGCAAAGATTCACAACGCACACAAATACAGAAACGTGATGCAAAGATTCACAACGCACACAAATACAGAAATGTGATGCAAAGATTCACAAAGCACACAAAATACAGAAACACGCTGTAAAGATTCACAACACACACAAATACAGAAATACGCTGCAAAGATTCACAATGCACACAAAATACAAAAACATGCTGCAAAGATTCACAACGCACACAAATACAGAAACACGCTGCAAAGATTCACAACACACACAAATACAGAAACACGCTGCAAAGATTTACAACACACACAAATACAGAAACATGCTGCAAAAATTCACAACGCACACAAAATACAGAAATGTGATGCAAAGATTCACAACGCACACAAAATACAGAAACACGCTGCAAAGATTCACAACACACACAAATACAGAAATGTGATGCAAAGATTCACAACGCACACAAAATACAGAAACACGCTGCAAAGATTCACAACACACACAAATACAGAAATGTGATGCAAAGATTCACAACGCACACAAAATACAGAAACACGCTGCAAAGATTCACAACACACACAAATACAGAAATGTGATGCAAAGATTCACAACGCACACAAATACAGAAACACGCTGCAAAGATTCACAACGCACACAAATACAGAAACGTGATGCAAAGATTCACAACGCACACAAATACAGAAATGTGATGCAAAGATTCACAAAGCACACAAATACAGAAACACGCTGCAAAGATTCACAACACACACAAATACAGAAACACGCTGCAAAGATTCACAACGCACACAAAATACAGAAACGTGCTGCAAAGATTTACAACGCACACAAATACAGAAACACGCTGCAAAGATTCACAACACACACAAAATACAGAAACACGCTGCAAAGATTCACAACACACACAAATACAGAATAATGCTGCAAAGATTCACAACGCACACAAATACAGAAACACGCTGTAAAGATTCACAACACACACAAATACAGAAACACGCTGCAAAGATTTACAACACACACAAATACAGAAACATGCTGCAAAAATTCACAACGCACACAAATACAGAAACACGCTGCAAAGATTTACAACACACACAAATACAGAAACATGCTGCAAAAATTCACAACGCACACAAATACAGAAATACGCTGCAAAGATTCACAACGCACACAAAATACAGAAACATGCTGCAAAGATTCACAACGCACACAAATACAGAAACGTGATGCAAAGATTCACAACGCACACAAATACAGAAATGTGATGCAAAGATTCACAACGCACACAAAATACAGAAACACGCTGCAAAGATTCACAACACACACAAAATACAGATACACGCTGCAAAGATTCACAACACACACAAATACAGAAACACGCTGCAAAGATTCACAACGCACACAAAATACAGAAACATGCTGCAAAGATTTACAACGCACACAAATACAGAAACGTGATGCAAAGATTCACAATACACACAAATACAGAAACGTGATGCAAAGATTCACAACGCACACAAATACAGAAATGTGATGCAAAGATTCACAACGCACACAAAATACAGAAACACGCTGCAAAGATTCACAACACACACAAAATACAGAAACACGCTGCAAAGATTCACAACACACACAAATACAGAAACACGCTGCAAAGATTCACAACGTACACAAAATACAGAAACATGCTGCAAAGATTTACAACGCACACAAATACAGAAACGTGATGCAAAGATTCACAACGCACACAAATACAGAAATGTGATGCAAAGATTCACAACGCACACAAAATACAGAAACACGCTGCAAAGATTCACAACACACACAAATACAGAATAATGCTGCAAAGATTCACAACGCACACAAATACAGAAACACGCTGCAAAGATTCACAACGCACACAAATACAGAAACGTGATGCAAAGATTCACAACGCACACAAATACAGAAATGTGATGCAAAGATTCACAAAGCACACAAAATACAGAAACACGCTGTAAAGATTCACAACACACACAAATACAGAAACACGCTGCAAAGATTCACAATGCACACAAAATACAAAAACATGCTGCAAAGATTCACAACGCACACAAATACAGAAACACGCTGCAAAGATTCACAACGCACACAAAATACAGAAACATGCTGCAAAGATTCACAACGCACACAAATACAGAAACGTGATGCAAAGATTCACAACGCACACAAATACAGAAATGTGATGCAAAGATTCACAACGCACACAAAATACAGAAACACGCTGCAAAGATTCACAACACACACAAAATACAGATACACGCTGCAAAGATTCACAACACACACAAATACAGAAACACGCTGCAAAGATTCACAACGCACACAAAATACAGAAACATGCTGCAAAGATTTACAACGCACACAAATACAGAAACGTGATGCAAAGATTCACAATACACACAAATACAGAAACGTGATGCAAAGATTCACAACGCACACAAATACAGAAATGTGATGCAAAGATTCACAACGCACACAAAATACAGAAACACGCTGCAAAGATTCACAACACACACAAAATACAGAAACACGCTGCAAAGATTCACAACACACACAAATACAGAAACACGCTGCAAAGATTCACAACGTACACAAAATACAGAAACATGCTGCAAAGATTTACAACGCACACAAATACAGAAACACGCTGCAAAGATTCACAACGCACACAAATACAGAAACGTGATGCAAAGATTCACAACGCACACAAATACAGAAATGTGATGCAAAGATTCACAACGCACACAAAATACAGAAACACGCTGCAAAGATTCACAACACACACAAATACAGAATAATGCTGCAAAGATTCACAACGCACACAAATACAGAAACACGCTGCAAAGATTCACAACGCACACAAATACAGAAACGTGATGCAAAGATTCACAACGCACACAAATACAGAAATGTGATGCAAAGATTCACAAAGCACACAAAATACAGAAACACGCTGTAAAGATTCACAACACACACAAATACAGAAACACGCTGCAAAGATTCACAATGCACACAAAATACAAAAACATGCTGCAAAGATTCACAACGCACACAAATACAGAAACACGCTGCAAAGATTCACAACACACACAAATACAGAAACACGCTGCAAAGATTTACAACACACACAAATACAGAAACATGCTGCAAAAATTCACAACGCACACAAAATACAGAAATGTGATGCAAAGATTCACAACGCACACAAAATACAGAAACACGCTGCAAAGATTCACAACACACACAAATACAGAAATGTGATGCAAAGATTCACAACGCACACAAAATACAGAAACACGCTGCAAAGATTCACAACACACACAAATACAGAAATGTGATGCAAAGATTCACAACGCACACAAAATACAGAAACACGCTGCAAAGATTCACAACACACACAAATACAGAAATGTGATGCAAAGATTCACAACGCACACAAATACAGAAACACGCTGCAAAGATTCACAACGCACACAAATACAGAAACGTGATGCAAAGATTCACAACGCACACAAATACAGAAATGTGATGCAAAGATTCACAAAGCACACAAATACAGAAACACGCTGCAAAGATTCACAACACACACAAATACAGAAACACGCTGCAAAGATTCACAACGCACACAAAATACAGAAACGTGCTGCAAAGATTTACAACGCACACAAATACAGAAACACGCTGCAAAGATTCACAACACACACAAAATACAGAAACACGCTGCAAAGATTCACAACACACACAAATACAGAATAATGCTGCAAAGATTCACAACGCACACAAATACAGAAACACGCTGTAAAGATTCACAACACACACAAATACAGAAACACGCTGCAAAGATTTACAACACACACAAATACAGAAACATGCTGCAAAAATTCACAACGCACACAAATACAGAAACACGCTGCAAAGATTTACAACACACACAAATACAGAAACATGCTGCAAAAATTCACAACGCACACAAATACAGAAATACGCTGCAAAGATTCACAACGCACACAAAATACAGAAACATGCTGCAAAGATTCACAACGCACACAAATACAGAAACGTGATGCAAAGATTCACAACGCACACAAATACAGAAATGTGATGCAAAGATTCACAACGCACACAAAATACAGAAACACGCTGCAAAGATTCACAACACACACAAAATACAGATACACGCTGCAAAGATTCACAACACACACAAATACAGAAACACGCTGCAAAGATTCACAACGCACACAAAATACAGAAACATGCTGCAAAGATTTACAACGCACACAAATACAGAAACGTGATGCAAAGATTCACAATACACACAAATACAGAAACGTGATGCAAAGATTCACAACGCACACAAATACAGAAATGTGATGCAAAGATTCACAACGCACACAAAATACAGAAACACGCTGCAAAGATTCACAACACACACAAAATACAGAAACACGCTGCAAAGATTCACAACACACACAAATACAGAAACACGCTGCAAAGATTCACAACGTACACAAAATACAGAAACATGCTGCAAAGATTTACAACGCACACAAATACAGAAACGTGATGCAAAGATTCACAACGCACACAAATACAGAAATGTGATGCAAAGATTCACAACGCACACAAAATACAGAAACACGCTGCAAAGATTCACAACACACACAAATACAGAATAATGCTGCAAAGATTCACAACGCACACAAATACAGAAACACGCTGCAAAGATTCACAACGCACACAAATACAGAAACGTGATGCAAAGATTCACAACGCACACAAATACAGAAATGTGATGCAAAGATTCACAAAGCACACAAAATACAGAAACACGCTGTAAAGATTCACAACACACACAAATACAGAAACACGCTGCAAAGATTCACAATGCACACAAAATACAAAAACATGCTGCAAAGATTCACAACGCACACAAATACAGAAACACGCTGCAAAGATTCACAACACACACAAATACAGAAACACGCTGCAAAGATTTACAACACACACAAATACAGAAACATGCTGCAAAAATTCACAACGCACACAAAATACAGAAATGTGATGCAAAGATTCACAACGCACACAAAATACAGAAACACGCTGCAAAGATTCACAACACACACAAATACAGAAATGTGATGCAAAGATTCACAACGCACACAAAATACAGAAACACGCTGCAAAGATTCACAACACACACAAATACAGAAATGTGATGCAAAGATTCACAACGCACACAAATACAGAAACACGCTGCAAAGATTCACAACGCACACAAATACAGAAACGTGATGCAAAGATTCACAACGCACACAAATACAGAAATGTGATGCAAAGATTCACAAAGCACACAAATACAGAAACACGCTGCAAAGATTCACAACACACACAAAATACAGAAACACGCTGCAAAGATTCACAACACACACAAATACAGAATAATGCTGCAAAGATTCACAACGCACACAAATACAGAAACACGCTGTAAAGATTCACAACACACACAAATACAGAAACACGCTGCAAAGATTTACAACACACACAAATACAGAAACATGCTGCAAAAATTCACAACGCACACAAATACAGAAACACGCTGCAAAGATTTACAACACACACAAATACAGAAACATGCTGCAAAAATTCACAACGCACACAAATACAGAAATACGCTGCAAAGATTCACAACGCACACAAAATACAGAAACATGCTGCAAAGATTCACAACGCACACAAATACAGAAACGTGATGCAAAGATTCACAACGCACACAAATACAGAAATGTGATGCAAAGATTCACAACGCACACAAAATACAGAAACACGCTGCAAAGATTCACAACACACACAAAATACAGATACACGCTGCAAAGATTCACAACACACACAAATACAGAAACACGCTGCAAAGATTCACAACGCACACAAAATACAGAAACATGCTGCAAAGATTTACAACGCACACAAATACAGAAACGTGATGCAAAGATTCACAATACACACAAATACAGAAACGTGATGCAAAGATTCACAACGCACACAAATACAGAAATGTGATGCAAAGATTCACAACGCACACAAAATACAGAAACACGCTGCAAAGATTCACAACACACACAAAATACAGAAACACGCTGCAAAGATTCACAACACACACAAATACAGAAACACGCTGCAAAGATTCACAACGTACACAAAATACAGAAACATGCTGCAAAGATTTACAACGCACACAAATACAGAAACGTGATGCAAAGATTCACAACGCACACAAATACAGAAATGTGATGCAAAGATTCACAACGCACACAAAATACAGAAACACGCTGCAAAGATTCACAACACACACAAATACAGAATAATGCTGCAAAGATTCACAACGCACACAAATACAGAAACACGCTGCAAAGATTCACAACGCACACAAATACAGAAACGTGATGCAAAGATTCACAACGCACACAAATACAGAAATGTGATGCAAAGATTCACAAAGCACACAAAATACAGAAACACGCTGTAAAGATTCACAACACACACAAATACAGAAACACGCTGCAAAGATTCACAATGCACACAAAATACAAAAACATGCTGCAAAGATTCACAACGCACACAAATACAGAAACACGCTGCAAAGATTCACAACACACACAAATACAGAAACACGCTGCAAAGATTTACAACACACACAAATACAGAAACATGCTGCAAAAATTCACAACGCACACAAAATACAGAAATGTGATGCAAAGATTCACAACGCACACAAAATACAGAAACACGCTGCAAAGATTCACAACACACACAAATACAGAAATGTGATGCAAAGATTCACAACGCACACAAAATACAGAAACACGCTGCAAAGATTCACAACACACACAAATACAGAAATGTGATGCAAAGATTCACAACGCACACAAATACAGAAACACGCTGCAAAGATTCACAACGCACACAAATACAGAAACGTGATGCAAAGATTCACAACGCACACAAATACAGAAATGTGATGCAAAGATTCACAAAGCACACAAATACAGAAACACGCTGCAAAGATTCACAACACACACAAATACAGAAACACGCTGCAAAGATTTACAACACACACAAATACAGAAACATGCTGCAAAAATTCACAACGCACACAAATACAGAAACATGCTGCAAAGATTCACAACGCACACAAAATACAGAAACGTGCTGCAAAGATTTACAACGCACACAAATACAGAAACACGCTGCAAAGATTCACAACACACACAAAATACAGAAACACGCTGCAAAGATTCACAACACACACAAATACAGAATAATGCTGCAAAGATTCACAACGCACACAAATACAGAAACACGCTGTAAAGATTCACAACACACACAAATACAGAAACACGCTGCAAAGATTTACAACACACACAAATACAGAAACATGCTGCAAAAATTCACAACGCACACAAATACAGAAACACGCTGCAAAGATTTACAACACACACAAATACAGAAACATGCTGCAAAAATTCACAACGCACACAAATACAGAAACATGCTGCAAAGATTCACAACGCACACAAATACAGAAACGTGATGCAAAGATTCACAACGCACACAAATACAGAAATGTGATGCAAAGATTCACAAAGCACACAAAATACAGAAACACGCTGTAAAGATTCACAACACACACAAATACAGAAACACGCTGCAAAGATTCACAATGCACACAAAATACAAAAACATGCTGCAAAGATTCACAACGCACACAAATACAGAAACACGCTGCAAAGATTCACAACACACACAAATACAGAAACACGCTGCAAAGATTTACAACACACACAAATACAGAAACATGCTGCAAAAATTCACAAAGCACACAAGATACAGAAACACGCTGTAAAGATTCACAACACACACAAATACAGAAACACGCTGCAAAGATTCACAATGCACACAAAATACAAAAACATGCTGCAAAGATTCACAACGCACACAAAATACAGAAACACGCTGCAAAGATTCACAACGCACACAAATACAGAAACACGCTGCAAAGATTCACAACGCACACAAAATACAGAAACGTGCTGCAAAGATTTACAACGCACACAAATACAGAAACACGCTGCAAAGATTCACAACACACACAAAATACAGAAACACGCTGCAAAGATTCACAACACACACAAATACAGAATAATGCTGCAAAGATTCACAACGCACACAAATACAGAAACACGCTGCAAAGATTTACAACACACACAAATACAGAAACATGCTGCAAAAATTCACAACACACACAAATACAGAAACACGCTGCAAAGATTTACAACACACACAAATACAGAAACATGCTGCAAAAATTCACAACGTACACAAAATACAGAAATGTGATGCAAAGATTCACAACGCACACAAAATACAGAAACACGCTGCAAAGATTCACAACACACACAAATACAGAAATGTGATGCAAAGATTCACAACGCACACAAAATACAGAAACACGCTGCAAAGATTCACAACGCACACAAATACAGAAACGTGATGCAAAGATTCACAACGCACACAAATACAGAAATGTGATGCAAAGATTCACAAAGCACACAAATACAGAAACACGCTGCAAAGATTCACAACACACACAAATACAGAAACACGCTGCAAAGATTCACAACGCACACAAAATACAGAAACGTGCTGCAAAGATTTACAACGCACACAAATACAGAAACACGCTGCAAAGATTCACAACACACACAAATAAAGAAACACGCTGCAAAGATTCACAACACACACAAATACAGAAACGTGATGCAAAGATTCACAACGCACACAAATACAGAAATGTGATGCAAAGATTCACAACGCACACAAAATACAGAAACACGCTGCAAAGATTCACAACACACACAAATACAGAATAATGCTGCAAAGATTCACAACGCACACAAATACAGAAACACGCTGCAAAGATTCACAACGCACACAAATACAGAAACGTGATGCAAAGATTCACAACGCACACAAATACAGAAATGTGATGCAAAGATTCACAAAGCACACAAAATACAGAAACACGCTGTAAAGATTCACAATACACACAAATACAGAAACACGCTGCAAAGATTCACAATGCACACAAAATACAAAAACATGCTGCAAAGATTCACAACGCACACAAATACAGAAACACGCTGCAAAGATTCACAACACACAAAAATACAGAAACACGCTGCAAAGATTTACAACACACACAAATACAGAAACATGCTGCAAAAATTCACAACGCACACAAATACAGAAACACGCTGCAAAGATTCACAACACACACAAATACAGAATAATGCTGCAAAGATTCACAACGCACACAAAATACAGAAATGTGATGCAAAGATTCACAACGCACACAAATACAGATACACGCTGCGAAGATTCACAACGCACACAAAATACAGAAACACGCTGTAAAGATTCACAAAGCACACAAATACAAAAACACGCTGCAAAGATTCACAACGCACACAAAATACAGAAATGTGATGCAAAGATTCACAACGCACACAAAATACAGAAACACGCTGCAAAGATTCACAACGCACACAAATACAGAAACGTGATGCAAAGATTCACAACGCACACAAATACAGAAATGTGATGCAAAGATTCACAAAGCACACAAATACAGAAACACGCTGCAAAGATTCACAACACACACAAAATACAGAAACACGCTGCAAAGATTCACAACACACACAAATACAGAATAATGCTGCAAAGATTCACAACGCACACAAATACAGAAACACGCTGTAAAGATTCACAACACACACAAATACAGAAACACGCTGCAAAGATTTACAACACACACAAATACAGAAACATGCTGCAAAAATTCACAACGCACACAAATACAGAAACACGCTGCAAAGATTTACAACACACACAAATACAGAAACATGCTGCAAAAATTCACAACGCACACAAATACAGAAATACGCTGCAAAGATTCACAACGCACACAAAATACAGAAACATGCTGCAAAGATTCACAACGCACACAAATACAGAAACGTGATGCAAAGATTCACAACGCACACAAATACAGAAATGTGATGCAAAGATTCACAACGCACACAAAATACAGAAACACGCTGCAAAGATTCACAACACACACAAAATACAGATACACGCTGCAAAGATTCACAACACACACAAATACAGAAACACGCTGCAAAGATTCACAACGCACACAAAATACAGAAACATGCTGCAAAGATTTACAACGCACACAAATACAGAAACGTGATGCAAAGATTCACAATACACACAAATACAGAAACGTGATGCAAAGATTCACAACGCACACAAATACAGAAATGTGATGCAAAGATTCACAACGCACACAAAATACAGAAACACGCTGCAAAGATTCACAACACACACAAAATACAGAAACACGCTGCAAAGATTCACAACACACACAAATACAGAAACACGCTGCAAAGATTCACAACGTACACAAAATACAGAAACATGCTGCAAAGATTTACAACGCACACAAATACAGAAACGTGATGCAAAGATTCACAACGCACACAAATACAGAAATGTGATGCAAAGATTCACAACGCACACAAAATACAGAAACACGCTGCAAAGATTCACAACACACACAAATACAGAATAATGCTGCAAAGATTCACAACGCACACAAATACAGAAACACGCTGCAAAGATTCACAACGCACACAAATACAGAAACGTGATGCAAAGATTCACAACGCACACAAATACAGAAATGTGATGCAAAGATTCACAAAGCACACAAAATACAGAAACACGCTGTAAAGATTCACAACACACACAAATACAGAAACACGCTGCAAAGATTCACAATGCACACAAAATACAAAAACATGCTGCAAAGATTCACAACGCACACAAATACAGAAACACGCTGCAAAGATTCACAACACACACAAATACAGAAACACGCTGCAAAGATTTACAACACACACAAATACAGAAACATGCTGCAAAAATTCACAACGCACACAAAATACAGAAATGTGATGCAAAGATTCACAACGCACACAAAATACAGAAACACGCTGCAAAGATTCACAACACACACAAATACAGAAATGTGATGCAAAGATTCACAACGCACACAAAATACAGAAACACGCTGCAAAGATTCACAACACACACAAATACAGAAATGTGATGCAAAGATTCACAACGCACACAAATACAGAAACACGCTGCAAAGATTCACAACGCACACAAATACAGAAACGTGATGCAAAGATTCACAACGCACACAAATACAGAAATGTGATGCAAAGATTCACAAAGCACACAAATACAGAAACACGCTGCAAAGATTCACAACACACACAAATACAGAAACACGCTGCAAAGATTTACAACACACACAAATACAGAAACATGCTGCAAAAATTCACAACGCACACAAATACAGAAACATGCTGCAAAGATTCACAACGCACACAAAATACAGAAACGTGCTGCAAAGATTTACAACGCACACAAATACAGAAACACGCTGCAAAGATTCACAACACACACAAAATACAGAAACACGCTGCAAAGATTCACAACACACACAAATACAGAATAATGCTGCAAAGATTCACAACGCACACAAATACAGAAACACGCTGTAAAGATTCACAACACACACAAATACAGAAACACGCTGCAAAGATTTACAACACACACAAATACAGAAACATGCTGCAAAAATTCACAACGCACACAAATACAGAAACACGCTGCAAAGATTTACAACACACACAAATACAGAAACATGCTGCAAAAATTCACAACGCACACAAATACAGAAACATGCTGCAAAGATTCACAACGCACACAAATACAGAAACGTGATGCAAAGATTCACAACGCACACAAATACAGAAATGTGATGCAAAGATTCACAAAGCACACAAAATACAGAAACACGCTGTAAAGATTCACAACACACACAAATACAGAAACACGCTGCAAAGATTCACAATGCACACAAAATACAAAAACATGCTGCAAAGATTCACAACGCACACAAATACAGAAACACGCTGCAAAGATTCACAACACACACAAATACAGAAACACGCTGCAAAGATTTACAACACACACAAATACAGAAACATGCTGCAAAAATTCACAAAGCACACAAGATACAGAAACACGCTGTAAAGATTCACAACACACACAAATACAGAAACACGCTGCAAAGATTCACAATGCACACAAAATACAAAAACATGCTGCAAAGATTCACAACGCACACAAAATACAGAAACACGCTGCAAAGATTCACAACGCACACAAATACAGAAACACGCTGCAAAGATTCACAACGCACACAAAATACAGAAACGTGCTGCAAAGATTTACAACGCACACAAATACAGAAACACGCTGCAAAGATTCACAACACACACAAAATACAGAAACACGCTGCAAAGATTCACAACACACACAAATACAGAATAATGCTGCAAAGATTCACAACGCACACAAATACAGAAACACGCTGCAAAGATTTACAACACACACAAATACAGAAACATGCTGCAAAAATTCACAACACACACAAATACAGAAACACGCTGCAAAGATTTACAACACACACAAATACAGAAACATGCTGCAAAAATTCACAACGTACACAAAATACAGAAATGTGATGCAAAGATTCACAACGCACACAAAATACAGAAACACGCTGCAAAGATTCACAACACACACAAATACAGAAATGTGATGCAAAGATTCACAACGCACACAAAATACAGAAACACGCTGCAAAGATTCACAACGCACACAAATACAGAAACGTGATGCAAAGATTCACAACGCACACAAATACAGAAATGTGATGCAAAGATTCACAAAGCACACAAATACAGAAACACGCTGCAAAGATTCACAACACACACAAATACAGAAACACGCTGCAAAGATTCACAACGCACACAAAATACAGAAACGTGCTGCAAAGATTTACAACGCACACAAATACAGAAACACGCTGCAAAGATTCACAACACACACAAATAAAGAAACACGCTGCAAAGATTCACAACACACACAAATACAGAAACGTGATGCAAAGATTCACAACGCACACAAATACAGAAATGTGATGCACAGATTCACAACGCACACAAAATACAGAAACACGCTGCAAAGATTCACAACACACACAAATACAGAATAATGCTGCAAAGATTCACAACGCACACAAATACAGAAACACGCTGCAAAGATTCACAACGCACACAAATACAGAAACGTGATGCAAAGATTCACAACGCACACAAATACAGAAATGTGATGCAAAGATTCACAAAGCACACAAAATACAGAAACACGCTGTAAAGATTCACAATACACACAAATACAGAAACACGCTGCAAAGATTCACAATGCACACAAAATACAAAAACATGCTGCAAAGATTCACAACGCACACAAATACAGAAACACGCTGCAAAGATTCACAACACACACAAATACAGAAACACGCTGCAAAGATTTACAACACACACAAATACAGAAACATGCTGCAAAAATTCACAACGCACACAAATACAGAAACACGCTGCAAAGATTCACAACACACACAAATACAGAATAATGCTGCAAAGATTCACAACGCACACAAAATACAGAAATGTGATGCAAAGATTCACAACGCACACAAATACAGATACACGCTGCGAAGATTCACAACGCACACAAAATACAGAAACACGCTGTAAAGATTCACAAAGCACACAAATACAAAAACACGCTGCAAAGATTCACAACGCACACAAAATACAGAAATGTGATGCAAAGATTCACAACGCACACAAAATACAGAAACACGCTGCAAAGATTCACAACACACACAAATACAGAAATGTGATGCAAAGATTCACAACGCACACAAAATACAGAAACACGCTGCAAAGATTCACAACACACACAAATACAGAATAATGCTGCAAAGATTCACAACGCACACAAATACAGAAACACGCTGCAAAGATTCACAGCGCACACAAATACAGAAACGTGATGCAAAGATTCACAACGCACACAAATACAGAAATGTGATGCAAAGATTCACAAAGCACACAAATACAGAAACACGCTGCAAAGATTCACAACACACACAAATACAGAAACACGCTGCAAAGATTCACAACGCACACAAAATACAGAAACATGCTGCAAAGATTCACAATACACACAAATACAGAAACAAGCTGCAAAGATTTACAACACACACAAATACAGCAACATGCTGCAAAAATTCACAACGCACACAAATAAAGAAACACGCTGCAAAGATTCACAACGCACACAAATACAGAAACGTGATGCAAAGATTCACAACGCACACAAAATACAGAAACACGCTGCAAAGATTCACAACACACACAAATACAGAAACACGCTGCAAAGATTCACAACACACACAAATACAGAATAATGCTGCAAAGATTCACAACGCACACAAATAAAAAAACACGCTGCAAAGATTCACAACGCACACAAATACAGAAACGTGATGCAAAGATTCACAACGCACACAAATACAGAAATGTGATGCAAAGATTCACAAAGCACACAAAATACAGAAACAGGCTGTAAAGATTCACAACACATACAAATACAGAAACACGCTGCAAAGATTCACAACGCACACAAATACAGAAACACGCTGCAAAGATTCACAACACACACAAATACAGAAACACGCTGCAAAGATTTACAACGCACACAAATACAGAAACATGCTGCAAAAATTCACAACGCACACAAATACAGAAACACGCTGCAAAGATTCACAACGCACACAAATACAGAAACGTGATGCAAAGATTCACAACGCACACAAATACAGAAATGTGATGCAAAGATTCACAACGCACACAAAATACAGAAACACGCTGCAAAGATTCACAACACTCACAAATACAGAAACACGCTGCAAAGATTCACAATGCACACAAAATACAGAAACATGCTGCAAAGATTCACAACGCACACAAATACAGAAACACGCTGCAAAGATTCACAACGCACACAAAATACAGAAACATGCTGCAAAGATTTACAACGCACACAAATACAGAAACGTGATGCAAAGATTCACAACACACACAAATACAGAAACAAGCTGCAAAGATTTACAACACACACAAATACAGAAACATGCTGCAAAAATTCACAACGCACACAAATACAGAAACACGCTGCAAAGATTCACAACGCACACAAATACAGAAACATGCTGCAAAAATTCACAACGCACACAAATACAGAAACACGCTGCAAAGATTCACAACGCACACAAATACAGAAACGTGATGCAAAGATTCACAACGCACACAAATACAGAAATGTGATGCAAAGATTCACAACGCACACAAATACAGATACACGCTACAAAGATTCACAACGCACACAAAATACAGAAACACGCTGTAAAGATTCACAAAGCACACAAATACAAAAACACGCTGCAAAGATTCACAACGCACACAAAATACAGAAATGTGATGCAAAGATTCACAACGCACACAAAATACAGAAACACGCTGCAAAGATTCACAACACACACAAATACAGAAACACGCTGCAAAGATTCACAACACACACAAATACAGAATAATGCTGCAAAGATTCACAACGCACACAAATAAAAAAACACGCTGCAAAGATTCACAACGCACACAAATACAGAAACGTGATGCAAAGATTCACAACGCACACAAATACAGAAATGTGATGCAAAGATTCACAAAGCACACAAAATACAGAAACAGGCTGTAAAGATTCACAACACATACAAATACAGAAACACGCTGCAAAGATTCACAACGCACACAAATACAGAAACACGCTGCAAAGATTCACAACACACAAATACAGAAACACGCTGCAAAGATTTACAACACACACAAATACAGAAACATGCTGCAAAAATTCACAACGCACACAAATACAGAAACACGCTGCAAAGATTCACAACGCACACAAATACAGAAACGTGATGCAAAGATTCACAACGCACACAAATACAGAAATGTGATGCAAAGATTCACAACGCACACAAAATACAGAAACACGCTGCAAAGATTCACAACACACACAAATACAGAAACACGCTGCAAAGATTCACAATGCACACAAAATACAGAAACATGCTGCAAAGATTCACAACGCACACAAATACAGAAACACGCTGCAAAGATTCACAACGCACACAAAATACAGAAACATGCTGCAAAGATTTACAACGCACACAAATACAGAAACGTGATGCAAAGATTCACAACACACACAAATACAGAAACAAGCTGCAAAGATTTACAACACACACAAATACAGAAACATGCTGCAAAAATTCACAACGCACACAAATACAGAAACACGCTGCAAAGATTCACAACGCACACAAATACAGAAACATGCTGCAAAAATTCACAACGCACACAAATACAGAAACACGCTGCAAAGATTCACAACGCACACAAATACAGAAACATGCTGCAAAAATTCACAACGCACACAAATACAGAAACACGCTGCAAAGATTCACAACACACACAAATACAGAAACACGCTGCAAAGATTCACAACGCACACAAAATACAAAAACATGCTGCAAAGATTCACAACGCACACAAATACAGAAACACGCTGCAAAGATTCACAACACACACAAATACAGAAACACGCTGCAAAGATTTACAACACACACAAATACAGAAACATGCTGCAAAAATTCACAACGCACACAAATACAGAAACACGCTGCAAAGATTCACAACACACACAAATACAGAATAATGCTGCAAAGATTCACAACGCACACAAAATACAGAAATGTGATGCAAAGATTCACAACGCACACAAATACAGATACACGCTGCGAAGATTCACAACGCACACAAAATACAGAAACACGCTGTAAAGATTCACAAAGCACACAAATACAAAAACACGCTGCAAAGATTCACAACGCACACAAAATACAGAAATGTGATGCAAAGGTTCACAACGCACACAAAATACAGAAACACGCTGCAAAGATTCACAACACACACAAATACAGAAATGTGATGCAAAGATTCACAACGCACACAAAATACAGAAACACGCTGCAAAGATTCACAACACACACAAATACAGAATAATGCTGCAAAGATTCACAACGCACACAAATACAGAAACGTGATGCAAAGATTCACAACGCACACAAATACAGAAATGTGATGCAAAGATTCACAAAGCACACAAATACAGAAACACGCTGCAAAGATTCACAACACACACAAATACAGAAACACGCTGCAAAGATTCACAACGCACACAAAATACAGAAACATGCTGCAAAGATTCACAATACACACAAATACAGAAACAAGCTGCAAAGATTTACAACACACACAAATACAGAAACACGCTGCAAAGATTCACAACACACACAAATACAGAATAATGCTGCAAAGATTCACAACGCACACAAATAAAAAAACACGCTGCAAAGATTCACAACGCACACAAAATACAGAAACACGCTGCAAAGATTCACAACGCACACAAATACAGAAATGTGATGCAAAGATTCACAAAGCACACAAAATACAGAAACAGGCTGTAAAGATTCACAACACATACAAATACAGAAACACGCTGCAAAGATTCACAACGCACACAAATACAGAAACACGCTGCAAAGATTCACAACGCACACAAAATACAGAAACATGCTGCAAAGATTTACAACGCACACAAATACAGAAACGTGATGCAAAGATTCACAACACACACAAATACAGAAACAAGCTGCAAAGATTTACAACACACACAAATACAGAAACATGCTGCAAAAATTCACAACGCACACAAATACAGAAACACGCTGCAAAGATTCACAACGCACACAAATACAGAAACATGCTGCAAAAATTCACAACGCACACAAATACAGAAACACGCTGCAAAGATTCACAACGCACACAAATACAGAAACGTGATGCAAAGATTCACAACGCACACAAATACAGAAATGTGATGCAAAGATTCACAACGCACACAAATACAGATACACGCTGCGAAGATTCACAACGCACACAAAATACAGAAACACGCTGTAAAGATTCACAAAGCACACAAATACAAAAACACGCTGCAAAGATTCACAACGCACACAAAATACAGAAATGTGATGCAAAGATTCACAACGCACACAAAATACAGAAACACGCTGCAAAGATTCACAACACACACAAATACAGAAACACGCTGCAAAGATTCACAACACACACAAATACAGAATAATGCTGCAAAGATTCACAACGCACACAAATAAAAAAACACGCTGCAAAGATTCACAACGCACACAAATACAGAAACGTGATGCAAAGATTCACAACGCACACAAATACAGAAATGTGATGCAAAGATTCACAAAGCACACAAAGTACAGAAACAGGCTGTAAAGATTCACAACACATACAAATACAGAAACACGCTGCAAAGATTCACAACGCACACAAATACAGAAACACGCTGCAAAGATTCACAACACACACAAATACAGAAACACGCTGCAAAGATTCACAACGCACACAAATACAGAAACGTGATGCAAAGATTCACAACGCACACAAATACAGAAATGTGATGCAAAGATTCACAACGCACACAAAATACAGAAACACGCTGCAAAGATTCACAACACACACAAATACAGAAACACGCTGCAAAGATTCACAATGCACACAAAATACAGAAACACGCTGCAAAGATTCACAACACACACAAATACAGAATAATGCTGCAAAGATTCACAACGCGCACAAATACAGAAACACGCTGCAAAGATTCACAACGCACACAAATACAGAAACACGCTGCAAAGATTCACAACACACACAAATACAGAAACACGCTGCAAAGATTTACAACACACACAAATACAGAAACACGCTGCAAAGATTCACAACGCACACAAATACAGAAACGTGATGCAAAGATTCACAACGCACACAAAATACAGAAACACGCTGCAAAAATTCACAACGCACACAAATACAGAAATGTGATGCAAAGATTCACAACGCACACAAATACAGAAATGTGATGCAAAGATTCACAACGCACACAAAATACAGAAACACGCTGCAAAAATTCACAACGCACACAAATACAGAAACGTGATGCAAAGATTCACAACACACACAAATACAGAAACAAGCTGCAAAGATTCACAATGCACACAAAATACAGAAACACGCTGCAAAGATTCACAACACACACAAATACAGAATAATGCTGCAAAGATTCACAACGCGCACAAATACAGAAACACGCTGCAAAGATTCACAACGCACACAAATACAGAAACACGCTGCAAAGATTCACAACACACACAAATACAGAAACACGCTGCAAAGATTTACAACACACACAAATACAGAAACACGCTGCAAAGATTCACAACGCACACAAATACAGAAACGTGATGCAAAGATTCACAACGCACACAAAATACAGAAACACGCTGCAAAAATTCACAACGCACACAAATACAGAAATGTGATGCAAAGATTCACAACGCACACAAATACAGAAATGTGATGCAAAGATTCACAACGCACACAAAATACAGAAACACGCTGCAAAAATTCACAACGCACACAAATACAGAAACACGCTGCAAAGATTCACAACGCACACAAATACAGAAACGTGATGCAAAGATTCACAACGCACACAAATACAGAAATGAGATGCAAAGATTCACAACGCACACAAAATATAGAAACACGCTGCAAAGATTCACAATGCACACAAAATACAGAAACATGCTGCAAAGATTCACAACGCACACAAATACAGAAACACGCTGCAAAGATTCACAACGCACACAAAATACAGAAACATGCTACAAAGATTTACAACGCACACAAATACAGAAACGTGATGCAAAGATTCACAACACACACAAATACAGAAACAAGCTGCAAAGATTTACAACACACACAAATACAGAAACATGCTGCAAAAATTCACAACGCACACAAATACAGAAACACGCTGCAAAGATTCACAACGCACACAAATACAGAAACATGCTGCAAAAATTCACAACGCACACAAATACAGAAACACGCTGCAAAGATTCACAACGCACACAAATACAGAAACGTGATGCAAAGATTCACAACGCACACAAATACAGAAATGTGATGCAAAGATTCACAACGCACACAAATACAGATACACGCTGCGAAGATTCACAACGCACACAAAATACAGAAACACGCTGTAAAGATTCACAAAGCACACAAATACAAAAACACGCTGCAAAGATTCACAACGCACACAAAATACAGAAATGTGATGCAAAGATTCACAACGCACACAAAATACAGAAACACGCTGCAAAGATTCACAATACACACAAATACAGAAACACGCTGCAAAGATTCACAACACACACAAATACAGAATAATGCTGCAAAGATTCACAACGCACACAAATAAAAAAACACGCTGCAAAGATTCACAACACACACAAATACAGAAACGTGATGCAAAGATTCACAACGCACACAAATACAGAAATGTGATGCAAAGATTCACAAAGCACACAAAATACAGAAACAGGCTGTAAAGATTCACAACACATACAAATACAGAAACACGCTGCAAAGATTCACAACGCACACAAATACAGAAACACGCTGCAAAGATTCACAACACACACAAATACAGAAACACGCTGCAAAGATTTACAACACACACAAATACAGAAACATGCTGCAAAAATTCACAACGCACACAAATACAGAAACACGCTGCAAAGATTCACAACGCACACAAATACAGAAACGTGATGCAAAGATTCACAACGCACACAAATACAGAAATGTGATGCAAAGATTCACAACGCACACAAAATACAGAAACACGCTGCAAAGATTCACAACACACACAAATACAGAAACACGCTGCAAAGATTCACAATGCACACAAATACAGAAACACGCTGCAAAGATTCACAATGCACACAAAATACAGAAACATGCTGCAAAGATTCACAACGCACACAAATACAGAAACACGCTGCAAAGATTCACAACGCACACAAAATACAGAAACATGCTGCAAAGATTTACAACGCACACAAATACAGAAACGTGATGCAAAGATTCACAACACACACAAATACAGAAACAAGCTGCAAAGATTTACAACACACACAAATACAGAAACATGCTGCAAAAATTCACAACGCACACAAATACAGAAACACGCTGCAAAGATTCACAACGCACACAAATACAGAAACATGCTGCAAAAATTCACAACGCACACAAATACAGAAACACGCTGCAAAGATTCACAACGCACACAAATACAGAAACGTGATGCAAAGATTCACAACGCACACAAATACAGAAATGTGATGCAAAGATTCACAACGCACACAAATACAGATACACGCTGCGAAGATTCACAACGCACACAAAATACAGAAACACGCTGTAAAGATTCACAAAGCACACAAATACAAAAACACGCTGCAAAGATTCACAACGCACACAAAATACAGAAATGTGATGCAAAGATTCACAACGCACACAAAATACAGAAACACGCTGCAAAGATTCACAACACACACAAATACAGAAATGTGATGCAAAGATTCACAACGCACACAAAATACAGAAACATGCTGCAAAGATTCACAACACACACAAATACAGAATAATGCTGCAAAGATTCACAACGCACACAAATACAGAAACACGCTGCAAAGATTCACAACGCACACAAATACAGAAACGTGATGCAAAGATTCACAACGCACACAAATACAGAAATGTGATGCAAAGATTCACAAAGCACACAAATACAGAAACACGCTGCAAAGATTCACAACACACACAAATACAGAAACACGCTGCAAAGATTCACAACGCACACAAAATACAGAAACATGCTGCAAAGATTCACAACACACACAAATACAGAAACAAGCTGCAAAGATTTACAACACACACAAATACAGAAACATGCTGCAAAAATTCACAACGCACACAAATACAGAAACACGCTGCAAAGATTCACAACGCACACAAATACAGAAACGTGATGCAAAGATTCACAACGCACACAAATACAGAAATGTGATGCAAAGATTCACAACACACACAAATACAGAAACAAGCTGCAAAGATTTACAACACACACAAATACAGAAATGTGATGCAAAGATTCACAACGCACACAAAATACAGAAACATGCTGCAAAGATTCACAACACACACAAATACAGAATAATGCTGCAAAGATTCACAACGCACACAAATACAGAAACGTGATGCAAAGATTCACAACGCACACAAATACAGAAATGTGATGCAAAGATTCACAAAGCACACAAATACAGAAACACGCTGCAAAGATTCACAACACACACAAATACAGAAACACGCTGCAAAGATTCACAACGCACACAAAATACAGAAATGTGATGCAAAGATTCACAACGCACACAAAATACAGAAACACGCTGCAAAGATTCACAACACACACAAATACAGAAATGTGATGCAAAGATTCACAACGCACACAAAATACAGAAACATGCTGCAAAGATTCACAACACACACAAATACAGAATAATGCTGCAAAGATTCACAACGCACACAAATACAGAAACGTGATGCAAAGATTCACAACGCACACAAATACAGAAACACGCTGCAAAGATTCACAACACACACAAATACAGAAACACGCTGCAAAGATTCACAACACACACAAATACAGAATAATGCTGCAAAGATTCACAACGCACACAAATAAAAAAACACGCTGCAAAGATTCACAACGCACACAAATACAGAAACGTGATGCAAAGATTCACAACGCACACAAATACAGAAATGTGATGCAAAGATTCACAAAGCACACAAAATACAGAAACACGCTGCAAAGATTCACAACACACACAAATACAGAAACACGCTGCAAAGATTTACAACACACACAAATACAGAAACATGCTGCAAAAATTCACAACGCACACAAATACAGAAACACGCTGCAAAGATTCACAACACACACAAATACAGAATAATGCTGCAAAGATTCACAACGCACACAAATACAGATACACGCTGCGAAGATTCACAACGCACACAAAATACAGAAACACGCTGTAAAGATTCACAAAGCACACAAATACAAAAACACGCTGCAAAGATTCACAACGCACACAAAATACAGAAATGTGATGCAAAGATTCACAACGCACACAAAATACAGAAACACGCTGCAAAGATTCACAACACACACAAATACAGAAATGTGATGCAAAGATTCACAACGCACACAAAATACAGAAACATGCTGCAAAGATTCACAACACACACAAATACAGAATAATGCTGCAAAGATTCACAACGCACACAAATACAGAAACACGCTGCAAAGATTCACAACGCACACAAATACAGAAACGTGATGCAAAGATTCACAACGCACACAAATACAGAAATGAGATGCAAAGATTCACAACGCACACAAAATATAGAAACACGCTGCAAAGATTCACAATGCACACAAAATACAGAAACATGCTGCAAAGATTCACAACGCACACAAATACAGAAACACGCTGCAAAGATTCACAACGCACACAAAATACAGAAACATGCTACAAAGATTTACAACGCACACAAATACAGAAACGTGATGCAAAGATTCACAACACACACAAATACAGAAACAAGCTGCAAAGATTTACAACACACACAAATACAGAAACATGCTGCAAAAATTCACAACGCACACAAATACAGAAACACGCTGCAAAGATTCACAACGCACACAAATACAGAAACATGCTGCAAAAATTCACAACGCACACAAATACAGAAACACGCTGCAAAGATTCACAACGCACACAAATACAGAAACGTGATGCAAAGATTCACAACGCACACAAATACAGAAATGTGATGCAAAGATTCACAACGCACACAAATACAGATACACGCTGCGAAGATTCACAACGCACACAAAATACAGAAACACGCTGTAAAGATTCACAAAGCACACAAATACAAAAACACGCTGCAAAGATTCACAACGCACACAAAATACAGAAATGTGATGCAAAGATTCACAACGCACACAAAATACAGAAACACGCTGCAAAGATTCACAATACACACAAATACAGAAACACGCTGCAAAGATTCACAACACACACAAATACAGAATAATGCTGCAAAGATTCACAACGCACACAAATAAAAAAACACGCTGCAAAGATTCACAACACACACAAATACAGAAACGTGATGCAAAGATTCACAACGCACACAAATACAGAAATGTGATGCAAAGATTCACAAAGCACACAAAATACAGAAACAGGCTGTAAAGATTCACAACACATACAAATACAGAAACACGCTGCAAAGATTCACAACGCACACAAATACAGAAACACGCTGCAAAGATTCACAACACACACAAATACAGAAACACGCTGCAAAGATTTACAACACACACAAATACAGAAACATGCTGCAAAAATTCACAACGCACACAAATACAGAAACACGCTGCAAAGATTCACAACGCACACAAATACAGAAACGTGATGCAAAGATTCACAACGCACACAAATACAGAAATGTGATGCAAAGATTCACAACGCACACAAAATACAGAAACACGCTGCAAAGATTCACAACACACACAAATACAGAAACACGCTGCAAAGATTCACAATGCACACAAATACAGAAACACGCTGCAAAGATTCACAATGCACACAAAATACAGAAACATGCTGCAAAGATTCACAACGCACACAAATACAGAAACACGCTGCAAAGATTCACAACGCACACAAAATACAGAAACATGCTGCAAAGATTTACAACGCACACAAATACAGAAACGTGATGCAAAGATTCACAACACACACAAATACAGAAACAAGCTGCAAAGATTTACAACACACACAAATACAGAAACATGCTGCAAAAATTCACAACGCACACAAATACAGAAACACGCTGCAAAGATTCACAACGCACACAAATACAGAAACATGCTGCAAAAATTCACAACGCACACAAATACAGAAACACGCTGCAAAGATTCACAACGCACACAAATACAGAAACGTGATGCAAAGATTCACAACGCACACAAATACAGAAATGTGATGCAAAGATTCACAACGCACACAAATACAGATACACGCTGCGAAGATTCACAACGCACACAAAATACAGAAACACGCTGTAAAGATTCACAAAGCACACAAATACAAAAACACGCTGCAAAGATTCACAACGCACACAAAATACAGAAATGTGATGCAAAGATTCACAACGCACACAAAATACAGAAACACGCTGCAAAGATTCACAACACACACAAATACAGAAATGTGATGCAAAGATTCACAACGCACACAAAATACAGAAACATGCTGCAAAGATTCACAACACACACAAATACAGAATAATGCTGCAAAGATTCACAACGCACACAAATACAGAAACACGCTGCAAAGATTCACAACGCACACAAATACAGAAACGTGATGCAAAGATTCACAACGCACACAAATACAGAAATGTGATGCAAAGATTCACAAAGCACACAAATACAGAAACACGCTGCAAAGATTCACAACACACACAAATACAGAAACACGCTGCAAAGATTCACAACGCACACAAAATACAGAAACATGCTGCAAAGATTCACAACACACACAAATACAGAAACAAGCTGCAAAGATTTACAACACACACAAATACAGAAACATGCTGCAAAAATTCACAACGCACACAAATACAGAAACACGCTGCAAAGATTCACAACGCACACAAATACAGAAACGTGATGCAAAGATTCACAACGCACACAAATACAGAAATGTGATGCAAAGATTCACAACGCACACAAAATACAGAAACACGCTGCAAAGATTCACAACACACACAAATACAGAAACACGCTGCAAAGATTCACAATGCACACAAAATACAGAAACATGCTGCAAAGATTTACAACGCACACAAATACAGAAACGTGATGCAAAGATTCACAACACACACAAATACAGAAACAAGCTGCAAAGATTTACAACACACACAAATACAGAAACATGCTGCAAAAATTCACAACGCACACAAATACAGAAACACGCTGCAAAGATTCACAACGCACACAAATACAGAAACATGCTGCAAAAATTCACAACGCACACAAATACAGAAACACGCTGCAAAGATTCACAACGCACACAAAATACAGAAACACGCTGTAAAGATTCACAAAGCACACAAATACAAAAACACGCTGCAAAGATTCACAACGCACACAAAATACAGAAATGTGATGCAAAGATTCACAACGCACACAAAATACAGAAACACGCTGCAAAGATTCACAACACACACAAATACAGAAATGTGATGCAAAGATTCACAACGCACACAAAATACAGAAACATGCTGCAAAGATTCACAACACACACAAATACAGAATAATGCTGCAAAGATTCACAACGCACACAAATACAGAAACGTGATGCAAAGATTCACAACGCACACAAATACAGAAATGTGATGCAAAGATTCACAAAGCACACAAATACAGAAACACGCTGCAAAGATTCACAACACACACAAATACAGAAACACGCTGCAAAGATTCACAACGCACACAAAATACAGAAATGTGATGCAAAGATTCACAACGCACACAAAATACAGAAACACGCTGCAAAGATTCACAACACACACAAATACAGAAATGTGATGCAAAGATTCACAACGCACACAAAATACAGAAACATGCTGCAAAGATTCACAACACACACAAATACAGAATAATGCTGCAAAGATTCACAACGCACACAAATACAGAAACGTGATGCAAAGATTCACAACGCACACAAATACAGAAACACGCTGCAAAGATTCACAACACACACAAATACAGAAACACGCTGCAAAGATTCACAACACACACAAATACAGAATAATGCTGCAAAGATTCACAACGCACACAAATAAAAAAACACGCTGCAAAGATTCACAACGCACACAAATACAGAAACGTGATGCAAAGATTCACAACGCACACAAATACAGAAATGTGATGCAAAGATTCACAAAGCACACAAAATACAGAAACACGCTGCAAAGATTCACAACACACACAAATACAGAAACACGCTGCAAAGATTTACAACACACACAAATACAGAAACATGCTGCAAAAATTCACAACGCACACAAATACAGAAACACGCTGCAAAGATTCACAACACACACAAATACAGAATAATGCTGCAAAGATTCACAACGCACACAAATACAGATACACGCTGCGAAGATTCACAACGCACACAAAATACAGAAACACGCTGTAAAGATTCACAAAGCACACAAATACAAAAACACGCTGCAAAGATTCACAACGCACACAAAATACAGAAATGTGATGCAAAGATTCACAACGCACACAAAATACAGAAACACGCTGCAAAGATTCACAACACACACAAATACAGAAATGTGATGCAAAGATTCACAACGCACACAAAATACAGAAACATGCTGCAAAGATTCACAACACACACAAATACAGAATAATGCTGCAAAGATTCACAACGCACACAAATACAGAAACACGCTGCAAAGATTCACAACGCACACAAATACAGAAACGTGATGCAAAGATTCACAACGCACACAAATACAGAAATGTGATGCAAAGATTCACAAAGCACACAAATACAGAAACACGCTGCAAAGATTCACAACACACACAAATACAGAAACACGCTGCAAAGATTCACAACGCACACAAAATACAGAAACATGCTGCAAAGATTCACAACACACACAAATACAGAAACAAGCTGCAAAGATTTACAACACACACAAATACAGAAACATGCTGCAAAAATTCACAACGCACACAAATACAGAAACACGCTGCAAAGATTCACAACGCACACAAATACAGAAACGTGATGCAAAGATTCACAACGCACACAAATACAGAAATGTGATGCAAAGATTCACAACGCACACAAAATACAGAAACACGCTGCAAAGATTCACAACACACACAAATACAGAAACACGCTGCAAAGATTCACAATGCACACAAAATACAGAAACATGCTGCAAAGATTTACAACGCACACAAATACAGAAACGTGATGCAAAGATTCACAACACACACAAATACAGAAACAAGCTGCAAAGATTTACAACACACACAAATACAGAAACATGCTGCAAAAATTCACAACGCACACAAATACAGAAACACGCTGCAAAGATTCACAACGCACACAAATACAGAAACATGCTGCAAAAATTCACAACGCACACAAATACAGAAACACGCTGCAAAGATTCACAACGCACACAAAATACAGAAACACGCTGTAAAGATTCACAAAGCACACAAATACAAAAACACGCTGCAAAGATTCACAACGCACACAAAATACAGAAATGTGATGCAAAGATTCACAACGCACACAAAATACAGAAACACGCTGCAAAGATTCACAACACACACAAATACAGAAATGTGATGCAAAGATTCACAACGCACACAAAATACAGAAACATGCTGCAAAGATTCACAACACACACAAATACAGAATAATGCTGCAAAGATTCACAACACACACAAATACAGAAATGTGATGCAAAGATTCACAACGCACACAAAATACAGAAACATGCTGCAAAGATTCACAACACACACAAATACAGAAACACGCTGCAAAGATTCACAATGCACACAAAATACAGAAACATGCTGCAAAGATTTACAACGCACACAAATACAGAAACGTGATGCAAAGATTCACAACACACACAAATACAGAAACAAGCTGCAAAGATTTACAACACACACAAATACAGAAACATGCTGCAAAAATTCACAACGCACACAAATACAGAAACACGCTGCAAAGATTCACAACGCACACAAATACAGAAACATGCTGCAAAAATTCACAACGCACACAAATACAGAAACACGCTGCAAAGATTCACAACGCACACAAAATACAGAAACACGCTGTAAAGATTCACAAAGCACACAAATACAAAAACACGCTGCAAAGATTCACAACGCACACAAAATACAGAAATGTGATGCAAAGATTCACAACGCACACAAAATACAGAAACACGCTGCAAAGATTCACAACACACACAAATACAGAAATGTGATGCAAAGATTCACAACGCACACAAAATACAGAAACATGCTGCAAAGATTCACAACACACACAAATACAGAATAATGCTGCAAAGATTCACAACGCACACAAATACAGAAACGTGATGCAAAGATTCACAACGCACACAAATACAGAAATGTGATGCAAAGATTCACAAAGCACACAAATACAGAAACACGCTGCAAAGATTCACAACACACACAAATACAGAAACACGCTGCAAAGATTCACAACGCACACAAAATACAGAAATGTGATGCAAAGATTCACAACGCACACAAAATACAGAAACACGCTGCAAAGATTCACAACACACACAAATACAGAAATGTGATGCAAAGATTCACAACGCACACAAAATACAGAAACATGCTGCAAAGATTCACAACACACACAAATACAGAATAATGCTGCAAAGATTCACAACGCACACAAATACAGAAACGTGATGCAAAGATTCACAACGCACACAAATACAGAAACACGCTGCAAAGATTCACAACACACACAAATACAGAAATGTGATGCAAAGATTCACAACGCACACAAAATACAGAAACACGCTGCAAAGATTCACAACACACACAAATACAGAATAATGCTGCAAAGATTCACAACGCACACAAATACAGAAACACGCTGCAAAGATTCACAACGCACACAAATACAGAAACGTGATGCAAAGATTCACAACGCACACAAATACAGAAATGTGATGCAAAGATTCACAAAGCACACAAATACAGAAACACGCTGCAAAGATTCACAACACACACAAATACAGAAACACGCTGCAAAGATTCACAACGCACACAAAATACAGAAACATGCTGCAAAGATTCACAACACACACAAATACAGAAACAAGCTGCAAAGATTTACAACACACACAAATACAGAAACATGCTGCAAAAATTCACAACGCACACAAATAAAGAAACACGCTGCAAAGATTCACAACGCACACAAATACAGAAACGTGATGCAAAGATTCACAACGCACACAAAATACAGAAACACGCTGCAAAGATTCACAACACACACAAAATACAGAAACACGCTGCAAAGATTCACAACACACACAAATACAGAAACACGCTGCAAAGATTCACAACACACACAAATACAGAATAATGCTGCAAAGATTCACAACACACACAAATAAAAAAACACGCTGCAAAAATTCACAACGCACACAAATAAAGAAACACGCTGCAAAGATTCACAACGCACACAAATACAGAAACGTGATGCAAAGATTCACAACGCACACAAATACAGAAATGTGATGCAAAGATTCACAACGCACACAAAATACAGAAACACGCTGCAAAGATTCACAACACACACAAAATACAGAAACACGCTGCAAAGATTCACAACACACACAAATACAGAAACACGCTGCAAAGATTCACAACACACACAAATACAGAAACATGCTGCAAAAATTCACAACACACACAAATACAGAAACACGCTGCAAAGATTCACAACACACACAAATACAGAAACACGCTGCAAAGATTTACAACACACACAAATACAGAAACATGCTGCAAAAATTCACAACGCACACAAATACAGAAACACGCTGCAAAGATTCACAACGCACACAAATACAGAAACGTGAGGCAAAGATTCACAACGCACACAAATACAGAAATGTGATGCAAAGATTCACAACGCACACAAAATACAGAAACACGCTGCAAAGATTCACAACGCACACAAATACAGAAACGTGATGCAAAGATTCACAACGCACACAAATACAGAAACGTGATGCAAAGATTCACAACGCACACAAATACAGAAATGTGATGCAAAGATTCACAACACACACAAATAAAGAAACACGCTGCAAAGATTCACAACGCACACAAATACAGAAACGTGATGCAAAGATTCACAACGCACACAAATACAGAAATGTGATGCAAAGATTCACAAAGCACACAAATACAGAAACACGCTGCAAAGATTCACAACACACACAAATACAGAAACACGCTGCAAAGATTTACAACACACACAAATACAGAAACATGCTGCAAAAATTCACAACGCACACAAATAAAGAAACACGCTGCAAAGATTCACAACGCACACAAATACAGAAACATGATGCAAAGATTCACAACGCACACAAATACAGAAATGTGATGCAAAGATGCAATACAGAATAATGCTGAATAATGCTGCACACAAATACAGAAATGTGATGCAAAGATTCATAACACACAAATACAGAAACACGCTGCAAAGATTCACAACGCACACAAAATACAGAAACATGCTGCAAAGATTTACAACGCACACAAATACAGAAACGTGATGCAAAGATTCACAACGCACACAAATACAGAAATGTGATGCAAAGATTCACAACGCACACAAATACAGATACACGCTGCGAAGATTCACAACGCACACAAAATACAGAAACACGCTGTAAAGATTCACAAAGCACACAAATACAAAAACACGCTGCAAAGATTCACAACGCACACAAAATACAGAAATGTGATGCAAAGATTCACAATGCACACAAAATACAGAAACACGCTGCAAAGATTCACAACACACACAAATACAGAAACACGCTGCAAAGATTCACAACACACACAAATACAGAATAATGCTGCAAAGATTCACAACGCACACAAATAAAAAAACACGCTGCAAAGATTCACAACGCACACAAATACAGAAACGTGATGCAAAGATTCACAACGCACACAAATACAGAAATATGATGCAAAGATTCACAAAGCACACAAAATACAGAAACAGGCTGTAAAGATTCACAACACATACAAATACAGAAACACGCTGCAAAGATTCACAACGCACACAAATACAGAAACACGCTGCAAAGATTCACAACACACACAAATACAGAAACACGCTGCAAAGATTTACAACACACAAATACAGAAACATGCTGCAAAAATTCACAACGCACACAAATACAGAAACACGCTGCAAAGATTCACAACGCACACAAATACAGAAACGTGATGCAAAGATTCACAACGCACACAAATACAGAAATGTGATGCAAAGATTCACAACGCACACAAAATACAGAAACACGCTGCAAAGATTCACAACACACACAAATACAGAAACACGCTGCAAAGATTCACAATGCACACAAAATACAGAAACATGCTGCAAAGATTCACAACGCACACAAATACAGAAACACGCTGCAAAGATTCACAACGCACACAAAATACAGAAACATGCTGCAAAGATTTACAACGCACACAAATACAGAAACGTGATGCAAAGATTCACAACACACACAAATACAGAAACAAGCTGCAAAGATTTACAACACACACAAATACAGAAACATGCTGCAAAAATTCACAACGCACACAAATACAGAAACACGCTGCAAAGATTCACAACGCACACAAATACAGAAACATGCTGCAAAAATTCACAACGCACACAAATACAGAAACACGCTGCAAAGATTCACAACGCACACAAATACAGAAACGTGATGCAAAGATTCACAACGCACACAAATACAGAAATGTGATGCAAAGATTCACAACGCACACAAATACAGATACACGCTGCGAAGATTCACAACGCACACAAAATACAGAAACACGCTGTAAAGATTCACAAAGCACACAAATACAAAAACACGCTGCAAAGATTCACAACGCACACAAAATACAGAAATGTGATGCAAAGATTCACAACGCACACAAAATACAGAAACACGCTGCAAAGATTCACAACACACACAAATACAGAAATGTGATGCAAAGATTCACAACGCACACAAAATACAGAAACATGCTGCAAAGATTCACAACACACACAAATACAGAATAATGCTGCAAAGATTCACAACGCACACAAATACAGAAACACGCTGCAAAGATTCACAACGCACACAAATACAGAAACGTGATGCAAAGATTCACAACGCACACAAATACAGAAATGTGATGCAAAGATTCACAAAGCACACAAATACAGAAACACGCTGCAAAGATTCACAACACACACAAATACAGAAACACGCTGCAAAGATTCACAACGCACACAAAATACAGAAACATGCTGCAAAGATTCACAACACACACAAATACAGAAACAAGCTGCAAAGATTTACAACACACACAAATACAGAAACATGCTGCAAAAATTCACAACGCACACAAATACAGAAACACGCTGCAAAGATTCACAAGGCACACAAATACAGAAACGTGATGCAAAGATTCACAACGCACACAAATACAGAAATGTGATGCAAAGATTCACAACGCACACAAAATACAGAAACACGCTGCAAAGATTCACAACACACACAAATACAGAAACACGCTGCAAAGATTCACAACGCACACAAAATACAGAAACACGCTGCAAAGATTCACAACACACACAAATACAGAAACACGCTGCAAAGATTCACAATGCACACAAAATACAGAAACATGCTGCAAAGATTCACAACGCACACAAATACAGAAACACGCTGCAAAGATTCACAACGCACACAAAATACAGAAACATGCTGCAAAGATTTACAACGCACACAAATACAGAAACGTGATGCAAAGATTCACAACACACACAAATACAGAAACAAGCTGCAAAGATTTACAACACACACAAATACAGAAACATGCTGCAAAAATTCACAACGCACACAAATACAGAAACACGCTGCAAAGATTCACAACGCACACAAATACAGAAACATGCTGCAAAAATTCACAACGCACACAAATACAGAAACACGCTGCAAAGATTCACAACGCACACAAATACAGAAACACGCTGCAAAGATTCACAACGCACACAAATACAGAAACGTGATGCAAAGATTCACAACGCACACAAATACAGAAATGTGATGCAAAGATTCACAACGCACACAAATACAGATACACGCTGCGAAGATTCACAATGCACACAAAATACAGAAACACGCTGTAAAGATTCACAAAGCACACAAATACAAAAACACGCTGCAAAGATTCACAACGCACACAAAATACAGAAATGTGATGCAAAGATTCACAACGCACACAAAATACAGAAACACGCTGCAAAGATTCACAACACACACAAATACAGAAATGTGATGCAAAGATTCACAACGCACACAAAATACAGAAACATGCTGCAAAGATTCACAACACACACAAATACAGAATAATGCTGCAAAGATTCACAACGCACACAAATACAGAAACGTGATGCAAAGATTCACAACGCACACAAATACAGAAATGTGATGCAAAGATTCACAAAGCACACAAATACAGAAACACGCTGCAAAGATTCACAACACACACAAATACAGAAACACGCTGCAAAGATTCACAACGCACACAAAATACAGAAACATGCTGCAAAGATTCACAACACACACAAATACAGAAACAAGCTGCAAAGATTTACAACACACACAAATACAGAAACATGCTGCAAAAATTCACAACGCACACAAATAAAGAAACACGCTGCAAAGATTCACAACGCACACAAATACAGAAACGTGATGCAAAGATTCACAACGCACACAAAATACAGAAACACGCTGCAAAGATTCACAACACACACAAAATACAGAAACACGCTGTAAAGATTCACAAAGCACACAAATACAAAAACACGCTGCAAAGATTCACAACGCACACAAAATACAGAAATGTGATGCAAAGATTCACAACGCACACAAAATACAGAAACACGCTGCAAAGATTCACAACACACACAAATACAGAAATGTGATGCAAAGATTCACAACGCACACAAAATACAGAAACATGCTGCAAAGATTCACAACACACACAAATACAGAATAATGCTGCAAAGATTCACAACGCACACAAATACAGAAACACGCTGCAAAGATTCACAACGCACACAAATACAGAAACGTGATGCAAAGATTCACAACGCACACAAATACAGAAATGTGATGCAAAGATTCACAAAGCACACAAATACAGAAACACGCTGCAAAGATTCACAACACACACAAATACAGAAACACGCTGCAAAGATTCACAACGCACACAAAATACAGAAACATGCTGCAAAGATTCACAACACACACAAATACAGAAACAAGCTGCAAAGATTTACAACACACACAAATACAGAAACATGCTGCAAAAATTCACAACGCACACAAATACAGAAACACGCTGCAAAGATTCACAAGGCACACAAATACAGAAACGTGATGCAAAGATTCACAACGCACACAAATACAGAAATGTGATGCAAAGATTCACAACGCACACAAAATACAGAAACACGCTGCAAAGATTCACAACACACACAAATACAGAAACACGCTGCAAAGATTCACAACGCACACAAAATACAGAAACACGCTGCAAAGATTCACAACACACACAAATACAGAAACACGCTGCAAAGATTCACAATGCACACAAAATACAGAAACATGCTGCAAAGATTCACAACGCACACAAATACAGAAACACGCTGCAAAGATTCACAACGCACACAAAATACAGAAACATGCTGCAAAGATTTACAACGCACACAAATACAGAAACGTGATGCAAAGATTCACAACACACACAAATACAGAAACAAGCTGCAAAGATTTACAACACACACAAATACAGAAACATGCTGCAAAAATTCACAACGCACACAAATACAGAAACACGCTGCAAAGATTCACAACGCACACAAATACAGAAACATGCTGCAAAAATTCACAACGCACACAAATACAGAAACACGCTGCAAAGATTCACAACGCACACAAATACAGAAACACGCTGCAAAGATTCACAACGCACACAAATACAGAAACGTGATGCAAAGATTCACAACGCACACAAATACAGAAATGTGATGCAAAGATTCACAACGCACACAAATACAGATACACGCTGCGAAGATTCACAATGCACACAAAATACAGAAACACGCTGTAAAGATTCACAAAGCACACAAATACAAAAACACGCTGCAAAGATTCACAACGCACACAAAATACAGAAATGTGATGCAAAGATTCACAACGCACACAAAATACAGAAACACGCTGCAAAGATTCACAACACACACAAATACAGAAATGTGATGCAAAGATTCACAACGCACACAAAATACAGAAACATGCTGCAAAGATTCACAACACACACAAATACAGAATAATGCTGCAAAGATTCACAACGCACACAAATACAGAAACGTGATGCAAAGATTCACAACGCACACAAATACAGAAATGTGATGCAAAGATTCACAAAGCACACAAATACAGAAACACGCTGCAAAGATTCACAACACACACAAATACAGAAACACGCTGCAAAGATTCACAACGCACACAAAATACAGAAACATGCTGCAAAGATTCACAACACACACAAATACAGAAACAAGCTGCAAAGATTTACAACACACACAAATACAGAAACATGCTGCAAAAATTCACAACGCACACAAATAAAGAAACACGCTGCAAAGATTCACAACGCACACAAATACAGAAACGTGATGCAAAGATTCACAACGCACACAAAATACAGAAACACGCTGCAAAGATTCACAACACACACAAAATACAGAAACACGCTGCAAAGATTCACAACACACACAAATACAGAAACACGCTGCAAAGATTCACAACACACACAAATACAGAATAATGCTGCAAAGATTCACAACGCACACAAATAAAAAAACACGCTGCAAAGATTCACAACGCACACAAATACAGAAACGTGATGCAAAGATTCACAACGCACACAAATACAGAAATGTGATGCAAAGATTCACAAAGCACACAAAATACAGAAACACGCTGTAAGGATTCACAACACACACAAATACAGAAACACGCTGCAAAGATTCACAATGCACACAAAATACAAAAACATGCTGCAAAGATTCACAACGCACACAAATACAGAAACACGCTGCAAAGATTCACAACACACACAAATACAGAAACACGCTGCAAAGATTTACAACACACACAAATACAGAAACATGCTGCAAAAATTCACAACGCACACAAATACAGAAACACGCTGCAAAGATTCACAACACACACAAATACAGAATAATGCTGCAAAGATTCACAACGCACACAAAATACAGAAATGTGATGCAAAGATTCACAACGCACACAAATACAGAAATGTGATGCAAAGATTCACAACGCACACAAAATACAGAAACACGCTGCAAAGATTCACAACACACACAAAATACAGAAACACGCTGCAAAGATTCACAACACACACAAATACAGAAACACGCTGCAAAGATTCACAACGCACACAAAATACAGAAACATGCTGCAAAGATTTACAACGCACACAAATACAGAAACGTGATGCAAAGATTCACAACACACACAAATACAGAATAATGCTGCAAAGATTCACAACGCACACAAATACAGAAACACGCTGCAAAGATTCACAACGCACACAAATACAGAAACGTGATGCAAAGATTCACAACGCACACAAATACAGAAATGTGATGCAAAGATTCACAAAGCACACAAAATACAGAAACACGCTGTAAAGATTCACAACACACACAAATACAGAAACACGCTGCAAAGATTCACAATGCACACAAAATACAAAAACATGCTGCAAAGATTCACAACGCACACAAATACAGAAACACGCTGCAAAGATTCACACACAAATTCACACACAAATACAGAAACACGCTGCAGAAATGTGATGCAAAGATTCAAAACGCACACAAAATACAGAAACACGCTGCAAAGATTCACAACACACACAAATACAGAAATGTGATGCAAAGATTCACAACGCACACAAAATACAGAAACACGCTGCAAAGATTCACAACACACACAAATACAGAATAATGCTGCAAAGATTCACAACGCACACAAATACAGAAACACGCTGCAAAGATTCACAACGCACACAAATACAGAAACGTGATGCAAAGATTCACAACGCACACAAATACAGAAATGTGATGCAAAGATTCACAAAGCACACAAATACAGAAACACGCTGCAAAGATTCACAACACACACAAATACAGAAACACGCTGCAAAGATTCACAACGCACACAAAATACAGAAACATGCTGCAAAGATTCACAACACACACAAATACAGAAACAAGCTGCAAAGATTTACAACACACACAAATACAGAAACATGCTGCAAAAATTCACAACGCACACAAATAAAGAAACACGCTGCAAAGATTCACAACGCACACAAATACAGAAACGTGATGCAAAGATTCACAACGCACACAAATACAGAAATGTGATGCAAAGATTCACAAAGCACACAAATACAGAAACACGCTGCAAAGATTCACAACGCACACAAAATACAGAAACACGCTGCAAAGATTCACAACACACACAAAATACAGAAACACGCTGCAAAGATTCACAACACACACAAATACAGAAACACGCTGCAAAGATTCACAACACACACAAATACAGAAACACGCTGCAAAAATTCACAACGCACACAAATAAAGAAACACGCTGCAAAGATTCACAACGCACACAAATACAGAAACGTGATGCAAAGATTCACAACGCACACAAATACAGAAATGTGATGCAAAGATTCACAACGCACACAAAATACAGAAACGTGATGCAAAGATTCACAACGCACACAAATACAGAAATGTGATGCAAAGATTCACAACGCACACAAAATACAGAAACACGCTGCAAAGATTCACAACACACAAAATACAGAAACACGCTGCAAAGATTCACAACACACACAAATACAGAAACACGCTGCAAAGATTCACAACACACACAAATACAGAAACACGCTGCAAAAATTCACAACGCACACAAATAAAGAAACACGCTGCAAAGATTCACAACGCACACAAATACAGAAACGTGATGCAAAGATTCACAACGCACACAAATACAGAAATGTGATGCAAAGATTCACAACGCACACAAAATACAGAAACACGCTGCAAAGATTCACAACACACACAAAATACAGAAACACGCTGCAAAGATTCACAACACACACAAATACAGAAACACGCTGCAAAGATTTACAACACACACAAATACAGAAACATGCTGCAAAAATTCACAACGCACACAAATACAGAAACACGCTGCAAAGATTCACAACACACACAAATACAGAAACACGCTGCAAAGATTTACAACACACACAAATACAGAAACATGCTGCAAAAATTCACAACGCACACAAATACAGAAACACGCTGCAAAGATTCACAACGCACACAAATACAGAAATGTGATGCAAAGATTCACAAAGCACACAAATACAGAAACACGCTGCAAAGATTCACAACACACACAAATACAGAAACACGCTGCAAAGATTCACAACGCACACAAAATACAGAAACATGCTGCAAAGATTCACAACACACACAAATACAGAAACAAGCTGCAAAGATTTACAACACACACAAATACAGAAACATGCTGCAAAAATTCACAACGCACACAAATAAAGAAACACGCTGCAAAGATTCACAACGCACACAAATACAGAAACGTGATGCAAAGATTCACAACGCACACAAAATACAGAAACACGCTGCAAAGATTCACAACACACACAAATACAGAAACACGCTGCAAAGATTCACAACACACACAAATACAGAAACACGCTGCAAAAATTCACAACGCACACAAATAAAGAAACACGCTGCAAAGATTCACAACGCACACAAATACAGAAACGTGATGCAAAGATTCACAACGCACACAAATACAGAAATGTGATGCAAAGATTCACAACGCACACAAAATACAGAAACACGCTGCAAAGATTCACAACACACACAAAATACAGAAACACGCTGCAAAGATTCACAACACACACAAATACAGAAACACGCTGCAAAGATTTACAACACACACAAATACAGAAACATGCTGCAAAAATTCACAACGCACACAAATACAGAAACACGCTGCAAAGATTCACAACACACACAAATACAGAAACACGCTGCAAAGATTTACAACACACACAAATACAGAAACATGCTGCAAAAATTCACAACGCACACAAATACAGAAACACGCTGCAAAGATTCACAACGCACACAAATACAGAAATGTGATGCAAAGATTCACAAAGCACACAAATACAGAAACACGCTGCAAAGATTCACAACACACACAAATACAGAAACACGCTGCAAAGATTCACAACGCACACAAAATACAGAAACATGCTGCAAAGATTCACAACACACACAAATACAGAAACAAGCTGCAAAGATTTACAACACACACAAATACAGAAACATGCTGCAAAAATTCACAACGCACACAAATAAAGAAACACGCTGCAAAGATTCACAACGCACACAAATACAGAAACGTGATGCAAAGATTCACAACGCACACAAAATACAGAAACACGCTGCAAAGATTCACAACACACACAAAATACAGAAACACGCTGCAAAGATTCACAACACACACAAATACAGAAACACGCTGCAAAGATTCACAACACACACAAATACAGAATAATGCTGCAAAGATTCACAACACACACAAATAAAAAAACACGCTGCAAAAATTCACAACGCACACAAATAAAGAAACACGCTGCAAAGATTCACAACGCACACAAATACAGAAACGTGATGCAAAGATTCACAACGCACACAAATACAGAAATGTGATGCAAAGATTCACAACGCACACAAAATACAGAAACACGCTGCAAAGATTCACAACACACACAAAATACAGAAACACGCTGCAAAGATTCACAACACACACAAATACAGAAACACGCTGCAAAGATTCACAACACACACAAATACAGAAACACACTGCAAAAATTCACAACGCACACAAATAAAGAAACACGCTGCAAAGATTCACAACGCACACAAATACAGAAACGTGATGCAAAGATTCACAACGCACACAAATACAGAAATGTGATGCAAAGATTCACAACGCACACAAAATACAGAAACACGCTGCAAAGATTCACAACACACACAAAATACAGAAACACGCTGCAAAGATTCACAACACACACAAATACAGAAACACGCTGCAAAGATTCACAACACACACAAATACAGAAACATGCTGCAAAAATTCACAACGCACACAAATACAGAAACACGCTGCAAAGATTCACAACACACACAAATACAGAAACACGCTGCAAAGATTTACAACACACACAAATACAGAAACATGCTGCAAAAATTCACAACGCACACAAATACAGAAACACGCTGCAAAGATTCACAACGCACACAAATACAGAAACGTGAGGCAAAGATTCACAACGCACACAAATACAGAAATGTGATGCAAAGATTCACAACGCACACAAAATACAGAAACACGCTGCAAAGATTCACAACGCACACAAATACAGAAACGTGATGCAAAGATTCACAACGCACACAAATACAGAAACGTGATGCAAAGATTCACAACGCACACAAATACAGAAATGTGATGCAAAGATTCACAAAGCACACAAATACAGAAACACGCTGCAAAGATTCACAACACACACAAATAAAGAAACACGCTGCAAAGATTCACAACGCACACAAATACAGAAACGTGATGCAAAGATTCACAACGCACACAAATACAGAAATGTGATGCAAAGATTCACAAAGCACACAAATACAGAAACACGCTGCAAAGATTCACAACACACACAAATACAGAAACACGCTGCAAAGATTTACAACACACACAAATACAGAAACATGCTGCAAAAATTCACAACGCACACAAATAAAGAAACACGCTGCAAAGATTCACAACGCACACAAATACAGAAACATGATGCAAAGATTCACAACGCACACAAATACAGAAATGTGATGCAAAGATGCAATACAGAATAATGCTGAATAATGCTGCACACAAATACAGAAATGTGATGCAAAGATTCATAACACACAAATACAGAAACACGCTGCAAAGATTCACAACGCACACAAAATACAGAAACATGCTGCAAAGATTTACAACGCACACAAATAAAGAAACGTGATGCAAAGATTCACAACACACACAAATACAGAAACACGTTGCAAAGATTTACAACACACACAAATACAGAAACATGCTGCAAAAATTCACAACGCACACAAATACAGAAACACGCTGCAAAGATTCACAACGCACACAAATACAGAAACGTGATGCAAAGATTCACAACGCACAAAAATACAGAAATGTGATGCAAAGAT